>JAPDPK010000047.1:2400000-3045000 GCA_031772115.1 Heritiera littoralis
GTCAAGCTGTTGGTAAAGCATATAGATTATGTAAAGCAGAAGATTCAGGTGTACGATGAAGATGGTTGTGTCCAAAAACAGCTTCCAAATCTCACATTATCTGCTTCCCGATTCATGCTCAGCACGTATCCATATAGTTCCTATGACAGCATACTGAGAAACTACTCTTTGTTCGAATGTTCGGATGAAGATCAATCGGACTATGATGATTATAATATCATCCGTTGCCTAAATACAAAGCCTGGCTTCTATGTTAAATTCACGAGTGCTGATTATGCAAACAGGGATTTGTTAGGTTGCAGGAGGACTGGAGATATCACAGAAGTTCCTGAAGGGATGATATCCGACCGTAGTAACGATTTTTACTTTAATTGGCACACACCGGCGTGTGGTTTGCATTGCGAAGCACTTGGCCGAGGATGTCGACCCAAGAATACAAACGCATTGGGATTCGAATGCTATGACATGCCCATGGAACATCCAGGTATGTTTCATATGAATATATACGAGTTTTAAGTACTACTAGTATTAATTCTGTTCCGAAATCCAATTTTGGCATAATTATTAGTTAATCTATGGTTGTTCTGAAACTGGCCATTAGTAATCTTTTCATCAAGTCTTGTGTTGAAGAGTATTCCACAACGACCTGCTTTTGTTGACTTTTGACTGAGGTTTATTGGTGTTGTTAAGAAGATATTTGGTTTACATTCCATAACTAGTTAGCTATCCAATCCAATCCACGGACCCAATGTGGTCTACACGGTTTTTCCATGAAATTTTAAGTTGGGGTCAGTCAAGCTCAATCATATAAATAATAATTTTATTATTAGAATATAATATAATATTTAACTTTTTATTTATCAATTATTAATAAAAATGATATATCGGTAATTTCGTGGGAGGGTCCGGCTGATGGAAGGGATAATGACTAAGGATTGTGGAATGGGCCAGTCTTGCTTTACCGATAGTTGACTTTTACTAAGAAATAAAAGCTTGATTACCCAATATTCATTTTGGCAACTTCAAATAGGAAAATTGTGTCTGATAACTTCAAATGTAAGAGCAAGACAAAATATAAAAAGTTATTTGATAATATTTTAGCTTATTTTTTTATAAATAAAAGAGAAAAAAAACTATTTCTTATTGAACTAAATTGTATATTTTCAAGTAAAATAAATAAACAAATTCCATTAGTGAAAATAAAAACTAGGAACTTAGCATCAAATCCAACTTGTTTAATTAAAAATTAGAGGAAACATTAGACAAAATGTTTTGCCTGAATTAATCTTATGCATACCATGCTGATAAATTTTAAATGTTATTTACAGGTGCAAAAAAGAAGCTATTGATTTCAGGTACATGGTTTTTCCCTAAATATGTATAAAATTATATATATTTGTATTGTTTTCCTTTTCATCTATTGAGAAAAGAAATGCCGTGGTGAAGCATTCTAATTTATAACCAGTATCCTGTTCTTTAATTGCAGGTTTAACCATAGGCTCATTTCTTCTTGCATTGAGTCTTACTGGACTTTTTTGGCTGCACCACTTGCATAAAAAAGAGAAAGAAGGCCAACGCAAAATTGAACAGTTTTTGGAGGATTACAAAGCTCTAAAGCCCTCAAGATACTCTTATGCTGATATTAAGAGGATAACAAGTCAATTCAAGGAAAAACTGGGACAGGGTGGTTATGGCACTGTGTTCAAAGGAACACTTTCCAATGATGTTTCAGTAGCAGTCAAGGTTCTGAATAATTTCAAGGGAAATGGGGAAGAGTTCATCAATGAAGTTGGTGCAATGGGCAGAATCCACCATGTCAATGTTACTCGTTTGGTTGGTTTTTGTGCTGATGGATATAATCGAGCCCTTGTTTACGAGTACTTGCCAAATGAGTCATTGGAGAAATTCATATTTGCAGCAAAGGGTGAGAATCGTTTCCTTAGTTGGGAAAAGCTTGAGGACATCGCTTTAGGAATAGCCAAAGGTATTGAGTACCTGCACCAAGGATGTGAGCAAAGAATCCTCCATTTTGACATCAAACCTCACAATGTTTTGCTGGATCAGAACTTCAATCCTAAAATCTCAGATTTCGGTTTGGCAAAGTTATGTTCCAAGGAGCAAAGTGCTGTTTCAATGACAGCAGCAAGAGGAACCATGGGCTATATTGCACCTGAAGTATTGTCTAGGAACTTCGGAAACGTTTCTTACAAATCTGATGTTTATAGCTTTGGGATGCTCTTGCTAGAAATGGTTGGAGGGAGAAAAAATATTGATGTAAAAGTGGCAAATATAAGCCAAGTGTACTTCCCAGAATGGGTTTACAATCGGTTAGACAAAGGAGAAGAGTTGGGAATTAGCATTGAAGATGAAGAGCATGACAAGATAGCAAAGAAACTTACAATTGTTGGACTTTGGTGCATCCAATGGTATCCCGTGGATCGTCCTTCAATGAAAGCTGTGGTTCAAATGTTGGAAGGAGAGGCAGAGAACCTGACAATGCCCCCAAATCCATTTGCCTCCAAAGATGAAATGAAGCCTAAAAGGCCCATTAACAGAGAGTTAGAAGCTATTTCTGAGTAAGAATATATTGCATACTGCAGCTGTTTTTATTCTTAATATTTTGTCTTCTATAATTGTATAAGTATCATGTATTCATGTAATTCCAAAGAAACTCGTTCTGTAATTTATTGGATGAAAACAGCATATAAAGAAATTTAACATGTATTTGATTTGAAGTAATTGAAAATTTTTTTATCTTAAAATCAATCTCGTGTACAAAATTTTTTGAATGGAGATTCTTCAATTATTTCTTGTTGAGTTGAAGAGTTAGCAAAATGATTCTTGCACATGATTCCTCGCTTTGCTTGATGATCTAATAAATTTCACAAATGGAATAAAAGACATTAATAATACACTAATTTGCAAATTGATTAAATTAAATTTCAGTTATAATGTAAGTTATATAAAAATATAACAAAGATATATATATTATGTTCGGTTATACATACTTGTTTCAATAATTGTTGACATTCAAGATTATTTCTGAATTTCGATATAAATGGATATATGAATTGATAAAAAATAATTTATTTATTATTTAATTTATATATATATAGATGTTTATCTCTAGAGATATTTTATAAAGGCTAAAATACTAAATAAGCCTTTATAGTTTCATACTTTTTTTAAATAAGCCCATGTACTTTAATTGCATCCAAGTAGACTCTTATACTTTAATTTATATTCATACAAGCCCTTCTATTTAACAGAAAGATAACTTCCGTTAACTTATTTGTTAGTTGGCATTTAATGTCCACGTGGATGATTATGTGGCATGATAATCTAATCAAATGGAATAAAATTGGACTTAGATAGTTGACCAAATCAATTAATATATCTAATTACCAAATTAAAAACTACTCAAAATAAACATAATTTTTTCTATTATGAAGAAGAATCGAACGGGGCAGTGACTCACAGTGTTATGAATTGAGCAGAACTGCAAACAGTCCAAAGCAAAGGGAGTTGTAAAGTTCATGGGGACAATGCCTTAGTAAGTCATCCTGAAGAATTAAGTAGCAATGTCAAAATGGGCCAAAGCCTGTTGGACCGACCTGGCATGATCTATTTATTCAGGATTTGGACTTTATTTTTGTAGCCAATTTAAGAAAAAGGGCCTTTTTGACCCAGCCCATTTAGGCCTGGGCCTATATGGATTTAGCTCATGCTTAAATGGGCCAACCCATTTAATTTTTTAATATTTTTAACTATATTAAAATTTTATTTTTATTTTAATTATTTATATATTTAACAGTTTAATCAAAGTAAAATATATAATATTAATTGTATTTAGTATTACTAAATTACTTCAAGCCAACCTAATGAATCACAATTTCTTACATATGCAAGATGGAAGTGGAATAATACTTTGCTTTGAGTGATGTAAGTTCATTTTTGTTTTTTAAGTATATACTGTCGTAACGGTTTCGAGCTCGACGATTTTGAAAATATTTAAAAACAAAAGGAGTCGCCACTAATCTTTTTTTGTCTAGGTGTGATTGATCACCTAAAATATTTACTTTTTAACAAAATCTCAAAATTAATTAAGTTTTATTAAAAAGATAATTTTTTTTCTGTGAAAACAAAATCGAGTCCAGGAGTACGGTTACGCCTTGGAAAGGATTAGCACCCCCACGACGCCCGTTAAAAAACGGTACCATAGTAATCATGTGTTATCCTTTTGATTTTAATGAAATGGTCTTAATCTAATATTTAAAAATAATTCCTATTTTATTGAACAATTTTATTTCTCTTTTCTCAAAATCATTTTTCTATATTTAAAAAAACAAACACTAAATTTTATTTTATCATTATTATTTTTTTTAAGTGAATATGAATCTTTTTGTATTGAATAATCAAATCGAATACTCCAATACTTTTGACAGCATTCGAAGTAATTTTTCTCACTTAGAGATTTCTTAAGAATCACTACTTGTGACTTCTATAGAATCTCATCCTCGTTAGATTCACGGTTATTTGGAAATTAAATGAATGCATATGATGCAAATGAATTTTTAATTTTAAATTTCATTATTTATTTGTTGATTTATTTATATTTCTTTGTTTTTTTTTTAAAAACTTATTCATTTTCATTTTTATTAAAAACTTAAATTATTGACAAATCATACTAAATATTCCAATACTTTTGGCAACATTTGGTACGACTCTTATCACCTAGGGATCAGCTAGGAATCACTATTTGTGACTTCCGTAGCATTCCATCATCAGACAATTTATTCAATTAAATTTTAATTTTATTATTATTTTTCTTTTAAAAAAACTTATTTTTATTTTTAACAAAAAAATTAAATTATTAAAAAATCATACTAAATATTCCAATACTTTTGGTAACATTCAGTACGACTCTTCTCATCTAGGGATCAGTTAAGAATCACTACTTGTGACTTCCATAACATCCCATCATCGGGCATTTATTTACATTTTGAATTTAAGTTTCATTATTTATTTATTTAATTTTTCTTTTAAAAAATTATTTATTTTTATGTTTGACAAAAAATTAAATTATTGAAAAATCATACTAAATATTCTAATACTTTTGGCAATATTTAGTACAACTCTTCTCACCTAAGGATCAGTTAAGAATCACTACTTGTGACTTCCGTAACATCTCATCATCGGACATGTATTTAATTAAAATTTAAATTAAGATTTTATAGTTGTTTAATTCATAAAAACAAATTTTAAAATACAAATCACTTTTATGATCTTTAATTTTATAAAATTGTTTTGTGGGTCGAATAATTACCAACCAAATTTACTCAACCTTGTCTAAAAAAAAAACAAACAAACAATCAAACACACATTCTTAAAATTTGAAAAATAATAATAATAATAATAATAATAATAAAAGCATGAAAACAGGTACGTATACCCATATAAAAATATTCAAACTAGTGGGCAATCATTGAATAGTCAACAAATGGACATATATATAAATATAAAAGCAAATATATTCACGTGGTTGACTAATCAAAACAAACATGTTAACCAATCAAAACAATCTAAGTAATAAGTGAATAGTAGAAAAAGCAAGTCAGTACCAATATTTCCTTTCCTTTTTTCTTTACCCAGCAAAAACCGTGGCCCTTGTTTCAGGCTTTCAATTGCAACCGGCTATTTCTTTCTCCAACGACGACTTCGTCTTTAGTTTTCCACTCACAGTTGCAACCATGACTCAAGAGCTAAGCACAGGCTTCCTCTTGATACACCTCCTCCAGCGATGACTTTGGACAAAGGAGCTTTTTACAAAAGTGCAACATGGAATAGCAGTACAGCAAGGGGAACAGAGTTGCTCTACATGCTACTATTTCTTCCAGCTTCAATTTTATTCTGCTTCTCGGTTTCACGTTACAGCACCATTTTAGCAATGACTTCACGGTTTGAACTGCTTCTCATCGACTCTGCCTCACAGCACACCACGTCACTTTTCCTGGTTCTGATTCTTGTCATTTGCTTGTATTTTTCAAGTGCCTTTACGCTTATGGGTGCTGTGTTGGTGTAGAAAAGCAATAGAAGGAGATGATGACAAAGTGCAGCGATGTGCGGCAAAAATGAAAATGATGGCAGCACAACAGTAGCCGCTTGTGTCTCGGTTATGGGCGTGCTCCTGGGTGTGTTTCGGCTTTGGGATTTCAGACCAATCGAAGGCTAATCTGGAGTTAGAGAAGATAACTCGAATGGTGGAGTGGAGGGTGGTGGCTGAGTGTTGAAAGTGGGATTCTGTGAGGTTGAGCCGTGTTCCCTTTCTCTAAATTTTGCTTCTTGTTATAGAGTTGATAGAGGAGAGTCTTGGGGAATGAAACACGGAAAAGTAATCTGGAGAAAAGAGAAAGTCAGATTTTGGGGCGAAGAGAAAGAGAGTTTAGGGAGAAGAGCTATGAGAGAGCAGCAGAAGTTGGTGCCGCACGGCACCTACTATTTTTATTTTTGGTTTTTCCTCTTCTTTTTTCTTTTTTCAATTTTTCTTTTTCTCTCTTTTTTTTTTCAATTTTGTCTTTTTTGAATTTTGTTTTTCTTTTTTAATTATTTGAATCAATTTGCAAATAAAAAAAGAAATAAAAATAAATTAAAAAACAAATTAAAAAATTGGGTTTTAGACTCATAACTCAATCAAAATTCATAATCCAAGTGGGCTTTGGCCTTAATGACAACCCTTTTAAAAAACCTATGTGATCCAAATACAAAATAAACTTTATTATTCTAGATAAAAATATTTATTGAGCCCGGACAAAATTAGGTGTCTACATATATTTTATGTTAAGTTCTCTTTTGTAATGACAATTAATTTATTTTGAAGTGTCTAATAATACAGGTTTTCAAAAGATTTGAAACTATTTAAGTAGAAGAACCAAAATTTCAATTAGATCTTTATTTGGAAGAGCTAAAGATTATGGGTCACATGGTTGAAGATTTAAATATGTTGCAATTGTGGAAAGATCATGAGCCAAGATTTCCAGAGCTTGCAAGTATAGCTTGTGATATCTTAAGCATTTCAATAACAACAGTGGCATCGAATAATTCTTTTAGTATTGGTTCTCGTGTTTTAAATAAGTATCAAAGTTTTTTAAATCATAAGAACGTGATAACTCTCATTTGCACCTGAAATTGGATTCTTGGTTTTGAAGGAATGTTATTAATTAGTTGACAATTTTTAACCAATTCATAAGTTTAATTCTTGTGAGTTCTTGAAAAAGAATTAATTGAATGTGATTGACACTAAAGAGGAGATGGATGGCCACGAATCCATTTATCATGTTTTTAATTTTTAATATTGTTGAGACATATTTTTTAGTATCTAGGTTTGTTAAAACAATTTATATTATACTTGTTAGACTAATAATATGTAATTTTTAAATGATGTTAAAGACTTAATAGATTTGATATGAAATTATTTGATGTTGGTTTAATATTTATTTCAAATTTTATTTTATTTTTTACTAAAAAATAGGATTTTAATATAAATTTTAATTTTTTTATTTCTTATATGGGTTGGCCCATTTAAGCCCTGCCATTTTAAGCCTGTTAGCCTTTAGGGTTGGATATGGGCTTGCATTTTTAGGCCCATTTAATGAAAAATGGCTTTTTGGCCCGACCCACTTATGACCTGGCCCATCAAAGCTGACTCAGGCCGAATCGGGCCGGCCCATTTTGACAACTCTAGAATTAAGAAATCCAACTTCGACAAGGAAAAAGATGGGGTCTGAAGATGCCATCAAGGGCACTAAATTGCAAGGTATGCAAGGCATTTTGATGAACAAATGGCTACTGAAGAGTGTATACATCATAAAAGAAGTCAAATGTAATGAAACCATGGACTAAACACAAGTTATGTGCTTGATACTTAATCAGAAATCATTTATTGTCCTCTAAAGGTGACAAGATTCATCTTGAGAGTAGCTTGAGGGAAGATTCATGTGTTCAATCTATATTTAAAGGCCGTGCTAGTCCAGTTCGACAATGGGTATCAAAGTTGAAATCTCCAAATTTTGAAAAATCTGAATCTTCTATGAAACTGCCACAGGGTGTCAAGGAGAATACCTTGAAGGCAAAACTACTAGAAGCATGACTAGAAGGCTAGTAGTCTCGTAGAAAAGCTTTGAAGGGTGCCACATAGGTTTGGCTAGTGGACTCTACATGGTGAAAGATCTTCCTAGAAAGCAGAGACCGAAGATCATGGTGCTAGTTCATAGAGATTGTACATTAACTTTTTGCCTGTAATATTGGCTTTAGATATGAGAAACTAAATGTTATCATCACGGATCAACTAGAATACCAACCCTTCCATATCTTGATTAACAAAAAAAATTCAAAAAAATATAATCGATTTTTTTTTGTTTCTAAAAGTAATTAAAATAATTTAATTATCCAATCATGAAATAGCAATCACTATAGAAAAATTGACTTTTAACGACATATATTTAGCGGCGTTTTATTGAAAACGCCGCTATATCTCGTGTTTTTCACTACCTCGTGGCGTTTTATCCAAAAAACGCCGTTTAATTAAAAAATTTTGACCAATAACGACGTTTATCTAATAAAACACCATAAAATTTAATAAATAGCAGCATTTATTTCTCAAAAACGTCGCTATCTAATAAATATTTTAAATAATTTTTTTTTAAAAAATATAGATAATGTAGCGGCGTTTAACAAAATGCACGCCACAAAATTTTAGATATAACGACGTTTTTCTCTTAAAAACGCCTCTATGTTTAAAAAAAAAAAATTACCAGTTTTAATGGTTTTTTTGTGGAAAAACAAAAATAAAACGATCCCAAATTCTCTCTCCGATTCTCAGGTCTCTCTCTCTCTCCAATTCTCTTTCAGTTTTAGATCTAAAACTTTGGCAGGTTTCAGTTTCCGCTAAACAATTTAAAGAGAGTTTTTTCTACGCCATTGTTACGGATACGATCCAGGTTGAAGCTTTCCGGCTTTTCTCACTGAGAATAATGATGGTGACAATTTCGATCTCTTGTAGCAGCAGCAGCACGATCTCTTTGCATTGCCAAGCAGAAAATGCACCTTTTTTTCCTCTTCGAAAGGCACCGTTTCAAGCTACAACTAAGCTCTCCACTCTCGCACACTCCTCGTCTAGCTCGATCAGGTAAATTTAATCTCGATTCGATGAATTCAAAAATTGAAGTAAATTTTGAGTTCTTTTTCTCTGAATTTGGGTTTGGCTTTGGCAAGTGTAGATTTTCGATAAAGTTTAAGGAAATAAAGAAGAAGAGTAGAGGATCGGGTGTGGTTTGCCATGCCGCCCCTATCTCATCTCTTAATCTCCAGTGGATCTCCACCATCTCCTCCGTGTAAGTCTTCTAATTTCATTTAGTGTTCATTTTGAAAAATGAAAAAAAAAAGATCGTTTCTTGAAGTGATTTGGAACAGGGTTTTATTGTTTGCAAAAGGAACAGCAATTCAAAAACAGTTTCTTGTTCCAGTGTTCGCAATTCAAGCCCCAGCAAGCATCATTTCATGGATGAAGTAAGCAAAATCGTTCTTGCCCTTTGTAATTCTACTGATTAGTTTCCTATACGTTTTCTTTTGACTCTTTGTGTTTGATGGTGTTGAAATCTGCAGGGTTGAATATGGTGTTTGGGCTACATTCCTGGTAATTTTTTTATGTTACTAAATATATTGACTAGATTAGATTTTGCTATTAATTTGGTATATTTTGCAGAATAATTCAACCGGGAAGCAGAAACCATGTAATCTTTTAATTATGAAATCGTGACAGTTTGTTTTTTTTGCTAATAATTGGAGGACAAAGTAATCCTTTTCTGTATCTAGGTGAACTTGAGTTGCCATTCCTAACACTACTCTTGGTGCATGTGGCCCCTTACCAAGTAATGAACTTAAGGTTGGTGAATGTATTACTTTAGGCAAATTGATGCTATTGTTTTTCTTTTTGATTCTTATGTTTGATTGGGTTTATGTGTTTTTGCTATATTTTTCTTTGTTCATTGGCAGGGGAACATAACAAGGTGCCATCATTTCCTTGGTGATCGCAGCATATTTGGCTTTCCAACATTTCTCAAGTACAGGCAGCTTCAATCTGGGAAAGGCTAAGAGTACCACCGGTTGATACTCCTTCATATGAGCTTCACAATTCTGAGTGCTTACTTGAGTTAAAACCTGGTGATCATATTGAGATCCAATGGAGAAGAAACAATGAATTCCCCTATGGTAAGTGAATATTGGTTTTCCATGTGAAATCAACTCACCGTCATATTCTACATTGCTCTGAATGCTTGGCGCTTGACATTAAAACTCTTACTTGTTATAAACAATGCAGTAATTTGAGATTAATTTCTTGTAGGGTGGTGGTATGGTGTTGTCAATATGCAAAATCAGTGGTGGAAATTGGAACCATGTGATGGAAATCAAAATCATTGCCATTGTCAATATGCAGGTGAGACCAACAGTCTCAAAATGGTGTTTACAACAAATTAAGTCAGCATAATGTTTTGTTAACAAAACCTAAATATGCAGGGCATTTGGAAGTGCCTTGCATTGCATGTATGAACATTCTCTGAACTGCTATTGGTTTCATTGCTGCATTTTAGGCAAATTAAAAAGGAACAACATATCAAAAAATTGAAAGTTAATGCACTAAAGGCCTCCATAGGTTTATTAAAGTTACTTACAGTAGCATGACTCATTGGTCCATAGTTTGTTGTTGTTTCAGTGTCTATAACTAGGTTTTGAGTGATCTTTTGTTGTTCTTATTCTCTGTGGTTGGGTTTGTGATTTCAGTATGCATGTTGCTGTCCTTGGGTGCAAGATGTCTAATGGTCCTTTAACTACTAATCATAGCTAACAGAAATCGATTTTTCCTTCATTTTATTGAACTTGAAATGACGATTTTTCCTTCTCTATACTTGTAAAGTTTTAGCAGATTTACACCTTTGTGCTTTGAATTGCTCTACTAAGACTGTTTTTTGGCTTTGAAAATTTCTTATTGGCTTTTGATCTTTTAATAAAAAAGTTACAGATCTTGACTTTTTGATTAATTATGAGCATGCTGATATATTTAATTTGTATAGTTTTAAAGAGCATGTCTACTGTCAACAAACTCTTGGTTAAATAGTGGTTAAAGAAAAATTATAATATGCTGTAAAATTTGAGTTTGAAGAAGTCTGTTTATCTATGTGCTCTTGCATAATACAAATCCTTGCAGATTCCTCTCCAGATTCTAATGTCTCAATTGCCTCATTGGGGAAGCAGTAATGGTAGTACAAATGTGAGTATGATCCATCTCTCCCTATGTTTATTGCTGTTTCTTTTGCTCATGACCAGCAGAATATAATCTATGGTTCTTTACACAGTGGATTGTGGTGATTGTCGCCATTTCATTTTCAATAGGAGCGTTAGCAGGGGTTGCTATATATGCCAAGAAATTGTTCGGTAAGAAAGAAACCACTCCAAAATTTCAGCAGCTATCAAGAATGCAAAGTCATGGGATTTTGGATGACGATGAGAGCGATACATGGTTCCAGAAATGAGTCGTAATGGTAATCAGCGGCTTTAATTGACAAAATTCCAGCTAGCGTAGAAACAGTGTGAGACGTTATATAGTTCAGTTGTAATTCACATTTCACGGCACCCTGTACTAGTTTGCCACTGAGTAAAGCTTCTTTAGATTTGAAACTGATAGAAATGGAAAGAAAAATGCGGGAAATGAAATAGCGGGAAAATTTTTAATTGTGATTGAAAATTTTTAGTTGTGATTGTAATTGTTATGAATGATACACATATCGAGGCCCCAAGCAAAGGAACGTGAAAATGAAATAGCGGGAAAATTTTAATTATGCCATTAATGTAAAAGTAAGCACAATGCAGACAAGAAAAGCAAGAAAAGTGGGAAAAATGAAAATTTAACTAAGCGGCGTTTTACAAAAAAAACGTTGCTAAATTTGTGGCATTTTAATCAAAAACGCTTTGTGGCATTTTAATCAAAAACGCCGCTAACTCGCAGCGAATATAAACGCCGTTAATCAATGTAAAATTGCCGTAAAGTTAGCGGCGTTTTTCATAAAAAACGTCACTATTTTTCCCGACACTTGCAAAGCCGGTACATTTCGTGGCGTTTTTTGCTAATGTCGCTACAGTTTGGCGGCATTTATAAACGCCGCTAAATAACAAAAAAAATGCCGCTAAAAGTACATTTTGTTGTAGTGAATACAGAAACAGCCATTGACATGTGGCTTGGGAGTTTGCTGCCAGCAGCTCCTTCATCCATGCAGCAGCTCATGTTGCTGCCTCTCCATCTGATAATCACGTCCTGCCAATGCCACACACCTACACCTGCCTTGCTCTACCCACGCCAATGCAGCAACCACGCCATCTTGTAGCAAACTAGCAACACGCCAAGCACATGCACAGCCATGAGAACACAAACAAGAACCACCCAAATATGTAGAAACCATGTTTGTATAAATGAAACTCAACCTAAAAACACAGCCAAGAAGCCACGGGCAAAAAACAAAAAATAAAATGAGCACTTGAGCAGTAATGAAACATGCAGAAAACAGAGAATGTGCAGCGGCAAGGCAGGAACTAGTTGAGCAGTATATCGAGGTAGCTAGCAAAAGCGAAAAACTGGGTAATTTATAATTTTGTAATTAGATGTCAATTAATTTGGTCAACTATCTAAGCATAACTCAATTCTATTTGGCCAAATTATTATGCCATGTAATCATCCACTTGGACATTAAATGCCAACTTGCTAACAAGTTAACAGAAGTTATCTTTCCATTAGATGTAAGGGCTTATATGAGTATAAATTGAAGTACAAGGATATTTTTGAGTTCAATCAAAGTATAAGAGTTTATTTAAGAAAAGCTTAAAAGAACAAGGGCTTATTTAGTATTTTAGCCTTTTATAAATAGTATGGATAAATAACTTGATAAAAGATAATTCATTTATTGTTGTAATTTCAATTTATATAGATGTCTATCTCTTTATTTAAATGTTAATACATTTTTAATTAAATTAAAAAAGATAAATTTAATTAAATGGTTGTTGGCTATTGCTATCCTAATAAAATAATGAAAGTCGCTGTGATCAGACTACTCAATTAAATTTTATAATTCAAAAATCAAAACATGAGTTTTAATTTTAACATATATTGATAAAAGATAAGCAATTGTTCCGTGATTGTGATTTACTATGTGTGAAAGTAATTTCACATATAGAAACCTTTTGAATTTTGCATATTGATTTTTTTAAAATTTTTATTGATATCACATGAATTTAAGTTAAAAGATTGAAAGGAAATAAGTGATATTATTATTTTATATAAAATTAATATACATGGGTAAAGCAATTGAAAGAAAGATAAATAATTCAATATCAAAAACACAATAAAAATTATTCTTTAATAATAATAATAATAATAATAATAATAATAATAATAATAATATTTTTCAAAAGACTAATTTCAAAACTATTAATTATTATTAGTAAAATGATCTTCAATACATTTCGAAAGATCCTCATCAATCTCTTCAATTTCATTTTTTGTTAACAATGGAGAAAATTAAAATTTTCAAAATAATACATAACGTTCTTTTATATCAATATATGTTATTTTACATTGTCCATACTGATATAATATATATATATATATATATGTTTTTTTTGAAGATAATTTATATTTTTAATATATATAAATAGGGAGAGATTTTTATGTTTTTGAAACTTTCAAATAGATAATTATTATTTTAGTTTAACAATTACACATGTCAATCATATAGACAATTCACATTGAATGTTTTACTTTGAGCTAACTATTTTGACTTATATATATTAATTTAATAAATTTGATTAGATAATCTATGTAATCTTGGGAATTTAATTGGTCATAACTTAATTTTATTTCTAAATTATTTTTATTTATATAAAGATAAAATTGACTGCCCAAAAATCCTTATCGGATTAGAGTCTTTGAATTTTGATACGCCAAACCACATATTTCATCTTGATTTGCAAAGTAATTTAATAAATCTTCAATTAATTTATTTAGCAACATATAAAAATTTTAAAATTATTATCTCATTTTTTGACAATGGAGTTACTTTCCCTCGTAGAATCTAAAATTTCACTAATAGTATATGATATGATTTTCTAAGATTTTATTTGATTACTAATCAGATGTTTATAGTTTTGGGATGCTCTTGCTAGAAATGGTTGGAGGGAGAAAAAATATTGATGTAAAAGTGGCAAATATAAGCCAAGTGTACTTCCCAGAATGGGTTTCCAATCGTTTAGACAAAGGAGAAGAGTTGGGAATTAGCATTGAAGATGCAGAGCATGACAAGATAGCAAAGAAACTTACGATTGTTGGACTTTGGTGCTTCGAATCGTATCCCGTGGATCGCCCTTCAATGAAAGCTGTGGTTCAAATGTTGGAAGGAGAGGCAGAGAACCTGACAATGCCACCAAATCCATTTGCCTCAAAAGATGAAATGAAGCCTAAAAGGCCTATTAACAGAGAGCTAGAAGCTATTTCCTAGTAAAGAATATATTGCATACTACAGCTGTTTTTATTCTTAATATTTAGTCTTCTATAATTGTAAAAGTATTATGTATTCATGTAATTTCAAAGGAATGAGATATTTCTGCTTCACATATAATGAAATTAAAATCGTCGCTTTAAATTTTACAATAAATTTTCCTTGGCTTCGCCTGGGGTCAAAAAATAAATTTAGATTTTAACTGCATAATATGTATTGAATCTTCCTAGTAAAAAGATCCTGATAATAAAATGTATTGTTCTTCTATCTGAGGATAGTTTGCAAGATATTAGAGAAAAATATCTTCATTTTTATGTTTCAAGGTTCTTTTGTTATTTTTTCATGTTGATGAGAGTTTATTAATAGTACAAGATACAATATTTAATTCATCCATATCCATAGAATATTGTTTGAATTTATTTAGGATGATATGATAGGTTTAGAGTCATTCATTTTGAAAGAATTCCAACTTATCACTAGAAACTTTTTTTTTTAGTTGTAGCTTCTATCATGTATCTTGCATCTAACTTATCTCATAATTATTTTGATATAGCAATTGTGATATATGTATTGAATAAGGAGTCAAACATACCATTCAAAATGCAACCTATACAAGTGCAGTCATCAATTTCCAATTTCTATTTTTGATGAACTTCCTCACGTGTTTCATTTTTTTTCTCTTTTATTTTGAAGTAGTGAGGACATATGCAATATAGAGTATGGTAAAGAGAATCCGCATCTTTTGTTGTTATCTTAGAAAATTTTCTCCATTGAATCTCTCCAAATTTTGAAAGTTGATAGTCATTTCTCTCAATAATCCATCTTCATGAAAGCTGAAAAATAATCCTAGGATTGTTGAACAGCTTGGTTGTGTCGAACCTCTTTGATGGACATGAATATGGTCTTAACTTTACTTGAATGCTTTGTATCACTTTGTTCTTTGATCTTTTTGATAAACACAAACAAATACGAAAATGGCTTTAGGGCATGCAACTATAATACCATTTTCTTTAGGATTATTGTGTTCCAAACAACTACGATATACAATAAAAAAGATTTATCAAATATCCACTTTAGGAAAATGGGTTTTTTCCTATTGGGTATATTATGTATAAGTAATATACCCTTGAAGCTAGATGAACATTGATCAATTAAGAGATTGAATTCATGCGGATTAACTAGGACTTTGTAGCTAATTTCATTAGTACCATTAGCAATAGCAGGACAACACTGCCATTCGATGGAGTCTGATCAGGAGGCTTGTTCAAGAACAATGCGTATATAGGTATTCATGAGAATAAAGAAATTCTCATGCAAGCGATTTTTCTTTAATTTAAATAATCAACTGGTCATGCAAAGAAGACTCAAAATCCATATTTCTCTCTCAAATTCATCAATCCTAGTTAACCAGATACAATCTTTAGGATCAACACAAACCGGCAACTAATCCACTTCGTTCTTCACAAACCATTAAGTTAACAAACGTTGACTTTTCCCATTCCATTATAACATCCAAGAATTCCTCAAAACTTTATAAAACGGACTGGAACAGCTTAGAATAGAAACAGGAAATACACAACTTACTGCCCAATTAGGAAGTAAAGCGAGTACTGAAGGAGCAAGCCCACGGTACATGCCACGCAAGCGTTCCTTCTGAATTATTTGTTCCAAGCTACCTACTATTAGACTATCTGATCAAACAATTCAAAAACAAAACAAAACGTTAGAAATTTAAAATAAAAATTCTCGTACTTCTGTTTTTTCACATGAAGCTAAATCAGTATTACATACGTTTAACATTTTCGTTACCGAGCTTTGGCAGCCCATGAACCTGAAACTTGGTCTTTATGACATCTAAAGGACACACGAATGTTGTAGCGATAACACCTGCACGAGCCGAAAAAATCAGTTACTGAGATAACAGCTTATAGGAAATAGAAGGAATTATTCGGACATTTGAGCATTACGCAAATTCAGAAACATGGGTTTTGCAACCCTTTTTGTGCCATGGAAAAAGGCCTTCTCAATTCAACACAAACAATCCAATAACCAAAGAAATAGAATTATGATAAGGCATTCAAACAGGACATAAAATGGAAGCAAATAGTACTGGAATTGAATTCTACAAAAGCTAACATTTGTTGCTAGAAATTAAGGATTGAAACATACCTAACTAATTAGAATGAAATGAAAGGAATTGGGAAAATCAAGGAACTCCAAAGTCTACGAACAAGCTCTAATCATCTAACCCATTACAAATGGCGGCTTGAACAACAGCTCAAACGGTGGTAGGAGAGAAGACATCGGTGATAGAGAAGGAGAGATCAGGAGAATGGGAACTAGAGGCTCAACGTTATGGAAGAAAGAAAAAAAAGGCAAAGTTGATAATTTTATGTTTTATTAGGGGCAATTTGATCTTTTTAATTAATTTATTCACATGCCTCCCTTTTCTTTCCTAGAATTTCTATTCAAACCTTATTTTTTTCTGGGTACACCCAATTTTTCTCCTAAGTTACTGTTCACACACAAATAAAAATAGGTGTCTGCAGCAAAAAAAAAAAGGGTGTGCTTAGAATTCCTTTTTTTCTTTTTTTTTTGTCCAATTTGAACGGATTGATATCTTTGAAGGAGAGAAAAAGAGCTTTTTCTCCTTTTTTCTTTCTTTCTCATTTTTTATTGTACCAAACAATCTCAAATTTTGTTTTCTTTCTATTTTTTCTTCCATAACTTTCTTTTATTTCACTTTTCAGCTGTACCAAACACAACCTTCAAACGACGTTTCAATGCTTTTAAACGCCTCCAGCATCTATAATTTTAAAAGGATAACAGCGTTACTGGGCAAAATGCCATTAGTTTTGACAAATAATGTGTTTTAGTGGTAAACACGACTAAACTTTACTGTTTAGCTGCTTTTTTTTTTACACAAATGCCATTAAATTATTTAGTTTTATAAAAAATATAAACGAGTAAATTTTTTAAAAAATCTAAATTACAGTTTTTTACTTAATTATTTAATTTTTTCACTTTTATTTCTTGTCTTTTATCCCTTATATATTTTTCCGACAAACATCATTGACTGCAATTATTATTCAATTAATTTTTTTTGCTCTTTCTTTCTTTTCATTTATTTGATATTCCTCTACATAATTATGTAAAATTATATTCTACATTGAAATAATAGAATTTAAGGACTTTTAAACATTTTGATGTAACACATTAAATTATTTTTCTCTTAAAAATTTATTGAAAAAATGTTAATACAAAACCTATCCATGGGCCAGACTGGACCATGTCTAAGTAAGATATCATCAGACTATACACAAGTCCCGAGCCTAGTTTGATTATTTGGTTCTGATTTTTAGTTCAGTTCCGCTTTTACATTTATCATAGGAGCCAAGTCCGACCTGATTTATTCAAAACATTTTTAATTTCTTTTCAAACAAAATAGTCATTACATTTTTCCTATCATGTAAAGTATGCTTAATACCTAAATATGCTTTTAATGTTTGCTACAAAATGAAATTAATGACTCAACGTTTAATTGTATGAAAATTAGTCCATTAAATTTTATTTTAAGTAATTAAAACTTAAACGTTTTAAAATAATAAAATTAAGTACATTTTTGTTAAATTCTTTAACTGTTGTTATCCTTACACAATAATAAAACTTAATGGTAGTTAAAGGAATTTAATGGAAATGTATTTAATTTTGTTAGTTTGAAACTTTTAGATCTTAATTGCTTTAAATAAAACTTAATGGATTGAATTTCTATGCAATTAAATGTTGAAGTTTTAATTCCATTTTGCTGTAAACGTAAAGGGTATAATTAGATATTAAGCTACAAATTAAATGCTAAATATTGGAGTTATATTATTAATTAGACAAATCATTAAATCATACAATTAATCTTGTATAATTCTTTAGCTTCTAAAGGTATCTACGTTGTTTTTCTCCTTTTTCTTCCCTCTACCCTTCAATATTCTCCTTTGTTTTTTTTTTTTTCAAACATGCGATTAATTGTAGTTAATGATATCAGATTACGTTTGGTTGCATTAACTATAGTCTTTTTTTTTTTAAATTAACCTTAGTCTGTGACAATTTTTAGTAGTGTTTGATTTCCCAAACCGCATCTTTTATCTTGATTTGCAAGTAACTTTAATAAATTTTCAATTAATTTATTCAGCAACATATAAAAATTTTATGTTTTTTATCCAATTCACTTATAGTGGAATTATTCTTACTTGTAAAATCTAAAATTTCACTAGCAATGTATGACATAATTGTCAAAATTTTAATTGATGACTAGAGATAATTAATAAATAAAATTAAAAATATGTCACCTTGTAATTGGTAAAAGGATTTCTCTTTCTACAAGGAGTAAAGTATGAATTAAAATTTCAAACCTCTAATATTGGATCTCTCCCTGGCACTTGTTTGTTCTCTTTATTCAATGATTGTAAATATTTTAATTTATTTGGTAGTTAACAAGAACTATTAATTCTTAAGTCGAATGTCTGTCAATAACGTATAAGATATTTTTTCAATTAGCAAGTATTAATTTATAATCTTATAAGTACAAGACCATTTTTGACACCTCGGTTTACCATTTTTTTTTATTTCCGTTTCGACTAATTTCCAAATGCATGGGAGATGGAAAATAGCAAAAACTGAAGAAACAAAAAGGTAAAATAACAAAAAGAAAAGTTGACTCGCCTTGCAGTTCGGTCGTCTCCCTGCTGGCAGCATGCTTAAAAATGAAATAAAAGGCGAGTAGTTGACATATGATCATAGTTGTAAGGGGTTCACAGTGTGCACTAGTCAAGTGATAGTTGTGGGTGTTGAAGATGTGACTAAGGTCAATCAGTGATTCAGAATTAGAATCAGAGCCAAAAATACTGCAAGATTACACGAAGGCAACAACGGGGAGCCAAAGTCTCAAAACAGTTCATAGAACATTTAGAAATGCTTACAGAAATCAATTTCAATAAAATATATCTGCAGTCAGTTCATAAATATCAAAATAGATAACAATTTCATGCAAGTATAAAACTTCAACAAATACTCTCGGTGCAATAACCAGTGTTCAAAATATTTTATTTACGTATAAATACTTGTCTAAAACATTCTGATAACTTATAACGTGAGTAAACGATTAAAAATCCAATCAAAAACCAAGCTATAAAATTGCATGTCTTTAGTGTCAAACCACCTAATAATTCAGTGTTTAAAATATCATGATGCTTTCCAAAACCATAACTAAATTAAAACATCATTTAAACTTTAACACAATGAAATCATGAAACATTTTTCAAGAACCAAAATCTATGACAATTTCCACTTCATGTACATTTTCAAATTCAAAGTTTAATTCGTCTTGAATTAACATTTTATGAAATCTTGGCAACATAAGTACTATAGTTCTAAACCTCTTACAATGTAAACACAATGTATATTCCTAAAGCAGTTGATTTTAAATCCATGTTCAGTATTTCCTACGTTCTTTATGAATATTCCTTATCACTCAAATTGCACCGTGCTGCACGTAGCATCAGTGTCTCACACTTCACTCTCGAGCTGCAAAACACGACACAAACACAGTTAATCATCACACATCAGTTATAACAAGTTTACAACTTCTTGAGATCTACTAAATTGCCTACTATAGCTGCAAATTTGATCTCTTTCATACCGTGCTAACACTGTAACTTCCATCAAAACACCTCATTTTTTGGCTTTAACTTCACTGACAATCTTGTATTAATTTATACTTTATTCTAGGACCCAAATTACATTAAATTGATTATGATTCCTCATGCCCTTCACTGGACCGAATTGGTTTCTTTCTCCTACACACCTTATTTCTTCAATTTAAGCTTAAATTCATGTTCCACACATTGTCTACATTAATTTTACATCATTTTCACATTGAACAACATCATATTCATGCATGAAGAGTGTTGGTCGAAACCCTAATGGAGTGCTTTTCATGGTTTTAATGCAATTCACGCCTAAATACATGCTTAAGCATCTTAAACACCTAGCTTAAAGTCATTAAATCATGAAAAATTCAAGCTTTCTCTCACATTTCTTTTTGGATAAAAATGGTAAGGACCCAAACACCTTGTACATGGCCACTTTAAGGATTGATTTTGGTAGTATGTTATAGATCTCTGTTTCTTGCTTGGGAGGATTTTCTGATTTTTGGTGGCAGTTTCTCGATTTCCTTTGAGGTATACAATTTTTTTATATGTTTAGACTGTATATGCATAGTACTATTTCGTATGTATATTTGTACTTGGGATGTAAATTGAATATAGGATGTTGAACATAAGTTTGAGATTGTTTATATTTATATACCTTTTAAATCAAATAGTGTGGTTCTTGGGTAAAGTACAAATAATAAGGATGGTTAACTACTATAAAGTGTGTGGACACTGCTGACAACCTAATCAAATGTAACTAAGATTTAAGAAATTAGTACTAATGTACGATATTTAGTACGTAATACTCTAACATTGCTTAGCTAATAATGCACTATTAAAAGCCTCCACATCTTTAAGCCCCAACCCTCCATCCAATTTCGAACAACATAACGAGTCTCAAGTCTTCCAATAAATATGTTTTCTGTCTCCCACATCTCCCCACCAAAAGCCCACTACCATCATATTAATCTTCCTTAAAAAATCCTTAGGCAGTTTAAAACAACTCATGAAGAAAATCAAGATAGCCTGTATAACCGCTTGAATCATTAGAGCTCAACCCATTTGAGACAACAACTTACATTGCCACCTATGTAATCTATGCCATACCTGATCCACTATTGGCCTAAGCACCGACATCTTTGCTCTACCAAAAAATAAAGGCTAGCCTAGATATGTTTTTCGAGTCATTAAAGAGGATATATCTAGTGCAATCATCATCTCTGTCGTCCTCACAGATTCTATATTTGCACTAAACCACACAACAGACTTCTGAATATTAACCTTTTGACCCGAAGCATGTTCATATACTATCAACAGCCTTACCACATAATCACACAAATGACGATTAGCCGGTCCAAGCAACAGGCTATCATCTGCAAATAGCAAATGTGACACTCTAGGTGCCCCTCTCCAAATCGCTATCCCTTGCAAACGATTTTCCCTTTCAGCCATCAATAAAATGCTAGACAAGCCTTCCACACATAATATAAACAAGTATGGTGAAATCAAATCACCTTGTCTAAGGCTTCTTGTCGGAATAATCCTACCACATTGTTGACCATTGATCACCACCAAATAATTGATAATACGCACAAACGTCATGATCAATGAAATCCACCTCTTTGAGAACCTCAAGGCTCTCATCATTCTTGCAAGGTAATCCCACTCGATTCTGTCATACACCTTACTCATATCCAATTTAATCACCATTTGTCCAACCCCTTCCCTTATGTTTCTCGTACAATGGAAAAGCTCATATGCCACCATTGTATTATCAAAAATCATCCGTCTTGGAATAGACACACTTTGATTTGCATTAACAATTATATCAAGAACCATCTTCAATTTATTAGCGAGTAGTTTAGAAATGATCCAAATTTGAATTGATCCAAAACTAAATTGATCTAGATTCACATTGATTCGAAACCCGACCTGATTCGAATCCGAGTAGATCCGAACCCAAATTCATCCAAATTTAGATTAATTCAAACCTGACCTAATCTGAACCTAAATTGATCTGAATCCAAATTGACCAGAACCCAAATTGATTTGAATCCAAATTAACCCAAACCCAAAAAGATTCAAACTTAAATTTAATATTATTGATAAATATTTAAATATTAAAATTAATGATCAAAGTATTTTACTACAATAAAAATATAATTTTAATACGAGTGTTATATTTTTTTTGAATTTAGTTAAACTTATATATTCACTTTTATATTATATTCATTTGAACCTAATGTATAATTATTTAATGGCTAATCTATAATCGAGTACAAAAATTATATCACCTACACTTAATGTCTCCAATTTTTCTATAAAAAATTAAGAGAAATTAAAAGAGATGTATAATAGTGTATTATGATATTTAGTAGGAATTATTAAATCAGTTTGATTCATAAAGTTATTAATTATTATAGATAATAGAAATAAAATTAAAACAATGTAATTAATTGGTGAATATTGGTAAATATATTATAAAGAAAACTATCATACAGATTATTTAATATTTTGATTATTTTAATCCTACTTTTATTATAGGTCATGTAAGAAGAAAATTTTATTTTCATAAGTTTTGTGATTCTTAGAAATATGGTTTTTGTTCATTTTCATATTAGACAAATTACATCGAGATGACCAAGACTTAATCCAAAAAACCTATCCGCTTGACCTGAATCCAAATCCGACCAACTCGAATTGACTAAAAAAAGTCAACGACTCAAACCGGTCCTAATCCGAACCTGAATTAATCTAAACCAAAATTGATTTGAATTCAAATTGACCAAACCCAACCTTATCTGAACTCGAAATGATCCGAACTTGAAATAGATCAATTTTTTCTTGACTTAAACCCAACTTGACTTGAACCCATAGTGATCCAAATCCAAAATGATTTGATTTTTTTTTTAAACCCAAAATGATCTAATCCAAAATAACCCAACTCAAATCCGAGCCAATCCACCCATTTGTCACCTCTACAAACAATAAATATATATCATAGTTGACTAAAATCATTTTCAATGTACATGAATCTTGGAAGAAGAAATATCGAGTACAAAATATTACATTTCAACAAAGTAATCGTAGTCTATTAATAAATAAAACCATAGTTAAATTTATTTAATTAGCAATGTCTTTTCATAAATGACATAACCAAAGTCATCCCTAAAACTTAAATGATTTTCTAATATGTTTGAATCTTAGAAGATGAAACACCTGAACATTGAGCCACAAAAGACTATGTTTGTAAAAAAAAATCATAGTCTATTTATATACTTTTAATGCATATGAATCTTGGAAGATAGAACATTGCACATTTGTCCTAAAAAAACTACATTTAAAACTATGAAACGTAGTTTATTTATTTACTTTTAATATATTTGAATCTTCGAAGACAAACTATTGAGTTTTATGCCATAAAAGATTACATTTGGAGAAAAATAGTTTTTTTTTTCTGTAATTAAATTTAAGTATAATGTGAATTCGAGTTAGATCAAACCAATTTCGGATTAATTTGAATTCTGATTAATTGTATTTGGCTTATTGACTTTTGTACACAAATCAATCAGAACGAATGTGAATTTAAGCTAATTAGAGAAATTTTTTGGACCAGTTTTTATGGCCTCCAATATTATCTATTACCTGTTTTCCACTTTGGATATGTTTATATCGTGGCCACTCATGCATGTGATGTTTTATACTCACAAACTCTTCTATTCTTTCTTCTTTTTTTATGCATTTATATAATTATTATAATCGTTCATGTTTTGCTTTGAATTGGTCGAAACTCAAAAGCTAAGGAAAAAGCTTCAACGCGCTATTTGTAATTGACTGAAAAGCACAAAAGAAACTTCAATGAACGTGCAGGAAACAAGAATTTTTTTTTTAGAGATTTTTCTCGCCTCGTTGACCCTTTTTTTTTAAAAAAATAATGGTTCAATTAAATTAATTTTAAATTACAGAAGTTGGCATTATAGAGTTGTTTTTCCTTTAATTTTCACTTAAAAAAAACTATTTTCCTTTAAATAGAAAAGTTCTATATTTTACTAATAAATCATACTGTAATAAAATGTAAAATCCAATAGTTTTTAACATTATAAGTTAAATTAATTGTTTTATAGAGACTTTTAATTTAATTTAAATTTTTTAAAAATCTATTTTTTATTTTAAAATAGAGGAAATATATTTTAATACCAAATTACATTATAATAAAAATAAATACTGATGGTTTTTAATATTATAAATTAAATTAAATAGTTGCTTTACTGGAATTTTTTATTTAATCTTAATTTTTTAAAAAACTATTTTCTATTTTAAAAAATAAAAAGATATTTTACTGATAAATCAACTTACCATAAAACATATATTAATGATTTCAATAATATAAAATATATCCTTGAAATATAAAATAAATCCTGAAATACCGAAATAATTTGAAAATGCACTCCATATCCAAAAACGATTTTTGCATTAATCAATAATGTACACATCATCAAACAAGTGTTCGACACATGTGTTGCTTAGGAGACAAAAAAAAAAAGGTTAGAAGAGTGATCATTCCGTTTGGGAATTAATAAGTTATATTTGGATTTTAAAAATTGAAACGTTATACAACTTAAAATTTAATGGCCATCCGTATAATTTACCTAAAATTAGAGTTGGAAAAAGTTGACTACCTCGAAAATCCGTCCGATCAAATTTGAGACACATTCAGATCAATTCGAATTGATTAAAAAAAAATCAAGAATTCAAACCAAAAAATAAAACGAGCTCATAAAAATTTGAATTTGAAAAAAATTGAGCACAAAAAAATATTTTAACACTAACAAATCTAAATATGATATAATTCGAATCCAATATGATTTTGATACAAGACCAATCCGAAATCCTTAAAAATATTGAATTTATAATCCGAAAAAAGAAACCAAAATTAAAACTATATGAGTATTTTTTTAAAAAATAAAATAATTAAACAAATTATATATTTTTAAATTAAAAATTTTAAAATTTTGAAAACAATTATTAGTTATTATAGAATTATATCAATAATATGTATTATCAACAAAATAAGTATTAAATTTTTAAATTCAATTATTAAACAAAATAAGTATTAAACAATTATTAGTAATTAAATTATATTAATTAATTTAGCAATATTTACTATTTAACTTTCTAATTGACGTTTGATGAATTGGTCAATTGGTGTATATATAATATTATTATGTTAATGACAACATCATCAAATTAATACTCAATCCATATATAATTATATATGACATAATTATATCAAATGTTAATAATATAATGTCAATTGCTGTATATAACTTTTTTAATTCAACATTATAAATTTTTAATGGTATATTTGATTAATTAGTATATACCATTATATTTAATATAATAATGTTAATATTATGATGTATAAACCATATACAAAATAGATATAAAATAAAGTTAATTAGTTGACCAATTATTCATATTCAGTGTGACAACCACAATTTTTCAACATTGGTTAGTAAACGGATTTATTTTAGACACGTATGAGTTCATATGAGGTATTCGAGATTTATGGGAAATTACTTAATTAAGAATTATTAAATTTTAGGTATTTAATTAAAATGAAAATTTATTTTTTAAATTAAGGGAATAAGTGTGTGTATATACACACACACATTAAACCAAAGTATATATATTAAAGGAATAATATATAAGCAGAGATTCAATTACACATGTGTAAAACAAATTTAGTTTTACACACTTTCATATCTTTTTATATGATTTATAATTTTTTAATCCGACCGTTGAATTTTATGTTCTATTCACATAGATCATGCATGCCAAATTTCAAATTAATCGAATACGTCTAACTATTTATTTCGAAAAATAAAATTTCAACCGTTGATATATATTGAAAAAAATACTATTCCCGATTAAAATGATAGAAATAGTATATTGATTCAAAAATTTACATACATAATAAATATGAGTAGGTTGTTAAATCCAACAGTTGGTTTGCAAAAATATTAATCCTATATGAAGATATAAAACTGTGTAAAACAAATTTATTTTACACATGTGTAAGTGGATCTTTACTCATAATATATATATATATGTGTGTGTATATATATATATATATATATATATATATATATATATATATATATATATATATATATATATATATACACACACATATAATGAATAAAAAAGGAAGCTTGCCGTGTCTGCTACCCCAAAAACAAGGGGGCTCGAACCATAGAAGATGGAATCTTGGGAATTTAATTAGTCATAACTTAATTTTATTTCTAAATTATTTTTATTTATATAAAGATAAAATTAACTACTCGAGAATTCTTATTGGATTAGAGTATTTGAATTTTGATTGGCCAAACCACATATTTCATCTTGATTTGCAAAGTGATTTTAATAAATCTTCAATTAATTTATTTAGCAACTATAAAAATTTTAAAATTATTATCTGATTCTTTGACAATGGAGTTACTCTTTGATACAGAATCTAAAATTTCACTAATGGCGTATGATATGATTTTCTAAAATTTTCTAAAAATATGTTCCTTGGTAAAATGTTTTCTCCATTTGAAAGGTGCGTAATGTATGAATTAATGTTTCCAACATCTAATATTGCATCTCTGCTTGTACTTCTTTCTTCTCTTTATTCAAATATTTTAATATATTTTGTAGTTAGTAAGAATTATTATTTCTTAGGTCGATAACGTATATGATATCTATACTATATAAAAAAGAAATCTCCAACGGGATATCTATTTGACACGTGTAAGTTTTTTGCTTTATGTAGTAAAATTACAAAAAAAAAACTTTTAAGCTATTTTTGGTTTTTAATTTTTATATTTTATTTTCTTTTTTTGTTGCATTATTTTTTATTTTCAAATTTATAACATTATATAAAAAAAATTCCAAAAGGGTTCTTTAATTGACAAGTGTCCAAGGATACAAAAATAATATTAGAAAATCTATTTTATTTTTTATTCATTAATATTTTATTTTTCTCTATTAAAATCCAAAAAAAAAAACATAGAAAGAACAAAAAATAATATATTATATAATACATTATAATGTTAATGTATTATATAAACATTATATAATATAATGTTAAAAAAATATTTTTGAAATTTTTGCAAAAAATTTCAAAAATAATTTTTTTAAAACTTAACACAAATAAACACAAAAAATTATAAAAACTAAATCTATGAATCAAAAACTTTTAAAGAAAATTCTTTAAATATGAAAACAAACGTTATAAAAGAGGAAATAAAGTAATAAATGAATAATTTCAATATTAAACACTTAAAAACTACGACAAATAAATATAAAAAGTGGTAGTGGAGATTAGTCTAAGATGAATTTATCTTGAGATAAACAAATTATGATCAAATTGAATAAAAATTTACATATTTTATAAGCATTTTTTATTGTGATCTATTTAATTTTCTAAATTTGTGTTAATGTTTTACTTTTTTAAAAAATAAAAATATAAAATAAATAAGATGATTTATTGATAAATTCTGCAAATAGTGATTTATTAAGTTGCAGGAGGACTGGAGATATCACAGAAATTCTTGAACAGATGATATCCGACCGGAGTAACGATTTTTACTTCAATTGGAGCTCACCGGAGTGTGGTTCTTTGTGCGAAATACGTGGTCTGGGATGTCGACCCAACAATAATACAAACACATCGGATATCATGCTATTACATCCCCAAGCAGGGGCGGAGCCCCTTGGGGACCAAGGGGTGCTCAAGCCCCCACTCGTTCAAATAAGAAAAATAATTTAAGTATAAATTTATATAAATAATATTTTATATTTTATAAAATTTTATTTTTTTTTGTTTGATGAATTGATTTTATTATAAAAATGTTTGAAATTGAGAAAAAAACAAAATTTTATTTATTAATTTATTTGTTATTGACATTAGCATTGTTTCTATCTATTGTCGTTATCACAATAAATAATACGTTTTTCACAATATATGCATTGAACACTTATTTGTGTATAACAGAGTACCAACTCAGTTCATCTCAGCAACAGCTGGCACACCAGCTGGCATAATAGTTGGCACGTCAGTTTTACTTGGATATTGTGTTTATCAGAGTTAGTTTCATGATTAGTTTCATGATTAGTTAAACAGTTAAGATAGTTAAGGTAGTTAAGGTAGTTGGATATTGATCGTTTGTACTCCTGTATATAAACGTGAATTGTATTCTTCAAGACTAACTGAGAAAATTAGCCAGATTCTATCATGGCATCAGAGCCAGAAATCCTTACCCGATTGTTTTTCTGAGTTCCTTCCATTGTTTTTTTTTTTTCAAGATTTCTTGTTTCTTCCTTATTCAGCATCTATGGCTGCATCTACCCGGATTGAAGAATCCTCTCCCTACTTTCTTCATCCAATTGAAAACCCTACATTGGTTCTTGTTTCTTCAGTCTTGACCGGATCAAACTATCATTCATGGAGCCGGGCCATGAGGATGGCACTCCTCTCCAAGAATAAACTTCAGTTTGTTGATGATTCAATCAAAGTTCCTTCCAAAACGGATTCTACATTCTCAGCATGGCAGAGATGCGATACCATGGTTCTTTCATGGATATTGCATTCCATTTCACCATCTATAGCCCAGAGTGTGATATGGCTAGACAATGCCTTGTTTGTACCAAAGTTTTCATTCAACCTCATTTCTGTTAGCAAACTAACTGTTAGCTTTAAATTGCAATATATATTTTGAAATGACAAAAACTTAAGTAAGCTTTAATGTTTTAATACATATTGTAAATTTGCCTTATCACAAATGATTTTCAATATTAAGTAATTTTCTCAAGAATTATTGAACATAAGTTTAGAAAATTACTTATAAGTTTTTGGACAATATTTTCATTTGAGAAAGTCAAGAAAAACTCCCTTAAAGCTTATAAATGTTATGGGTTGAATTAGGATCAAAGGTCATATCATTTCTAACCCAAAAGTGTAGGAAAAATGCCCTCTGGAAGAAAAGGATCGATCCCCACTGTAGCAGGATCGATCCCTTTTTGGCAGAATGTCTTCCTAAGGTCCCTGAAGCCCAGAAACAAGATTCTGGACAAAAGGGATCGATCCCCACTGTAGCAGGATCGATCCCTTTGCTCGAAAATAGCCTATAACGGCTAGTTTTTGTAAGACAACGGTAATATTCGAGATTTGGCTCCACCCAACGGCTAGAATACATCCAATGGACTATAAATAGAGGCTTGGAAGCTGAAGAAACAAGAGAGAGCACCCAAGACATATCATTCTTCATTTCCTTCATCTCTTCAAGCAAATCAAAGAGTTCAAGAGCTAGAATTAAATATCTTCTATCACTCTCTTATTCCTTATAGTGCTTAGCACAAATATTGTATAGGCTTCTCATTGAGCTTAATTTCTGTAATCAATTGCCTACCTAGAGGCCTTTTCTTTGATTACATTATTTGTATCCCATCATTCCTTGTAAAGGGGAGGTTTCTCTTAAGCCTTAGAAAAAGAGAGAGGTTACTCTTTAGCCTAAGAAAAAGAGGGAGGTTACTCTTGAGCCTAGAAAAAGAGAGAGGTTTCTCTTGAGCCTTGAAAAGAGGGAGTGTAACACAAATTCAAGTTAGTGAATTTGGAAAAAATCCTTGGGAGCGTCTCAAGGTAGAGGATGTAGGCAAGTTGCCGAACCTCTATAAATCGCTTATGTAAATCTCTCTTTCCCTACTCTCTTTACTTGCAATTATATTGTGCTTATTGAATTGAATTTATATTGCATGCTTGAGTAGTCTAGAGAACTTAGAAAATATCAATTTAAGCTAGAGAATTTAGAGGAACCGAAAAACGAACCTAAGGTTAGTGAAAAACCGATTCACCCCCCTCTCGGTATTGCTTATAAGAGCCAACAATTGGTATCAGAGCTTGGGCTCGAGATTGATTTAGACTAACCTCTATCGAGCAAAACGATCATAAATGGCTCACTTGAATGTAGGCACACCCCTAGGAGAAGGGGGACACTCATTAGTTAGACCTCCACTCTTCAATGGTGAGAATTACTCTTATTGGAAAATTAGGATGATGTTATTTGTGCAATCCAATGATTATGAAGTGTGGAGAGTAATAGTTAATGGTCCTAGAATCCTAATGAAAAAAGTAGATGGAAAAGATGTCCCTAAGGGTGAAGATGAATGGGACACAAATGATATGAGAATGGCACAATTGAATGCCAAGGCTATGCACACCCTCTTTTGTGCATTAGGTCCCAATGAGTATAATAGAGTGTCTCTATGTGAAAATGCTAAGCAAATATGGGACAAACTAGCCATCACACATGAAGGGACAAATCAAGTTAGAGAAACCAAAGTAGGAATGCTCACACATGATTATGAGCTATTTAGGATGAAAGAAAATGAGTCCATTAGCGAAATGTTCACTAGGTTTAATGATATAATCAATGGACTTAAGGCATTAGGCAAGAGCTATTCCAATGTAGAAATGGTTAAGAAAATTTTGAATAGCTTGCCAAGATCTTGGGAGGCAAAGGTAACCGTAATAGAAGAGTCTAAAGATCCAAATACCTTGTCTCTAGATGAACTTATGGGCTCTCTACTTACATATGAGATGAAATTGAAAAGAAATGAAGTGCCTTCAAAGAAAGTAGGGGTAGCACTTAAGTCTTTCACTCATGAGGTCATTGAAGATGATAGTGATGAGAGTGGAAATGAGGAAGAAAAAGAAATGGCAATGTTTGCCAAAAGATTTAATAGATTCATGAGAATGAAAGAAAAAGAAAATAATGGGAGACATCATAGAGGGGAGTCAAGTAGAAGAGAAAAGGACCCTTTAGTGTGTTATGAGTGTAATGAACGGGGTCATACTAAGTTAGATTGCCCCTTACTTAGGAAGGAAAAGGATAGGAAACCTAAGAAGAAAGCATTTGTGGCTGCATGGAGCGATAGTGATAGCTCCGATGAGGAAAATGTGGATGAAGAGGTAGCTTACTCATGCTTTATGGCTATTAGTGATGATGAGGCTAGTTGTAGTTCCAGTGAAGATAATGACTATACATTTGATGAACTACAAAATGCCTTTAATGAATTAGCAAATGATTTTCAATGCATGAACTCCAAATATAAGAAAATCATTGCTAAATTGAAAATAGAAAATGAAATGCTATTAAATGCCAAACTTGAATTTGAAAAGAAATTAGAAGAGGCTAACTTAGAGATAAATGAGTTGAATAGAAAGAACTTAAATTTGCATAACTCATTTACTAGGTTCTATATGGGTCAACAAAAATTAGATCACATGCTTGAGACCCAAAGAGCTTTCTTTGACAAAGATGGGTTAGGCTATAATGAAAAACAAAAAGAAAATCATCTTAGGAATTTCTTAGTGAGCAAAAATTCTATGCATGATACATCTCTCACATGCTCACTATACAATAGACTAGGACACTCTTCACAAGCATGCACATATAGAAAAACTACATTTAGAGGAAGAGTAATTAAGAAGATGTGGATGCCAAAGCATGCAATAAATAATGATGAATTATGCTTGAAATGGATCCCAAAAGGATCAAAAATTAATTGCACTAACTCTTATGGACCCAAGAAAATTTGGGTACCAAAACATGCATGAATGTGTTTGTTGTAGGAGTGATAGAGCATGGAGTTACAAAGAAACAATGGAGTTTGAATGCTCTACACACCTCTATGGAGATTGCTTGTGCCAATGAGAAAAAGAAAAAGCTCGAGGATCCATCACAACAATTCTTCAAAGGATGGCACAAGGTGGATTCTAGTCAAGGCAAAGCATTCTTTAGCAAAGGAGTTTTGTAAGCTTAATTCCTTACACCTAAAACTTTTTATTTGATTAGTTATGCTTTGATGAGAAAATTGGTTAATGATTAATGACGCATTGTGATTGAGCAAAAAGCATAATAAATGATTGTTGAGTGCTTGATGAATTGTTCTTGATACATTGAATGAAAGGCATGTTTAGTGAATTTGAAATGATTTTTGGTTTTCTGCATCTTGAGCAAGTTTGATATGTCTAGATAATATATTTAGTTGCTCAAAAGAAGTCAAATATGTCATATATGCAAAATGCCATGTCATGAGCATTAATGAAGAACTTGTATATTGGAAATCATGGCATGTTGTTCACAAGATATATGCTTTAATGATATATATATATATGCTTAAAATCTATGTGAACAAGTTTGTTTTGACATATTTATGTAATTCAATGCATTGGTTTGGTCATAATATGCTTAAATCTCAAAATGACCTCCTATGAGGCCAAAAATGCTTTTATTGGTGAAAATCCTACCAAAATTGCAAAATCTATTGTTAAATGGTTTTTCATTCATGTTTTTCATTCATACAAGTCCAAAATCATGTTTTACAAATGTTTAAACCTTTACTTGGACTTAAATTACTCAAAAACGGAGTTTTGGTACCTCACAAGTTGAATTTTCTGTCAAAACTACTACAGAATCTGCAGGAAACTATGAGGGATCGATCCCCCTCCTAAAGGGATCGATCCCCCCAGGCCAGAAAAGGCACTCCTGCATGTCTTCAACCGAAATTGAGAAGAACTTTTCATTGTTTTGATATTTTCTCTCCTCTCAACTTAAAATTCATTGTTTTAACTTCTTTTTGATGATCTTTAATGTATGAAAATTCATTTTTCATTGATATCATGCCTCAACTTCTTCAATTAATATCATTTCCAACAAATGGTATCACTTTCAACAATCAATACCATTTTTCTTGAGCTCACAAGTGCAAAATCATTTTTCTTGTTGAAAACACTCATGATTTGCATAAATCTTGAAATAATCTTGAAACATACTTTCAATGAATGCTTAAACATAATTTTTGAGATTTATTTCAATGATTTGTGTATATATTTGAGAAATTGATGAACATGTGCATAATGAATATTCTTTATTACTTTTTATTCATCTTAGTCAAGCATGCTTATAGGATTATGTCTCTTAGCTTGACTTATCAATTCCACACTAGGTTTCATGATAATTATACATCTAGTGGATTGATTTCAAATGTAAATTCAACAATTGGTAAATGTCATTGGCCTATAATTTGTGATGGTAAATGGATCCTAAATGTTCAAATGCATGAAACTTTATCATCCATGAACTTATATTTTTATGGCCAAATTATTAAAGAACTTGGGCTTTAATGACAACACCAACATTCAAAGATAAATGCAAACTTGAACAAATGTATGATGATTGATATCCATGCATTTATCCTTTATTGTTTTAATGTTGAACTTACATGCTTGCTTGAGTTGAATCAATAATCATGCCTATGAGATGAGAATAGTTGTTTTCATGACATTATGTGCTTAACCTCACTCATAGTTTATGGATTTTAATGATAAAATATATTTTAGCTTGATAATATTGATTCACTTAGGTGAAACCATTTTAGTTAAAATAGCATATACCCTTTGGAACCTTAAATGTTAAAATTCACTAGGGTATTGCTTTTAATTGATTAAAATGATAATGTTGAATCATTCTTTGCTCATAATTGGTTAAAAAAAAGAAAACTTGAATTGGAAAATGAGCATAGGATTTTTGTGCTTAAAACCATGGAAGAAAATGTGTAAATATGAATATGGATTAATGCTTTATGATAGTGTGCTAATGATTAATTGATCCATATGCATATTTAATGATGATGGTATGTGGTTGTGTTCTTGCATATTTAGAATGATTATTTTCTTGACATGAACACACTACACATAGATATTGGATTCATGCAAAATGCCTAAGTCAACCATTAGTAACAATTGGTATTTAGATTGAAATAACAATTGATATCATTGGCAACCATATTTTCAATAATTGGTAAGCCAAAACTAAATTGCCAATTGGTATGAGCTTTAAATTGACAATTCTTCCCATGCTCTTTAGTTTGAAATGACAAATAGAGAAGAATTCTCTTAGGATATTTTTGTATGAAACTCTTGTGTGCTAGAATTTGAAGTTAATTGCTATATGTTTTGAGTCTATGCACACTCTTGCTTGAACGTGATTTATGAGCTCTTGCATATGATATGTCATCTAATTTCAGCTCATAATCATGATGTATTGACATGCACCTTAGTTGGATCTTAGAGAACAATTGATATACTTAGGTGCTTGCTTAACTTCTTACCAATTGGAACCTCCTTGCAAAATTACTTATCAACAATTGGTATCAAAATTATTTATAAACAATTGGTATAGGAAAATAAGCCTTGTCCTTTGCATGCCTAAACATTTCATACTCTTTATGGACATTGTCTTATGAATTTGTGCTATGAGTCCCATGTACTAACATGTTTCTTGTTGGATGGAGCATATTTATCTTTTCTCACATAAGCCATATTTTTAAGGGGAGCATATTTTTTATTATTTTTCCTTCTTTTTTCTATGACAAAAAGGGGGAGAGATAGATATTAAAAAGGGAGAGATATTAAGGGGGAGAGACAATGGGAGAGAAATAGTTTGAAAATTCATTTTCAAAACCCATGCTTATATTAAGGGGGAGCTTGATAAAATCCTGCTTTATTTGAGGGGGAGTATTTTATGAAAAAATTTTCAAAGCAAATTTACATTAAGTTTTGTTATATCAAAAAGGGGGAGATTGTTAGCTTTAAATTGCAATATATATTTTGAAATGGCAAAAACTTAAGTAAGCTTTAATGTTTTAATACATATTGTAAATTTGCCTTATCACAAATGATTTTCAATATTAAGTAATTTTCTCAAGAATTATTGAACATAAGTTTAGAAAATTACTTATAAGTTTTTGGACAATATTTTCATTTGAGAAAGTCAAGAAAAACTCCCTTAAAGCTTATAAATGTTTTGGGTTGAATTAGGATCAAAGGTCATATCATTTCTAACCCAAAAGTGCAGGAAAAATGCCCTCTGGAAGAAAAGGATCGATCCCCACTGTAGCAGGATCGATCCCTTTTTGGCAGAATGTCTTCCCAAGGTCCCTGAAGCCCAGAAACAAGATTCTGGACAAAAGGGATCGATCCCCACTGTAGCAGGATCGATCCCTTTGCCCGAAAATAGCCTATAACGGCTAGTTTTTGTAAGACAACGGTAATATTCGAGATTTGGCTCCACCCAACGGCTAGAATACATCCAAGGGACTATAAATAGAGGCTTGGAAGCTGAAGAAACAAGAGAGAGCACCCAAGACATATCATTCTTCATTTTCTTCATCTCTTCAAGCAAATCAAAGAGTTCAAGAGCTAGAATTAAATATCTTCTATCACTCTCTTATTCCTTATAGTGCTTAGCACAAATATTGTATAGGCTTCTCATTGAGCTTAATTTCTGTAATCAATTGTCTACCTAGAGACCTTTTCTTTGATTACATTATTTGTATCCCATCATTCCTTGTAAAGGGGAGGTTTCTCTTAAGCCTTAGAAAAAGAGGGATGTTACTCTTTAGCCTAAGAAAAAGAGAGAGGTTACTCTTAAGCCTAGAAAAAGAGAGAGGTTTCTCTTGAGCCTTGAAAAGAGGGAGTGTAACACAAATTCAAGTTAGTGAATTTGGGAAAAATCCTTGGGAGCGTCTCAAGGTAGAGGACGTAGGCAAGTTGCCGAACCTCTATAAATCGCTTGTGTAAATCTCTCTTTCCCTACTCTCTTTACTTGCAATTATATTGTGCTTATTGAATTGAATTTATATTGCATGCTTGAGTAGTCTAGAGAACTTAGAAAATATCAATCTAAGCTAGAGAATTTAGAGGAATCGAAAAACGAACCTAAGGTTAGTGAAAAACCGATTCACCCCCCCTCTCGGTATTGCTTATAAGAGCCAACACTAACCAAGTCTCTTAACTATTTTCTCATATTTCAATCCAACCATTGTATTGTGCAGGATATAAGCAATTGGAGGATGATTGGGTTAGCTAAGCAAATTCAAGGTCTTTATCAGCTTCATAGTGTTTCTTCATCGGTTAATTCTTCTTCTAAAATAGTAGCTTCTATACAATCTGTTTCTCAAAACCACTTATGGCATTTTCGTTTAGGACACATTTCATATCGTAGAATGAAACTTTTGAGCAATATAGATTCTTCCATTTCTCTACAACATGTAAAACCTTGTGACATATGCCATTTTGCAAAACAACGAAGAATACCTTTTCCATTGAGTAATTCTGTTTCTAGTGCAAGTTTTGATATGGTTCATGTTGATATTTGGGGACCGTACCATGTTACATCCCTTTATGGTCACTCTTATTTCTTAACAGTAGTCGATGATTATAGTAGACACACTTGGATCTATTTGATGAAACTAAAATCTGAAGCAAGATCATTACTTCAAAGTTTTTGTACACTAGTTGAAACACAGTTTGACAAGAAAGTTAAAATCATCAGATCAGATAATGGACAGGAATTCAATATGAACCGTTTTTACTCATCCAAAGGCATCATTCACCAAACACCATGCATTGAGACCTCACAACAAAATAGCATAGTAGAAAGGAAACACCAACATATATTGAATATAGCTAGATCTTTGAAAATTCAAGCTAATCTACTAGAAAAATTTTGGGCTGACTGTGTTGCTCATGCTGTGCATCTCATGAATAGAACTCCTTTTCCAGTCATAAACAATAAAACCCCATTTGAAATGTTATACAATAAACCACCTGTTCTTTCTCACTTAAGAGTTTTTGGGTGTCTTTGCTATGCATCAACACCAGCACACCACAGAACAAAACTTCATTCTAGAGCACTAAAATGCATTTTCATAGGTTTCCCTTATGGCATAAAAGGATACAAGTTATACAACTTGCAAACTCATGAAACTCTAATTTCTCGAGATGTATTCTTCTATGAAAATATTTTTCCTTTCAAGTATGTCACAAGTGATTTTACATTAACTCAGCATGATTCTTTACCACTTCCTATCCTTCAGCAACAGCTGTATTCAAATTCTGATTTTTCCAATACTGAGCCTCCTTCTAATATTAAGTCTTTTCCAATCACTGAACCTATTTCAGAACCCTCCTCATCACCTTCATCTGATCATTTAATTTCGGAATCTGATTTTCCCTTAGAGACTCATTCACCACTTGTGCTGAGAAGATCAAATAGAACAAGACAATTACCTGCACATTTGCAAGACTATCATTGTCACTTGGCTCAACACATTCATCCTCCAGCTGCAGCATATTCAGCACAATCCAAAGTAGCTCCAGGTACTCCTTATGATTTAGCTTCTGTTCTTTCTTACAAAAGATGTTCACCAACACACACAACCTTTTCACTTCAAATTACATCTATGCAAGAACCTCACACCTATAAAAAAGCTATGAGACATGAGTGTTAGAGAAAGGCAATGGCAGCCAAGTTGGAAGCACTACAAGCAAATAATACCTGGGAAATCACAGATCTACCTCCCTTTAAGCAACCAGTAGGGTGTAAATGGGTTTACAAAATTAAGTACAAGGCTGATGGACAGATTGAAAGGTTCAAAGCTAGGTTGGTGGCAAAGGGGTACACTCAGCAGGCAGGTGTTGACTATACTGAAACCTTTTCCCCTGTAGCCAAAATGAGTACAATCAGAACATTACTGGCAGTGGCAGCTAGCAAGAAGTGGCACCTACACCAACTAGACATTAACAATGCTTTTCTTCATGGTGATCTTCATGAAGAGGTTTTCATGGAAATTCCACCTGGTTTACCAAACACAAAACCAGGAAAAGTTTGTAGACTGTTAAAGTCATTATATGGATTAAAGCAGGCAATGGTACTCAAAGCTCACTGAAGCTTTACTAAACAAAGGTTTTAAACAGGCTCCATCTGACCATTCCTTGTTTATTCAACACCATGGTGATTCTCTTCTTATCTTACTAGTCTATGTTGATGATGTGATTTTAGCTAGTGATGATATGAAGCTCATTGATGATGTTAAGCACTATCTTGATTCTGCCTTCAAAATCAAGGACTTGGGAGTTTTAAAATTTTTTCTTGGTTTGGACGTAGCAAGGTCTGACATAGGAATCAATCTTTCTCAAAGAAAGTATGCCCTCGAGATATTACAAGACTCTATTTTCCTTGGCTCCACACTAGTCCCTAGTCTAACAGTCTCCTCTCTGAAGCTGTCCAAATCCTCTTGTCATCTATTGGAAGACCCTACTGTCTATAGAAGACTCATTGGACGCCTGCTTTACCTCACAACAACAAGGCCTGATATTGCCTTTGCCATCCAACATCTTTCTCAGTTTATGGAAGCACCCACTGATCTCCATATGCAAGCTGCTCATAGGGTCCTTAGATATATAAAAGGAGATCCTGGACAAGGACTTTTCTTCTCTGCTTCTACTTCTTTACAGCTCAAGTCTTTTAGTGACTTAGATTGGGCATCTTGCCCTGACACAAGGAGATCAGTTACAAGCTATTGTGTATTTCTTGGTGATTCTTTAGTTTCATGGAAATCTAAAAAGCAACAGACTGTTTCTCGATCTTCATCTGAGGCTGAATACAGAGCTATTGCCTCTCTTACTTGTGAACTTCAATGGTTATTATACCTTCTGCAAGATCTTCACATTGCTCATCCTCAACCAGCACTGCTTTATTGTGATAACAAGTCAGCTATGGCTATAGCTGAAAACCAGGTGTTTCATGAATGCTCCAAACACATAGAACTTGATTGCCACTTAATCCGAAAGAAGGTGCAAGCTGGAGTGATTCGGCTCCTTCACATATCTTTAGCTGCTCAACTTGCAGACCTGTTTACCAAGCCACACACTTCCAAGACCCTTCAATCCTTTCTGCCAAAACTTGGTGTCCAAAGCCTCTACACTCCAGCTTGAGGGGGGCTAATAGAGTACCAACTCAGCTCATCTCAGCAACAGCTGGCACACCACCTGGCATAATAGTTGGCACGTCAGTTTTACTTGGATATTGTGTTTATCAGAGTTAGTTTCATGATTAGTTAAACAGTTAAGATAGTTAAGGTAGTTAAAGTGGTTGGATATTGATCGTTTGTACTCCTGTATATAAACGTGAATTGTATTCTTCAAGACTAAATGAGAAAATTAGCCAGATTCTATCAGTGTAACTGAATGATTGAATGATAGATTAATTGTGTACCTTGAAAAATATGTGTTCCAAAATAATAATAACGAAATTATTGTGCATTGTTTTTAAAATATAAAATTATGTAAAAAAACAATTGAAAACTTTTTAACAATTATGATTAAATTCTTTAAAAATGAAGCCCCCACTGAACAAATTTTCTAGCTCAGCCCTTGTCCCCAAGCAACCTGTAGGTATGTTTCATATGATTTTAAGAACTATTTATTTATTAATAATCTGTTCTGAAATCTAATTTTGGCGTAATTATTAGTTATTCTTTGGTCGTTATGAAACTGGTCATTGGCAATTTTTTCTTCGAGTCTTCAGTCTTGTACATGGACCAGCTTTTGTTGACTTTTGACTTAGGTTTACATTGCTCAGCCAGTTAGCTATCCTCCCAATCCACGGAACCGATGGTTGACAGGGTCTTTCCTTGGAATTTCAAGGCAGGGTCAGTCAACTTAAATCATATAAAAAACATTTTATCGAATAATAACTTATATTAGGATGAAATTAGAAAAGAAATATTTTAGGTACTAATAAAATAATGATATTTTATATTTTTTTTAAAAATATGTAATAATTATTTTACACACATTTTCATCAATTTAATTCTAATAAAATTAATTTATTCGAGTGTTAGTTTTTATTAAATCAATTTACTAAACTATTTAATTCAGATCAGTAGAAAAAAATTAAAAACATACATAGTTAACAAAGAGCTATTGACATCTAACAAAAAGATTAGTTTAAAAAGTAACAAAAACAATAATTTGATGAATTAAAAGTTAAATTAGAAAATGAACATACAAATACACTTTAATGAATATTTATTGAGGGTTGACTCTAAGGGTCTATTTGGCTTAGTTGAAGCTGTTGTAAAAAGTACTGTTTGATTAGAGCTTTTTCAAAAATGCTGTTAAGAGAAATTAAATTAGTGTTTGACAAACCTAGTATAAAAGTAGTGTAGAATGTTGAAAACTATTTATTAGAATTTTTGTATATTTTTTATAAATGAAAAAAATAAAATAATAAACTTTATTAAATTAAACCACAAGTTTTTAAGTGAAAAAAATAAAACTAAATAAAAATTTTTGTTAATTAAAATTAAACAAATGAAATAGATATAAAAATGGCACAAAATAAATAAATTATTGTAAAATAATATGAATCCTCTTTTATAATTTTATAAATTATTCAAAAACAAATTGAAAATGAAAAAATTTCACTAAATACATATTATTAATAGTAAAATTTTTGGAAAAGCTTCAATGTATAGTTTCATCAAAAGCTCAAATCTATGTCCCGCATAAGCTAAAATTTTTAAAAATTTGAAAGCGAAACACCTGGTTTCTGCTTATAAAGTAGACAAGCTCTTCTATAAGCTAGGTCAAACATGCACTAAGTAAATTAATTTAATTAGAGTTAATTTGGTAAAAATGGATGTAAGATAATTATTATATGTTTTAAAAAAAATATGAAATGTCATTATTATATTGATACCTAAAATATCCATTTTTTAAAATAATCTTAATATAAGTTATTCTCTGTTTATTATTAAAAATAATATAATATTTTTAAATTAATTTTTTTGTTATTTATCAATAATTAATAAAATGATAGCTAGGTAATTTCGGGGAAGGGTCGGGACAATGGATGGGACAATGACACAGGAGTGAAGAACGGGCCAGTCTTGCATTTCCAACTGTTGACTTTTACTAAGATAAAAAGCTTCTCATCTGCAGGGGACGGGATGCCGTGGGTCACAAGGGCTAGGCTACAAAGAAAAAAAGGCTTGTTAACCCAAAATTTAGTTTTCGCAACTTATAATGGACGGGACAAGGACACAGGAGTGAGGAATGGGCCAGTTTTGCTTTACCAAAATTACTAAGAAATAAAAGCTTGTTTACCCAAAATTTAGTTTTGGCAACTTCGAATACAATAAATTCAAATGTAAGAGCAAGACAATATATAAAAGTTTATTTGATAATATTTTTTTATTATTTTAATAAATAAAAGAGTAAAAAAAAACTCATTCCCATTGAATTAAATTTTATATTTTTAAGTAAAATAAATAAACAAATTCAATTGGTGAAAATAAAAATTAGGACACTTAGCATGAAATCCAACTTTTTTAATTAAAAATTTGAGGAAACATTAGAGAAAATGTTTTTGCCTGAATTAATCTTATGCATACCATGCTGATAATTTTTAAATGTTATGTACAGATACAAAAAAGAAGCTATTGATTCCAGGTACATTGTTTTTACCTACAGATAAATATACGATGCTTTGACAGTATATAATCTCTATATACTGTTAATACACAAGAAATTTGTATCTCATCAATAAGTGCTTATCAATAAATTTAAAATAAATTATTTGTATTTATTTTTAAGGACTTGGTAATTTTTTTAATATGTATATTAAGTGTCAACTTTTGATGTATTGATAATTTATAAAAACTATATACTGTCAGTTCATCATATATAAACCCATATATATATTATTATTAGTATTGCTTTCATTTTTATCCCGAGGAAAAAAATGACGTGATGAATCATTCTAAATTCTTATCAAGAGCCTGTTATTTAATTGCAAGTTTAACCATAGGCTCATTTCTTCTTGCATCGAGTCTCACAGCAATTTTTTGGCTGCACCACTTGCATAAAAAAGAGAAAGAAGGCCAACTAAAAATTGAACAGTTTTTGGAAGATTACAAAGCTCTTAAGCCTTCCAGACACTCTTATGCTGATATTAAGAGGATAACAAATCAATTCAAGGAAAAACTGGGACAAGGTGGTTATGGCACTGTGTTCAAAGGAACACTTGCCAATGATGTTTCGGTAGCTGACAAGGTTTTGAATAATTTCAAGGGAAATGGTGAAGAGTTCATCAATGAAGTTGGTGCAATGGGCAGAATCCACCATGTCAATGTTACTCGTTTGGTTGGTTTTTGTGCTGATGAGTATAATGGAGCCCTTGTTTACGAGTACTTGCCAAATGAGTCATTGGAGAAATTCATATTTGCAGCATAGGGTGAGAATCGTTTCCTCGATTGGGAAATTGAGGAAAAATATGTATTCATGAAAAAAAAAATTCAAAAATATGTATTAAAATTTATAAAAATTTAAAATCAAATATCCAAAAAAAATTTGGTTTGAAAAAATTCAAATAATACCAAAAGTATTACAAATAATATAAAAATTCAAAGAAAAAAGTAAATTATAGTATAAAGCAAAAAATGTCAAAAACAATTTTTTAAAACTTAACACAAATAAACACAAAAAAAATTATAAAAACTAAATCTATGAATCAAAAACTTTTAAAGAAAATTTTTTAAATATAAAAATCAAACGTTATAAAAAAGGAAATAAAGTAATAAATGAATAATTTTAATATTAAACACTTACAAACTACGACAAATAAATAGAAAAAATGATAGTGGAAATTAGTCTAATAGAAATTTATCTTGAGACAAACAAATTATGATCAAATTGAATAAAAATTTACATATTTTATAAGCTTTTTTATTTTGGTTTATTTAATTTTCTAACTTTGTGTTAATATTTTATTTTATTTTTTAAAAGAATAAAAATATAAAATAAAATAAGATGATTAATTGATAAATTAAATATTATCATTTTTATTTAATAAATCAATATTTTTAAAATAATGATCTTAATTTATTAATTTTAATACTATTTATAATATATATTTTTTTAAAAAAACAATTTCATGCAAAGTAGAGGAATCGTTCTGATTCTTTTTTTGGTCGAAAACTCCCCGGTATCCACCTTTGGTGACTAATCCAGAGTCGGGAGAAGCAGAGCGTGATTAGGCAGTCCCCCTCCCAACACTGACACTCTATACACAAGTCAAGATTCGAACTTTGATCTTGCTTAAGGGACGAGAGCCGCTAGCTACTCACGTCAATCAGTTGTTTGTCGTTCTGATTCTTTTTTAAATTAGTAAGAACGTGACCATTTTGACGATTCTCTTTACTTTTATTTAATTTCTAATTCCCAACTTTTGCTTTTTTTTTTATCAGCAACGACCAAAAGAAAAAACCAAAAGTTGACTTGCTGTTAAGTCGTCTCCCCGCTGGCGCCTGGCAGCATGGTTAAACATTAAATAAAAGGCGACTAGTTGAGGCTCCAAGTATACCCAGTTTAGATGAAAATGGTCGTTATTCTCTTTCAATTCTTCCTGGTATTGAATGCTGCAGCAGTTGGTCTTGGCTCAGCCGCACCAGATCAAAATGATTGCCTGCCCAAAAGCTGCAAACACGGCGGCCTACTTGTCCGGTACCCCTTCCGATTGAAGGGCCTGCAACCTGATCACTGTGGCTATCCTGGGTTTAACCTGACCTGCAACAACAGACGCCAGACGGTGCTGGAGCTGCCCCAATCGGTCAAGTTGTTGGTAAAGCATATAGATTATGTACATCAGAAGATACAGGTTTATGATGAACATGGTTGTGTCCAAAATCAGCTTCCAAATCTCACATTATCTGCTTCTCCATTCATGCTCATGTCGGACTACGGCGGCTATTACAGCGAACTGCAAAACTATACTTTGTTTGAATGTTCGGATGAATATCTACCCGATTATGATAACTATATCATCCATTGCCTAAGTACAAAGCCTGGCTTCTATGTTAAATTCATGGATGCTAATTCTCCAGACAGTGATTTGTTAGGTTGCAGGAGGACCGGAGATATCACAGAAGTTCCTTACGGGATGATATCCGACCGGGGTAAAGATTTTTACTTTAATTGGAGCACACCGGCGTGTGGTTTACATTGCGAAGCCCATGGCCGAGGATGTCGACCCAATAATACAAACGCATTGGGCTTCGAATGCCATGACATCCCCAAGGACCATACAGGTATGTTTCATATGAATATATGAGTTTTAAGTACTATTAGTATTAATTCTGTTCCCAAATCCAATTTTGGCATAATTATTAGTTATTCTTTGTGTGTTCTGAAACTGGCCATTAGTAATCTGTTCATCAAGTCTTGTGCATGATTATTCCAATAAATCGAAAAGTATTCCATGACGACCAGCTTTTGTTGACTTTTGACTTTGGTTTATTGGTATTGTTAAGAAGTTATTTGGTTTACATTACTAGTTAGCTATGGTATCCAATCCATGGAACCAATGTGGTCTGCAAGGTCTTTCCTTGAAATTTTAAGTTGAGGTCAGTCAAGCTCAATCATATAAATAATAATTTTATTATTAGAGAATAATATAATATTTAATTTTTTTTATTTATCAATTATTAATAAAACTGATATTTAGGTAATTTCGGGGAAGGATCGGGATGATGGAAAGGACAATGACTACGGATTGAGGAATGGGCCAGTCCTGCTTTACCAATAGTTGACTTTTACTAAGAATTCAGTTTTGGCAACTTCAAATAGGAAAATTATGTCTGATAAATTCAAATGTAAGAGCAAGACAAAATATAAAAAGTTATTTGATAATACTTTTGTTTATTTTTTACAAATAAAAGAGAAAAAAACTAGTTCTTATTGAACTAAATTGTATATTTTCAAGTAAAATAAATAAACAAATTCCATTAGTGAAAATAAAAACTAGGAACTTAGCATCAAATCCAACTTGTTTAGTTAAAAATTTGAGGAAACATTAGACAAAATATTTTGCCTAATTAATCTTATGCATGCCATGCTGATAAATTTTAAATGTTATGTACAGGTGCAAAAAAGAATCTATTGATTTCAGGTACATGGTTTTTCCCTAGATATGTATAAAATTATATATATTAGTATTGTTTTCCTTTTCATCTATTGAGAAAAGAAATGCTGTGGTGAAGCATTCTAATTTCTAACCAGGATCCTGTTCTTTAATTGCGGGTTTAACCATAGGCTCATTTCTTCTTGCATTGAGTCTCACTGGACTTTTTTGGCTGCACCACTTGCATAGAAAAGAGAAAGAGGGCCAACGCAAAATTGAACAGTTTTTGGAGGATTACAAAGCTCTAAAGCCCTCCAGATACTCTTATGCTGATATTAAGAGGATAACAAATCAATTCAATGAAAAACTGGGACAGGGCGGTTATGGCACTGTGTTCAAAGGAACACTTTCCAATGATGTTTCGGTAGCTGTCAAGGTTCTGAATAATTTCAAGGGAAATGGTGAAGAGTTCATTAATGAAGTTGGTGCAATGGGCAGAATCCACCATGTCAATGTTACTCGTTTGGTTGGTTTTTGTGCTGATGGATATAATCGAGCCCTTGTTTACGAGTACTTGCCAAACGAGTCATTGGAGAAATTCATATTTGCAGCAAAGGGTGAGAATCGTTTCCTTAGTTGGGAAAAGCTTGAGGACATCGCTTTAGGAATAGCCAAAGGTATTGAGTACCTGCACCAAGGATGTGAGCAAAGAATCCTCCATTTTGACATCAAACCTCACAATGTTTTGCTGGATCAGAACTTCAATCCTAAAATCTCAGATTTCGGTTTGGCAAAGTTATGTTCCAAGGAGCAAAGTGCTGTTTCAATGACAGCAGCAAGAGGAACCATGGGCTATATTGCACCTGAAGTATTGTCTAGGAACTTCGGAAACGTTTCTTACAAATCAGATGTTTATAGCTTTGGGATGCTCTTGCTAGAAATGGTTGGAGGGAGAAAAAATATTGATGTAAAAGTGGCAAATATAAGCCAAGTGTACTTCCCAGAGTGGGTTTACAATCGTTTAGACAAAGGAGAAGAGTTGGGAATTAGCATTGAAGATGCAGAGCATGACAAGATAGCAAAGAAACTTACAATTGTTGGACTTTGGTGCATCCAATGGTATCCCGTGGATCGTCCTTCAATGAAAGCTGTGGTTCAAATGTTGGAAGGAGAGGCAGAGAACCTGACAATGCCACCAAATCCATTTGCCTCTAAAGATGAAATGAAGCCTAAAAGGCCCATTAACAGAGAGCTAGAAGCTATTTCTGAGTAAGAATATATTGCATACTACAGCTGTTTTTATTCTTAATATTTTGTCTTCTATAATTGTAAAAGTATTATGTATTTATGTAATTCCAAAGAAACTCGTACTATAATTTATTGGATGAAAATAGCATATAAAGAAATTTTAATATGTATTTGATTTGAAGTAATTGAAATTTTTTTCATCTTAAAATCAATCTCGTGTGCAAAATTTTTTGAACGGAGATTCTTCAATTATTTCTTGTTGAGTTGAAGAGTTAGCAAAATGATTCTTGCACATGATTCTTCACTTTACTTGATGATCTAATAGATTTCACAAATGGAATAAAAGACATTAATACTACACCAATTTGCAAATTGATTAAATTAAGTTTCGGTTATAACATAAGTTATATAAAAATATAACAAAGATATGTATATTATGTTAGGTTATACATAGTTGTTTCAATAATTGTTGACATTCAAGATTATTTCTGAATTTTGATATAAATGGATATATGAATTGATAAAAGATAATTTATTTATTATTTAATTTATATATATAGATGTTTATCTCTTGAGATATTTTATAAATAGTATGGATAAATGGCTTGATAAAAGATAATTTATTTATTGTTGTAATTTCAATTTATATAGATGTCTATCTCTTTATTTAAATGTTATCCAATTTTAATTAAATTAAAAAAGATAAATTTAATTAAATGGTTGTTGGCTATTGCTATCCTAATAAAATAATGAAAGTCGGTGTGATCAGACTACTCAATTAAATTTCATAATTCAAAAATCAAAACATGAGTTTTAATATTAACATATATTGATAAAAAATACATGAGTTTTAATATTAACATATATTGATAAAAAATAAGTAATTGTTCAGTGATTGTAATTTACTATGTGTGAAAGTAATTTCACATATAGAAACCTTTAGAATTTTGCATATTGATTTTTTTAAAATTTTATTGATATCACATGAATTTAAGTTAAAAGATTGAAAGGAAATAAGTGATATTATTATTTTATATAAAATTAATGTACATGGGTAAAGTAATTGAAAGAAAGATAAATAATTCAATATTAAAAACACAATAAAATTATTCTTTAATAATAATAATAATAATAATTTTCGAAAGACTAATTTCAAAACTATTAATTATTATTATTAAAATGATCTTCAATATATTTCGAAAGATCCTCATCAATCTCTTCAATTTCATTTTTTTGTTAACAATGGAGAAAATTAAAATTTTCAAAATAATACTTAACGTTCTTTTATATTAATATATGTTATTTTACATTGTCCATACTGATATAATATATATAAATGTTTTCTTTTTGAAGATAATTTATATTTTTAATATATATAAATAGGGAGAGATTTTTATGTTTTTGAAATTTAAAAAAAATTAATTATTATTTTAATTTAAAAATTACACATGTCAATCATATAGACAATTCACATTGAATGTTTTACTTTGAACTAACTGTTTTGGTTTTTATATATATATATATATATATATATATATATATATATATATATTAATTTAATTTAATAAATTTGATTAGATAATCTATGCAATCTTGGGAATTTAATTGGTTATAACTTAATTTTATTTCTAAATTATTTTTATTTATATAAAGATAAAATTGACTACCCGAAAATCCTTATCGGATTAGAGTCTTTGAATTTTGATTCGCCAAACCACATATTTCATCTTGTTTGCAAAGTGATTTTAATAAATCTTCAATTAATTTATTTAGCAACATATAAAAATTTTAAAATTATTATCTCATTCTTTGACAATGGAGTTACTCTCCCTCATAGAATCTAAAATTTCACTAATAGTGTATGATATGATTTTCTAAAATTTTATTTGATTACTAAATATAATTAACAAAAAATTTTCTGAAAATATATGTTACCTTGGTAAAATGATTTCTCTTCCTGAAAGGTGCGCAATGTATGAATTAATGTTTCCAACCTCTAATATTGCATCTCTGCTTGTACTTGTTTCTTCTCTTTATTCAAATATTTTAATATATTTTGTTGTTAGTAAGAGTTATTATTTCTTAGACTCCGTTTGATTTGCGTAAAATGACTTTCAGAAAATGATTTTTGTAAAATGATTTCTGAAAATTTGATTTTCTGAAAAAAAAACTAATATTTTCTGTTGTTTGGTTGATATGCTGAAAAATATTTTCTGTTGCTTATTGTTTTAACTCAATATAGATTAAGTTGAGTTTCAGTGAAGTCTTTTTCTTAATAGTGGTATAGGTTTGAAAATTGTTTTCCTCTTTTGAAAATGGTAAGACACTGAAAAATATGAAAAATATTTTTTGAAAAATAAAATTCATGTACCAAACGGACTCTTAGGTCGATAACGTATTCGATATTCTTTCAAATTAGTAAGAACACAGTGGTGTAGCCACGCTTTCAAAGTGGGGTCAGTTGACCCCATTGGATTTTTTAAATATAAGTGTTATATATATAAAGTAGAAAAAAATACTAAAATTAACCCCACTAAAAAATAAATTTGGGTTAATATACAACTTACCAAAGTAAAAAAAATAATTGTCACAAAAAAAGTAAAAAAGTAAAAATAAAATTTAAATAATATAAAATACATAGAACTAAACAAATCTTATATTGTCTGTCAATTTCAACATAAAAGAGAGAAAAAAAAAGAAATAAAATACACAATAATTAAAAAAGATATTTGATAGAGAATAGTACTAAAGACTAAATCATTCAACAAATTAGTCTCAAGATTTACTTTCTTGATTTTTTGCATCCAAGATCAAAGTAGAATAATAAGTTAATAGTTGAGGTATGCATAATTTTTCAAACCCTAATTTTTAATAAAAAAATATTTTCATGTATTAATTATTTGAACAAGAAGTTAGAATATTAAATTCTTTTATCATGGTTTTTCATTTTGTTTTTTCTTAAATGTATATAAATTTTTTTGTGTATTGTAAAAATATTTGAATATTGGTTTGAATACTAATAAATTGAGATAAAAAGTTGTGCAAAATTAGTTTTTTATTATTGATTTGGTAATAAATAATTTTGTTAGTGAAGAATTTGTTGTTTTTTTCCTTTTGGGGTTGAATTGTAGGATGGGATTTAAGGTGGATTTATTTGGAAGTTCTATATTAGTGATAGAGAACTATGTATTAGTTTGGTTTTTGCTAGCTCTATTCTGATTGTTTTTATGGACTTTAATAAAATCTAATAACTTAGCAAAAAAAAAAAGACAAATCGATTGTGAAATTGAATGTGAGATAGTCTGATGAATGATTATTTGGTTGCATATATTGAAAAATATGTATTTAAAAGTCCTGATAATGAAATAATTATACAACGATTTCATAATATAAAAACTCATTGTGGACAATTATAAAAATAATATTTTTACATTATTTTTTATTTGAATTTTTTATGACATTATTATTTTTTAAAGATTATGTATGATTTTTTTTTCATCGATTTATGTATTGAAGTATATAAGATATTATATACTTTTAACACCAAGCAATTCTTAGCTACGCCAAGGTAAGAACATGACCATTTTGACGCCTCTCTTTACTTTTTTTTATTTATTTAATGTCTAATTCCCAAATACATTATAGAAACAAAAATAAAAAATAATAAAAACAAAAGTTGACTTACAGTTCAGTCGTCTCCCCGCTGGCTCCTGAAAGCGTGGTTAAACATTAAATAAAAGGCGACTAGTTGGGGCTCCAAGTATGCCCAGTTTAGATGAAAATGGTGGTTATTCTCTTTCACTTTTTCCTAGTATTGAGTGCAGCAGCAGTTGGTCTTTGCTCAGCCGCACCAGATCAAGATGATTGCCAGCCCAAAAGCTGCAAACACGGCGGCCTACTTGTCCGGTACCCCTTCCGATTGAAGGGCCGGCAACCTGATCACTGTGGCTATCCTGGGTTTAACCTGACCTGCAACAACAGAAACCAGACGGTGCTGGAGCTGCCCCAATCGGTCAAGTTGTTGGTAAAGCATATAGATTATGTAAATCAGAAGATTCAGGTGTATGATGAAGATGGTTGTGTCCAAAATCAGCTTCCAAATCTCACTTTATCTGCTTCTCCATTCATGGTCATCTCCAACGACTACGGCTATGGCAGCGAACTGCAAAACTATACTTTGTTCCGATGTTCAGTTGAAGATCAATCCGAATATGACTACAATAGGATCCGTTGCCCACGTACTGAGACTGGCTTCTATGTTAAATTCACGCGTTCTGATTACGCAGACACTGATCTGTTACATTGTGGGAAGATCAGAGATATCATAAATGTTCCTGAGGGGATGGTATACGACTGGAGAAACGATTTTTACTTTAATTGGAGCAGACCGGCGTGCGGTTTCTATTGCGAAGCACATCGCCGAGGATGTCGACCCAATAATACAAACGCATTGGGCTTCGAATGCAATGACATCCCCACGGAACATATAGGTATGATTCATATGAATATATGGCTTTTAAGTACTATTAGTATTAATTCTGTTCCCAAATCCAATTTTGGTATAATTATTAGTTATTCTTTGGTTGTTCTGAAACTGGCCATTAGTAATCTTTTCATCGAGTCTTGTGCCTGATTATTCCAATAAATCGAAAAGTATTCCACGACGACCAGCTTTTGTTGACTTTTGACTTAGGTTTATTTGTATTGTTAAGAAGATATTTGGTTTGCATTGCTTAGCTAGTTAGCTATCCTATCCAATCCACGGAACCAGTGTAGTCTACACGGTCTTTCCTTGAAATTTTGACTTGGGGTCAGTCAAGCTCAATCATATAAATAAAAATTTTATTATTAGAAAATAATATAATATTTAATTTTTTATTTATCAATTATTAATAAAAATGATATTTAGGTAATTTCGTGGAAGGGTCGGGATGATGGAAGACAATGACTAGGGATTGAGGAATGGGCCAGTCTTACTTTACCGATAGTTGACTTGACTTTTACTAAGAAATAAAAGCTTGATTACCCAATATTCAGTTTTAGCAACTTCAAATAGGAAAATTATGTCTGATAAATTCAAATGTAAGAGCAAGACAAAATATAAAAAGTTATTTGATAATATTTTTGCTTATTTTTTTATAAATAAAAGAGAAAAAAAACTAATTCTTATTGAACTAAATTGTATATTTTCAAGTAAAATAAATAAACAAATTCTATTAGTGAAAATAAAAACTAGGAACTTAGCATCAAATCCAACTTGTTTAATTAAAAATTTGAGGAAACATTAGACAAAATGTTTTGCCTGAATTAATCTTATGCATACTATGCTGATAAAATTTAAATGTTATGTGCAGGTGCAAAAAAGAAGCTATTGATTTCAGGTACATGGTTTTTCCCTATATATGTATAAAATTATATATATTTGTATTGTTTTCCTTTTTATTTATTGAGAAAAGAAATGATGCGGTGAAGCATTCAAAATTCTAATCAGGATCCTGTTATTTAATTGCAGGTTTAACCATAGGCTCATTTCTTCTTGCATTGAGTCTCACTGGACTTTTTTGGCTGCACCACTTGCATAAAAAGGAGAAAGAGGGCCAACGCAAAATTGAACAGTTTTTGGAGGATTACAAAGCTCTAAAGCCCTCAAGATACTCCTATGCTGATATTAAGAGGATAACAATTCAATTCAAGGAAAAACTGGGACAGGGTGGTTATGGCACTGTGTACAAAGGAACACTTTCCAATGATGTTTCAGTAGCTGTCAAGGTTCTGAATAATTTCAAGGGAAATGGTGAAGAGTTCATCAATGAAGTTGGTGCAATGGGCAGAATCCACCATGTCAATGTTACTCGTTTGGTTGGTTTTTGTGCTGATGGATATAATCGAGCCCTTGTTTACGAGTACCTGCCAAATGAGTCATTGGAAAAATTCATATTTGCAGCGAAGGGTGAGAATCGTTTCCTTAGTTGGGAAAAGCTTGAGGATATTGCTTTAGGAATAGCCAAAGGCGTCGAGTACCTGCACCAAGGTTGTGAGCAAAGAATCCTCCATTTTGACATCAAACCTCACAATATTTTGCTGGATCAGAACTTCAATCCTAAAATCTCTGATTTCGGTTTGGCTAAGTTATGTTCCAAGGAGCAAAGTGCTGTATCAATGACAGCAGCAAGAGGAACCATGGGCTATATTGCACCTGAAGTATTGTCTAGGAACTTCGGAAACGTTTCTTACAAATCAGATGTTTATAGCTTTGGGATGCTCTTGCTAGAAATGGTTGGAGGGAGAAAAAATATTGATGTAAAAGTGGCAAATATAAGCCAAGTGTACTTCCCAGAATGGGTTTACAATCGTTTAGACAAAGGAGAAGAGCTGGGAATTAGCATTGAAGATGCAGAGCATGACAAGATAGCAAAGAAACTTACGATTGTTGGACTTTGGTGCATCCAGTGGTATCCCGTGGATCGTCCTTCAATGAAAGCTGTGGTTCAAATGTTGGAAGGAGAGGCAGAGAACCTGACAATGCCACCAAATCCATTTGCCTCAAAAGATGAAATGAAGCCTAAAAGGCCCATTAACAGAGAGCTAGAAGCTATTTCCGAGTAAAGAATATATTGCGTACTACAGCTGTTTTTATTCTTAATATTTTGTCTTCTATAATTGTAAAAGTATTATGTATTCATGTAATTCCAACGGAATGAAATATTTCTGCTCCAAATATAATGAAATTAAAATCCTCACTTTAGATTTTACAATAAAATAAATTTAGATTTTAACTGCATAAATGTATTGAATCTTCCTACTAAAAGGATCCTGATAATAAAATGTATTGTATTGTTCTTCTATCTGAAGATAGTTTGCAAGGTATTATATTAGAGAAAAATATCTTCATTTTTATGTTTCAAGGTTCTTTTGTTATTTTTTCATGTTGATGAGCTTTTATTAATAATACAAGATACAATATTTAATTCATCCATATCCATAGAATATTGTTTGAATTTATTTAGGATGATATGATAGGTTTAGAGTCTTTCATTTTAAAAAAATTCCAACTTGTCACTAGGAATTTTTTTCTTAGTTGTAGCTTCTATCATGTATCTTGCATCTTACTTATCTCATAATTATTTTGATATAGCAATTGTGATACATGTATTGAATAAGGAATCGAACATACCGGTCAAAATGCAACCTATACAAGTATAGTTATCATTTTCCAATTTCGGTTTTTGATGAACTTCCTTGTGCTTCATTTTTTTTTCTCTTTTATTTTGGAGTAGTGAGGACATATGCAATGTAGAGTGTGGTGAAAAGAATTTACATCTTTTGTTGTCATCTTAGGAAATTTACTCAATCAAATCTCTCCAATTTTGAAAGTTGATAACCATTTCTCTCAAGAATCCATCTTCATGATAGCTGAAAAATAATCCTAAGATTGTTGAACAGCTTGGTTGTGTCGAACTTCTTTGATCTTTTCAATAAACACAAACAAATACAAAAATGGCTTTAGGGCATGCAGCTATAATGTCATTTTCTTTAGAATTATTTTACCCTGAACAATTACGATATACAATAAAAAAATTTATCAAATATCCACTATAGGAAAATGGGTTTTTTGCGGCACACTTCAAGCGGCGTTTCAGTGCTTTTAAACGCCTCCAGCATCCATAATTTTAAAAGGATAACAGCGTTATTGGACAAAATACCGTTATTTGGTGTTTTAGTGGTAAACACAACGAAACTTTACTGTTTAGCGGCTTTTTTTTTTCACAAACGCCATTAAATTATTTAGTTTTATAAAAAATATAAACGATTAAATTTTTTAAAAAATCTAAATTACAGTTTTTTACTTAATTATTTAATTTTTTCCCTTTTTTTTCTTGTCTTTTATCCCTTTTATATATATATATATATATATATATATATATTATATATATATATATATATATATATATATATTCCGACAAACATCATTGACTACAATTATTATTCAATTAATTTTTTTGCTCTTCTTTCTTTTCATTTATTTGATATTCCGCTCCATAATTATGTAAAATTATATTCTACATTGAAATAATAGAATTTAAGGACGTTTAAACATTTTGATGTAACACATTAAATTATTTTTTTCTTAAAAATTTATTGAAAAAATGTTAATACGAAACCTGTCCATAGGCCAGACTGGACCATGCCTAAGTAAGATATCATCAGACTATACACAAGTCCCGAGCCTAGTTTGATTATTTGGTTCTGATTTTTAGTTCAGTTCCGGTTTTACATTTATCATAGGAGCCAAGTCCGACCTGATTTATTCAAAACATTTTAAATTTCTTTTCAAACAAAATAGTCATTATATTTTTTCTATCATGTAAGATAAAAATAGGTTTAATACCTAAATATGCTTTTAACGTTTGTCACAAAATAGAATTAATGGCTCAATGTTTAATTGCATGAAAATTAGTACATTAAGTTTTATTTTAAGTAATTAAAATTTAAACGTTTCAAAATAATATAATTAAGTACATTTTTGTTAAATTCTTTTAACTGTTGTTATTCTTGCACAATAATAAAACTTAACTGTAGTTAGAGGGGCTTAATGAAAAATGTTTTTAATTTTGTTAGTTTGAAACTTTTAGGTCTTAATTGCTTAAAATAAAATTTAATGGATTGAATTTTTATGTGATTAAATGTTGAGATTATAATTTCATTTTATGGTTATCGTAAGGGGTATACTTTTTTTTTGAAAGATAAATTTTATTGATGAGTCTGATACACTGTTTGCAAAATTGCAAAGGATATTACTTATTAGGCGTCAGAAGCCTACACATCCTCAAAAAAATACAACCATGGGTCTACAGGTGCATATAGCGCAAAACAGCTAAAATCTATCTGCCTATAGGCGATTGGCGAATTAGCCTTTGGACAAAGGGAAGATCGAGTTGATCAAGAAGACCAAGAGTCTGAGCACCCACGCCAAAACTGAACGTCATCAATCCACCGCTCCGTAACACTCCAGAGGACGAGAAAAGAACCGCCCAGAAAGAAATCAGGCGCTACACCAGTCAAAAACACTCGGCAAAACCGAACAGACTAACCATCGAGCACCTTCTGTGCTCATCAACTTCTGTTGAGACCAGTAAAATTTTCCAACTTGAAACACTAGCCGTAGAACCAAGAAGTAAGAGAATCTGCAGCCCATTATGGAGGTAGAACACTCAAAAATCAACACAACGCATTCTGTTGCTGCGAAGAAAAGACACAACAAAGGTAGCCCGGCTGGCAAGGTACAACAAAGACCCCAGACTTGCAAGTGCTGCAGAAAATGAACCACAAAACGAGACCTGCAATAAAAAACGGTTTTTAACCAAATAGATCTGTCAAAAGCCAAAGAAGACAACAGGTTGAAGCTACAAAGTAAATGCTAATTATTGGAGTTATATTATCAATTAGACAAATCATTAAATCATACAATTAATCTTGTATATTTCTTTACCTTCTAAAGGTATCTACGTTGTTTTTCTCCTTTTTCTTCCCCCTACCCTTCAATAATCTCGTTTGTTTGTTTCTTTTTTTTTTTGAAAACATGCGATTAATTGTAGTTAATGATATTAGATTACGTTTGGTTGCATTAATTATAGTCTTTTTTTTTTTTTTAAATTAACCTTAGTCTGTGACATTTTTTAGTAGTGTTTGATTTCCAAACCGCATCTTTTATCTTGATTTGTCAAGTAACTTTAATAAATTTTCAATTAATTTATTCAGCAACATATAAAAATTTTATGGTTTTTATCCAACTCACTTATAATTGAATTATTTTTGCTTGTAAAATCTAAAATTTTACTAGCGATGTATGACATAATTTTCAAAATTTTAATTGATGACTAGAGATAATTAATAAAAAAATTAAAAATATATGTCACCTTGTAATTGGTAAAAGGATTTCTCTTTCTACAAGGAGTAGAGTATGAACTAAAGTTTCAAACCTCTAATATTGGATCTCTCCCTGGCACTTGTTTGTTCTCTTTATTCAATTATTGTAAATATTTTAATTTATTTTGTAGTTAACAAGAATTATTAATTCTTAGGTCGAATGTCTGTCAATAACGTATAAGATATTTTTTCAAGTAGCAAGTATTAATTTATAATCTTATAAATACAAGACCATTTTTGACACTTCGGTTTACCATTCTTTTTTTATTTCCGTTTCGACTAATTTCCAAATACATGGGAGATGGAAAATAGCAAAAACTGAAGAAACAAAAAATAACAAAAAGAAAAGTTGACTCGCCGTGCAGTTCGGTCGTCTCCCCGCGGGCAGCATGCTTAAAAATGAAATAAAAGACGAGTAGTTGACATATGATCATAGTTCACAGTGTGCATTAGTCAAGTGATAGTTGTGGGTATTGAAAATATGACTAAGGTCAATCAGCGATTCAAAATTAGAATCAAAGCAAAAAATACTGCAAGATTACTCGAAGGCAACAACGGGGAGCCAAAGTCTCAAAACAGTTTATATAACATTTAGAAATGCTTACAGAAATCGATTTTAATAAAATATATCTGCAGTCAGTTCATAAATATCGAAATAGATAACAATTTCATTTCAAGTATAAAAATTCAACAAATACTCTCGGTGCAATAATCAGTGTTCAAAATATTTTATTTACGCATAAATACTTGTCTAAAACATGTTGATAACTTAAAACGTGAGTAAACGATTAAAAATCCAGTCAAAAACCAAGCTACAAAGTCGCATGTCTTTAGTATCAAACCACCTAATAATTTAGTGTTTAAAATATCACGATGCTTTCCAAAACCATAACTAAATTAAAACATCATTTAAACTTTAACACAATGAAATCATGAAACATTTTTCAAGAACCAAAATCTATGACAATTCCACTTCATGTACATTTTCAGATTCAAAGTTTAATTCGTCTTGAATTAACATTTTATGAAATCTTGGCAACATAAGTACTATAGTTCTAAACCTCTTGCAATGTAAACACAATGTATATTCCTAAAGCAGTTGATTTTAAATCCATGTTTAGTATTTCCTACGTTCTTTATAAATATTCCTTATCACACAAATTGCACCATGCTGCTCTTAGCATTAGTGTCTTACACTTCACACCCGAGTTGCAAAACACCACACAAACATAGTTAATCATCACACATTAGTTATAACAAGTTTATAACTTCTTGAGATCTACTAAATTGCCTACTATAGCTGCAAATTTGATCTCTTTCATACCATGCTAACACTGTAACTACCATCAAAACACCTCTTTTTTTGGCTTTAACTTCACTGACAATCTTGTATTAATTTACACTTTATTCTAGGACCCAAATTAGATTAAATTGAGTATGATTCCTCATGCCCTTCACTTGACCGAATTGGTTTCTTTCTCCTACACACCTTATTTCTTCAATTTAAGCTTAAATTCATGTTCCACACATTGTCTGCGTTAATTTTACATCATTTTTGTTAGCTTTAAATTGCCATATGTATTTTGAAATGACAAAAACTTAAGTAAGCTTTAATGCTTTAATTCATATTGTAAATTTGCCTTATCACACATGATTTTCTCAATCCATTTTCAAGTGGTCATATCAAACATTAAGACCATGATTTAATTACATATTCTTATTGGTCTTAATACTTTATAAAATGTTTTGAATATTTTAGAAAATCACTTGATGAATTTTTTGGACCATGTTTTCATCAAAGAAAGTCAAGAAAAACTCCCACAAAAATGCCAAAATGTTTTGGGTTAAATTAGGATCAAAGACTATATCATTTCTAACCCAAAATGGTGCAGGAAAAGCTTTCTGGAGGCATGGGATCGATCCCTTTATGGCAGAATGCCTCGGAGGCCTAGAATGAAGCATGGGATCGATCCCTTTTGAAAAATGATCGATACTTTTATGTCAAAAAGCCTCCAACGGTTATTTTCTATGAGATACAACGGCTAGTTTCTGTTTTGGCTCCAAACAACGTCCACAAACCATCTAAAGGACTATAAATAGAGGCTTAGAAGCTAAAGAAAGGAAGAGGAACTACTCAACAACTCAAAAACTCATTTTCCTCAAATCTTCAAGCCTCAACAACAAATCAAGAGCTACAAAGTCTTCATCTTCCATCATTCACATATTTCTTGTATAGCTTAGCACAAATATTGTATAGGCTTTTCTTTGTGCCTAATTTCTAGAATCATTTGCCTATTTAGAGGCCTTCTTTGATTACACAATTTGTAAACCAATTCATTCCTTGTAAAAAGGGAGGTTTCTCTTTAGCCTAAGAAAAAGAGGGAGGTTTCTCTTTAGCCTAAGAAAAAGAGGAAGGTTTCTCTTGAGCCTAGAAAAAGAGAGAGGTTTCTCTTCAGCCTTGAAAAGGAGGGAGTGTAATACAAATTCAAGGATAGTGAATTTGGAGAAAATCCTTGGGAGCGCCTCAAGGTAGAGGACGTAGGCAAGTTGCCAAACCTCTATAAATTGCTTGTGTAAATCTCTCTTTCCCTATTCTCTTTACTTGCAATTATATTGTGCTTATTGAATTGAATTTATATTGCATGCTTGAGTAGCCTAGAGAACTTAGAAAATATCAATCTAAGCTAGAGAATTTAGAAGATTCGAAAAACGAGCTTAAGGTTAGTTTAAAACCGATTCACCCCTCCTCTCGGTATTGCCTATAAGAGTCAACAATTGCTATCAGAGCTTGGGCTCGAGATTGATTTAGACTAACCTCTATAGAGCAAAACGATCAAAATGGCCCATTTAAACATCGGTACACCCCTAGGAGAAGAAGGACAATCATTAGTTAGACCTCTACTGTTCAATAGAGAAAACTATTCATATTGGAAAACTAGAATGATGTATTTGTACAATCAAATGATTATGAAGTGTGGAGAATTATAGTGAATGGTCATAGAATTCCCATGAAGAAAGTAGATGGAAAAGATGTCCCTAAGAGTGAGGATGAATGGGACACAAATGACATGAGATTGACACAAATGAATGCCAAGGCTATGCACACCCTCTTTTGTGCTTTGTGCTTTAGATCTCAGTGAGTATAATAGAGTCTCCTTATGTGAGAATGCTAAACAAATATGGGATAAACTAGCCATCACACATAAAGGGACAAATCAAGTTAGAGAGACCAAAGTAGGAATGCTCACACATGATTATGAGCTATTTAGGATGAAAGAAAATGAGTCCATTAGCGAAATTTTCACTAGGTTTAATGATATAATTAATGGACTTAAGGCACTAGGCAAGAGTTATTCCAATGTTGAAATGGTAAAGAAAATTTTGAATAGCTTGCCTAAGTCTTGGGAGGCAAAGGTAACCGCAATAGAAAAGTCTAAGGATCCAAATACCTTGTCTCTAGATGAACTTATGGGCTCCTTAGTTACATAGGAAATGAAATTAAAAAGAAAAGAAGAGCCTTCAAAGAAAATAGGAGTAGCATTTAAGTCTTCCACTCATGAGGTAATTGAAGATGATAGTGATGAGAGTGGAAATGAGGAAGAAAAGGAAATGGCAATATTTGCCAAAAGATTTAATAGGTTCATGAGAATGAAAGAGAGTGAGAATGATAGGAGATATCAAAGAAGAGGGGTAATGAGAGGAGAGTCAAGTAGGAGAGAAAAAGACCTCTTAGTGTGTTATGTGAACCGGGTCATACTAAATTAGATTGCCCCTTACTTAGGAAGGAAAAGGGTAGGAAACCTAAGAAGAAAGCATTTGTGGCTGCATGGAGCGATAGTGATAACTCCGATGAGGAAAATGTAGATGAAGAGGTAGCCTACTCATGCTTTATGGCCATTAGTGATGATGAGGCTAGTTGTAGTTCTAGTGAAAATAATGATTATACCTTTAGTGAACTACAAAATGCCTTTAATGATTTAGCAAATGAATTTCAATGCATGAACTCCAAATATAAGAAAATCATTGCTAAATTAAAAATAAAAAATGAAGCCTTGACAAATGCTAAGTTAGAATTTTAAAAGAAATTAGAAGAGGCTAACTTAGAGATAAATGAGTTGAATGAAAAGAATATAAATTTGCATAACTCATTTACTAGGTTCTATATGGGTCAACAAAAATTAGATCACATACTTGAGACCCAAAGAGCTTTCTTTGATAAAGATGGGTTAGGCTATAATGAAATACAAAAGGAAACTCATCTTAAGAATTTTCTAGTGAGCAAAAATTCTATGCATAATACATCTCTAATTTGCTCACTTTGCAATAGAATAGGCCACTCTTCACAAGCATGCACATATAGAAAAACCACATTTAGAGGAAGAATTGTTAGAAAAATGTGGGTGCCAAAGCATGCTGTAAATAATGATGAATTGTGCTTGAAATGGATCCCAAAAGGATCAAAAATTGTTTGCACTAACTCTCATGGACCCATGAAAATTTAGTTACCAAAACATGCATGAATGTGTTTGTTGCAGGAGTGTTAGAGCATGGAGTTACAAAGAAACAATGGAGTTTAAATGCTCAACACATCCTCATGGAGATTACTTATGCCAATGAGAAAGAGGAAGAGCTTTGGAATCCACCTTTGGCAAGGTCATAACAATTCTTCAAAGAATGGCTCAAGGTGGATCCAACAAATCATGGCAAAGCACTCTCAAGCAAAGGAGTTTTGTAAGCTTAATTTCTTACTCCTTAAACTTTTTATTTGATTAATTATGCTTTGATGAGAAAATTGGTTAATGATTAATGATGCATTGTGATTGAGCAAAAGGCATGATAAATGATTGTTGAGTGTTTGATGGACAATTCTTGATAAATGAATGAAAGGCATGATTTATGATTTTGAAATGATTATTGGATTTCTGCATTTTGAGCAAGTTTTTCTATGTTTTGATAATGTATTTACTTGCCTCAAAATACCAAATATGTCATTTATACAAAATGCCATGTCATGAGCAATAATGAAGAACTTGTATGTTGGAAATTTTGGCATGTTGTTCACAAGATGTATGCTTTAATGATATATGTGCTTAAAACCTATGTGAACAAGTTTGTTTTGACATATTTTGTGGTATCCAATGCTTTGGTTTTGTCAAAATATGCTTAACTCTCAAAATGACCCCCTTTGAGGCCAAAAATGCATTTTATTGTGAAAATTCTTCCAAAATTGCAAAATCTTCTGTAAAATGGTTTTTCATTCATGTTTTTCATTCATACAAGTCCAAAATCATGTTATACAAGTGTTTAAACCTTTACCTGGACTTAAAATACTCAAAAACAAAGTTTTGGTGCCTCAAAGGTTGGATTTTCTGTTAAAAATCTGCAGAATCAAGATGAGAGATCGATCCCTCTACATGCAGGATCGATCCTTTTGGAAAAACATGTAAAAAATTAGATTCTGGAGTTTAGGGATCGATCCCCTTGCTCATAGGATCGATCCCTCTAGGCAATTTATGCCCTTTTCTGCATTTTTAAGCCTTAGTTGAGAAGTTTTCTTAATTCTCTTGATATCTTCTTTCTTCTCAACTTAAAATTCATTGTTTTAACTTCTTTTTGATGATCTTTACAATATGAAAATTTATTTTTCATTGATATCATGCTTTAACTCCATCAAATTGTATTATTTCCAACAATTGGTATCACTCTCAACAATCAATATCATTTTCATTGAATTCACAAATGCAAAATCATTCTTCTTGTTGAAAACATTCATGAATTGCATAAATCTTGAAATAATCTTGAAATATACTTTCAATGATTTGTGTATATATTTGAGAATTTGATGAACTTGTGCATAATGAATATTCTTCATTTCTTTTTGTTCATCTTAGTCAAGCATGCTTATAGGATTATGTCTCTTAGCTTGACTTATCAATTCCACACTAGGTTTCATGATAATTATAGATCTAGTGGATTGATTTCAAATGTAAATTCAACAATTGGTAATGGTCATTGGCCTATAATTTGTGATGGTAAATGGATCCTAAATGTTCAAATGCATGAAACTTTATCATCCATGTACTTAAAATTTTTCTTATGGCCAAATTATTAAAGAACTTGGACTTTAATGACAACACCAACATTAAAAGATAAATGCAAACTTGAACAAATATACCTTGATTAATAGCCATGCATTTATTATTTGAATCTTTCCTTGCTCATAGTTGCTTAAGGACTTGAATTAGAAAATGAGCATAGGATTTTTCTGCTTGAAACCATGGAAAAAAATGTGTTTGCTTGAATACCTTGATTTTTTGAATCTTCCATATGGTATAATTTTGTGCATATGAATATGGATTAATGCTTTATGATAGTGTGCTAATGTTTAATTAATCCATATGCATATTTGATGATGTGTGATTGTGTTCTTGCATATTTAGAATGATTATTTTCTTGACATGAACTCACTACACATAAATATTGGATTCATGCAAAATATCTAAGTCAACCATTAGTAATAATTGGTATTTAGATTGAAATAACAATTGGTATCATTGGCAACCATATTTTCAACAATTAGTAAGCCAAACACTAAATTTACAATTGGTATGAGCTTTAAATTGACAATTCTTCTTGTAATCCTTAGATTGAAATGACAAATAGGAAAGAATTCATATGAGACACTTTTGCATGAAACACTTTTGTGCTAAAATTTGTAATTAATTGATGTATGATTTAATTCTATGTACAATCTTACTTGAAAATGATTTATGAGCTCTTGCATATGATAGGTCATCTAATTTCAGCTCATAATCATGATGTATTGACATGCACCTTAGTTGGACTTTAGAGAACAATTGATACACTTAGGTGCTTAATAGGATTGAAATGAGCAAGTCATAGACACTAGTAGAAAATTTATAAACAACTTGCTTCATTATTTACCAATTGAGAACTTCTTGCAAAATTATTTATAAACAATTGGTATAAGATCATAAGTCATATTCTTTGCATGAATATTTCATGCTCTTTGTGAATATTGACTTATTTATTTGTGCTATGAGTCCCATGTACTAACATGTTTCTTGTTGGAGGAGCATATTTTATCTCTTCTCACATAGCCATAATTTTAGGGGGAGCATATTTTTTTTTATTTTTCCTTCTTTTTGCTATGACAAAAAGGGGTAGAGATATTAAGGTATTAAGGGGGAGAGATAATGGGGGAGAAAGAGTTTGAAAATTCCTTTTAAAAACCCATGCTTATATTAAAGGGGAGCTTTATAAATCCTGCTTTATTTGAGGGGGAGTATTTTATCAAAGAATTTTCAAAGCAAATTTACATTAAGTTTTGTCATATCAAAAAAGGGGAGATTGTTAGCTTGAAATTGCCATATGTATTTTGAAATGACAAAAACTTAAGTAAGCTTTAATGTTTTAATTCATATTGTAAATTTGCCTTATCACACATGATTTTCTCAATCCATTTTCAAGTGATCATATCAAACAGTAAGACCATGATTTAATTACATATTCTTATTGGTCTTAATACTTTATAAAATGTTTTGAATATTTTAGAAAATCACTTGATGAATTTTTGGACCATGTTTTCATCAGAGAAAGTTAAGAAAAACTCCCACAAAAATGCCAAAATATTTTGGGTTAAATTAGGATCAAAGGCTATATCATTTCTAACCCAAAATGGTGCAGGAAAAGCTTTCTGGAGGCATGGGATCGATCCCCTAAGGGAAGGGATCGATCCTTTTATGGCAAAATGCCTCGAAGGCCTAGAATGAAGCATGGGATCGATCCTTTTTGAAAAAGGATCGATCCCTTTATGTCAAAAAGCCTCCAACAACTAGTTTCTGTTAGATACAACGGCTAGTTTCTGTTTTGGCTCTAACCAACATCCACAAACCATCCAAGGGACTATAAATAGAGGCTTAGAAGCTAAAGAAAGGAAGAGGAACTACTCAACAACTCCAAAACTCATTTTCCTCAAATCCTCAAGCCTCAACAGCAAATCAAGAGCTACAAAGTCTTCATCTTCCATCATTCACATATTTCTTGTATAGCTTAGCACAAATATTGTATAGGCTTTTCTTTGTGCCTAATTTCTATAATTATTTGCCTACTTAGAGGCCTTCTTTGATTACACAATTTGTAAACCAATTCATTCCTTGTAAAAAGGGAGGTTTCTCTTTAGCCTAAGAAAAAGAGGGAGGTTTCTCTTGAGCCTAGAAAAAGAAAGAGGTTTCTCTTAAGCCTTGAAAAAGAGGGAGTGTAACACAAATTCAAGGATAGTGAATTTGAGAAAAATCCTTGGGAGCGTCTCAAGGTAGAGGACGTAGGCAAGCTGCTGAACCTCTATAAATTGTTTGTGTAAATCTCTCTTTCCCTACCCTCTTTACTTGCAATTATATTGTGCTTATTGAATTGAATTTATATTGCAAGCTTGAGTAGCCTAGAGAACTTAGAAAATATCAATCTAAGCTAGAGAATTTAAAAGAATCGAAAAACGAGCTTAAGGTTAGTTAAAAACCGATTCAGCCCCCTCTCAGTATTGCTTATAAGAGTCAACAATTTTCATATTGAACAACATCATATTCATGCATGGAAAGTGTTGGTTGAAACCCTAAAGGAGTGCTTCTCATGGTTTTAATGCAATTCAAGCCTAAATACATGCTTAAGCATCTTAAACACCTAGCTTAAAGTCATTAAATCATGAAAAATTCAAGCTTTCTCTCACATTTCTTCTTGGATAAAAATGGTAAGGACCCAAACACCTTGTACATGGCCACTTTAAGGCTTGATTTTGGTAGTATGTTGTATATCTCTGTTTCCTGCTTGGGACGATTTTCTGATTTTTGGTGGCAGTTTCTCGATTTCCTTTGAGGTATACGATTTTTTATATGTTTAGACTATATATGTATGGTACTATTTCGTATGTATATTTGTACTTGGGATGTAAACTGAATATAGGATGTTGAACATAAGTTTGAGATTGTTTATATTTATATACCTTTTTAAATCAAATAGTGTGGTTCTTGGGTAAAGTACAAATAATAAGGATGGTTAACTACTATAAAGTGTGTGGACATTGCTGACAACCTAATCAAATGTAACTAAGATTTAAGAAATTAGTACTAATGTACGATTTAGTACGTAACACTCCAACATTGCTTAGCTAATAATGCACTATTAAAAGCCTCCACATCTTTAAACCCCAACCCTCTATCCAATTTCGAACAACATAACGAGTCTCAAGTCTTCCAATAAATACATTTTCTGTCTCCCACATCTCCCCACCAAAAGCCCACTACATCATATTAATCTTCCTTAAAAAATCCTTAGGTAGTTTAAAACAACTCATGGAGAAAATCAAGATAGCCTACATAACCACTTGAATCATCAAAGCTTGACCCATTTGAGACAAGAATTTACATTGCCACCTATGTAATCTATGCCATACCTGATCCATTATTGGCCTAAGCACCGACATCTTTGCTCTGCCAAAAAATAAAAGCAAGCTTAGATATGTATTTCAAGTACCTAGTGCAATCATCATCTCTACTGTCCTCACAGACTCTATATTTGCACTAAACCACATAACAGACTTCGAATATTAACCTTTTGACCCGAATCACGTTCATATGCTATCAATAGCCTTACCACATAATCACACATATGACGATTAGCCTGTCCAAGCAACAGGCCGCAAATAGCAAATGTGACACTCTAGGTGCCCCTCTCCAAATCGCTATCCCTTGCAAACAATTTTCCCTTTCAGCCATCAATAAAATGCTAGACAAGCCTTCCACACATTATATAAACAAGTGCGGTGAAGTCAGATCACCTTGTCTAAGGCTTCTTGTCGGAATAATCCTACCACATTGCTAATTATTGATCACCACCGAATAATTGATAATACGCACAAACGTCATGATCAATGAAATCCACCTCTTTGAGAACCTCATGGCTCTCATCATTCTTGCAAGGTAATCCCACTCGATTCTATCATACACCTTACTCATATTCAATTTAATCACCATTTGTCCAACCCCTTCCCTTATGTTTCTCGTACAATGGAAAAGCTCATATGCCACCATTGTATTATCAAAAATCATCCGTCTTGGAATAGACGCACTTTGATTTGCATTAATAATTATATCAAGAACCATCTTCAATTTACTAGCGAGTAGTTTAGAAATGATCCAAATTCGAATTGATCCAAAACTAAATTGATCCAAATTCACATTAATTTGAAACCTGACCTGATTTTAATCCGAGCAGATTCGAACCCAAATTCATCCAAATTTAGATTAATTCAAACCTAATCTAATCTGAACCTAAATTAATCTGAATCCAAATTGACCAGAACCTAAATTGATCTGAATCCAAATTAACCCAAACCTGAAAAGATTCAAACTTAAATTTAATATTATCGATAAATATTTAAATGTTAAAATTAATGATCAAAGTATTTTACTACAGCAAAAATATAATTTTAATACGAGTGTTATATTTTTTTTGAATTTAGTTAAACTTATATATTTACTTTTATATTATATTCATTTGAACCTAATGTATAATTATTTAATAGCTAATCTATAATAGAGTATAGAAGTTATATCACCTACACTTAATGTCTCAAATTATTCTATAAAAAATTAAGAGAAATTAAAGAGATGTATAATAGTGTATTATGATATTTAGTAGGAATTATTAAATCACTTTAATTCATAAAATTATTAATTATTATAGATAATAGAAATAAAATTAAAACAATGTAATTAATTTGTGAATATTGGTAAATATATTATAAAGAAAACTATCATACAGATTATTAAATATTTTGATTATTTTAATCCTACTTTTATTATAGGTCATGTAAGAAGAAAATTTTATTTTCATAAGTTTTGTGATTCTTAGAAATATGGTTTTAGTTCATTTTCATATTAGACAAATTACATCGAAATGACTAAGACGTAACCCAAAAAACCTATCTGCTTGACCTGAATCCAAATATGACCAACTCGAATTGACTAAAAAAGTCAACGACCCAAACCAGTCCTAATCTGAACCCGAATTGATTTAACCCAAATTGATCTGAATTCAAATTGACCCAAACCCAATCTTATCTGAACTCGAAATGATCCGAACTTGAAATAGATCAATTTTTTCTCGACTTAAACCCAACCTGACTTGAACCCATAGTGATCCAAACCCAAAATGATTTGATTTTTTTTTAACCAAAAATGATCTAATCCAAAATAACCAACGCGAATCCAATTTGACCCACCCATTTGTCACCTCTACAAACAATAAATATATATCATAATTGACTAAAATCATTATCAATGTACATGAATCTTGGAAGAAGAAATATTGAGTACAAAACATTACATTGCAACAAAGTAATCGTAGTCTATTAATAAATAAAACCATAGTTAAATTTATTTAATTAGCAATGTCTTTTCATAAATGACATAACTTGTGATAACCGCAAATTTTCTACTGTTTAATAGTGGAAATTAATATTCAAGAAAATAGATAAGTGGAAATAAATAAATATAATTATAAGATAGGAATATTAGTGAATATTCCATGAATTGAGGAAGTGATAAATTGGGAAAATTCGAGTGAAGGAAAAATTAAATTGGAAATAAGAATAAGGTTGAAATTATGGAAAATAATGGAGGAAATTTAATTTGGATAAATTGACATCCAAATTAAATAAGAAAATGAGAAATGAATATGAAATATATTTATATAATTATATATTATATAAATGTATTTTTATACAAATACATATGTATTTGAATGCTATATAGTATATATTAATATACAGTGATATATATGTATATATACTATTTTATACATTTAAATAGTACATATGTATATCTTATGTATATATAAATATATACATATATGAGAAATGTAAATATTAATTTACATTAAAGTTTGAATATATATATATATATATATATATATTGTAAATACAATATATATTGTATTTCCTACATTTATATAAATATATATATAAATGTTATTTAGTTTAAAGTAAATAAATATGTATATATATATACACAAAACTCTATATTAGATATATATATATATTAATACATAGTGTGTGTGTGTGTGTGTGTGTATATATATATCTTTGTATAAAATATATATAGTATAATATTATATATATATATAAAGTGATAATATTATATTTATAATATGTAGTTTATAAATATAATTATATGTAAAATAATAGTTGTCAAACTATAACAACTTGGCACCAAATGAGAAAACAGATGATAAACATTATAAATCAGCTGTGATATGAAAAATAGTGTGAATAGACTTTTATGTGAAAAGAAAAATGAAATGAATAACTCCCGATTTAAGAAATGAACTTACGGGAGTATAGATATATGATGAAAGATTGCATGTAGTGGTCTAAAAGTAATCGTGATGTTAAAGTATGCTGGCAGTATTATGTAAAACTTGATCTAAGGGATAAAAACCGTAAGTATACGAAATGTACCACCTTTTGAACTTAAGTTAAATTCGGAGGACCGAATTTCTTAAGGTGGGGAGAATGTGATAACCGTAAATTTTTCATTTATTGAAAATTATTAATATTGGAAATTTGGTGAAATAAATAAATATAATTATGAGATCGGAATATTGTGGAAATTTCGAGAATGGAGGAAGTGACGAATTAGGAAAATGGTGTGAAGGAAAGTTAAATTTGGAAATAAGAAAAAAGAAAAGAAAAGAAAAGACAAAGGAAAAAGAAAAAGAAAAAGAAAGAGAAAGAAAAGAGGAAAAGAAGAAGAGAGAGAGAAAAGGAATTCCGGAAATTCGGAAAATTTTCGAGAATTCGAAAATTACGGGAAATCCCAGGAAACTCAGAAAATCCGAGAAATTCGGTAAGAAATTCGGGAATTATTTCCGAGTTATTAATTTGAATAAATTATGGAAAAATTCTAATTTTTAGAATTTAATTTCCAGAAAATTCCCTCGATGACTGAGACGATGGATCGGGAGAGATGACCACGGGCGCGACCTTCGAGAGGCAGTCACCGACTCGAGATAGGTAAAGGAGACATGTGCAACCTGTAAGGATATTTGGCACACATGTTTTAAATTATGCATTTAATTTTTATAAATGCTATTGATAATGATTGGTTAGAAAATTGTGGTGATTTACCGGTTGAGATTTAAACTGTATTTTCCATGCAGGAGGCTAGCCAATCGGCAGCTGTTATACTGCCGAAAATTATTGAAAAAATTATCGAAAATCATAATAAATGATTTTCCATCACGAGAAACGATTTTCAACACGAGAAACGATTTTCAACACGAAAATCGAGAAATCGATTAGTTTTCATAAAACATGAATATACTGATAATTAATTTTAAAATATTCATGTTTTATGTTTTTGAGAATGGTGAAAAAGGAAATCACCTAAATTTATCCCGATAGGTGATATTTCACGTGAAACGAGGTGAAAAATAAAAAGGATCAAAGTGAATATTTTAATAATATTTCTCCAAATATTTACTTGATTTTATAAATAATCTTTACGGGTTCAATTGTGAAAATAAGTGTTTATAGAAAATTCCATAAAGGTAATTAAAGGTGGAAAATAGTATTTTGAGACTAGAAGGTCTCCGCATGTGTTTACAGAGAAAACACGGACGGGAGTGTTGATTTGGAAAATAAATATTTTAATTTTTCATAAATCATAAAAATAACTGATTTGAATCCCGATAACTTTGAAAATCATGTTTTTGATAGAAAGCACGGAAAAGCATGCATATATGTTTTATGGTGAAAAAGGACAATTATGACCTTTTATATTTTACAATGATTATTTTATAAACTGTTTTCACCGTATGGAAAAATGTGATTTATACTGTTCTATAATATTTAAAACATTTTCGGGAATGACTACCCCAGTATAAATATTTTATAAATTGTTATTCATAAGATGAAAATATTTTCCTTATGAATATCTATGGATTGATTGAACTTATATTCAATGAAATTGATTTCATAAATGAGGTTTATATCACGTGTTTACTATTTTGAGATTGTTAGGCCTCATATCATGCTCATGTGTCACGTGTTAGTGCTGATAAATACTGATCCTATTATCAGCGTCCTAGTGGACAACTTATCAGTGCACACTGTGGACCCCATAGACTATGGCCATAGATCTCATGTGTTTTCCCTATTTGGGATGATATTATAGCATGATATATTTAGGGGGTTGCCTAGTCTCCATGATATTGTATTGATGATTGTACTTTTCACTGAACTTTTGCTGGTACTAAATTATCTACAGCTACTGAGCTTTTGATATATTACGTGTTGAACTAAATATTATACCGTGTTTTACAAGTGTGGAAATGAGTATTTGTGAAAGGAACATTAATTCCTTATTTATTTACTTAAGTGTTTTATCACGTGAATATTTAATGTTTTACTGAGATTTGAATATCAAGAGAAAACGATTACTCTCTACAGTTGCTTCTAGGTTCCAGGACAAGACAGGTATTCTAAAATACCTGCCTTACTCCATCCGGATCCCTAGCCGACTGTAGTATCCTTCCTACATGTGAGCCTAGAGCCTCTAGGAAGATTTAAAGAAAGTGAAAAATTATTTTCAGCATATAGGTAGCTGAATATCAAGTGTTGCATATAACTCTCTTACTGAGTTGTGGTTTGCTCACTCCTCAATTTTAACATTTCAGATTTTCGGTGACTGTGTGATCTGACATATGAGGATTTCGAGCTACGCATTTGGAGACATTGCGACAACTTGATTTATAATATGAGGTATGATCATTTATTTTCTGTATTTAGATTTACTTTCAGTACTACTTTCTTAAGAATTAAGATAGGGGATGTAATTGATATTACTAATTTTATAGTTAATAGTTAAATGATACGAAATTGTTTAATAGTAAATGAAAAAGTGAAGTATCACAGACAGCCCAATCGTATAAAATGTATAGAAAAATGTGAAAAATGTGGTCACGGGATGTGACATAACCAAAGTCATCCCTAAATCTAAAATGATTTTCTAATATGTTGGAATCTTAGAAGATGAAACACTGAACATTGAGCCACGAAAGACTATGTTTGTAAAAAAAACCATAGTCTATTTATATACTTTTAATGCATATGAATCTTGGAAGATAGAACATTGCACATTAGTCCTAAAAAAACTACATTTAAAACTATGAATCGTAGTTTATTTATTTACTTTTAATATATTTGAATCTTCGAAGACAAACCATTGAGTTTTATGCCATAAAAGATTACATTTGGAGCAAAAATAGTTTTTTTTTCTGTAATTAAATTTAAGTATAATGTGAATTCAAGTTAGATCAAACCAATTTCGGATTAATTTGAATTTTGATTAATTGCATTTGGCTTATTGCCTTTTGTACACAAATCAAACAGAACGAATTTGAATTTAAGCTAATTAGAGAAATTTTTTGGACCAGTTTTTATGGCCTCCAATATGGTCTATTACCTGTTTTCCACTTTGGATATGTTTATATCGTGGCCACTCATGCATGTGATGTTTTATACTGACAAACTCTTCTATTCTTTCTTCTTTTTTTATGCATTTATATAATTATTATAATCGTTCCTATTTTGCTTTGAATTGGTCAAAACTCAAAAACTAAGGAAGAAGCTCCAACGCGCTAATTGTAATCGACTGAAAAGGACAAAAGAAACTTCAATGAACGTGCAGTAAACAAGAATTTTTTTAGAAAATTTTCTCAGCCCGTTGACCTTTTATTTATAAATAATGGTTCAATTAAATTAATTTTAAATTACTGAAGTGGGCATTACAGTTTTGTTTTTCTTTTAATTTTTACTTTTAAAAACTATTTTCCTTTAAATAGAAAAGTTCTATATTTTACTAATAAAGCACTGTAATAAAATGTAAAAACCAATAGCTTTTAACATTATAAGTTAAATTAATTGTTTTATAGAAACTTTTAATTTAATTTAAATTTTTTAAAAGTCTATTTTTTATTTTAAAATAGAGGAAATATATTTTAATACCAAATTACATTATAATAAAAATAAATACTGATGGGTTTTAATATTATAAATTAAATTAAATAGTTGCTTTACTGGAATTTTTATTTAATCTTAATTTTTTAAAAAACTATTTTCTATTTTAAAAAATAAAAAGATATTTTACTGATAAATCAACTTACCATAAAACATATATTAATGATTTCAATAATATAAAATGTAAAATATATTCTTGAAATATAAAATAAATGCTGAAATACCGAAAGAACTTGAAAATGCACTCCATATCCAAAAACAATTTTTGCATTATTCAATAATGTACACATCATCAAACAAGTGTTCGACACATGTGTTGCTTAGGAGAAACATAATTTCGAAGTTGAAGAGATGAACCAAAAAAAAAGTTGAAGAGGACGTTAGAAGAGTGATCGTTCCGTTTGGGAATTAATAAGTTATATTTGGACTTTAAAAATTGAAACGTTATACAACTTAAAATTTAATGGCCATCGTTGTAATTTACCTAAAATTAGAGTCGGTAAAAGTTGACTGCCGTCCGATCAGATTTGAGACACATTCAGATCAATTCGAATTTATTAAAAAAAATCAAGGATTCAAACCAAAAATAAAACGAACTCATAAAAATCTGAATTTGAAAAAAATTGAGCCCAAAGAAATATTTGAACACGAACAAACCTAAATATGATATAATTCGAACCCAATATGATCTTAATCCAAGATCAATCTGAAATCTGTAAAAATAGTGAATTTATAATCCAAAAAAAGAAACCAAAATTAAAACTATATGAGTATTTTTTTTAAAAAATAAAATAATTAGATAAATTATATATTTTTAAATAAAAAATTTTAAAATTTTGAAAACAATTATTACTTTTTATAGAGTTATATCAATAATGTATTATCAACAAAATAAGTATTAAATTTTTAAATTCAATTATTAAACAATTATTAAACAAAATAAGTATTAAACAATTATTAGTAATTAAATTATATTAATTAATTTAGTAATTTTTACTATTTAACTTTCTAATTTACATTTGATCAATTGGTCAATTGGTGTATATATAATATTATTGTGTTAATGTCAACATGATCAAATTAATACTCAATCCATATATAATTATATATGATATGATTATATCAAATGTTAATAATATAATGTCAATTGCTGTATATAACTTTTTTAATTCAACATTATAAATTTTTAATGAGATATTTGATTAATTAGTATATACCATTATATTTAATATAATAATGTTAATATTATGATGTATAAACCAAAAACAAAATAGACATAAAATAAAGTTAATTAGTTGACCAATTATTGATATTAAGTGTGACAACCACAATTTTTCAACATTGGTTAGTAAACGGATTTATTTTAGACACGTATGAGTTCATACGAGGTATTCGAGATTTATGGGAAATTACTTAATTAAGAATTATTAAATTTTAGGTAAATTTTAGGTATTTAATTAAAATGAAAATTTAGTTTTTAAATTAAGGGAATAACACACACACATTAAACAAAAGTATATATATTAAAGGAATAAAATAAATATGTATATTAAAGAGATAAAAGAAATATATATTCATGTAATGAATACATATATATATATATATATATATATATATATATATATATATTTATATATATATATAAAACGAATAAAAGGGAAGCCTGCCGTGTCTGCTACCCAAAAACAAGAGGGCTCGAACCAAAGAAGATGGAATCTTGGGAATTTAATTAGTCATAACTTAATTTTACTTCTAAATTATTTTTATTTATATAGAGATAAAATTAACAACTCGAGAATTCTTATTGGATTACAGTATTTGAATTTTGATTGGCCAAATCACATATTTCATCTTGATTTGCAAAGTGATTTTAATAAATCTTCAATTAATTTATTTAGCAACTATAAAAATTTTAAAATTATTATCTCATTCTTTGACAATGGAGTTACTCTTCAATGCAGAATCTAAAATTTAACTAATGGCGTATGATATGTGTCGTAACGGTTTTCGTGTTCGACGAATTTTGAAAATATTTAAAAACAAAGGGGAGTCGTCACCAATTTTTTTTGATAAGGTGTGATTGGTTAACTCAAAATTTGTATCTTTTTAACAAAATCTCAAAATTAATTAAGTTTTATTAAAAATATAATTTTTTGTCTACGAAAACAAAAGTTAGGTTCGGGAGTACGGTTACGTGTGGAGAAGGATTAGGACTCCCACAACGCCCGTTTAAAAAATGGTACCATTGTAATCATGTGTTAGCATTTGGTTTTAATAAAATGGTCTTAATTTAACATTTAAAAAGAACTTCATTTATTTTGAAATCATTTTTTATTTGTATTAATTTTGAAACATTTAAATTTTATTTTTTATTTGAAATAAGTGAAAATCTTTTGTATTAAAAATTATTCCGAAGTACCCCAATACTCTGGTAGCATTTCGGATAATTTCCTCACCTAGAGATTTCTTAAGAATCACTACTTGTGAGTTTTATAGAATCTCATCTTCGGAAGATTCACACTCGCTTCAAAAATTATATGAATGCATATGATGCAAACAGATAAAAATGATGCATATGAATTTTTTAATTTTTTTTATGTAAATATTTCTTTATTTATTTTAAATAAAAAATTTTTATTATTGAAAAATTGCACTAAGTATCCCAATACTCTAGTGACACTTAGTGAACTTCTCTCACCTAGGGATTAGTCAAGAAATCACTACTTTTGAGTTTCATTACATCCCATCATCAGACAATTATTAATTATTAAATTTCATTATTTATTTTCTTTGTTTTCTTATATAAAAAAATTATTTATTTTCATTTTTAATAAAAATTTAAATTATTGAAAAATCATACTAAATATCCTAATACTCTGGTAACATTTAGTAGACTCTTCTCACCTAGGGATCAGTCAAGAAATCACTACTTGTGAGTTTCATAACATCCCATCATCGGACGATTATTAATTAAATTTAGATTTTATTATTAATTTCCTTTTTCTATTTTCTTTTAAAAATTTATTTATTTTTATGTTTAATAAAAAAAATTAAATTATTAAAAAATCATATTAAATATCCCAATATTCTGGTAACATTTAGTAGACTCTTCTCACTTAGGGATCAGTTAAAAAATCACTACTTGTGAGTTTCATAACATCCCATCAACGGACTTTATTTAATTAAATTTAAATTTTATTATTATTATTTTTTCTTTGTTTTTTTATTAAAAAAATTGTTTATTTTCATTTGTAACAAAAATTTAAATTATTGAAAAATCATACTAAATATCCCAATACTCTGGTAACATTTAGTAGACTCTTCTCACCTAAGGATCAATTAAGAAATCACTACTTGTGAGTTTCATAACATCCCATCATCGGACATTGTTTATCTTTTCTAAAATAAAAAATAATTAAAGTTATATTTTTCCTTATTATTTAAATAAGCAAAATAAATAACAATAATACATAAACTTTTTTTTATTTTTTATTTTATTTATTTATTTATTTATTTATTTATTTTTATTTTTTATAAACATGCATGAGAAATAATAAATAAAATAGCAATAAAAATCAATTAAATTTAATAACAAAAATACATCACAAATTGGACCAAAATCCAAATAGAAGTGGGCTTGAAGGTCGTTGATTGGTCCTGCCTTAAGAAGGGCCCAATACAAAAAGGAAGCTATTGGATACTGGGCCCAGCTCAAACCTAGTTGGATCAAGCGAAGCAGGTCTGGCGCGCAGATCAGGCGGAGCGGGTCGGAGTGGCACGCGGGTCTTACTTTCGCGGGTTGGGTGCGCAGATCCTGGATCTGAGTCGGTCCGGATCCATGCGGGTCAGCCTCTTTCTTTTCCCTTTTTATTTTTACTATAAAAGCCAACTCTTTTTTTTCTTCATTTTCTAAACCCTTTTTTGCAAAAAAAATTCAGAGCCTTGGAAGCTCTCTGCCTGGGCGATTTCCAGCCACCGCCGGCTCGCCGTCCGCCATCGCTGGCCATCGTCTCAGTTGGCCGGATCACAAAAAGTTTCCCACTTTTCGATGCTCCTCAACCTCCCTTTTTCGTTTTCGAGCCTAGTTTTCCTTGAAAATGCCCCCAAAACCCCTAGATCTAAGCCTAAAGATGCGGCCTTCACGCCCAGATCTGCCTTCGTCCACCGCCGCCTTCGCCTCCGATCTTCAGATCAGCCTTCCTTTCCTCCTTGGCGGCTTCCTCTCAAAATATTGCAACCCAAAGCTTCCTAAAACCCCTAAACCGAACCCCTCTTTTCCTTTTCCTTTTTTTTGATTTTGTTGTTGTTGAAGCTTATGTTTGGTTGTTGTTTTCTTTTGCAGGTGGGTTTATGGATGTTTTGGGGTTTGGGAGTTGACGGGCAAGGTATGGTGGTGATGCGATGGTGTTGGGGCTGAGCGTGAGTGGTGGTTAAGGGAGTTTGCAATGGCTGTTTGGGCTGGTTTTCGTTGTATGGCGGTGATTTGGGTGGTTGAATGGTGACTGAGAATGGTGTCTCAGTGGTGATGATGATGCTATGTTTGGAGGGTCACGGGTTGTCTGGTGGGAGTCAAAGAGGCTTTTGTGTTGTGGTGATGGGGCTCGGCTCTGTCGAAAATGGTGATCGAATGGGGTTGTTGGTTTGGGGTTGGTGAGCAGAGGACTCCCCCGTCGTCCTCTTAGGCCGAAAATGGTGGGTCTTTTAGAGGAGTCTGGCATGGGATTTGGTGTAGATTGGATGGGGTGACAGAGTTGATGGACAACCTCGGGGGAGGCCATGGCAAGGGTCAGTTATAGCCTGAGGGGACAAGGCTGGCAGGGGTTGGTGGCGGCAGATTGGACAACAAAACAAAAAATAAAATAAAATAAAAATAAAAATAAAAATAATAAAAATAATAATAAATAAAGATAATAATAATAATAATAATAATAATAATAATAATAATAATAATAATAAATAATAATAACAATAATAAATAGAATATATAATAACAATAATAATAATAGGATAAAATTAGGTGTCTACAGCTGCCCCTCTTTGCTCATTGCTGAGAATCAGGAATAGAGCAAAGACAATAGACACACTAATTTTGTCCGACTTATAACCTAATCTCTTTCTTTTTCTTTCTTTTTCTTTCTTTCTTTTCTCTTTTTTTTTCATTATTTTTGGAATGTGCTCCTCTTGCAGCAGAGGTGATGAAACTTAAATTTTTTTTTTTGAATGTGCTCCTCTTGCAGTAGGGGCTATGAAACTTAAAATTTTTCCTGAAATGTGCTCCTCTTGCAGCAGAGGCAATGAAACTTTAATTAATTAATTTTTTTTGTTTTTTTTCTTTTTTTTTTGAAATGTGCTCCTCTTGCAATAGAGGCAATGAAACTTTAAATTTCTTCTGAAATGTGCTCCTCTTGCAATAGAGGCAATGAAACTTTAAATTTCTTTTTGTAATTTGCTCCTCTTGCAACAGAGGCAATGAAACTTTAAAATTTTTCTTTTTTTTCTGAAATGTGCTTCTCTTGCAACAGAGGCTATGAAACTTTAAATTCCTTCCTGGAATGTGCTCCTCTTGCAGCAGAGTCGATGAAACTTTAAATTCTTTCCTGAAAACGTGTTCCTTTTGCAGCAGAGGCGATGAAACTTTAAATTCTTTTCTGAAAATGTGCTCCTCTTGCAACAGAGGCGATGAAACTTTAAATTCCTTTCTGAAAATGTGCTCTTCTTGCAGCAGAGGTGATGAACCTTTAATTCCTGAAAACGTGCTCCTCTTGCAGCAGAGGCAATGAAACTTTAAATTCCTTCCTGAAAATGTGCTCCTCTTGCAGCAGAGGCCTTGAAACTTTAAATTTTTTGTTTGTTTGTTTGTTTTTTGAAATGTGCTCCTCTTGCAACAGAGGCCATGAGACTTTAGATTTCTTTCCTGGAATGTGCTCATCTTGCAGCAGAGGCCATGAAACTTTAATTTTTTTTTTGAAAAATGCTCCACCTATAATGGAGGCATTGAAAAGTGTGCCCTCTCAATAGGGGCTTGGAAAAATAACTTGTGCTCTTCCTCAATAGAGGCATTGGGACTTTGAAAACTAACTTGTGCTCCTCCTCAATAGAGGCATTGGGACTTTGAATTTTAAAATATATCTTAAAAGACTTCATATTCGAATATCTAGAAAATTTTGTTTTGGAGATTCACATCCGAAATTTTAACTTGGAGATTCACATCCAGAATTTTAATTTGGAGATTCACACCCAAAAATTGACTTGGAGATTCACATCCAAAGATTTGATTTGGAGATTCACATCCGGAATTTTAACTTGGAGATTCACATCCAAAATTTTGACTTGGGGATTCACACCCAAAATTTTAACTCGGAGATTCACATATGAACTTTTGAAATTTTGATTTGGAGATTCACATACAAAAATTTGATTCGGAGATTTGCATCCGAAATTTTAACTTGGAGATTCACATCCAAAAATTTTACTTAGGGATTCACACCCAAAATTTTGACTTGGGGATGCACACCCAAAAATTTATTTCGGGGATTCACATCCAAAATTTTGAAATTTTGATTTGGAGATTCACATCCAAAGATTTGATTCGGAGATTCACATCCAAAATTTTAACTTGGAGATTCACATCCAAAAATTTGACTTAGGAATTCACACCCAAAATTTTAATTTGGAGATTCACATCCGAAATTTTGAAATTTTGATTTGGAGATTCACATCCAAAGATTTGATTCGGAGATTCACATCCGAAATTTTAACTTGGAGATTCACATCCAAAAATTTGACTTAGGGATTCACACCCAAACGTCCAGGAATTCTCATCTGGATAATTTATATCGGGAATTTTTCGTCCAATTGTTGGTTTCGGCAATTCACATTCGAAAAAGCTACTCTTGCAGCAAAGGCTATGAAACTTTAAAGTCCTTTTCTGAAAAAGCTTCTCTTACAGCAGAGGCGATGAAACTTTAAATTTCTTCATGAAAAGCTCCTCTTGCAGCAGAGGTGATGAAACTTTAAAATTCCTCTTTCCTGAAAAGCTCCTCTTGCAGCAGAGGCGATGAAACTTTAAAATATTTTTCCTTTCCTGAAAAAGGCTCCTCTTGCAGCAGAGGTAATGAAACTTTAAATTTTTCTCTTTTTTTTCTTTTTTCTCTTTCTCTTTTTCTTTCTCTTCTTTCTTTTCTTTCTTTCTTTTCCTTCTTTTTTTTTTGAACAAATTTTCCTCTCTTTTTTAATCAATTTTTTTTCAATCCAAAATCTCCTATATTCACCTTTTTTCAATGTTTGGCTGATGCAATGATCACTAATGCAAATGCAATATCAACAATACGAATGCAAATTTCTTTATCAATGAATAACCAACTATTATGATGCAAATACAGATAACTTCTATCATGATGCAAATGCAAATGAATTCTATCAAGATGCAAATGTTTCATGCGAATGTGCACTGTAAAGATGCAAATGCAATTATCCAAAATTTTCTTTCAATTTTCTCTTCTTGTTGACCAAAACCTTTTCCGTTCCAATTTCTTATCTATCTTACCCTAAAATATTTGTCCCCTCACCTAAAGCATATTTTCTTTACCTTTGCAACAAGGGTTGCCCTAAGACAATCATCACATTCCTTTTACCATTACTTTTTGAAACACTATAAGAATTCATTTTCTATCAAAATTTTCCTTAACAAAAATTGCCAAAAATGGCACAAGAATTTTTTTTTGCCCCACAATAATTATCAAATCCTTTTTGTTTACTTTTAGAAACACCATCAAAGCTTCCTCAATTACAGTTGCCCTAATATGGCATTAAAAAAATAAAATTCTTGTCCCATAATAATTGTTGAATTTTCTTCCGTTTTGCTTGGAATACTATCAAAATTTGATTAGCAATAAAAAAAATTTCAAACAAAATTGCTTCAAGCATCCTTCCCATTTTCATATTCAAAAGATAAACGGTCTTCATTTTTTGAAAAATATCTATCTAGCCAAAGCTTTTTAATTTTACAAGATTGCCTCACAAACTATGACCAAAGAAAGTTAAAAACAAATACAACAAAGAATTATGACATTTGAGTTTCTTGAATATTGGTGATCACTATTTAGGTGGATGTGGAGGGGATAGTAATTTATTCCCATCAAATGAATCAAGTGGTTTTCACACATCAATATTTTGGTTTGGCAAGTAAGGCTTACAACTTGGTAGAAAAAGATATGAATGTTCCTTCATCTAGGCTCGCAAATAAAATGCAAGTTTTTCAAAAAATAATGAATTCCTTACAAATCACGATTTTGCAAAAAGATTTATCTTGAAATGTAAACAAAATTGGACACTCTTTTAATTTTCAAATTATGTATTTTGATAGTTGTTAAGACTAGCCATTATGGGCTCAAGCTTTTGCTGAATTATTTGGGAATGGAGAGAAGGTTCAAAATTCTATATCAATCCCTTTAATGGATCATCAAAGTGGACATTCTTGGTTCTCTTAAGGTCATGGATGTCTCATCGAAATTATTTCATAAAGTCACTCCTTGTTAGACCTTGACAATACCATGAATGACCTCAAAAGGTTTGCACTTTTGCTCTAGACTGCCCCTTTTGGGGTTTTCACCCTAAAGCCCCATTTTCTTTTCTTTTTTTTTTGTTTTTTTTTGCCTTTTTTGTGTAATTGTTCCATCATGCACTTAAGAATTCAAAATTCATCCAAATTTGGTTATGAGGATTCTTGAAGGATAATCCTGGCTTAGAGATGAGCCAAGTGCCCCATTGGTTATGATAATTTATCAATGAAAAATCTCTTCAGTTTAAGTATCCACGTTTGATCGAAATGGACTTTTCAAGGTATGTAATGTAGGCCAGGTTTTAGGGTTCTGAAAGAATGGATAATAAGGCCCAAAAATGTGTTTAAGGGTGATCAACCAAGGATCATTTAGTATAATGTGAAGACTTATTCAAGTCATTTATTCCTTTATTTCTTATCCCGCCACTCCTTCATTTCATCTTCTTTCTTTTTTTTTCTTTTTCTTTTTTTTTTTTGCAATTTCTTTTTTTCTCCTTCATTTTTTTTCACCTCTTTTTTTTTTACTTTATGAAGTGAAATCAAAATCTTGTAAAGCTAAATCACCTCACATTTGCCCCTTAACATGATAAACCATTTTGACTTAAACTTGGGACCAGTCATTTGTACTCTTGGAGAAGGTTTTTGTATATGTGCCCCCAAATGTGGAGGGTGATCCTTGGTTAAGGTTTATTTAGAAAGAATTTATAAGGCTCAAAGAAGGTAGCAAATGGATAAATTTCAGATTAGTGAAAAGGATGATGAAAGATGACCATTCGTCATTTCAAACATGGTTACTTAAATTGACAAAAATTTCCTTGAGTAAAAAAAAGTCAAATATTTGTCTTTCTGTTGTTTTTTTTTTTTTGCCTTTTTCAAGATGGAATTTCTTGGATATTTTCAAATTTTGGTTCCTTATTCTTCTTCTTTTTCTTCTTCTTCCTTTCTCTCTCTCTCTCTCTCTCTCTCTCTCTCTCTCTCTCTCTCTTGTGTTGTTTGGAATCATTCGAATATCTTGAGTGCATGATGTCACAATCGATTTTTCTTTTTCATTTTTTGTTTCATTTTTTCTTTTTTTTTGTTTGTTTTTTTTCTACAACTCATGCGGCAACAAAATATTGGTACAAAATGCCCACAAGCTGGTGAAATTTGTTGGAATTAGCATATTTAGCTTCAAGTTGCCCATGGTCTTTCCAATGAGAAAGGAAAAAGGTATTGCATTATTTGGGCAAGTTAAGGGTATGGTACTTTGTCCTTCTCAATTTTGGTTTCAGTCACATGAATGAATCAAAGATTCAAAAATGGCCTAAGGAATCTCATGGTTTGTGGTTTTTCAAACAGATTCGGGTAATTCTGACAAGTATGACGCTCTTGTGGCCATTGATAGAAAAGAGTGGTTTCTAGCATAGTTTTGACACATATCAAATTACCAAAATTCAAATTTTAAAAGAGAATCATGCTTGATTTTTCAAGGAATCCAAAAATAAATTTTATTAAATTGATCGTTCATTGTTCATTGCCTAGGTAAAGGTCATTACACTTTGATGGTATATTGTGACCCGGTAAACATGGATCATGAAGTTTGCACTTATCCTCCTCAAATGCATGAAGGCTTTATAAGAGGTTTAGGGCATGGAAACAATTGGAGAAGATAGTTGATGGGATGAATTTTTCTGATAATGATCACCAATATTTCAAAATTCTCTTCAATCTTTCTTTATTTTGTTATTTTGTTCAACTTCTTTGTTTTCTTATATAAAAAAATTATTTATTTTCATTTTTAATAAAAATTTAAATTATTGAAAAATCATACTAAATATCCCAATACTCTGGTAACATTTAGTAGACTCTTCTCACCTAGGGATCAGTCAAGAAATCACTACTTTTGAGTTTCATGACATCCCATAATCGGACGATTATTAATTAAATTTAGATTTTACTATTAATTTCCTTTTTCTATTTTTTTAAAAATTTATTTATTTTTATGTTTAATAAAAAAATTAAATTATTGAAAAATCATACTAAATATTCCAATCTCTGGTAACATTTAGTAGACTCTTCTCACCTAGGGATCAGTTAAGAAATCACTACTTGTGAGTTTTATAACATCCCATCATCGGACTTTATTTAATTAAATTTAAATTTTATTACTATTATTATTTTCTTTGTTTTTTATAAAAAAAAATTGTTTATTTTCATTTGTAACAAAAATTTAAATTATTGAAAAATCATACTAAATATCCCAATACTCTGATAACATTTAGTAGACTCTTCTCACTTAGGGATCAGTTAAAAAATTACTACTTGTGAGTTTCATAACATCCCATCATCCAACATTGTTTATCTTTTCTAAAATAAAAAATAATTAAAGTTATATTTTTCCCTATTATTTAAATAAGCAAAAATAAATAACAATAATACATAAACTTTTTTATTTTTATTTATTTTATTTTATTTATTTTTTATTTTTTATTTTTATTTTTATAAACATGCATGAGAAATAATAAATAAAATAGCAATAAAAATCAATTAAATTTAATAACAAAAATATACCACAATTTGACCAAAATCCAAATACAAGTGGGCTTGAAGGCCGTTGATTGGGCCTGCCTTAAGAAGGGCCCAATACAAAAAGGAAGCTATTGGATACTGGGCCCAGCTCGGACCGGGTTGGATCAGGTGGAGCAGGTCGGATGCGTAGATCAAGCGGAGCGGGTCGAAGTGGCACGCGGGTCTTCCTTTCGCGGGTTGGGTGCGCAGATCCTGGACCCGAGTCGGTCAGGATCCATGCGGGTCAACCTCTTTCTTTTCCCTTTTTTTACTATAAAAGCCAACTCTTTTTTTTTATTCTTCATTTTCTAAACCCTTTTTTACAAAAAAAATTAGAGCCTTGGAAGCTCTCTGCCTGGGCAATTTCTAGCCACCGTCGACTCGCCATCCTCCACCGCCGGTCTTCGTCTCCGGTGGCCGGATCACAAAAAGTTCCCCACTTTTCGATGCTCCTCAACCTCCCCTTTTCGTTTCCGAGCCTAGTTTTCCCTGAAAATGCCCCAAAAACCCCTAGATCTAAGCCTAAAGCTGCGGCCTTCAAGATCAGATCTGCCTTCGTCTACCGCCGCCTTCGCCTCCGATCTTCAGATCAGCCTTCCTTTCCTCCTTGGCGGCTTCCTCTCAAAATATTGCAACCCAAAGCTTCCTAAAACCCCTAAACCGAACCCCTCTTTTCCTTTTTCTTTTTTTGATTTTGTTATTGTTGAGGCTTATGTTTGGTTGTTGTTTTCTTTTGCAGGTGGATCTATGGATGTTTTGGGGTTTGGGAGTTGATAGGCAAGGTATGGTGGTGATGCGATGGTGTTGGGGCTGAGCGTGAGTGGTGGTTAAGGGAGTTTGCAATGGCTGTTTGGGTTGGTTTTGGTTGTATGGCGGTGATTTGGGTGGTTGAATGGTGACCGAGAATGGTGTCTCGGTGGTGATGATGATGCTGTGTTTGGAGGGTCATGGGTTGTCTAGTGGGAGTCAAAGAGGCTTTTGTGCTGTGGTGATGGGGCTCGGCTCTGTCGAAAATGGTGATCGAATGGGGTTGCTGGTTTGGGGTTGGTGAGCAGAGGACTCCCCCGTCGTCTTCTTAGGCCAAAAATGGTGGGTCTTTTAGAGGAGTCTGGCATGGGGTTTGGTGTAGATGGGATGGGGTGACAGAGTTGATGGACAACCTCCGGGGAGGCCATGGCAAGGATCAGTGATAGCCTGAGGGGACAGGGCTGGCAGGGGTTGGTGGCGGCAAATTGGGCAACAAAACAAAAAAAAATAATAGTAATAATAATAATAAATATAAAAATAAAAAACAAATAATAATAACAATAATAAATAGAATATATAATAATAATAATAATATAATAATAATAATAATAATAATAATAATAATAATAATAATAATAATAATAATAATAGGATAAAATAAGGTGTCGACAATATGATTTTCTAAAATTTTAATTGATAGCTAGATATAATTAAAAAATTTTCTAAAAATATGTTCTTTGGTATTCTCCTTTTGGAAGGTGCGTAATGTATGAATTAATGTTTCCAACATCTTGCATCTCTGCTTGTACTTCTTTCTTCTCTTTATTCAAATATTTTAATAAATTTTGTAGTTAGTAAGAATTATTATTTCTTAGGTCGATAACATATATGATATCTACACTATATATAAAAGAAATCTCCAATGGGATATCTATTTGACACGTGTAATTTTTTTGCTTTATGTAGAAAAATTACAAAAAAAACTTTTAAGCTATTTTTGGTTTTTAATTTTTATATTTTATTTTCTTTTTTGTTACATTATTATTTATTTTCAAATTTTAACCTTATATAAAAAAATTTCCAAAAGGGTTCTTTAATTGACAAGTGTCCAAGGATACAAAAATAATATTAGAAAATCTATTTTATTTTTTATTCATTAATTTTTTATTTTTATCTATTAAAATCCAAAAAAACATATAAAGAACAAAAAATAATATATTATATAATACATTATAAAGTTAATATATTATATAAACATTATATAATATAATGTTAAAAAATTATTTTTGAAATTTTTCCAAAAAATTTCAAAAATAATTTTTTTTAAACTTAACACAAATAAACACATAAAATTATAAAAACTAAATCTATGAATCAAAAACTTTTAAAGAAAATTCTTTAAATATGAAAACAAACGTTATAAAAGAGGAAATAAAGTAATAAATGAATAATTTCAATATTAAACACTTAAAAACTACGACAAATAAATATAAAAAGTGGTAGTGGAGATTGTTGTAGTCAGAAGAAACAAGCAGAAGTATAATAGCCTGAGGCGTGCTGCAATCGCACTGTCCTTAAGGATTATTTCACCGTAGGTGTAATCCCCCAGGATTCAACAGGCTCTTCTGGGATTGCCCAGGTAACAGGAACAACAAGAAAGAAAGAATATTATTCTAACCCAGCTGGAAAAGTAGAAAGAGCAAAGAAGCAGAGAAAGTTGTAAGAGGGTTGAAGAAGCTGTATTCTATAGCCCTCTATTTATAGTAAAAATTGGATACAGAAAATCTGTAGAAAATCGTAATAAAATCGTAATAAAATCATAATAAAATCAGCACATAATCTGGAGAAAATCAAGATAGTATTTTGACTAAATCTAAGAGAATATTTAACTAAATCTGAAACAAATCTTGTCAAAGTTTTAGATAAACCAAAATACTACTTTTCAAATAAGGTTAAATACAGAAAAATAATTAAATAAAAAATGAATATGGTAAAAGTCTTTTTAGAAATATCAAAATATCCAACAATCTCCCACCTATTTCAAAAAGACTTTTGAAAGAAAAAATATGTTGCTGGGTTAATTATAAGTATAATGCTTTGTATCTAGTGTCTTTTGGACTTGAAACAGACCTAGAATAATAAAACTTATTTTACTGAGTAATTGGTGAAGGTTTTAACTTCTTGAACCAATAACTCATTATTGTAAAATAGAGGTCTTATTAATCACACTATACTTTCACAATTCTTTACTGTTCAACGCCGTTTTGCGCTATTAGGCCATGCGCGTGCCTGGTTATTTCATGAGTGCTCTAGAAATTATGCCATAATTTCATAGGAGCGGCCCCACTCCACACTCACATAGGTGTTTTCATCAAGTGTATACTGCAATGATATACACCACCCATAAGGGATATGAAAAACATTAAGAGCTTTAGCTCATCCTCTCAAATTCATGCAATCTAGCACTTACACACATCATAGGAATGGACAAATTTATTAGTGCTAGCAGGAATAACAGTGACTTGTTATTACCCATTGAACCTTCTTCATGGGATCTCCAATCACAAAGGTTGGGTTACCATCACCATTATTCTCAAATTGGCTTAAGTCTCATTCCCTTCGATATTTCAAAATTTTCTCCTCAAAGGTTTAGTTAGAGGATTGGCCAAATCCACTTCTGACTTCACATAATCAATTGATATAATACCATCTTTCAGCAGCTGCTTAATCACATAGTCTCAAATAAATGTGTTTATTTTACCATTGAAAGTTTTGTTCTTTGCAATGGCTATCACAATACATATACACAAAATATGTTGGTTTTAAACCCAACAAAATATTAGCTAAGAGGTTTCTCAACCACTCAGCCTCATCACCAGCCAATTCCATAGCTACAAATTTTGATTCTATAATGGATTTAGCTATAATAGTCTTTTCGGCTGATCTCCATGCAACAACACCCCTACCGAGAGTAAAAACATAATCATTAGTGGATTTTGTCTCATCTGAATTTGAAATCCAGTTAACATCACTGTATCCTTCCAATACAATGGGAAATCCACCATATATCATAATTCATGGTACCTCTCAAATTTCTCATGATCATTAATCATCTCAGCACTAGTGATCATCTAGTAGCTGAGGTACGTGTCTCGACTAGTTGTCGGACAACCAACAGACCTATATATGTATAAATCGGTATCCATTGCAATACAGGTAGACTCAATGATATATATACATATACAGGCACCGAAATGCCACACAGGCACAACACAATGCCACACAGGCACATCACAATGCCACACGGGCACATCACAGTGCCATACAGGCACATCACAATGCCACATAAGCATAACACAATGCCATATGTCTCAAGTATCAAAATCCATGTACAGACAACTTTAAAACAAAGTTTATATAGTCAAAGTTTATATCATATAAACACATGTAGTTTGAAAGCATTAGCATACATAAAACATACTCTGAACAGTTGTCACATAATACCAAAACACTTTAGCAAAGCTATCAGAGTAATCGCTTTCACATCACATATAGATTGGATTTTATACTTTCATAAAATAATATTAGAAAACACAAGTGAATTTCGATGCAAAGTAGCATTACTGAAATGCATAATGATATTGACACACGATACAGGCCTAACTAGCCTTATAGAGTCTGCCTAGAGTGATTCTAACCAAAATACAACATTATAATGGTGTAATTATAATTTTCCCCAGTGCCACAATCATGTGAGCTGTCAACCTACACCATTATCTAATTCTAGCTGTATATAATTATTCCACAAAATGTTAATATTATTTCAATCACATTTACATCTAAGTGCCGATAGTAAGACCCCCACCATTACTATGGTTCTCTTAGTATCCAATGAACATTTAAAAATTACTTCACCAAATATTCATAGTAAATTCACAATGTTCAAAACATCAAGCGATTATTAAATTATTTAATCTATGGATTTATCCATATTCATTTCATCACAATACCATCATTACTTATTAAATTCCATGATTTCATAATCAATTCTCAGCATATCAAATCTATGCAAATTATTACATACTAAGTATTATCTGATCATGGGATTATATCCCAATTTTCACAAAATATAATCATATGTATTATTTTTATTTTCTTCATACCATAAATCAATTTAAATCATTGTATATATAATCCTCAAAGACATTTAAACTCTACAATTAAATCATGCAACTCTCAATGATTTAATTTAACAATATGCCATCTAACATAAATGTACATTACTTGTACCTTTTACCTCGATGATTGCGACGGTCCCTAGAGTATGGTGCATCACGATAAAAAACATATTCAATGCTTCAAAATCTTTTGCCACGTGTCAGGCTCCTGCTTCTATTGAAACTCATTTTTCGGAAAAGATTCCAAAACAAGATAGTAACTCTGAGGCGTTTCAGATTTGGGATTTTGACGATGTTTTTGGGAAGCTAATCCTTAAGATTGTTGTAGTCAGAAGAAACAAGCAGAAGTAAAATAGCCTGAGGCGTGCTGCAATCGCACTGTCCTTAAGGATTATTTCACCGTAGGTGTAATCCCCCAGGATTCAACAGGCTCTTCTGGGATTGCCCAGGTAACAGGAACAGCAAGAAAGAAAGAATATTATTCTAACCCAGCTGGAAAAGTAGAAAGAGCAAAGAAGCAGAGAAAGTTGTAAGAGGGTTGAAGAAGCTGTATTCTATAGCCCTCTATTTATAGTAAAAATTGGATACAGAAAATCTGTAGAAAATCGTAATAAAATCGTAATAAAATCATAATAAAATCAGCACATAATCTGGAGAAAATCAAGATAGTATTTTGACTAAATCTAAGAGAATATTTAACTAAATCTGAAACAAATCTTGTCAAAGTTTTAGATAAACCAAAATACTACTTTTCAAATAAGGTTAAATACAGAAAAATAATTAAATAAAAAATGAATATGGTAAAAGTCTTTTTAGAAATATCAAAATATCCAACAGAGATTAGTCTAAGATGAATTTATCTTGAGATAAACAAATTATGATCAAATTGAATAAAAATTTACATATTTTATAAGCTTTTTTTTGATATATTTAATTTTCTAAATTTGTGTTAATATTTTATTTTTAAAAAAATAAAAATAAAACATAAATAAGATGATTAATTGATAAATTCTGCAAATAGTGATTTATTAAGTAGGAGGAGGACTGGAGATATCACAGAAGTTCTTGAACAAATGATATCCGACCGGAGTAACGATTTTTACTTCAGTTGGAGAGCACCGGCGTGTGGTTCTTTGTGCGAAATACGTGGTCTAGGTTGTCGACCCAACAATAATACAAACACATCGGACATGGAATGCTTTTACATCCCCAAGCAACATATAGGCATGTTTCATATGATTTTAAGAACTATTTATTATGAAATCTAATGTTTGCGTAATTATTAGTTATTCTTTGGTCGTTATGAAACTGGTCATTGGCAATTTTTTCTTCGAGTCTTCAGTCTTGTACATGGACCAGCTTTTGTTGACTTTTGGCTTAGGTTTACATTGCTCAGCTACTTAGCTATCCTACCCAATCCACGGAACAGGGTCTTTCCTTGGAATTTTAAGGCGGGGTCAGTCAACTTAAATCATATAAAAAACATTTTATCGAATAATAACTTATATTAGGATGAAATTAGAAAAGAAATATTTTAGGTACTAATAAAATGATGATATTTTATATTTTTTTAAAAATATGTAATAATTATTTTACACACATTTTCATCAATTCAATTCTAATAAAATTAATTTATTCGAGTGTTAGTTTTTATTAAATCAATTTACTAAACTATTTAATTCAAATTAGTAGAAAAAAAATTAAAAACATACATAGTTAACAAAGAGCTATTGACATCTAACAAAAACATTAGTTTAAAAAGTAACAAAAACAATAATTTGATGAATTAAAAGTTAAATTAGAAAATGAACATACAAGTACACTTTAATGAATTAAAAGATATCAAAACTTATCATATGACATTTCAAATATAGATAATCAATTTTTTTTGTAACACAATCTTATGAAAAGATTATTATTATAGGAGAGCTCGCATCTTGGAAGATCAACCAAATTATACTATTCCATTTTAAACTATTTTCAAAAGTATTTTGTTAAATATAGTTCCCTTTTGCAATCTACAAATTAATTTTTTTATTACTTTTCAAATTAATATTTTTGTTAAAAGTTAAATATATTGATACCTAAAATAGCCATTTTTAAAAATAATCTTAACATAAGTTATTCTCTTTTTATTATTAAAAATAATATAATATTTTTAAATTAATTTTTTTTGTTATTTATCAATAATTAATAAAATGATATTTAGGTAATTTCGGGGAAGGGTCGGGATAATGGACGGGACAATGACACAGGAGTGAGGAATGGGCCAGTTTTGCATTACCAATTGTTGACTTTTACGAAGAGATAAAAAGCTTCTCATCCGTAGGGGACGGGATGCCGTGGGTCACAAGCGCTACAAAGCTTGTTGACCCAAAATTTAGTTTTCGCAACTTATAATGGACGGGACAAGGACACAGGAGTGAGGAATGGACCAGTTTTGCTTTACCAATTTTACTAAGAAATAAAAGCTTGTTTACCCAAAATTTAGTTTTGGCAACTTCGAATACAAAAAAAAAAAGAAAAAAAAAGTTTGATAACTTCAAATGTAAGAGCAAGACAAAATATAAAAGTTTATTTGATAATATTTTTTATTATTTTAATAAATAAAAGAGTTAAAAAAAAACTATTTCTCATTGAATTAAATTGTATATTTTCAAGTAAACTAAATAAACAAATTCAATTGGTGAAAATAAAAATTAGGACACTCAGCATGAAATCCAACTTTTTTAATTAAAATTTTGAGGAAACATTAGAGCAAATGTTTTTGCCTGAATTAATCTTATGCATACCATGCTGATAATTTTTAAATGTTATGTACAGATACAAAAAAGAAGCCACTGATTTCAGGTACATTGTTTTTTCCTACACACACATATGATGCATTGACAGTATATAGTCTCTATACATTGTCGATGCACAAGAGGTTGTCATCTTATCAATAAACCATTATCAGTAAATTTAAAATAAATTATTTGTATTTATTTTTAAGGTTTTTTAGTTTGAATATTAAATGTCAATTTTTTTATGTATTGACAATGTATAGAGATTATATACCGTCTGTTCATCATATATATATATATTTGTATTGCTTTCATTTTTATCTCGAGGAAAAAAATGATGTGATGAAGCATTCTAAATTCTTATCAAGATCCTGTTATTTAATTGCAAGTTTAACCATAGGCTCATTTCTTCTTGCATCGAGTCTCACTGAAATTTTTTGGCTGCACCACTTGCATAAAAAAGAGAAAGAAGGCCAACGAAAAATTGAACAGTTTTTGGAGGATTACAAGGCTCTTAAGCCTTCCAGATACTCTTATGCTGATATTAAGAGGATAACAAATCAATTCAAGGAAAAACTGGGACAGGGTGGTTATGGCACTGTGTTCAAAGGAACACTTTCCAATGATGTTTCGGTAGCTGTCAAGGTTCTGAATAATTTCAAGGGAAATGGGGAGAGTTCATCAATGAAGTTGGTTCAATGGGCAGAATCAATCGCGTCAATGTGACTCGTTTGGTTGGTTTTTGTGTTGATGAATATAATGGAGCCCTTGTTTACGAGTACTTGCCAAATGAGTCATTGGAGAAATTCATATTTGCAGCATAGGGTGAGAATCGTTTCCTCGATTGGGAAACTGAGGAAAATACGTATTCATGAAAAAAAATATTCCAAAATATGTTTTAAAATTTTTAAAAAATTAAAATTAAATATCCAAAAAAATTTGGTTTGAAAAATTCAAATAATACTAAAAATATCACAAATAATATAAAAATTCAAAGAAAAAAGAAAATTATAGTATAAAACAAAAAATGTCAAAAATAATTTTTTAAAACTTAACACAAATAAACACAAAAAAGTTATAAAAGCTAAATCTAAGAATCAAAAACTTTTAAAGAAAAATTTTTAAATATAAAAATAAACGTTATAAGAGAGGAAATAAAGTAATAAATAAATAATTTTAATATTAAATACTTACAAACTACGACAAATAAATGGAAAAATGATAATGGAGATTAGTTTAATATAAAATTATTTTTAGACAAATAAATTATAATCAAATTGAATAAAAATTTACATATTTTATAAGTTTTTTTTTATTTTGGTCTGTTTAATTTTTTAACTTTGTGTTAATATTTTATTTTATTTTTTAAAAAAATAAAAATAAAAAATAAATAAGATGATTAATTGATAAATTAAATATAATCATTTTTATTTAATAAATCAATATTTTTAAAATAATTATCTTAATTTATTATTTTTAATACTATTTATAATATATATTTTTTAAAAAATTTCACGCGAAGCAGAGGAATGGTTCTAATTCTTTTTAAATTAGTAAGAACATGACCATTTTGACGATTCTCTTTACTTTTATTTATTTATTTAATTTCTAATTCCCAAATACATCGTAGACAAAAAAAAAAAAACAAAAGTTGACTTTCTGTTCACTCGTCTCCCCGCTGGCGCCTGGCAGCATGGTTAAACATTAAATAAAAGGCGACTAGTTGAAGCTCCAAGTATACCCAGTTTATATGAAAATGGTCGTCATTCTCTTTCAATTCTTCCTGGTATTGAGTGCTGCAGCAGTTGGTCTTGGCTCAGCCGCACCAGATCAAAATGATTGCCAGCCTAAAAGCTGCAAACACGGCGGCCTAATTGTCCGGTACCCTTTCCGATTGAAAGGCTTGCAACCTGATCACTGTGGCTATCCTGGGTTTAACCTGACCTGCAACAACAGGAGCCAGACGGTGCTGGAGCTGCCCCAGTCGGTCAAGCTGTTGGTAAAGCATATAGATTATGTAAAGCAGAAGATTCAGGTGTACGATGAAGATAATTGCGTCCAAAAACAGCTTCCAAATCTCACATTATCTGCTTCCCCATTCAATCTCAGCTCGGACCCATATAGCTACTATGACAGCAGCATACTGGGAAACTATTCTTTGTTCGAATGTTCGGATGAATATCTACCAGATTATGATGACTATATCATCCATTGCCTAAGTACAAAGCCTGGCTTCTATGTTAAATTCACGGATGCTGATTCTGCAAACAGTGATTTGTTAGGTTGCAGGAGGACCGGAGATATCATCCAAGTTCCTGGAGGGATGATATCCGACCAGAGTAACGATTTCTACTTTAACTGGAGCGCACCGGCGTGTGGTTTTTTGTGCGAAGTACGTGGCATGGAATGTCGACCCAAAAATAATACAAACACATCGGACATCGGATGCTATTGCATCCCCAAGCAGCATATAGGTATGTTTCATATGATTTTAAGAACTATTTATTTATTAATGATCTGTTCTGAAATCTAATTTTGGCGTAATTACTAGTTATTCTTTGGTTGTTATGAAACTGGCCATTGGTAATTTTTTCATCAAGTCTTCAGTCTTTGAACATGGACCCGCTTTTATTGACTTTTGACTTAGGTTTACATTGCTTAGCTAGTTAGCTGTCCTGTCCAATCCACGAAACCGATGGTCGACAGGGTCTTTCCTTGAAATTTTAAGGCGGGGTCAGTCAACTTAAACCATATAAATAACATTTTATATTAGGATGCAATTAAAAAGAGAATGTTTTAGTCACTGATAAAATAATAATATTTTATTTTCTTAAAAACATATAATAATTATTTTATACATATTCTTACCAAATCAATTCTGATAAAATTAATTTACTCAAAGGTCAATTTTTATTAAATTAATTTACTAAACTACTTAACTCAAATAAAAAAAAAATTAAAAACACACATAATTAATAAAGAGCTATTGACACCTAATGAAAAGATTAATTTAAAAAGTAACAAAAAAATAATTTGATGAATTAGAAGTTAAATTAGAAAACGAACATAAAAATACGCTTTAATGAATTAAAAGATATTAAAACTTGTCATATGATATTTTCAAATATAGATAATCATTTTTTTGTAAATACAATCTTATCAAAGATTATTATTATAAGAGAGCTTGCATTTTGAAAGCCAACCAAATTATACTATTATATTATAAACTATTTTCAAAAGCATTTTGTCAAAAATGGTTTCCTTTTGTATTCCATAAATTAATTTTTTGTCACTTTTCAAGTTAAAATTTTTGTTATATTTTAATAACTATTTGCTAAATTGTGTGAGTCTTTAATTTTTTTTTCCATTAGTTTGAGTTAAATAGGTAAGTAAATATTTAATAAGAGCTGACTTTAAGGAAATTAATTTAATTAAATTTGATATGGAGAGAATGAATGTAAGATATTTATTATATGTTTTTTAAAAAAAGATATTATTTAATTGGTGTTTAAAATAGCCATTTTTAGTATCTTGCTAATATATGTTATTCTCTTTTTATTATTAAAAATAATATAATATTTTTAAATTAATTTTATTATTTATCAAAAATTAATAAAATGATTTTTAGGTAATTTCGGGGAAGGGTTGGGATGATGGAGGGGACACTGACGGAGGAGTGAGGAATGGGCCAAGTCTTGCTTTACCAATAGTTGACTTTTACTAAGAAATAAAAGCTTGTTTACCAACGTGACAACGTCCGTTAAAAACAATGAAAGAGCAAGACAAAATTTAAAAAGTTATTTGATAACATTTTTGCTTATATTAATAAATAAAAGAGTAAAAGAAAACTCATTCTTATTGAATTAAATTTTATATTTTCAAGTGAAATAAATAAACAAATTTTATTGGTGAAAATAAAAATTAGGACACTTAGCATGAAATCCAACTTTTTAATTAAAAACTTGAGGAAACATTAGAGAAAATGTTTTTGCCTGAATTAATCTTATGCATACCATGCTGATAAATTTTAAATGTCATGTACAGGTACAAAAAAAAAGCTATTGATTTCAGGTACGTGGTTCTTCCCTGTATATATATAGACACACGCATACATATTAGTATTGTTTTCCTTTTTATTTATTGAGAAAAGAAATGATGCGGTGAAGCATTCAAAATTCTAATCAGGATCCTGTTATTTAATTGCAGGTTTAACCATAGGCTCATTTCTTCTTGCATTGAGTCTCACTGCACTTTTTTGGCTGCACCACTTGCATAAAAAGGAGAAAGAGGGCCAACGCAAAATTGAACAGTTTTTGGAGGATTACAAAGCTCTAAAGCCCTCGAGGTACTCTTATGCTGATATTAAGAGGATAACAAATCAATTCAAGGAAAAACTGGGACAGGGTGGTTATGGCACTGTGTTCAAAGGAACACTTTCCAATGATGTTTCAGTAGCTGTCAAGGTTCTGAATAATTTCAAGGGAAATGGGGAAGAGTTCATCAATGAAGTAGGTGCAATGGGCAGAATCCACCATGTCAATGTGACTCGTTTGGTTGGTTTTTGTGCTGATGGATATAATCGAGCCCTTGTTTACGAGTACTTGCCAAATGAGTCATTGGAGAAATTCATATTTGCAGCAAAGGGTGAGAACCGTTTCCTTAGTTGGGAAAAGCTTGAGGACATTGCTTTAGGAATAGCCAAAGGTATTGAATACCTGCACCAAGGTTGTGAGCAAAGAATCCTCCATTTTGACATCAAACCTCACAATATTTTGCTGGATCAGACCTTCAATCCTAAAATCTCAGATTTCGGTTTGGCTAAGTTATGTTCCAAGGAGCAAAGTGCTGTTTCAATGACAGCAGCAAGAGGAACCATGGGCTATATTGCACCTGAAGTATTGTCAAGGAACTTCGGAAACGTTTCTTACAAATCAGATGTTTATAGCTTTGGGATGCTCTTGCTAGAAATGGTTGGAGGGAGAAAAAATATTGATGTAAAAGTGGCAAATATAAGCCAGTGTACTTCCCCGAATGGGTTTACAATCGTTTAGACAAAGGAGAAGAGTTAGGAATTAGCATTGAAGATGAAGAGCATGACAAGATAGCAAAGAAACTCACAATTGTTGGACTTTGGTGCATCCAATGGTATCCCGTGGATCGCCCTTCAATGAAAGCTGTGGTTCAAATGTTGGAAGGAGAGGCAGAGAATCTGACAATGCCACCCAATCCATTTGCCTCTAAAGATGAAATGAAGCCTAAAAGGCCCATTAACAGAGAGCTAGAAGCCATTTCTGAGTAAGAATATATTGCATACTACAGCTGTTTTTGTTCCTAATATTTTGTGTTCTATAATTGCAAAAGTATTATGTATTCATGTAATTCCAACGGATGGAGAAAATTCTTGTTAAAAACTAGTTTAGTGAACCTATATATATTCTTGTATATATATAGCAAAAGTATATTAGGGATTGAAAAAGTATTATATATTCAAAAGTATTATATATTCTTGTATATATATAGCAAACCTATATATATTAGGGATTGAAAAAAGGATTTTCTTTATTTAGTGAACACTAGAAATGTACATTTTCTTTAACACAATTTCACTCTTAAGATTGATGTTAAGAAATGTTTCTTGTATTGTGATTTTTTCCCTTTTTTTTTTCTTGTAAAAAAATTCAAAATTTAAAGGTTGCTCAATTTATCAGTATTAGAATTTATTCAAAGAATATTTTGAAAAAGAAGACATTGAAAATGCGCCTTCAGCTTTCAGTTCAAATCTAGTTTAATTGAAATCATCTTTTTAGGTCTTACTAGAAAATTTCCTGGGCTTCGCCTGGATAATAAAATAATTTATTTTTTAACTTCATAATATGTGTTGAATCTTCCTAGTAAAAAGATCATAATTGATTGATAATATATCTATATTGTTTTAACTTTTTTAATTAGTTGAAATCATAATATCTTCACTAAAATATTTAAAACAGAAAAGAAAAAAATGTAAAATTTCATAATGGTAATATAGTTATTATTTTTTCTTTTTTCATGTCTTTTATTCATTATATTCTTTCCAACAAACATTATTGATTATCATTATTATTCAATTAATTCTTCCATCTGTTCTTTCTTTTTTTTCATTTATATCATTTATTTGATATTCTTCTTTATAATTATTTAAAATTATATTCTATATTGAAAAAAAATAGAATTTTAGGATTTTTGAACATTTTGATATAAATATTAAACTATTCTCTTAGAAATTTATTGAAAAAAAGTTACAACAAATTTATTTAAACTCCATCATAAAAAAATTTTCAAATTATTATTATGTTATATTCTTTATTATTAATTGAGTCAATAAAAATTTTTCTTACATTTATTAAAAACATAAATAAATAAAATAACAAACTTTAAAACTAAACTCCAAAAAATAGAAAACCTTTAAAAATTGGAATTGGATTTTGATTTTGTAAATTGCGTTAAATAAGTTAAATTGACCCAAAATTATTGGACCGACCCTTTTTTTAGGCTCTTCATTGCCTAAAATTCTGTTTTATTCTAAGCCAGATTTTTTTTCCCTACTCAACCAGTCAACCTTCTTCCTCTCTCTCTCTCTCTTTTTCAGCCTTATTTAATTTCTTCCTTTCTTCCACATTTTTCTTTTTCTTATCACTCACTGAATCTGTATGAAACTAAAGTTTTGGATTTGTTTTGGACTTATGGTTTATGCTAAAAAATACTCTCTGAGAAAGGTTTGTTATTGAAATTTGATTTCTGAGTATAGTTTGAGAACTGAAAAAGGTTTGGTATTGAAATTTGATTTCTGAGTATATTTTGAGAACTGAAAAAGGTTTGGTATTGAAAGTTGATTTTTGATTATAGTTTGAGAACGTGTTTGTTGATTTAATGGTTTTGAAATTGTATGGGATTTGGAATGTGCTTATTTGATATTTGGTTTGATTGAATGCTAGCATTCTTTTTTCTGATTTTGTTTGTAATTTTGTGTGGGTTTAGTTTATAACTAGAATGCCACCCGTGAGTTGCTCCGGGATGATATTTATTTATTTTTATTAATTTATATGTTTAAATGTATAAACATATAAATTCATAAATACATAAAAGTGGTTATAACTGCATTATTTAATAGACATGTAAATGAATTAGATTCTGTTATAAAAAATTTATAATCTCCAAAACACATTCAACTATTAAAGAAAAAGCAACATATCTGTTTCGTGTAAATTCAAAATTAAAGTTTGTTATTGTTCAACTCTTTTAGAGACAAAGATGGTTCCATTGCTATAACCATCTCAATATTACAATCATTTTTGTAAAAAAAAGTAAATAAATAAATAAAAATGTTTCGTAAAAGCTTACTCGTGTCGATTGAACAGATTTTAACATGGTGAGGTAGCTTCGATTGCATGCATTGTTCGATGTCAACACGATAGGTGCGATAATTATTATGGCAAAGTAAAATCAAGAAGCCAGTAAAATCAAGAAGTCCCAAATTCAACATATGGAGAATTGATAGGTGTAATCATTTTGACAGTCATATTTTCAGCACTTTTAATTTTATTGGATCAAATCACTTTTTAGTTTTACATGAAAACCAGTTATCTATGTAAGAAGTTGAAAAGCTGATATATGTGAATGCTAAAAAATACTTTCTCAGTAACATATAATAATAGCTAACAAGTCTTCACGAAAACTAAAAAATGATGTGATTTAATAAAATGAAAAATATTGAAAAGTAATTATAAAAATGATTGCTCCTAACGTTCTTTTTTTTTTTGGTGATAACATGGGACTTTCAAATTTAATTAACTTGTAAGTTACAAATGTTCCTAGGAATCATCGCTCCCACCAAATCTGAAAACAGAAAGAGTCTCAAACATTTACGAGGTACATCAAAAATTTTAAAAGTTTCATCCTGATTAGCAGCCATCTCGGATAGAGTATTAGTACTCCCATTTGCTTCACGGTATATGTGTGTTAGCTTGGCATTCCTCAGTCTTTGTAACAAACACCTGCATTCATTAATTAACACACAATAAGATTGTGTAGAATTCACTCCATTAGAAACCAGACTTACCACCAGTTGAGAGTCCACTTCCACAATCAGGTTGTGGAAGCCTTTACGTATAGCAGTTCTAAGGCCATCCTGAAGTCCCCAAAGTTCTGCACACAAGCTTGAAGTTGGTCCAATATTCCGAGAATAACCACAAAGCCACCTTCTTGTTTGGTCTCAAAAGAGTCCACCAGCACTAGCTTTTCCTTCTCCAATTGATGCTGATCCATTAGAATTTAGTTTCACAACATTGTATTCTGGTGGTTTCCATCCAATGAACACTTGTCTAATATTTTTCTTTGCGTTTTCCTTGGCTGTAATGGCCCAGAATTCTCTCGCATCTCTATGAATTTTTTTGATGCAACAATCATAAGATTCCTCTTTGGCTTCAAACACCAACTTGTTTCGTTTTTTCTAGATCATCCAAATGGCAAAGGAGAAAACAACATTCCAAGGAATATTATTAACATTAGACATTGCTTTTGTGCTGCAGTTAATGGAAATCCAAGAGCCACATTCCATATTGAAGGATTGGAGAGCCTCAAAACGGATTTGTAAAAGTGTCCAAATGTTTTTAGCCTCCTGACAATGATAAGTCTCTAAAATATATACTTTTTAGAGTATTTTATTGCATCAATTTTGCTTAAATTTTAGAATTTTAATGTAATTTCCTCCTAATTTAATTAAATTGTTTTCATATGCAAGAATTTTGAGAATAATGAGGAAGTCAAGCAAATGGCAAGAAAATCAAGAAAAAACAGTTGGATTTGGTGTTTAACACCTAAAAATCATAGACTTAACCTTCTCCAAACTTTAAACCTTTTTCCTATTACCTTTAAAAACAAACCCAAAATTTTATTTAAACCTTTAATCCTTCCGTACTATAACCCACTTAAACCTTTCTCACATAAATACCAAATGCACTTAGCCCACCTTAAATTCCAAAAATTTTATAACCCAAAATTAAATACTCTAAATCCAACCCACAAGTATGGGTCATTCTTTTAATTTGTTGGATATGTACAAGAATATGTCAAAAGAAAGAACGTCCAGCCCAAGAGAAATGTAAGCCAAAGAATTGAAGCAACCCTAGCTTATACAAAAGTATGAAGCTGCCGCAAAAGGAAGGCGTGGAAGAGGAGGGGCTGATGACAGCAGCTTAAGTCTTCCCAATTTGCTGCATTTTCTTCATCGTTGTTCTACATTTTCTTTATACATTGCTTTTGTCAGGAACAATTATGAGCCTTATTTTGCTGCCTTATTTTCGGTCTGTTGTGGAAGGAGGAACGGCTAGTGACAGTAGCCGCTTGTTCCCCCGCTGCGTGTTCATCTTCATATCTTTAAGTTTAGTTTTCATTAGGATTTGTTAAGGCTTTCAGTTTTAGTTTACTTTAAGACGTTCAAAGTCTACCTTAAAACTTAGTTTTTGTTTCAGTTAAATTGAATAAAATATAGTTTTGTTCTTTCTTATCTCCATTTTCTGTTTTTATGTTAGTCTACTGTGCTAGCACTCTTTCTCTATTTCCGGTTTTAGCTTCTCTTGATTTATAATTCAAAATTTAGTTTTAGTTTAATTTCTTTGCATTGTCTTGTTCTTTTCATTTTGTGCATTTACAGTTTTTAAAGTCTGCACTTCATCTTGCTACTCTGTTTTGTTTTCATTGTTGCATATTTACACTGAGTTTCACTGGAAGCTGCTGCTAACTAAAGCTGGTAGGTGCGACATAGGCTTGAGCGGTGTTGAGTTGCTGCTCTGGCGAAGACGCCGCTGTTGATGAAAAAGCGGTGCTGCAAGCGTGGCAAGGAGACAGCGTTTGGCAGTGGAACAGGTGGTAAGCTGAGCATCGGCGTTGAGTTGCTGTAGCCGCTTGGGACGTGATCTGCTGGCAGGACATGTGTTGTTGTTGCGTGGAAGCCGAGTAGTGAAGAGCTGTGGTGTGCGTGGCATGTGTGTGCTGAACAGCAGAGGCAAGCAGGAGGTGGCACAGCTCATGAACGATGGCAGGGGCATTTTCACTCGTTGGTTTTGTTTGAATTTAATGCAAGTTTAGTGGTTCTTATAGTTAGTTAGTTAATTATGCATTATTATATTGTTATATTAGTTTTAAAGCTTATTATTATAGTATTTTAATGTGTTAGTGTTAATTTGTTTTGTTAGTAAATTAATTTTATTAGATTAGTATAAGTAATTATTAGTATTAGTTTAAATTGAGATTTTAGTTTTAAGAAATTTTATTTTATGATCACCTATTTAATTTTGCTTTCTTAATTTCATGCATTTTATTTATTTTATTTTTTATTATTGAATTTTAAATCAAATTTTATTTTTATTTTTATTTTCATGCATATTTAGTTTAGGTTTTATTTTAGGAAATTTAATAATTAGTATGTTGAAAATTACATATTGCTTGAATAAACCTAGGGTGACCAATTTTAGTACTTAGCTAAAGCAAAGTCTAACTAATCATCGTGGGAACGATACTCTACTCACTTTTTATTACTTGTTGCGACCCGTGCACTTGCGGTATAGGCTTTAGAGCGCAGCAGACAATCTCTCAAACAATGTTCTGGTGTCTCACTTTTTGCATTACAGAATGGACAAAGAGAGGAAATTTGGATCCCTGTACTAACTAGAACTTGTCTTGTGGCAATTTTTTTATGTTTACATTGCCACAAGAAGTGTTGAATCCTCGATAGGGTTGGTGTTTTCCAAATTTCCTTCCAGTTTCCCTCCCCACTGCTATCTTCCCCCTTAGTAAATTTGTAAGCAAATCCCACTGAGCAGTCACCATGGCTAGACCCCCTCTAGCTGATGGTATCTTGTTCTTGGCTCTCAAAATTGATAGGGATAGCCATAATTTTCCTTTGTATATCTCTCGGTGGTGGGTAGTTAATTTTTCCAAAGTCCCACCACCCTTGGCCTTCTAAAACCTCTCTCATAGTCAAGTTAGAATCTTGAGGACTCCATGGTCCATGTAATTCACTAATTAAAGGCCCTAAGCCTATCCAATCATCCACCCAAAACCTCACCTTGTTACCTGACTTCGTAATCCATTTCAACCCTTTCTCATTGATTGGAGCTTTTTTCTTTAGACCAGACTAAAGACTAGAACAGTTTCTATTCCTATTTCTACCATCTTGAAGGTATTTGGTTCTAAGGACCTTTGCCCATAGTGCCTCAGGTTCAATTAAGATGCATCATCCTAACTTGGCCATATTAGCCTTGTTGAGATTGCTTATATCTTTTAGCCCCCAATCCACCATCATCCTTATCTTTGTTAACAATATCCCAATTAACCAAATGAATTTTCTTTTGGTTCTCAATAGACCCCCAAAGAAAATTCTTGCTTATTCTATCAATTTCCTTACATGTAGTTGTTAAGAGACTTGTACCTTGCATATAATACATTGGGACAACGTTAATCACCAACTTGATAATAGTGGATCTTCCAGCAAAAGAGAGGAGGTTGGCCTTCCATTTGGACAATTTTTGCTTGATTTTGTCGACGATGAAGTTAAAACTTGCCCCTTTTCTTAAGTTAGACAAAGGAAATCCAAGGTACTTACCTATATGCTCCGAACACGGGATTCCAAGGGCATTAGAAATGTACTCTTTCTTGGCACTATCCATATTACGGGAGAAGTACAAGGAAGACATACAAAAATTAATGGACTGTCTTAACTCCTCACAGAATTTGTTCAGGACTCTTTGTATCGATCTACATGTTTTCTCATTAGCATTGCCCAAAAGAAGTAGATCATCTGCATAAAACAAATGTGAGAGTTGTGGACACCCAATAGCAATCTGGACTGCATCCTATCTCTTTCCTTCACACTCTTCTAGCATCTTAAGTGAAAGATACTCCATGCATAATATTAACAGATAAGGGGATAATGGATCCCCTTGACGAATTCCCTAGAAGGGTAAATAGTATTACTCTGTTCTCCATTTATGAGAATGGTCACAGATACTGATGTAATGCAAGACATGATTAATCTAACTAAGGACTCTAGAATCTAAAGAAAAAGAGTACTTCCTTAATAAAACCCCATTCCATCTTATCATATACCTTCTCAAGGTCAATCTTGACTAACATGAGCCTTTTTTTCCCTTTCTTTTTGTTAAAGGAATGGATAACTTCCCGAGCAATAATTACACTATCTTGTGCCTTTTGACCTGCTATAAAACTAGCGTGGAGAGGATGGATAATACCTGACAGGCATGGGCGAATTCTATTTATGATAACTTTAGTTACTGCCTTGTAAATAGTATTATATAGACTAATAGGCCTGAATTGATTGATAAGAACTTGGCTTTATGTCTTAGGGATAAGACAAATGAAACATTTATTTATCTCTTCTAGGATTCTTCCTGATCTAAATATTGAGTTAACCAACTGGAACACCGATGGTCCAACAATCTCCCAACATTTCTGATAGAAGACTAGGTGGAGACCATCCGGTCCCAGAGCCTTTAAAGGCTTCATACTAAAAACCGCTTTCCTAACTTCTTTTTGTGTCAACGGTTTCATTAAGGAAATTTTCTCCTCATTATTTATGGAGTTTCCCATGGAACTAATAATCGAGCTCATCATGTAGCTCATATTTTTCCCTGAAGAGTATAATGATGTGAAATGGTTAGAAATCATGTCTTTAAAATATTCTCCTCGGAGTACCAATTACCAACTTGATCTTGAAGTCCTAGGATCTTGTTGTTTCTTTTGTGTTGCAATGTACACATATGGTAGTATCTTGTATTACGATCACCATCACTAATCCAATCCACTCTTGCCTTAATCCCCAAAACTCCTCCTTGAGTTTTAGGATGTTTTTATATTCTTCCGAGAGCTCATCCTCTAAATTTTGAAGCCATTCACTTGGATTATTGTTTTATGCTCATTGGATTCCTTCCAACCTAGCACAAATTCTTCTCTTTTTATGAAAAATTTTCCAAAAAATATCCTTATTCTATATCGAAATATTCTCTTTGAACTTTGAAATTGCATCAATCACATTGGAGTTAGCTTGGTCCCATGAAATTTTAACAATTTGTTTGAATTCCAAATGCATAAACCACATTGGTTCAAACCTAAATGGTCTTCTTCCAAATTGTGGTAACTTAGGATGGGTATCCAATGACACTGGGTTATGATCAGAATGCACTCTAGTAAGGTGAAAGATTATGACTTGTGGGAACAAAGCTTTCCATTCACAATTCACCCATGCCCTATCAGGTCTTCTCTAATCACTCTACCGGTTGATTTTATTTGTCCAGGTGAATTTTTGTCCAACAAACCCTAAGTCCACCATCCCACAATTATTCATGCAATCTTAGAACAATCTTGCCTTATCTTTATTTATGGATCTACCTCCTAATTTCTTAGAGTCATCAATTAATTCATTGAAATCCCCTATGATGAGCCATGAGAGAGTTTGATTTATTGCAAAATCTTAGAGGTTTCCCATAACTTACGACGCCACTCAAACTTAGGACGTGCATAAATAGCAGAAATAATCCAATTTTGATTCGAAAAATAAGGAGAGTTAGATGAACAATTAGCAAGATTTGAGGATACCTGAACATTTGCATGGATAACCTGTTGTTCAGCATGGATGATTGTAATGTCCACCTCAGCTGGACGCCAAAGTAGCCAAATGCCACCTGTAAATCCTTTAGCATCAACCCTAAATTGTCTTTTGAATCCCAGTGACTGACTAATACTTTCGATCCTATCACTTGCTACTCTTGTCTCATAATAATGGCAAAACTTAGATTGTTGATCCATGTTAATTCCATGAAAACCCTTTTAAAATCCGAGCGTTCCATAATAGTCCTTTTATTGGAATCGAATCACAGCTTTTACCATTAAGTAGCCATTCTGCTATCTTCAATGAAGCCATGACTTCCCCGTAGACTTCTTGCATAGTAAGTTTGGCATCAGGTGGTTTTGTGGAATTATCAGAACACTGTGCACTTAAGACTGCTTCCCTTGCTTGCTCTTTGTTTCTTACTACTAGCGTGATTAGATTCACCAAAGGTGGGGACATGAGTAGGTGGGCCATTGATTCTTCCTGTAACATTTCGATTTTCCTCACTGTATCCATTGTGATCTACCTTAGTGCTATATTCTAGGTTGGTGGGAGTTCCTCCATTGCTCTTGAAACATAGTAATCCTCTTACGTAGGTGGTAGATGAAGGAACGGCTAGGGATGTGGCAGATCTATGGTCATCACCATGTTGTTCCACGCTCGAGCTATTTCTTCTTCATTCCACTGTGATTCCCTTTTGTCTCTCATGAGAAGTATCTCCATTGCTTCTTTGAGACTTATCATCTTCTTTCCTAGCATGAGAAACATTGTCTCTAGGCTTGTGAATTGATCCATTGCCCTTGCCTTGTTTGTTTTACCTTCTGTTTGTAGTACCCTTTTTTTTTGTTTCCTTGGTCCTAATAGAAAAAAAGGGCTGGCTTGAGAATTGGAGCATATTATTCAAGCTGTTTGTGACTTGATATGTTGAAATTGGACTAGGATTAGAGATGTTGAGCTTTTCATTATGTTTTGCATGTTTCCCAAGCTTACTGTTTTGGAGCTGTTGTGTTTAAAGACATCATTTGAGCACTGCCCAACATCACTAAAAGTTTGATTGAAGTGACCTTTGCTAAGTTTCTCCATGTGATCATTTACTTTCAATTTACCTTTGTCCTTTCTTTCACGCATTGGGTCTTTCCTCAGATCTTCCCTGTCTTGTTTCAGGTCCTCAATATTTTTTGGTTTTCTATAAGTGACCACCATCCAAAGGCCATAGCCATCTTTCTCAACCTTTTCTTTCTCTAGATTGTCCTTGGTTTCCACATGTTTCGACAATTCATTCTCATCTAAAACTAACATGTTAGTACTGCATGTTTCTCTCCTATGACCTATAAGGCCACATGCAAAGCAAAAATTCACTCCTTCATATAACAGAGTTTGAACTAGGTTCCCGATTCTAATCTTCTTTAGCAAAGGTTTGTCTAAATCTACCCACATGCAAATCCTCGCGTATCAGCCCCAAGAGATAATTGCTGTAAAAGAATCAATCTTAAGCAACGTTCTTAATTGATTTCCTACTTTTTGAAGTATTCCCTTGTAAAAGTATTCGATAGGTAAACTTGGCAATCTGACCTAGACTACTGTGGTTGAAAAAGCACATGATTTCTTAGGTTGAAAACCTGGTTCCCACTGTCTTATGGTCAGATAATATTGCCCCACAAACCATGGCCCACCATAAATACTTTTTGGAGATCACACGCCATCTTGAACCTAAATAGGAAGAAATCCTATCCCATATCAATGCAATCCATCTCCCTCTTATGTTTCCATTGTGCTTTTACCCTAGGATATAAGATATTATAGCCCACAGTTTTTCCAAATGTCTTAACAATGACAGCGTTTCTCCATGGTTTCCTAATCCGATTCTTCTCCTCCTTCAAGAGTAGAATGGTAGGAATTTCGTGATCCACTTCTATCTCAGTGTTTGATTCCTCATCCATGTAGAAAGGCTAACAAACGATTGAAGCATTGGAGTCTTTTGTGGAACCCAACAGAGAATCTTTGTAAGAGGTGGCACAGTATTTGTTGATCTCATGCCTTAATATCTCCACTTTTTGTCCTTTTAACACTTCGAATCTTTAGATCTTCTACCTGTGGGCAGTCTTGAACTCCATTCGTATTTACTTGCATTAAGGAGAGAAAAAGAATTGAGGAAAAAGAAAGACATGGCTAGAGAGAAGTTAGAGCGTTTATGAGCGAGAGTGCAATGGAGCCGTACGATGAGCTCGCATATCTTTATTCTCCTAACATTCTTTTAACTTTATAATATACTATCGAATAATTTATAGCATATGATTTAAAAAATGGTTTTTTATGTGTACGTACCAAAAAAATGCTTTTATCCATAATTATATATGGATAATAATTTTACAAAGTGATCACAATTAACCCTCCTTTCAAATGCTAAATGCTTGTAACATTGACTTCAATCAGTCAAATAATGCTGCCAAAACAACTGGAGTGTGGAAAAAATTAGATATGGAAGCCAAAAAGTCATTATGGAACTTGTTGATAACATTCAAACTATCAGGTGAAACGGACTCTTGAAGTTTTGTGCCGTGATGGCTTAGAACATTTCCATAGTCATTTAGTGTTTGTAGCCAATTGAATCACATCACAAATGACATAGTAGGAAATATGCTTTCATCACAATGAAAAGAAAGAACATATTATATCAAAGAAGCTAAACTATCTCCCAGTTATATTTGTATATAATGTCTATTGTTGCAAATCTACCCGTAGCAATTCTGAAATTTATGTACCTCTAAAAGGAAAACCTATCAGAAACCCAAAGATAAAATATTGCTAAGCCTCATAACTTTGGCAATTTAATCTGGAATGCAATACAACCACAGTGGAAAAAGTTTTTCTCTTTTTTTTTTTTGTGTAAAGAGATAATAAAGGGATAAACTAAAGATATAGAAAGAATTTTGACTAAAATAATTTAAGAAAAAATAAAATATTTTCTATACAAAGAGATGAAAAAAAACCTTCTCTTTCTTTTTAATTCTAGACTATCTAAACATCATTTTCGCTTTTATTATAATCAAAATAAAAATATTTATACTATTAAAATAAGGATTTATATATGATGCATTGATAGTATATAGTTATATACATTGTCGATGCATCAAAAGTTGACACTTCATCAATATATAAACTAGAAAAATGCCAAGTCCTTAAAAATAATACAAATAAATTTTATTAAAATGCATCATATATAAACCCTTAGAATAATTATATTTTATAGTGAAGTGTGATAACTGCAAATTCTCTACTCCTAATGGACAAATAATTGTAACATTAGAAAACAATTCAAATAATTATAACATCTATCTATATTTATTACATATATATTTTTTACTTTATGATATCTATATTTCTATACTTTTATACATTTTTTTACATATATATATATGTAGACACCTAATTTTGTCCGGAATTGTAAATATATTTGGATTGAATCTTTTTCAGTCTTAATAATTTGATATTGAAATTTGCTCGATTTAATCGTGTGTTTGAATTAATTTCGAATAATTTGGCTTTCGAGATGAATTTGAAGCTTAAAGTAGTTCAAGTATCATGAAGATTGAATTTTATCTTTCAAGATCGATTCCGGATTTATCCTCAATAATTGGGCATTTTTCTTGATTTGTGAAAATTAATTGGGCTGAAGCCCAAAATCCAATGACCCAAATTAATTGAAGTTGGGTTGTTAGATTTAAAGATCTAAGCCCATATGTTTTATTTTATTTTATTTTATTAATTTGTATTAAAATTAAAATAGAAATAAAAAAATTAGTATTTTAAATATTCAATTTTTTAGAAATTTGTAACAAAACAATAAAAAATAAAAAATAAAATAATGAATAAAAAAAAGAGAGGGGCTAGTGCTGGTGCCGGTGCCGACACCAGCAAAGATGGTTGCAACCGGCCACCCTAAAAATAACCTTGTCATCCCACCAACTCCATTGACAAATACCATCTGCATTTAAAGCCCATTTACAGGTTGATTATAATCTCTGAAGATTTGATCCGTTTTCATTGACTAAATACACACTGAAAGCTACTCGAGGAGAGGAAAGAACAGGGAAGAGCACCGGTTTCAGAAAAACCATGGTCTAAAGATCCTACAGACCGTCTTCTTTAGCCATGGCCTTCATGTAAGAGCCACCATTTTCAAACCGATTTTCATCAACATTTAAGAGGAGCCAGCTTTTCTGAAGATCATCGATCAAAAAAATGAATTATAATCCTTGGATTTCAGGGATTTTATCTGTCTTTTTGGACATCAAATGCCTATTTAAAGGGTTGGAGAACGGAAAAAACAGGGAGAGAAATACAGAAAAAAACACAGAAAAACAGAGAGGAAAAAAGAAAAAACAAAGGAAAAAACAAGCTTGAGAAAAAAACCCAAAATATCCTCTTTGCCTTCAACCAAAATGCACACCCGAACAGCCCAGACAAAAAAAAATCAATCTCAGCTCAAAAATCAACAACCCAAAAACACAATCTGAGATTCAATAAAAAAAAAGCAAAAACACTGTTTAAAAAAAAAGAGAACAGGGGGAGAACCGGCGAAGCAACTGTGCTTGGAGGAGGTCTTGCGTTGGCTGCTAGCAGGAGAAAAGCAGGTGACGTCGCTGTTGGTGACTGGCCGGCGATTTATCTGCAAAGAAAAGAAGACCCAATTAGAAAAGGAAAGGAACGAAAAAAGAAAGGAAGAGCGGCTTCACCCGATTCTGTAAGGCCAAACTTTCAATTTCATTTTATTTCATTTGCCGATTGTGATCTTTAAGCTTTGGTCCATGTTAATAAAAAATATGGGAATGCTTTGGGCTGGGCATACGTTTGTTCCCATTTTTTCGGCCTCTTTATTCTTTATTTTGTACACTTATTTGCTTGGTTTTGAATATTTGTGCCATGTTTAAAAAACTGAAATGGGCATGCTTTGGGCTGGATACATTGGGTTTTTCCAACTTTAAATAAAAATAAAACAAAACATGATGAAGATATGTTTGTGCTGGATATAAAAGATTTACTTGGGTTGTTTGCATAGGGATTTAGGCTTGGGTTTTATTTGTATCACGTTTTATTATGTACTTTTTATATTTATTTGGGCTTATAATTTGTTGAATATCAAGATTGAATAAATAAAGTGCACTTAAGTTCTAATAATAATAATAGTGATATTTGAAAATGATAAATAATAAATTTCAAAAACAATTTTTTCTTAAAATTCCTAAGTGGGGAGTTTTCTTCAAATCTTACCAAAGTGTGGTAGGATGTTAAAATATTCAAAAATATGTAATTTTATATAAAGATAAATAATTATATGAAATCAGAAAATATATTGAGTTATAATAAAATGTTCAACAATGATAAATAATAAATTTTAAAGAGTTCCTAAGTGAGGAATTTTTAATTTAAAGCTTTTCAAAAGTGTTGGATGATTTGTTTCAAAATCAGATTTATGAGAACGTAACTTAAAATAAAACTTGCAAATGAAAAATAATAAAATAAAATAATTTTTATAAACTTTAATAAAATTTATTTAAATTATATATAAGAAATATAATAATGTTCTTCAAAAAAAATAAAAAATAAAAAGGTTCCTAAGTGAGGAACTTTATCTCACCAAAAGTGTTGGAGAGATTTAAAAATATTAAAATAAAATATGAAAAATAAAATTAACTATAAAATCTTAAGTAATAAAATTAACTATAAAATCTTATTTTTAATAATTAACTTGAAAAGAATTTTCATATAATGATTTTCTAAAAAAGAGGTTCCTATGTGAGGAACTTTATCTCACCAAAAGCGTTGGAGAGATTTTAAAATATTAAAATAAAATATAAAAATAAAAATATTAAAAAAAGGTAAAATATTTAAAATTAAGGCTCAAGATGAACATATTGAAATTAAAACCGACGATGGAGCCTCTTCAAGAGAATAAGTGATTTTCTTGAATACTCTTGAGGTGAGAGAATTTCTTAAATTATACGGAAAGTGTCAAAAAATATTTAAGAAAATTCTCAATATTTTAATAATAAATAATAAATAAAACAATAAAGAATAGAAGATCATCTTAGTTAAGACCTTTTAGGATAACATGTGATTAATGGGTATTGTCCATCGGACAGGCGTTGTGGGAGTGTTAATACCTTCCTCACACGTAACCGTTCTCCCGAACCCAAATTTTATAACGTAGATCAATATACTTATCCTTAGTTTTAAATAGGTGGCCAATCATACCTAGGTTAAAATTGATTGGTGGCGACTCCATAATTTTTAACGTCTAGCGATTAGGTCCCCAGACAAAAATCGTTACGACAATGTATATTTTATTTTGAAAGCATTCAATGCTAGTATAGCCTATTGTTATTTTGTAAAAGATTTTTATAAAACTATAAATACACAAATAATTCATTGTCAATAAATTAACAACCTATAACTTGCAATAACGCACGAGCACAAATCTAATATATATTAAAATTAAAAATAATAATAAAATAATTTAATATATATTATAACAAATGTGGTTTGGTGGGACTCTCACAAAACCTGACAACTCTACCTCAATTAGACCTGTCAATTCTTGTAAATAATTCGTTTTCGTGTCTTGTAAAGTCATGTTCGTGTTACGTAAAATACAAAAATTTTGTGTTAAAATTCGTGTCGACAGGGAAAATCAAAAACCTTATTTTTAGTGTTTAACTTATTTACATATGATTTTTACTTAATTTTAGCCTGTGTCACCTTGTGTCTTTTATTCGTATCGTTTTTCTATCGTATCATCGTATTATGTCTAGAATTACCAAATCTACCTTCAATGGCAAAGTTGCCTTGTCAATTCCCCTAACAATTGCTTCTCCTTTTCCACACCTCCCATCTCCCTACTCTCTTTCATTCTTTCTGTACTCATAGATAAACAAAGAAAAAGCAAAATTTAGAAGACGAATCTTTAGCAAATTGAGAGATTGAGGGAGTCGAATGAAACAAAAGGAAAAAAAGGAAAAATAAAAGACACCGAATATGAAAGGAGAGGCATTTAGGCGAGAGAGGAAGGGGTAAAGTTTGAAGGTTGATCAAGGGCTAAAACTTGGCTGTTCAGGGCTACTTAGGGGTTTTCCTTTTCAATTGGCCAAAAAAAGAGGATGAGAATTGCAGCATAGCAAAGGTAGGGGAAAGGTAGAAAATTGATCAAGATGGGGATGAATTGGCGCTACGAAGAGGCTGGAACGGTGGCACTGAATGGTTGAAAAGTGGGCACAAAACAAGGGAGAATTTGAGGTTTGTTTGGTGGCTAAAGGTTGGCTTCTTTTGGTACTGGCAGAATGCCGATTTGGGTGCTGAGAGAGGTCTCCAAATAAAGGCTGTTTCAAGATTAAAATAGGGGAATTGAGCTGGCTACTGGTTGAAGGAAAAAAGGAAGCAGTAATAGCTAGAACTTGGCATCACTTGGGGCTGTTTGGAGCTAGATCAGGGGCTCACAGCAATTAGCTGGAATCGTAGGCATTAGTGGAGAAGAGAGAAGAAAAGGAAAGAAAGAGAAGGAAAGGAAAGGAGAAGGAGGAGAGAACTTGACGGAGGTGCAGCTGAAGCAGAAACAACAAGGAAAGGGGGCTGAAAGTGTCAACCCTTGATGCTAAAAACAACAACAGGGGAAAATATGAAGTGGGGAGGAAAAGTAAGGCAAAAAGAGGAAGAACGGGAGAGGTGAGAATTCTTGCACTTACCTAACCCCATTTGCTTTCTTTCCTAAGCTTGAAACCTTCATCATGATTGCTATTAAGGAAGAAAACAACAACAAAATCCTAAACAAAGTTAGAGGATAGATTTTGCTACTATAAGAAACCAAGGTTAGGGCTTATCCTTTTAGCTTGAGATTAATACATGTGTGTATTGTGGATTAATGCTAAGGTGTTGTGTGATGATAGTTGGCTGGAGAAACTTGAGAATTGGTTGTTGTTTTGGAGGTGTTGTTGCAGCAAAAAGACTAAAGAAAACAAGAAGCATGAGCTTCGGCACCATAAGGATTAAGGGTAAGGGCTATCCAAAGTGAGTTAAGTAAAAATATGTGTGATAAAATATTGATGACATGTTGAAATAAAAATAATATATAGTGTAAGATTTGCTGAAAATCATGGTGGAGATTTGTAAAATGGTTCGGCTAAAGGTAATGGCTATCCAAAGTGAGTTAAGTAAAAATATATGTGATAAAATATTGATGACATGCCAACATAAAAATAATATATAGTATAAGATTTGCTGAAAATCGTGGTGAAGATTTGGTAAAATGGTTCGGCTAAGGTGATGTCTAAGAGTAAAGATAATTCCTTTACATTGTATGTATGTATGTATGTATGTATGTATGTATGTATGTATGCATGCATGCATGCTAGAGCGATGATTAATATTTGGTATTTACGTGTAGAGAAACACTAAGGAAAGTGAGTTGATATAGCTACCCCAAAGTGGAGGTAAAGGAAAATGATGATGTTTAGTAAGTTTAATAATATGGTAGCAATATACATGAAGATATTAAATTACTAGGTTGTATTGCTTCTAGAAAAACACAAGGGAGCTTATAAAGGTTCATGACCAAGAGGTAATTCTTCGAAAAGGAAACAGGGAAGTGACAATTTGCCAAGTGTGTATGTGGTTTTGCTAAGCACTAAGCTTTGGCATAAAGAGGTAAGAAAATTATTACTAAGTTGTGGTTGGCCATATTGATACTATATATTACATCTACATTGGGTAAATGTGTGTGTGTGTGTGTATATTAATCATATGACTTTGAGGAATTTTGAGTGTGGCTAATAAAATTGTTTTATTTAATGTATTGAATTTTCAAGGTTGTGAATATGCTATGTGGATGAATATATATATATATATATATATATATATATATATATAGATATATATATCAATGATTGAAAGAAATATTTTGGGTAATTGGGGATGTGATGATAAATGTAGATAAGAGTTTTGTGCCAAGGTGGTAGGCTTGTGCATGTTATTATTTTTATTTCTCTAGGCATAATTCATATATAAATATATATATATATATATATATATAAATTAGGGAAAAGAATGTGTTTTTTATTCCTTTTCGTACAAGATCTTGATTGTATCAAAATGGACACTTACATGATTTTAAATTTACCTTTCTAAGGGTTTTATGTTATATAATTGTTTATATATTGGAAATTTAGTATTCTTTGTAAATTGCACTCAGTAAATAGATTTTAGAGCATTTGATTTGTGCATGGCACGTGCATTCAATGTTTGGAGTTATGTCAGTGTGGGTCCACTTAAGGTAGGTGTTAGAGCAGAGGAAAATAAGGAGCTTCAAAGCATCCTTCATATTAATGCCCCTAAAAGCCCTAATGGAAGAGCTTAAGTGTCTAGTCTAGCTAAGTCTTCTCATTGCATATGCATAAGGCATGATTTACACGATTATTACTCGGTTTCAACATGTATATACACGCATGCAGTACAATATGAGCCTAGCATCTCTTAGTATATATTTTCTTATTAAGCTTTAGCTCATCCCCTCTTTTTACCCACAGATTACTTCTGATAGGCTCGGGTGCGAGTACAGTGCACTAAGAGCTCGATATACATGTAGCGAAGCTCATCACTTGTGATTTGAGGTATAACCTCTTTATCCACTTTATTTATATTCCAAACTTAGATTCTTTATATAAACATAGTATATAAAGGTTGGGATGTAAGTAATAGGATTGAACGGATGAAAAATGGTCATAATTGTGAAATTTTCTAGTAGGTAACTAGCATGCATCACGAGATAGTTAAATGAGACCTTAGATAATTAGGCTTAAACAGTTAAACGAGTAGTAATCTATTTGTTAGGTGTTAACTACACTGAGCGAGTGACAAACATAATAAGTAAAAGAAAAAAATTAGATCGAAAATCCTAGCTTTTGATGACGTTATAGAAAGTATTTATTGTTAAAATCATAACATAAGTATTATTTGTTTATATTTTATTAAAATATTAATATAAAATTGTCATAACGTATTGGGCTTTGGGGAAAACCTAATAGCTAGACACTAAAATCAAAGGAGTCGCCACCAACCATTCTAACCTAGGTGTGATTGGTCACCTATTCAAACTAAGGATAAGGCTTGGTTTACGTTTGAAGATACTAGGGTTCGGGAGTACGGTTACGTGTAGGGAAGGATTAGCACCCCTACAACGCCCATCCTAAAATGGTACCAACTAGTTTTAGGTTATCTTTACAATTTGCCTTGTGTTTATGTTAATTTCGATATGCTTATATATTGGGAATATTTCTAAGATTTTTCCATCAATTTGGCTCCAACCTTAGAAATGCCCCTCACCTCAAGATATTCGAGGAGTCTCGATTGACTTTCTTGAATTCCATCGTCGGATCAATAAGATGTTTTATGAAACTCTTATTATACTTAAATTTGGTTCTAATATTGACTCCATGCTAATTTCTATATTTTCTAATCTTATTTTACATTATTCTTATCTATATGTTTTATTTATTTATTTAGAGAATAAATATGAATCATGGTTTATTGAAGATTTTCTTAAAAGCGTCCCATCAATTTGGCTCGGCTTAAAAGAAATCTTTTCACCTAGAAATATCCAAGGAGTCCTAATTGACTTTCTTGGAATTTCATCCTTGGTATAATTCACATTTACTTCTTTATTATCTAATCTTATTAATTACTAATTACTTTCAATCTAGGCTATTTCATTCTATTTATTTAATTTCTCATCTAATATTTATTTATCTATATATATTTATATTTTATTCATATTTAATTTACTAAGAATAAACATTAATTATAATTTATTGAAAATTCTTTCAAAAGTATTCCATCAATTTGGCTCAACTTAAGAAAGATTTTCTCACCTAGAAATATCCAAGGAGTCTCGATTGACTTTCTCGAAATTTCATCATCGGAGTAATCCCATTTTTGTATTTTCATATTGTTAAATAATTTTATTGCACCTATATTAATCCTTTTCTGTATGAATATATTTTATTTTTATAGATAAATATAACAAAATTTATATTTTATTTTATATATCCCTAAACATAAAAGAAAATTACTAAAAGAATTATTTTATCATTACAAATAAGCTTTAAACATTTACCTAAATCACTCACCAACCAATCAAGTTTTAATCATGTTTAAGGTCAAATAATTAATCAATTAATTAAATCATTTAAATCCAATCAGTATGCATACATCACAAACGAATAGAACATATCAAAAGAACTTTTCATATAATATAAATAACTGAAAACTATTAAACTCATATATCACTAATGTGTAAAACAAACCAAACGAAGCAATTCATATAATATAAATAAATGAAAAGCATTAAACTCATATGTCAAATATATAAAACAAACCAAACGAAACTTCTCACATAATTAAAAATACAAATAAGTGAAAAGCATTAAATTCCCTTACCTCACTATTGTTTCTTTCCTTAAGTATTGCAGTAACGTGAACCAACCAAAATGTAGCAATGCATACAAGCGTGGATAAACGAGGCAAAGGGGTGCACAGCAATTTGAGTACTGGAACGAGGCAACAAGGAAGCTTGTGCACAGAGCAGTAACCGACTACGGGACGGTTTGTTGATGACGCTGTGCAACAAAGCAGGCGATGAGATGACGATGCAGCAATCCGGATGATGAGGATGATGCTGTAGTCTCAAAGTGACACTGGGGCGCTGCAAACTCAGTTGGGGATCGGCAAGCAGCAGGACGTCTAAGCAGCGACGACACAGCAGGACTCGAGATGGGGATGCTACAGGACAGGAACGGTTCAAGGGCGGTGATTCAGGGAAGCAGGCCGTAAAAGCGATGAAGCAGTAACACTGGAGATGGCGGAGTGCGGTGAAAAGCGAGGCAGTGCAGTAGGCTCGGTGGTGAGCAGGGGACAGGATAGAAAGGAACGGACAATCAGAAGGTCAAGATGCATAGGCCTGGTTTTATTTAGGGTGAAACTGAAGGTGCCAGAAATCAAGATGGCTCTTGAAGATGATTATTGATGCGTTTGTTTTTGATCCCCCCCTCTGTATCTTTTTTTTCCTTCATGTGGGTGCTAACAGAGATGTAAAAAAAGCTTATGGCAGGAACGAACGAGTGGTGTTTGGGGTGCGGCAGCAAGATGACGAAGATGGTGAGCAAGGTAAGGCTCTGCAGGATGAAGTGTACGGTGGCTGTAAGGGGGCTTACGAGGATGAAGCAAGGAACGCGTGATAGAGCAAGGCTAGCACAGAATCGGGCAGCAGCAAAGTTGACGACACCATGAAGATCATCGGTGTTTTTTTTTAATGTTCTTTTCTAGTTTTTTTTTTAGGGTTTTTTTTTTCTCCCCCTTTTCTTTCTAGGGTTTTCTCCTTTTATAGACCTAGGTTTTTCTTTTTTTTTTTCTTTTTATATTTCTTTTATATTTTTTATATTTTTTATTTTTGGTAATAATTTGGAAATCAAGAATCAACTTTTTTAGGAAATTTTATATTTCAAGAATCGGACTTGAATCCGATATTAATTTTGACTTTCCTTTTCACAAAATTTTGATTTTCAATCTTTAATAGTCTCATTTAATTTTACTTTCCTATCAAAATTAATTCTGATTTCCTTCTTTTTTTTTATTTTCTTTATTTTATTCTATAAAAATCAAAATCAAAATCCAAAATTTATTTCTAAATCTAAAAAATAAAAATTAAAAATTAAAAATCAAATATAAAAAACTAATTAATTAAAAATGTTTGAAAAAGAACCGGACAAAAATGGTGTCTACAAAAATTATTTTCATAAAAATATAAAAGCATTATATTTTAAATTAAAATATTAAGAAATGATTAAAAATATTAAGTAGTGAAATAATATATATTATTTACTATATTAGAATTTATAATTTATTATTAAAACAGTATAATATTATTTTTATTGAAATATTAAAAATATTTAAGATTAATAATATAAAAATAAAATATTTAAACTTAAAATATTGAAAGATTTTTAATGTTAATATTTTTAATCTAATTAAATGAAAAATTATTTTTATTAATATAATAATATTTTGTGTATGGTTAAATTAAAACTAAGTTTAAAAAATTATATCCAAGGTCTAACTTTAGTAGAATTATACTTACGAGTTTGGTAAATAACTTTACACATAGACAGTTATTTTTCAAAAAATGTATTCCTCTTTTCATAAACACATGACAATTTCCAAAAAAAATGATCTTATTTTTCATAGACCAAGAAGTCATTTTGCATTAACCAATAAATTTTCTACCAAACAAAGATCAAAAAAAGCAGAATTTATTTTTTAGAAGTCATTTTCTATGAAACAAACAAAGCCTTAATAATGAAGTGTCTCTTAAACAAATATGCATTCCATTTCTTGATGGCCGTAACAACAACCATCGTTTCCTTTCATATACAGAAAGAGCTTAGTGTTTTGGTGCAAAGCCTCGCTTAAAAAAGCTGTAGCTCTTTCTCGTTAAGTTAGCTCCGGACCTAACCAAAACTTGAGGCAATAATTTCATCATAAACTATTTTTTGAAATCAGGAAGAGCTAACACTAGGGAAAAGTGTAAGATTAAATTAAGCCTAAACATGCTTCTAAACATACATAAAACATGCTTTAATCTGTATGCGAAATAAAATATAGTAAGGATCGAACTAACCTCCAGCCATTGCTTTATTATCTATCTAATTTTGATGCAGTCTTTGGAATTGATAAGCTTGCTTGAATTACTTCCAAGCCTTCAAAGCACTCAAAAGCCTTACTAGATGGTGTTTGTCTATATAGGATTAACATGCTTGGGGACTGGTGTTGGATTATGCCCTTAGAACCATTCATTAGATGATTGACTTTGGCAATTTTATGTATCATGACATTTTTATTTATAGTTCATTATTATATTTGTCTTATAACTGCGTAATATAATCTTATATGATAATGTCCTTAGAATAGTAATAACACACTATTCTTAAAATATCCCTAGTCAAGAATTATTGTGAATAAGGATAACAATGATACGATAAGACTAGTATGTGGTTGACTGATGACCATTGTCATGGATATAGGATATCAAGTCATCACATAGGTACATGTTAGAGAACTATGTACTGGATCGACCCTCCATGAGAACGCTACATGGATTGTTATATGAGTGTTATAAGCGATTCTCATAGTGATGATGGTGTATGTGATCCTTTGACTTGAGATCATCAGAGATCCCAACATAGAGAATTGCATACTTTAATGCTGCTAGATGTCATTCGTAACAGGATGGACTATAAAGGTAGTAATTGGGTATGCCTTGATCTATGTAGAGGGATGTTGAGTGATCAAGATAGAATTTATCCCTCTTATATAACAAGAGTGATGTCTTGGGCCCTTTGATAGAGTGAGACTAAGAAATGCATGGCCGTGCTCGAATAAGTCAATATAGGATATTGATTTTATTTGTTTAATTAGTCTACTTAGGAATCAAGAAACGCTGATTAGACTATACAAGTGTGACACATTCCATGACTTGTGTCTAATCAAGACATCAAAGGATAAAGGGATTAGACTACACAGTAACATCTATCACGAGTAAGGTTATGTCGGGTCATTGACATTCTCGTTACATGGGTAGCAATGATGTGTTGCTAGATACCGCTCATTGCCTGTGACAATTTTGTCATTGCCATTGTTTTGAGAAACCTATTGGGTCGCACACTTAGAACGGATCAATGAGGAGCTTAATTAATCCTATTCTGAATTGGATTAAGGATATAACTAATCCTATTCTGAATTGGATTAGGGATATAACTAATCCTATTCTAAGTAGGATTAGAGTTCTGTTTGGCAATAAATTTTAGGGTAAAATTTACTGCCTATAAAAGGATGTTTTCTGAAACATAGCCGCACAACAACAATTAGAAAAAACAGAAAAGTATTCTTTTAATCGAAGCTAGCAGTTCGGTTAAAAGAATCAAAAACGCTCCTTAAGGCATCTGATCGTGAGACGTTCAAGAGTCGTGAGATCCGTTCGTGTGGATACCATAGAGGCAGGAACGAAAGGTTGTTGCTTGTGACTCGACCAACGACAGAAATCAAAGAAAACTTTAGGTAAAATCTCGAAACCCTAATCAGGCAACTCTCCGAATCGATCTTGGTGGAGGCCGAATGATTTAAATTCCGCTGCATGTATGTTTCGGTTTCCTTCAACTGGAAGGAGCATTCTTTAAATACTAACGAGAGCATGCTAATTATGGCAATAAAATCGCGTTTTAACCATCATAAAATCGTGCTTTTAAGAACCAAATATTGAGTTGAGATTCAACGTGAAATTATGGACCATATCCAGGATTGGTCAATATGAGATTGCAGGTATTATGGAAACTAGATTCTGTCAATTAACAAATATTCTATTTCCATAATCGAAATATATACCAACAAAAAGTCGCAAGTACCTATAGTTTTGTAAAGGACTCTGAGGATGATTCACTCTACTTAAAGGCTTCATTCTCTAGTAAATTTGTGAATGGTTTAGCCAATAGTTCATACTCTTTGGTAAACGTTCTACGATAGCTCTAACTCTACAAAACCTCCTAAATGATTTAACAAATTTTAGTTGTGGCTAGTCTAAAATGCCAATATGTGAGGTGATAGCCAAAGGAGGATTGAAGCCAAAGGAGGAGCTGGAAGTTAGTATCGTGAAAGCCAGAAAGAAGGAGCCAAAAGAAATAATATCCTAGGACGAAATTCAATGTGTTTGTACTGCTATCAAGGTAAAATTTTGTAAGGCCACAAGAGCTAAAGCACGTAGTAGTATATAATAAATAATATAATGACAAAGTTTCTTATGAATGAAATTGCAAAAATTTCCTCTTATTGTTCTCTCATTCTTTTCCAGTCTCATTCTTAATTTTGAGTTGCCAATATGTGAGGTGATAGCCAAAGGGCTGAAAAAGATTGGAAATGGGTTGAGCTTCTCAACTCAAAAGAACACCTTTGAAAGCAAGGGTTTGAGAGAGGCTATGAGGATTGATGGCTTAAAGGCATGAGGATTAAGGAAGGCTATGACTTGTGAGGAGTGAGGACTAAGACGTTAATGGGTGAGACTGTGCGGGTGTAGAAGGAGAAAAATTTTACCCAATCACAAATGGTTAAGTGTTTAATGAAATTCTTTTAGTAAATTAATTGAAGAAATTTCAAGTGATTAATCATATATTGGCATGTGGATTAATGACATATTTTCAGTTAAATATAAAATTAGTTAGTAAATAATTAATTTTATAATTAATTTAAAGATAAAGTCACTTGGCTTAACAAATCAAATTCAAACAATTTATTTCTTAATTAAATTAAAATAATTGAGAAATAAATCTAAATTTTGATCAATCAAAATTCAAAGATTTATGGGTTATTCAATTAAAATTCATACAAGAGTCAACAATTTTATCTCTAATTAAATTAAATTTTTTATAAATAATATCAAAAAATTTAAGTTCTCTTAAAACTCTCTCACCTAGCACTATAAGTAAAGTGCCTTAAGCCATTTGAAGACTTTTGATCAATTCTAAAAGAAAAAGAAGATTTTGAAGAACTCATGGCCTTTCCAAAGTCTCAAACATCGAGCTTTCAAGAATTGAAGAAATTTTAAAAAACTCGAAGACCTTCAAGAAAGTTACTTTTTGATCTTGTTTCATCATACGAAAGATCAAGTTTGTTAGATCCTTGAAGGGGATTTTGTTGAAGAAAAGAATCAGATAATTTTCTTTTGTATGAATTTTTTATATATTGCGTCCTTCGCATTTAATAAATACACTCAATATTTCAATTTTCCTTTTAACATGAATAAAGAGCTCCACAATATTTTAAACTAACGAAAAAATAAAATAAAAATAAAAAATAAAACACAAAATGGGGAAACCAAAAGAGACTTACCTGCTGTCGTCGCGACACAAATAATAGTGTATCCTGTATAAGAGATCCAATATATCATATAATATTTAGACCAAAAAATAATATATCATATAATATTTCAATTTCAACGCAGAGAAGGAAAAAATACACTCAGTATGAGTACGAACTTTAAAAAAAGCATACCTGTTGAACAATATGCAAGTGGCACCCTCGCCAAAAGAAAAGCACCCAGTTGTACACATAGAACTGGACTACACCTACTCTAGAATATTGGATCCAGCCCAACAAGCACAGCTCAGTAAGTGATGGGAATAAAAACATTCATGAGAAGTTAGAAATGGGTAATAAAATCATGATGTAAATCCTAATGGCAGCTAAAGATAAAAGATAATCAATCCCCTTAAGAAAAAAAATAAAAAGAGAGAATCTTTCATGTTTGTATTCATTCTTGAATAATAAATGTGACAATTTATATATGTAATTCGTGTTTGTATCATGTAAAATATAAAAATTTCTTATCAAAATTTACATTGATATATTAAATATATATTTTTATTTTTTATCATATTTATATAAAAAGAATAATTTATATTAGGATGATCCTAAAAAGTGGGTGTTTTAGGTACTAATAAAATAGTGACACCTCATTTTTTTTATATGTAATAATTATCTTACACTCATCTTCACCAAATCAATATAATTAAATTAATTTAATCAAAATCAACTCTAATTAAATATATTTATTTACCTATTTAACTCAAATTAATGAAAAAAATTAAAAAAAAAACTCACATAATTAACAAAAAGCTATTAACATCTAACAAAAAATTAATTTGAAAAGTAACAAAAAATTAATTTATAAAATACGAATATAAATCATGTTCGAGAGAATGTTTTTGGAAGTAGTTTCAAATATAATAGTATAATTTGGTTGGTCCTAAAAAATGCAAGCTCCTTCCTAATAATCCTAATTATGTGAATTTTTATTTTTTTTCATTAATCTAAGTTAAATAAGTGAGTAAATTGATTTAATAAAAGTTGACTCCTTACTAAATTAATTTAATAAAAATTGATTTGGTGAGGATAAAAATAAGATAATTATTACATGTTTTTAAAAAAAGATGAGGTATTATTATTTTATTAGTGCCTAAAGCATTCATTTTTTAGAATCATTCTAATATAAGTTATTATCTTATATAAATTATTTATCAAAATTTAGCACGAATCACTTCCATATCTTTCATTAATGTTTTTTTTTTGTGGCGTTAATATGAATTGAATTTTAAAGCTCTCGGATCAGTCTATTGCAGCCGAATCCAATACAGTCATTTATGTAGTAAACCAGTGCATTGCCAAATCTACATGAATAATCTATCAAAATTAAGAAATTTTAAACTAGTGAAAAGGTTCAAACTTCTTACATGTAATAAACACGGCGTTGATCCCTTGGGAAGAATGGGAAGACCATGAAACTTGGAAGCCCATTAATAGCTTTCGCTAGACGTCGTGAATAGGCAGGCCTGTGATGTTCGGCAGCGAACTCGGAAGGGGAACTCGGAAGGTGTTTTTCCATCTAAAAGATAAAGGTAGGTGCCTGATGAGAAACTGCTATTATTGCTGCAAGGGGTAGCATCAACGTACAGCGAAGAGTTAACTGGTGTTGTGCATGCAAGAAGATACGAAACATTACGATAAAAGTTCCAAAATTCTACTGTAGCTGAAAAGGAAAAGGAACTTTGGGGAATGGAGCACTCATCCCTTTTTCAATGGCATGTGTCATAACGTCTAGGTCCGTGAACCTAACCGTTAGACTTTAAAATCAAGGAGTCGCCACCAACCATTTTATCTTGGTGTGATTGGTCACCTATTCTTGTCTGAAGATAAGGCATGGTCTACATTCAAAAATTCTAAGGTTCGGGAGTACGGTTACGTATGGGGAAGGATTAGCACTCCCACAACGCTCATCTTAAGATGGTACCAAATAATCTAAAGTTATCTTAATTTTGCCTATTTGTTTGCTTCAATTTCGATATGATTAAATATTGAAAAATTTATAAGTCTCCTCCATCAAGCTGGTTGGACAACTTAAAAGTTCTTCTCACCTCAAGAGTATTCAAGTAGGATCAATCGCCTTTCTTGAAGAGATTCCGTCTTCGGATGATTTAAATATATTATGGAATACTATTTTTGACTCCTATCCCAATTTATACCAAAATTATTAATTGTTTTTCTATTTTTGTTTTTTTAATCCTGTAATTATTTTTATTTTTTATATCTTGAATAAATATGAATTATTTAGTATTGAAAATTTCTTTTGATCTTCCATCAAGCTGGTCAGACCTTGGAAGAAATCTCCTTACCTAGGAATTTTAAAGAAAACTACTCAAGCGCAATTCTCTTTTAAATTCCATCATCGGATTAATTCACATTTATCCAAGTTGTTTATTATTTAGTTTTCTAATATTTATCTTATTTTTATTCTATTGATTATTTTAATTTGAATTTATTAATTTGAATTTTATTTTGATGTTGATGATGAATTATTAAATATTGAAAAATCCCTTAAATCTTCCATCAAGCTGGTGAGACTTAAGAGGACTCCCCTCACCTCAAGATATCTAAAAGTACTACTCAAGCGCAGTCCCTTTAGAATTCCATCGTCGGAATAACTCATATTTATTTCCTTAATTTTTAAATATTTTTAATAATTCTGAATTTACTTACTATTATTATTATTATTATTATTATTATTATTATTATTATTTGAAGATCTAGACCTTTATCCTAACAAATTATACCAAAATATATTACACTACAAATCATTTTATCAAGAACAATTCACGCAAAGTAAAAAAAAACCATGCAATTATGTTAGTCCAATTACAAATTATCAAGTTAATTATCACGCAATAATATCATATAAGGTCAAATTAAATATCACACAAATTATTTCATCATGCCAATTAACTTAAATCATATCACTTTAATCATTCAATCAAACAAATTATGCCATGTTAAATTATTTTCATAAACTATGTAAATTAAATCATGCAAATTATATACATATATGTATGTACTTAATTATTTTTACTTTCTAAACAAATGAAGCTTATAAGAATTATTTTATTATTACTGTACATACCTAAATTAACTAATCAATTAATTTATTTTGATTTTAATCTTGCCTAAAAAATTGAAGAGTTAATTAATTAATTTAGAACATAACAAAAGAACCTAATTTTCACTTACCTATTCACGTGTACAAGGAAATAGCAACCCTTTTTCATCTTCTCCTTCACGTGTCAACCAACCCCAAAAGCATTAATATTGATGGTGGTGTTATGCGTGGTAACAGCTTGGATGCAACCAGACAATGGCGTGGCAACACAGCATAAATTGGGCAGCGGCTGAAGGGATGTTGGTATAGTGACGCGAGGCTAATTTTGAGAATGATGTTTGCGGTGAAGCAGTGAGGATGATGGTCTCGGCTTGGACTAGATGGTTTGTTTCAGTTTTGAAAAGTGATGAAGATGATAATCAGTCGAGCAAGGTTGGCGGTGTCAAGCGTGTAGTAAGAGATGGCAAAAGCAATAGAAGTTGAGATCTTTGATAATGAATTCATCCTCCTTAAATCATGAGCCTTAATCTCTTTTTATAGCTACAAATTTGTTAGAGTCCTAATACAACTATACTTATTTTAATCATTATCTCCTATTTTTAATATTTTATTTATTTAATCCTTATGTTAATCCTAGTCCAACTCTATCAAATTTAATATTAATCTAAATAATTATCCTAAAAAATCTAATTATCCTATCCTAAAATTAATTTTATTTTTATTTCTTTTTATCTTTTCTCTTTCTTTTTATTATTCCTATATCCTATTTTAATTTTAATTTCCTAATTAAAGTTAGTTCTAAATCTAAAAATTCTAATTTAAATCTAACCCATTCTAAATTGTTAAATTAAATTAAAATACAATGTCATCCAAGCCAATTAATTATATTTACAAGTTAAGAATCCGGACAAAATAAGGTGTCTACAGCTGCCCCTCTTTGTGCATTTGTTGTGAAACAGTAATTGCACAAAGACATAGACACCTATTTTATCTGACTTCATTTTTTTTCTTTTTTTCTCTTTTTTTTTTCAAAAAGCTCCCTCTAAACAGAACGGCAGTCAAACTTTAAAATCTTGTCTAAAAACTTTGATTTTTTTTTTGAAAATTTTAGGAAACTCCTCTAAAACTTTTCTTGTCAAAATTTGAAATCTTAGGAAACTCATATAAAATTCCTTTTCTTATCCAATTTTGAAATTTTGGGAAACCCCTCTAAAAATTTTTTTTGTCTAATTTTGAAATTTTAGGAAACCCCTCTAAAATTTCTTTACTTGTCAAATTTTGAATTTTAGGAAACCCCTCTAAAATTCTTTTCCTTGTCAAATTTTAAAATTTTGGGAAACCCCTCCAAAACATTTTTTTTGTCAAATTTTGAATTTTAGGAAACCCCTCTAAAACTCGTTTTCTTGTCAAAATATGAAATCTTGGGAAACCCCTCCAAGACTTCTTTGCATGTCCAATTTTGAAATTTTAGGAAACCCCTCTAAAATTTCTTTACTTGTCAAATTTTGAATTTTAGGAAACCCCTCTAAAACTCGTTTTCTTTGTCAAATTTTAAAATTTTGGGAAACCCCTCCAAAACTTTTTTTCTTGTCAAATTTTGAATTTTAGGAAACTCCTCTAAAACTCCTTTTCTTGTCAAAATATGAAATCTTGGGAAACCCCTCCAAAACTTCTTTTTTGTCCAATTTCAGAGATTTTATACAATTTATCCTACTCAAGCAATTGCAATTTATCCTCTCCATGTAATGCCATTCATGCAATTTATCCTATTCATGTAATATCATTCATGCAATCTATTCTATTCATGTAATGTCATTCATGCAATTTATCCTATTCATGTAATATCATTCATGCAATCTATTCTATTCATGTAATGTCATTCATGCCATTTATTCTATCTATGCAATTTATTCTATATATGTAATGTCATTCATCCATTTTATTCATGCAATGTTTTCTTTGAAAATCATTTCATCCTTAATTGTAGCAACAACAAGGTTCTTTTTCATCAATCTATCTCATGCATTCTTCTCTTTTCAAATGTCATCCTATCTTTATTTTTCCTTTTCTTTTCTCATTTTTCTTCTGCCAATTTTCTTTCCCAACGAAGCTCTTGACTTTGTGCCCTTTATACCTTATCTTATCCCTTGTTTTTTCTTTTTATTATCCTCTCTATCTGGTCATTCATTTGTTCATTAAAATTTTTACTGAGACCTCATCATTCATTCTTTCTTATTCATTGGTTTTTCTTGATTTCCAATTTCCATTCATCCATAAGTTTCCTTTTATTTCATTTTCCTAAATAATATAGGAGTCTTTCACATATTTTGCCAAGTAAACATTCATTACCATTCTAATTTTAAGATCAATGCAACACAATTTCTCAATCCCTCAAGGTAAGGATATAGCAAAGAAATGATAGGTGAAAAGAAAAGAGTGGTATTATTCAACATTTGGAAAGATTTAACAAGAAATTGCCAAGCATAAAAGGAAAGTAGGCTTGAATGAAAAGCAAGAATTTTCAGGATTAAGTAATAGTATCCAAATAACAACAATTCAAACAATTCTGAATACCAACTTCCCTTCAAAAGTCCATCTTATCTGATCATGTTGAGTTCATTAAAATATCCCCTTGCCTTAATATCATTGACATCTAGTTTTTCTAGCATCTAAGCCGCCTTTTCAGGTTTTCAACTTAGATGTACTTCATTGATCCAAACCGCCCTTTTTGGGTTTTCAGTCTGAATCCTCCTTTCATTTTTTCATCATTTTTTTTACTTCTCTTTTTTTCTTCTTTTTTTATTTTCTTTCCTTTCTTTTTTTTTAATTTATTTCTCTTCATTTTCAACTTCATTGTCCTTGATGAAACTTCTTTTATTTGTTCTCCATTTTGATTCCTGCCCCAACATCATATATTTCTTCACCCAATTTAATGCTCACATAGATCCAAGAGAGTCTTCGGAATCCCACTTCTTCCATCTAGAGAAATCTTTTTCCTTATCTTAATCTGCTTCTCCTGATTCCATCCAAAGGATCATCATCTCATTGTGTAAGTATACCTTCATTCAACACATGATTCTTCAATGCGAGTACTTATATTTGATCAAAATGGACTTTTAAGGCACGTAATGTAGGCTCAGGTGAGGGTTCACGAAAGAAAGGATAATATAGGCCCAAAATAAGTGTTTCAGGGTTCATCAAACCAAGAATCATTTTTCATGAATCATTTAGGCATTTTGACTTTTGCCCCATTCTAATTTGCTTTCTCTCTCCTTTTTTATCCAAATGTGACTAGGGTTTTCACTTTCTTGATTCAAAGCCTCTTTCCTTCTTCATTCTCTTTTTCTTTTTTGTTCTCTTGTTTTTTTCACAAAAGGGTTTTTTCTTTGCCCCACTGATCTTTCATCTTCTATTCTCTTTGCCCCCCAGTATGGAGGGTGATTCTTGGTAGGTTATATCAAAAAGAATATAATAGGCTCAAAAGGGGTAATCAATGGATAATTTTACTCACGCTTGAAAGGTAATGAAAGAAGGCCATTTCTCATCTCAATACAAGTACTCTCATTAAAGGTCATCTTTTGAACAAAGACAAACTCATTAGAATTTCATGTAGAGATTCACCTTTAATCGTAACATTCTATAGGTGAAGATTTTAGACAAATATCTTCTATTCTCTTCTTGCTTGAACAATCTTGGCAAACTAGAAATCCATCCAACTAAACAAAGTGGTTCTTTCAGAATTGAATTTTACACTCATTACCATTATCATTATCATGTTCATTATTTGGATACTTTCAAGCTTGGTAACATGTAAAGAATATGGGTATTGGTGTTTTACATAAAAGAACAAGATCGGAACGAGGAATTGAGAAAAATGAATTGTACTGATCTTTTATTGAAATGAAAACAAATGAAAGCTGGCCCAATACATAAAAGAATTCTTAATGCCTTTTGGGCTCAGGCACTCCTATATTACCTAAGAAAGTGAAACCTCCTAAGATGAATGAAATTAGAAACAAAGAAACAACCATTCTTTTCAAATTTGGTGAATCAATCAATATCATCCACTTTCTTCCATAGCATTAACCGCTACCCTTTGTGTGATCTGGTAGAGGATTATCATTCACATTTGGGTCATTCTTTGCCCCAAAACTCAAAATTCCAGCATTGACAAGTGCTTGGACTTTCCTCTTCAAGCCCATACAATTCTCAATAGAGTGACCAACATTGTCATTATGATAAGCACACTTTGCATTAGGATCATACCACTTTGGGTAGGGAGGCTTCAAGGGCTCTACATAAACAGGGGCAATAAGGTGACCCCTTACCAACTGTGGGAACAACTCTGTGTATGTCATTGGTATAGGGTCTATGGTGACATTTCGGCTAGCTCGAGTATTCTTTTGGTCATTAGGTGAGAAAGTGGGGTCTTGTGAATGGGAAATGGGTTGGTAAGCATTCTGATGATAAGTTTGTGGGTGGGGTCGAGAATAAGTGTAATTCACTGAAGGTGAATAAGAGGTATATGAGCGACGTGGGTTATTGGAGACAGCTTGTGCATCTTCTTCCTTCTTCTTTGAAAACCCATTCCTCTTACTATCATTCATAGATGCTTCAATCTTACCACTCTTAAAGGCATTTTCAATAGCTTCGCCTGTCAGTACCATGTCTGCAAAATTTTTGGTCACACTGCTAAGCATACGCTCATAGTAAGGAGCCTTGAGAGTATTCAAAAAGAACATGGTGATTTCCTTCTCAGTCAAGGGAGGTTGGACTAGTGATGCCACGTCTCTCCATCGTTGGGCATATTCTTTGAAGCTCTCATCTTTTTTCTTTTCCATACCTTGGAGAGATAAGCGGTCAGGAGCTACATCGGACACATGTTTGTATTGAGCTACAAAAGCTCTCACCAACTCAGACCAAGAAGAAACTTTGCTCCTTTCCAATTGGTTGTACCACTTAGCGGCTGACCCAGTCAAACTGTCTTGAAAAACATGAATTAATAGCTTGTCATCCCATGCATATGCCGCCATCTTCCTACAGTACATGGTGAGATGATCTTTTGGGCACGATGTTCCATTGAACTTTTCAAATTCAGGCACCTTGAATTTTTGTGAAAGCGCGACACCCGATACCAAACACAACCTTTCAGCATCAATGGGTCCAAAATAGTCAAATCCTTCCATGACACTTAGTCTTTCCTCTATCAAGCTCAGCTGGGCTTTAGTACCACTATATTCTTCCTTATGCTTCAACTTTTCTAGCTCTGTGGGATCATTTAAATTTGGCACCTCCACTGGGTTTTGAGCTTGTGTTGATGAATTTCCTTGAAGACTTTCTCCTTGCACCTGTAAAGGCATTGGGGCTTTGACAGTACCTCCTTCGGGGACAAAAATGGGATTGTCTCGCATGCTTTGTTGAGTCTCTTGGATAGACTCCTCTTGATTACCCATCTTTTCCTTTCCTTTAATCATGGTTTTTAGCAACTGAGTAATTTCGCTCAATTGGCCCTTCATCTCTGCATTATCCATTTCCAACTTTTCTATCATGCTATTTTGATCCTCTTCCATTATGTGTGCTTGATACCTTGTATGACATTTGTGGAGGGCGGACTATCTAGTGGATGCAATTTTGATACCTTGAGTGCCACAATTAAGTTGAAATTATTTCATGTGGTGATATGTTTATGCACAAAAATGAATGCACATGGAGTGCACTTAGGTCATACCAATCTCTCTTCACAATCAAAAGTGTGTTCATTCTCATGATAGAACAGGTGCACACTTATGTGAATGATATGTTATGCAATGCAAAATCAAACACAACTATGCATGACTTAATGATACAGACAAACAAATTTTTTTTGACTTTTTTTATTTTGAAAAATGGAAGAAAGAAAAACTATATTTTTTGATTTTTTTCTTTGTAAAAACAATATACAAAAGAGGAAGTAAAACTTATTCCTTCATGTATCCTATCTTAAGCTTGAGTCTACACTTCAATCTAATATGGTTCCACCCTAAGGCTAAGCCTTATGTTTCATTACATGCTGGGTTTGGATAATTCAAGGTCCAAAGGTTCCCAAATTGGTCCTTACTATCATCCATACTGGACTAGTAAGGCACCCAATCCTCACCCATTATAGGCTACAAACGGAAAGGTTCAATTTGAGTGGGAGTGTTTCACTGGCCTATGTGGAGGTTATCACCTCACGAAGGCAAAGGTACTACACTCCCTCCTAAAAAGGACAAGCCCAGGTCGAGGGCTAATGCATGCTCATGCAAGTGAAATGTGTGTGTATTTAACATTTTCTGAAATTCAAAGCTTTTAGGCAAAATTTTGATGAACTTAAACTATCTAATGGCCTGACTCTCTAAATATCCCCAGTGGAGTCGCCAAACTGTCATAACGTCTAGGTCCGTGAACCTAACCGCTAGACTTTAAAATCAAGGAGTTGCCACCAACCATTTTATCCTGGTGTGATTGGTCACCTATTCTTGTCTGAAGATAAGGCATGGTCTACATTCAAAAATTCTAAGGTTCGGGAGTACGGTTACGTATGGGGAAGGATTAGCACCCCCACAACGCCCATCTTAAGATGGTACCAAATAGTCTAAAGTTATCTTAATTTTGCCTATTTGTTTGCTTTAATTTCGATATGATTAAATATTGAAAAATCTATAAGTCTCCTCCATCAAGCTGGTTGGACAACTTAAAAGTTTCTCTCACCTCAAGAGTATTCAAGTAGGACCAATCGCCTTTCTTGAAGAGATTCCGTCGTCGGATGATTTAAATATATTATGGAATACCTATTTTTGACTCCTATCCCAATTTATACCAAAATTATTAATTGTTTTTCTATTTTTGTTTTTTTAATCCTGTAATTATTTTTATTTTTTATATCTTGAATAAATATGAATTATTTAGTATTGAAAATTTCTTTTGACCTTCCATCAAGCTGGTCAGACCTTGGAAGAAATCTCCTTACCTAGGAATTTTAAAGAAAACTACTCAAGCGCAATTCTCTTTTAAATTCCATCATCGGATTAATTCACATTTATCCAAGTTGTTTATTATTTAGTTTTCTAATATTTATCTTATTTTTATTCTATTGATTATTTTAATTTGAATTTATTAATTTGAATTTTATTTTGATGTTGATGATGAATTATTAAATATTGAAAAATCCCTTAAATCTTCCATCAAGCTGGTGAGACTTAAGAGGACTCCCCTCACCTCAAGATATCTAAAAGTACTACTCAAGCGCAGTCTCTTTAGAATTCCATCGTCGGAATAACTCATCTTTATTTCCTTAATTTTTAAATATTTTTAATAATTCTGAATTTACTTACTATTATTATTATTATTATTATTATTATTATTATTATTTGAAGATCTAGACCTTTATCCTAACAAATTATACCAAAATATATTACACTACAAATCATTTTATCAAGAACAATTCACGCAAAGTAAAAAAAAACCATGCAATTATGTTAGTCCAATTACAAATTATCAAGTTAATTATCACGCAATAATATCATATAAGGTCAAATTAAATATCACACAAATTATTTCATCATGCCAATTAACTTAAATCATATCACTTTAATCATTCAATCAAACAAATTATGCCATGTTAAATTATTTTCATAAACTATGTAAATTAAATCATGCAAATTATATACATATATGTATGTACTTAATTATTTTTACTTTCTAAACAAATGAAGCTTATAAGAATTATTTTATTATTACTGTACATACCTAAATTAACTAATCAATTAATTTATTTTGATTTTAATCTTGCCTAAAAAATTGAAGAGTTAATTAATTAATTTAGAACATAACAAAAGAACCTAATTTTCACTTACCTATTCACGTGTACAAGGAAATAGCAACCCTTTTTCATCTTCTCCTTCACGTGTCAACCAACCCCAAAAGCATTAATATTGATGGTGGTGTTATGCGTGGTAACAGCTTGGATGCAACCAGACAATGGCGTGGCAACACAGCGTAAATTGGGCAGCGGCTGAAGGGATGTTGGTATAGTGACGCGAGGCTAATTTTGAGAATGATGTTTGCGGTGAAGCAGTGAGGATGATGGTCTCGGCTTGGACTAGATGGTTTGTTTCAGTTTTGAAAAGTGATGAAGATGATAATCAGTCGAGCAAGGTTGGCGGTGTCAAGCGTGTAGTAAGAGATGGCAAAAGCAATAGAAGTTGAGATCTTTGATAATGAATTCATCCTCCTTAAATCATGAGCCTTAATCTCTTTTTATAGCTACAAATTTGTTAGAATCCTAATACAACTATACTTATTTTAATCATTATCTCCTATTTTTAATATTTTATTTATTTAATCCTTATGTTAATCCTAGTCCAACTCTATCAAATTTAATATTAATCTAAATAATTATTCTAAAAAATCTAATTATCCTATCCTAAAATTAATTTTATTTTTATTTCTTTTTATCTTTTCTCTTTTTTTTTATTATTCCTATATCCTATTTTAATTTTAATTTCCTAATTAAAGTTAGTTCTAAATCTAAAAATTCTAATTTAATTCTAACCCATTCTAAATTGTTAAATTAAATTAAAATACAATGTCATCCAAGCCAATTAATTATATTTACAAGTTAAGAATCCAGATAAAATAAGGTGTCTACACCATGTTTCAATGGCAGAATTGCCTCGTTATTGTCGCAGATCAGTTCAGACTCAGGCTCACCGCACTGAGGGGGCTGGCTTTTTACTCGAAAAGGGTAACTGATGTTAAGGTTTCCGCAGAAAAAAGAGACGCAGAGTTTCTTTTCTCTTCGAGCGATGCAAGCCTTAGGGTACAAAGAAATAGCAATGGCAATCATGACGAAAAGTTTTGCGCATATCATCCTTAAACTTGAGGGGAAAAGACTTGGACAAAAAAGAGAGTTGGGTTGTTAATTTTTGTCTTCCTTATGCATGACACATATATATATATATATATATATATATATATATATGTATATGTATAATTCTTCAATACATTAAAGTGAAACCCATTCCTTTAAGGTCAAAGTAAACAGATCAAGCCAAAGATGACAACAATTGAACTCAGTCAATCAATTTTATTTAAATGATTAGATTATACATATACAAAGAGAACAAGTAAATTTACAGAAATTTACAGAAATCATCGGTGTTCTTTAGCTCAAATACTGCAACCACACACAGGACCTCGATCCGTGAGGGGTTAGGAGTAAGAGCTTTATGGTGTGCAGTAAAGGAAAAGAATGAAGTAGAAGATGCAATGCAGAGTGAATGCATGGCTATATTATGGGGACTGAAGCTGGCAAGAGATAATGGGTTACAGGAGATCCAACTAGAAAATGATAATCAGAGGGTGATTACTGAAATTTTGGAGCAGAAACAAAGTTTTTGGGAAGGAAGAGCACTAATTGAAGATATTAAAAGGCAATGTTTTTTCCTCTTTGTTAATAGAGAGAGAAATCAGTTTGCCCATTATTTAACAAAACAAAGGGGTTTAGGCTTTGATTTTGGTATTTGGCATCAATCTATGCCCGCTAACTTTTGTAATCCAAATTCATGAATGAAATATCATATTTCCATAAAAAAAATGATGACTTCATAGGTAATAAAGATTCTAATATAATAAATTATTAAAATAGAAAGCTTAACTTCTTTAAAATAATAATAATAATAATAATAATAATAATCTAGAACCTATTCCATCAAAAAAAAAATCTAGAACCTATAATAAAAAAACTCATTAACATAATTTTGACATGTGTCCTTTATTTTTTTTTTTGCTTTTTTTTAGTTGGCTTGGTAATTATTTATATATATTTGCGATTTTTATATTATTTTGGTTTGATAAAAATCATTGTTTGAACTTACTATGAAGATAAGAGAGAGACAATGAAAAGTTCAAACAAAAAAATTTGAAAAGAATTAAATCAAATATTTATAATTTTTTCTTTTATAAATACTTATTATTTTTTCAAAGTTAAAATAAAAAAAAGAAGTGAAAGATATGAAAAGTGGAGAGAGAACAAAACTTAAAATTCAAAGAATTTTTTAAGGAACTAAACTAAATATTCATGTAAAACAATTCAAAAATCCATATTAAAATTTTTTAAAATAATTCAAATCAAATACCAAAAAATTTGGTTTGCAAAAATGCGAATAAAATACTAAAAATATTACAAATAATATAAAAATTCCAAAAAAATGAAAAAAGTATAGTATAAAAAAATTCCAAAAATAAATTTTTAAAACTTAAACACTAACAAGCACACAAAAATATAAAAAATAAATCTACGAATCAAAAACTTTCAAAGAAACTTCTTTAAATATGAAAATAGAAAGCTATAAAAGAGAACATAAAGTAATAAATAATTTTAATATTAAACACTTAGAGACTACGACAAATAAAAAAATGCAGTAACAGGGATTAGTCTAATATGAATTTATTTTGATCTATTTAATTTTTTAATTTTTGTGTTAAAATTTTATTTGATTTTTTATAAAATAAAAATAAAAAATAAATAAGATGATTAATTGGTAAATTAAACGTTATTATTTTCATTTAATAAATCAATATTTTAAAAATAATTATCTTGATTTATTATTATTATTAAAACTATTTATAATATATATAATTTTTATGAAAAAAAAAAATGCCCCCACGTGAAATCAGGGGTATTGTCTTAATAATAATCATCTATACATTGATCCAATAAAAGTTAACTTCAAATTTTATTTTGGTGACACATGTCCACTAAAGTTATATAGGTGAGAGTGCATCTTCACAAAAGTTATAATAATAATAATAATAATAATATAATAATAATAATAATAATAATAATAATAATCATCGTTGATTTCAATCAATCAACTAAATGGTTCTTAATGTTTTAAATCCGGACAGATTTTATTTTTGCTAAGGCCAGAAAATATTGATCCAATGACCTTAGGTTGAATTGGGCCGATTTAGCATATTTTGAACTGGGCCTGTTAAGGGCTCTTTCATGTCCAGCCCGATTGATAAGAGCCCAATTTTTTTCTGTTTTTTTTTGTAATTTTCTTATACAATTTATTATTTTCATTTATTATTATCGTTAAATACTAAATAAATTCATGTTATAAGTTTGGAAAATGAATAAATATTAAAAATATAAAATGAATAAATATTTTAAAGACATACTAAATAAATATGTTTTCTTAGAAGTAAATGATAAATGAATAAGTAATTTAAATATAAATGACACGTGTAATTATATTTCAAATTATAAATGATAAATTTAATTATATTTCAAATGTAATAAATAAGTTTAACTTTATCAAAGCAAATTAAAAAATTTAAAAAGTGTTATAATTTTTTAAATAATAGCTTTATTTGACAATAACTTTATATTTATTATCTTTATTACAATAATTTTATCAGATAATAACTTTATCTTTATTACAATAACTTTATTAGATTAAAATATAGTAAATACGTCATTATTTTTATTGAAATTAATAATGAATTTTTAAAAAAGTAAAGTTAGAAAACCAGAAAAAAAAAAGTAAAAAATAAGAAAAAATGTTAATAGCTCGGGACCAGCCCGAGAATCAGCCTGTTGGTTCACAGGACTGGACTAGTCCCTTATGAGCCTCTTCTGGCTCTGTTCGATCTGACACAGTATTTAAATTGAGCCAAATTAGTTTTACTGATTAATTGACTGAAACCGATTTAGCCTTGCTTGAAACCGCTTTGGTTTGACCTATTAATAGCTCTAATCCTAGTGTTAGTTAAATATTTGTACGCAAAGTTAAAAATATTTGAATTATTATTTTATAAACACATTATTAGTAGACCTACTTAACGATCAGGCTATCCGCTTAAGCTTGAAGGCCTGTTCAATATTTGATCGAGCTTGGACAAAAAAATTTTATGCCCATTTAAAAATCAAGCCATGTCCAGGCTTGATCTTTCAAAGTCAAGCCCGGCTTGGCTCAAATTTATTTTTTATATTTTTTTAATATTAATTAAAATTTTTTTATATGTTTACAAAGTATAATATAATTATATATATAAAACATTGTTGATTAATAAACATAATTATAAATATTTAATATGAAAATTAATATACAAATTTTGACAAATTAAATTAAATTTTAAAAGGTATAAATATAAAAAACAAATAAATAAAAAATTAAAATATAAAAAAATTTATTTTTCGAGCTAAGCTGGATCAGGTTTAGTCTTGTAAATGAAAACAAGTTTGGACAAAAAGTCAGGGCCAGACTTGGGCATACATATTACACATTAATATATGTCATGGGCTCGGCCCGAGTTGAGCATGGCCCTTGACCAGGTTTAATTATTAGTAAGACATTGTCATGTTTTTTTTTATTATTATCCTATTCACCGCCAATATGGTTTTTTAATTCCATAAGCAATGTTAGGATGATGACACATGTCCCATTTTATTTATTTTTTATTTTCTTAATATTTTTAAAGGACATATGTCATCATCTTAATCCTGCTTGTGGAGTTAAAAAACTCTAGTAACGGTGGATAGGATAATAATTCATTTTTTATTTATTATATTAATTTATAAACTTTTTAGATATACTCTAATGAAATATTTGATAATCTTGTTTTCAAATAAATTTTCTATACGGTTATTATTGGAAGAATACAGGTCGGAGATGGCAATAATTTGATAAAGAAAAAAAGGTAATCTAAATAATTGGTTTAGTGGTGTAAAGTTTTATTGAGTTTCTAAATAAATACAATTCGTAGCGAAAAGTCTCGTGTTCAAATATTTACCGAGTCAAATTCCCTTCGGCCAGTGCAAAACGCAAACGGAAATTAATTTCATAACCAATGCAATAAAAAAATATATATCGTGATTTAAAAAAATAAAAATGCAAAAAAAATGCTTACAAATAAAGATATATCCTTGTAAGATTAATCATTAATGATGACAGGGGATCAAACAAGGCTTGAACCTAGCTAAATACCCCACTTGATATGACGACACAATTGGAGAAACCATTACCACTATCAACAATTTCATTCAAATATTTCAAATATATATTTAACCGATTGAGCAAAGTGTTTATGCAAAAAATCCTATGTAGAGAAGTTATCTTATCAAAATCCTAGAAGCATGAAGACAAGAATTTATGGTAGGTTAGTTACAAAGATAGACGGTTTAAAGGAGAAATTCATGAGCATAAGTGAAAGGTTTTGGCTCTACTCTGGTCCAGCATTGTCGCTTTATCAAGCTATGTTCCTGAATTTTTGTGATAGTGTCACAAAAGCAAACAGCACCTAACAAGTCAACTTGATTTTTTTTTTTTAATCAACTGTGTTGCATGCATGTCAATTGTCTCAGAATCCATATTTTGTGGTGAACAGAGCAATAATAGTCAGTGCCCAATTTGGTTTGAAAGAAAAGCAGTAGATCACATGCAAAAATCAGTAGCCCCTTGAATGAATGGCAGCTTTCAATGGCGAATAAATGAATACTAGCTTGAAGTTCTCTCCTCTCTCTACAAACGCTCTGAAGTTCTTCCATGGAAATCGAAACAAATACTGCTCCGTCGTGTTTCGAGATTGAAGATCTAAAGGTGGACAGTGTAAAAAGAACAAAGAATGGGGATTTCAAATCGCCAGATTCGGATATGCAAGATATCCCCAATCAACCTTTTTCATATAAAGAATCTCTTATGGGTAGAAAAGTTAGTTCTTTCGGCTCCTCCATCAACACTCCAGATTTTCTAGATGAGGAATCAGATTAGGAAACTGATTCTGATGATAGTATCCCAACAATCCTTCTCTTTAAGGGAGATAAAAATCGAATTCGAAGCCCCTGGAGAAACTCAATAATCGTCAAGACCTTTGGTAAATCAGTTGGCTACAACTTCCTCTTCCCGAGAGTGAATGCCCTTTGGAAACTCAGTGGAAGTATGGAATGCATCGACCTCGGACAAGATTATTTCTTGTTCAGATTTAGAAACCAGGATGATTTCCACAAAGTATGGAGGACCATGGTTTGTTGGCCCTTATTATCTCACGATGCGTTTATGGGAACCTGGGTTTGTTGCAGAGTCATCGAAGGCTTTATCAACAACTGCCGTTTGGGTAAGCTTGCCTGGGTTACCCATTGAATTTTTTGATAAAGAGGTTCTTCAAAAAATTGGAAGCAAGATTGGTACGTTATTGAAAATTGACACCCACACAGAACTTAATCTCAGAGGCAGATTCGCACGTATATGTGTTCAAGTTGATCTTGAAAAGCTATTATTGTCGAGAATCAAAATAGGGAAGGTTATACAACCATTATTATACAAAGGAGTGAACCTTTGTTTTCACTGTGGACTAATCGGACATCGGACATCGAAAAGAACTTTGCAATAAAGTTAAAGATTCCCCTGTGGAATCACAGCCTGATAATCACAACTCGAGTTAGCAAATTCCAAATGAGGTGTCAGAAATTTCCAAAGAAGAATATGGACCATAGATGCCGGTCACGAGAAAGAAAGGGAGATCCATGAAGGAGAGAAAATCGGGTGGAGAAGATGTGGTAAAAGATCCAAATCACGTGAGGAAAGAGAAAGGTAAGGAAATTGTTTCTAACACTACTCAAAATTTAGCCCAACGGGCATGGGGTCAGGAGAAAACAGTAGAGTTTAGTCACTCGGGAAACAGTAAATTACAGAGCAGGGTCTTGTCGACATCAGAGGAAAATACACCAAACCATGGCTACAGATCTAACAATAGTGCTAAGGGTATTGTCCAAAACGTACCAGCAAAAGAGAATCTGGTCTTCAGCATTGGTAGTAAAAAGGATTATGGGAAAGGGATCGCAATAAAAGATAGAGGAAATCAGAAACTCAAAGGAGAAAAGAAAATTTTGAAAAATTATGGCAAACCAACTAGACAACTTTCAAGAGCTGGAAAACAAATTCTTGGTTCACGAGGATCAGGTGCTCAGCTTAAGAGAGGCTTTAGAAATGCTTTTAACGAACAGAACTCAAGATCAGAGGTGGGGGCTGGAAAAGATTGCGAGAGCTTGGAACAATTTGGTCCTTTCAACAGACAGAGTGAACCCACAAATATGTCTCCCAATAGTGAGAGAAGCATACCAGACTTACGTACTAAGGGAGGAAGTGAACTTACCACCACTGAGACAGATCTCCCTATAATAGATTTTTCTAGATACGGTACGAAAAATGTCCATTCGCGAGGACAAGGAGAGGGCATTCATTTGCTCAGCGCCACCAATGCGTCACCCAATCACTCTCATAATCAAAAGGGAGAATGTGACAGAACAAGAGATGAAATCATTCAGTCTGTTGGGAATTCCTTAGCAGCATCACTCACCAAGATTGCTATGCTCGACGTCGAAAGGGGTCAAAATCATCTCGGGTCTGGCGGAATGGATCCTAAACTCATCAAACATTGAACTTTTTCCAATAAGATGTTTATTCTGGAATGCAAGAGGGGCAGGCAACCCAAATTTCTTGAGAACATTCATGGAGTTGAAAAGAATAAACAATCCTTCCATTGCTATTGTGGTGGAAACAAAAATTTCTGGCGATAGAGCTGCAACAATTTGTAATTCACTAGGATTTGACTAGTCTTTCAGGGTAGATGCAGAAGGTTATTCAGGGGGAATTTGGCTATTATGGCAAGAAGCTAAGGTCAGTGTGAACATCCTACAGTCATCACAACAAGTGATTCATGCCACGGTCCAGGTTAATGGTATTTCCCCTGACTCGTTATTTTGTTTATCTACTGTTTATGCTAGTCCACAGTTTGCATATAGAAAAATTCTTTGGAATCAAATAAGAGAATTTGCACAAAATCATAACTTCCCTTGGGTCATGATTGGCGATTTTAACAAGCTCACTTGTAATGAGGAGAAATTAGGAGGTAGACCTATTGTCCAAAGTCAGGTTAGGCAATATATCGATTGTATGAACACTTGTGATATGTCAGATCTTGGTTTTGTGGGTCACAAATTCACTTGGATTGGTAAGAATAGTCATGGCCATATAATTAGGGAACGATTAGATAGAGGTTGGGCTAACAACGACTGGAAAATATATTTTCCCAACACAGCTATTTTTCATCTCACAAAAGTTTATTCAGATCATAATCCACTTCTTCTTGATACAAATCCAAAAAACCCTCGACTCGGGGTGAGACCATTTAGGTTTGAGGTTATATGGCTATCACATCTCGAATTTAAGAATGTAGTGGATCGGTCACGGAGACAGGCTGAATATTCTATTCTTAAGGCTATCCCAAAATTCAAAGAAAACATTACCTTTTGGAATAAAACCTCTTTTGGAAATATTTTTCATAAGAAGACTAGACTCAGAGCGAGATTAGATGGAATTTAGAGAGCCTTATCTTGAGGATCAGATTCCAATTTAATTACTCTTCACAAAAATTTAGAACGTGAATACATCAAAATTCTTAAATCGGAAGAGGAATTCTGGGCTCTTAAATCTAAAGTTGATTGGATTTCTAATGGAGATAGAAATACCCGTTAATATCACATTAGTACTATTAACCATAGGAGAAATAACAAAATTAGAGCTCTTAAAGATGAGTTTGGTAATTCGATACATGATGTTATAGATATCAAGAACCACATTATTAGCCACTTTACAAAACTTTTTTCTTAAGAATTTGCTAGCAGTCCAGTTCTTAGCTCAATTTTCGCTAGAGCGGGAAATATTTTAGACTTGGAAGAGAAAGAAAAAATTAACTCCCCAATCACTTGTGAAGAAGTATGGAGAGCGGTCAAAACTATGAAACCATTTAAGGCACTAGGTCCAGATGGACTCCATCCCATTTTCTATCAGAAATGTTGGGATATTGTAGGATAGTCTATAGTTGAGTTTGTTAAACAAGTGTTTGAAGAGAGAGTCATCCCAGCTGAAGTCAACAAATATTTTCTTTGTTTAATCCCAAAAGTCCCAAATCTAGAATCTCTTAATCAATTTCGACCTATAGGACTTTGCAAGACTATATACAAAATAGTTTCAAAAGTCATGGTAAATAGAATCAGACCAATACTTTAAAGGATAATTCACCCTCTGCAAACCAGCTTTATAGCAGGTAGACGAGCTCAAGACAATGCAATCATTGCCCAGGAAATAGCTCACTCCTTTAAGAAAAAGAAAGGGAAATTGGGACGGCTTATGATCAAAGTGGATCTTGAAAAAGCTTTCGATAGACTTGAATGGAGCTTTATCAGAGAAGTTTTGATATTTTTTCAATTTCCACCGAAATGGATCTCATTGGTAATGTCCTGTATTTCCACTTCACTTATGTTGGTGCTCATCAGTGGTGAGCAAAGTGAGGTGGTGACTCCATCTAGAGGCATCCGACAAGGTGATCCTCTATCGCCTTATATTTTTATCCTCTGTATGGAATTCTTATCTTTAAAGATTTTTGAAGCTTATGAAGAAAATAGTTGGGATCCTATTCAATTAAATAAAGGTGGACCCAAGTTATCACATCTTTTTTATGCTGTTGATCTTCTCCTTCTTGGTGAGGCAAATGAAAAGACTGCTATTAACATGATGAGAGTTGTTGGCAAATTTTGTAAGATTTCAGGTCAAAAGGTGAATCTTTCAAAATCATTAGTTATATTCTCACAAAACTTGAGTTTATCCTCTAAAGAGACTTTAAGTAACATTTTGGGAATTCCTTTTGCGGATGATTTGGGTAAGTACCTAGGATTTCCAATCAAAAATAAAACTCTGACATCGGATTTCAAGTTCATAGTAGATAATGTTAGCTTTAAATTGCCATACATATTTTGAAATGACAAAAACTTAAGTAAGCTTTAATGTTTTAATTCATATTGTAAATTTGCCTTATTACACATGATTTTCTCAATACATTTCAAGTGTTTATGTCAAACATTAAGACCATGATTTAATGATGCATATTCTTATTGGTCTTAATACTTTATAAATGTTTTGAATATTTTAGAAAAACACTTGATGAATGTTTAGACCATGTTTTTATCTGAGAAAGTCAAGAAAAACTCCCTTAAAGCTTATAAATGTTTTGGGTTGAATTAGGATCAAAGGTCATATCATTTCTAACCCAAAAGTGCAGGAAAAATGCCCTCTGGAAGAAAAGGATCGATCCCCACTGTAGCAGGATCGATCCCTTTTTGGCAGAAAGTCTTCCCAAGGTCCCTGAAGCCCAGAATCAAGATTCTGGACAAAAGGGATCGATCCCCACTGTAGCAGGATCGATCCCTTTGCACCAGAAAGCCCCCAACGGCTAGTTTCTGTGAGACATAACGGCTAGTTTCTGTGATGGCTCCAACCAACGTCCACAAACCATCCAAGGGACTATAAATAGAGGCTTAGAAGCTAAAGGAATAAAGAGGAACAACCAAGCAACATCTTTCATCATTTTATTCATCTTCCTCAAGCCTCAACATCAATTCAAGAGATAAAGAGTCTTCATCTTCTATCACTCATCTATTTCTTGTATTGCTTAGCACAAACTTTGTATAGGCTTTTCATTGTGCTTAATTTCTGTAATCATTTGCCTACCTAGAGGCTTCTCTTGATTACATTATTTGTAACCCACCATTCCTTGTAAAAGGGGAGGTTTCTCTTAAGCCTTGAAAAAGAGGGAGGTTACTCTTTAGCCTAAGAAAAAGAGAGAGGTTTCTCTTGAGCTTAGAAAAGAGGGAGGTTACTCTTAAGCCTTGAAAAGAGGGATTGTAATCACAAATTCAAGATAGTGGATTTGGAGAAAATCCTTGGGAGCGTCTCAAGGTAGAGGACGTAGGCAAGGTTGCCGAACCTCTATAAATCGATTGTGTAAATCTCTCTTTCCCTACTCTCTTTAATTACTTGCAATTATATTGTGTTTATTGCATTGAACTTGGATTGCATGCTTGTCTAGCCTAGAGAACTTAGAAATTATTAATATAGGCTAGAGAATTTAGAGAAACCGTAAAACGAGCTTATAGTTAGTTAAAAACCGATTCACCCCCCTCTCGGTATAGCCTATAGAGCCAACAATTGGTATCAGAGCTTGGGCTCGAGATTGATTTAGACTAACCTCTATCGAGAAAAACGATTATAAATGGCTCACTTGAATGTAGGCACACCCCTAGGAGAAGAGGGACAATCATTAGTTAGACCTCCACTCTTCAATGGTGAGAATTATTCATATTGGAAAATTAGGATGATGTTCTTTGTACAATCTAATGATTATGAAGTGTGGAGAGTGATTGTTAATGGTCCCAAAATTCCAATGAAGAAAGTTGATGGAAAAGATGTCCCTAAAAGTGAAGATGAGTGGGACATAAATGATATGAGAGTGGCACAATTGAATGCCAAGGCTATGCACACTCTCTTTTGTGCATTAGGTCCCAATGAGTATAATAGAGTCTCTCTATGTGAGAATGCTAAACAAATATGGGACAAATTGGCCATCACACATGAAGGGACCAATCAAGTTAGGGAAACCAAAGTAAGAATGCTCACACATGATTATGAGCTATTTAGGATGAAAGAAAATGAGTCAATTAGCAAAATGTTCACTAGGTTTAATAATATAATTAATGGACTTAAGGCTCTAGGCAAGACTTATTCCAATGTTGAAATAGTAAAGAAAATTTTGAATAGCTTGCCTAAATCTTGGGAGGCAAAGGTAACCGCAATAGAAGAGTCTAAGGATCCAAATAACTTGTCTCTACATGAGCTCATGGGCTCCCTACTTACATATGAGATGAAATTGAAAAGAAATGAAGTGCCTTCAAAGAAAGTAGGGGTAGCACTTAAGTCTTCCACTCATGAGGTCATTGAAGATGATAGTGATGAGAGTGGAAATGAGGAAGAAAAAGAAATGGCAATGTTTGCCAAAAGATTTAATAGGTTCATGAGAATGAAAGAAAAAGAAAATAATAGGAGACATCAAAGAGGGGAGTCAAGTAGGAGAGAAAAGGATAGGAAACCTAAGAAGAAAGCATTTGTGGCTGCATGGAGCGATAGTGATAGCTCCGATGAGGAAAATGTAGATGAAGAGGTAGCCTACTCATGCTTTATGGCCATTAGTGATGATGAAGGTAGTTGTAGTTCTAGTGAAGATAATGATTATACCTTTAGTGAACTCCAAAATGCCTTTGATGATTTAGCAAATGAATTTCAATGCATGAACTCCAAATATAAGAAAATCATTGCTAAATTAAAGATAGAAAATGAAGCCTTGACTAATACTAAGCTAGAATTTGAAAAGAAATTAGAAGAGGCTAACTTAGAAATAAATGAGTTGAATGAAAAGAATACAAATTTGCATAACTCATTTACTAGGTTTTATATGGGTCAACAAAAGCTAGATCATATGTTAGAGACCCAAAGAGCTTTCTTTGACAAAGATGGGCTAGGATATAATGAAATACATAAAGAAACTCATCTTAGGAATTTCCTAGTGAGCAAAAACTCTATGCATAATACATCTCTTACATGCTCACTATGCAATAGGATAGGACACTCTTCACAAGCATGCACTTATAGAAAAACTACATTTAGAGGAAGAGTAGTTAAGAAAATGTGGGTGCCAAAGCATGCAATAAATAATAATGATTTGAGCTTGAAATGGATCCCAAAAGGATCAAAAATTGTGAGCACTAACTCTCAAGGACCCAAGAAATTTGGGTACCAAAGCTTGCTTGAAAATGTGTTTGTTGTAGGAGTGTTAGAGCATGGAGTTACAAAGAAACAATGGGGTTTGAATGCTCTACACACCTCTATCTAGTTTGCTTGTGCCAATGAGATAAAGAAAAAGCTTGAGGATTCATCACAACAATTCTTCAAAGGATGGCACAAGGTGGACTTAACTATTCAAGGCAAAGCATACTCAAGCAAAGGAGTTTTGTAAGCTTAATTCCTTACTCCTTAAACTTTTTATTTGATTAGTTGTGCTTTGATGAGAAATTTGGTTAATGATTCATGATGAATTGTGATTGAGCAAAAAGGCATGATAATTGATTGTTGAGTGGTTAGTTCTTGAGGTATTGGATGATTGGATGAAAAGCATGATTTTTTATTTTGAAATGATCTCTGGAATTTGAGCATGTTTTCTATGTGTTGATAATGTATTTACTTGCCTCAAATTGCCAAATATGTCATATATGCAAAATGTCATGTCATGAGCATCAATGTAGAACTTGTATGTTGGAAATCATGGCATAATGTTCACAAGTATGATGATTTGATGTTATATGTGCTTAAAATCTATGTGAACAAGTTTGTTTTGGCATATTTATGGTTTCTAATGCTTTAGTTTTGACAAAATATGCATAACTCTCAAAATGAACTCCTTTGAGGCCAAAAATGCATTTATTGATGAAAATCCTTCCAAAATTGCAAAATCTTTTGTAAAATGGTTTTTCAATCGTGTTCTTCATTCATACAAGTCCAAAATCATGTTTTACAAATGTTTAAACCTTTACTTGGACTTAAAACTCAAAAACGAAGTTTTGGTACCTCAAAGGTTGAATTTTCTGTCAAAACAACTGCAGAATCTGCAGGAAACATATGAGGGATCGATCCCCACTGTAGCAGGATCGATCCCCCCAGGCCAGAAAAGGCACTCCTGCATGTTTGCAACCGAAATTGAGAAGAACTCTTCATTGTTTTGATATTTTCTCTCTTCTCAACTCAAAATTCATTGTTTTAACTTATTTTTGATGATATTTAATATATGAAAATTCATTTTTCATTGATATCATGCCTCAACTCCATCAATTAATATCATTTCTGACAAATGGTATCACTTTCAACAATCAATACCATTTTTCTTGAGCTCACAAGTGCAAAATCATTTTTCTTGTTGCAAACATTCATGATTTGCATAACTCTTGAAATAATCTTGAAATATACTTTCAATGAATGCTTAACCATAATTTTGAGAATTATTTCAAGAATTTATGGATATATTTGAGAATTTGATGAACTTGTACATAATGAATATTTCTCATCTTAGTCAAGCATGCTTATAGGATTATGTCTGTTAGCTTGACTTATCTATTCCACACTAGGTTTCGTGATAATTATACATCTAGTGGAAGAATAATTAAAACTTGACCTTAAGGATTGATTTCAAATGTAAATTCAACAATTGGTATAAGGTCATAATTTTCCTTGGTCTATAATTTGTGATGGTAAATGAATCATAAATGTTGAGTTACATGAAAATTTATCATCCATGAAATTAATTCTTTATAGCCAAATTATTATGGAACTTGAGCATTAATGACAACACAAACAATTGATACACATGCATAGACTCTTGATTGTTTTGATGATGAACATGCATGTTTGCTTAAGTTGAATCAATAATCATGCCTATGAGATGAGAATAGTTGATTTCATGATATTATGTGCTTAACCTCACTCATAGCTTATGGATTTTGATGATAAAATATATTTTAGCTTGATTATATTGATTCACTTAGGTGAAACCATTTTAGTTAAAATAGCACATACCCTCTAGAACTTTAAATGATGATAACAACTAGGGATGTGGCTATTAATTGATTAAAATGGTAATGTTGAATCTTTCCTTGCTCATAATTAGTTAAGATCTTGAATGGAAAATTGAGCATAGGATTCTTTAGTTTCATGGAAGAAAATGTGTTTGCTTGAATACCTTGATTTTATGAATCTTCCATATGGTATAAATTTGTGAATATGAATATGGATTAATACTTTATAATAGTGTGCTAATGATTAATTGATCCATATGCATATTTGATGATATGTGTTGTGTTCTTGCATAATTGAATGATTATTTTCTTGACATGAACACACTACACATAGATATTGGATTCATGCAAATTGCCTAAGTCAACTATTAGTAACAATTGGTATTTAGATTGAAATAACGATTAGTATCATTGGGAACCGTATTTTCAGTAATTGGTAAACCAAATCTAAATTGCCAATTGGTATGAGCTTTAAATTGACAATTATTCTCATACTCTTTAATTTGAAATGACAAATAGAGAAGAATTCTTTTAGGAGATTTTTGCATGAAACTCTTGAGTGCTAGAATTTGTAGTTAATTGCTATATATCTTAATTCTAGGCACAATATTTCTTGAAAATGATTTATGAGCACATGTATATGATATGTTATCTAATTTTAGCTCATAATCATGATGTATTACCATGCACCTTAGTTGGACCTTAGAGAAAAATTGATATACTTAGGTGCTTACTTAACTTCTTACCAATTGGAACCTTCTTGCAAAATTACTTATCAACAATTGGTATCAAAATTATTTATAAACAATTGGTATAGGATCATAAGTCATATTCATTGCATGAATATTTCATACTCTTTGTGAATATTGACTTATTCATTTGTGCTATGAGTCCCATGTACTAACATGTTTCTTGTTGGATGGAGCATTTTTATTTGTTCTCACATAGCCATAATTTTAGGGGGAGTATATTTTTTTTAGTTTTCCTTCTTTTTGCTATGACAAAAAAGGGGAGAGATAGATCTTAAAGGGAAAGATATTAAGGGGGAGAGATAATGAGGGAAAATTCATTTTCAAAACCCATGCTTATATTAAGGGGGAGCTTTATAAAATCCTGCTTTATTTGAGGGGGAGTATTTTATGAAAAAAATTTTCAAAGCAAATTTACATTAAGTTTTGTCATATCAAAAAGGGGGAGATTGTTAGCTTTAAATTGCCATACATATTTTGAAATGACAAAAACTTAAGTAAGCTTTAATGTTTTAATTCATATTGTAAATTTGCCTTAGTACACATGATTTTCTCAATACATTTCAAGTGTCTATGTCAAACATTAAGACCATGATTTAATAATGCATATTCTTATTGGTCTTAATACTTTATAAATGTTTTGAATATTTTAGAAAAACACTTGATGAATGTTTAGACCATGTTTTTATCTGAGAAAGTCAATAAAAACTCCCTTAAAGCTTATAAATGTTTTGGGTTGAATTAGAATCAAATGTCATATCATTTCTAACCCAAAAGTGCAGGAAAAATGCCCTCTGGAAGAAAAGGATCGATCCCCACTGTAGCAGGATCGATCCCTTTTTGGCAGAAAGTCTTCCCAAGGTCCCTGAAGCCCAGAATCAAGATTCTGGACAAAAGGGATCGATCCCCACTGTAGCAGGATCGATCCCTTTGCACCAGAAAGCCCCCAACGGCTAGTTTCTGTGAGACATAACGGCTAGTTTCTGTGATGCTCCAACCAACGTCCACAAACCAACCAAGGACTATAAATAGAGGCTTAGAAGCTAAAGGAATAAAGAGGAACAACCAAGCAACATCTTTCATCATTTTATTCATCTTCCTCAAGCCTCAACATCAATTCAAGAGATAAAGAGTCTTCATCTTCTATCACTCATCTATTTCTTGTATTGCTTAGCACAAACTTTGTATAGGCTTTTCATTGTGCTTAATTTCTGTAATCATTTGCCTACCTAGAGGCTTCTCTTGATTACATTATTTGTAACCCACCATTCCTTGTAAAAGGGGAGGTTTCTCTTAAGCCTTGAAAAAGAGGGAGGTTACTCTTTAGCCTAAGAAAAAGAGAGAGGTTTCTCTTGAGCGTAGAAAAGAGGGAGGTTACTCTTGAGCCTTGAAAAGAGGGATTGTAATCACAAATTCAAGATAGTGTATTTTGAGAAAATCTTTGGGAGCGTCTCAAGGTAGAGGACGTAGGCAAGGTTGCCGAACCTCTATAAATCGATTGTGTAAATCTCTCTTTCCCTACTCTCTTTAATTACTTGCAATTATATTGTGTTTATTGCATTGAACTTGGATTGCATGCTTGTCTAGCCTAGAGAACTTAGAAATTATTAATATAGGCTAGAGAATTTAGAGAAACCGTAAAACGAGCTTATAGTTAGTTAAAAACCGATTCACCCCCCTCTCGGTATAGCCAATAGAGCCAACAGATAAAATGCAGGAAAAATTGATGGGATGGAAGTTAAGAATGCTTTCTTTAGCGGGTAGAACAGTGCTCGCGATTTCTACTCTAAATGTCATCCCAGCTTACTATATGCAAGGAACTTATATCCCTAAAAGCATCTGCAACGAAGTTGATAAGATCACTAGAGCTTTTATTTGGGGATCTTCTGAAGATCATAGAAAATTGCACATGGTTAATTGGGAGACCATCACATTAACTAAAGAAAAAGGGGGTTTGGGTATTGGAGATATGCAAAGCCTTAATGAAGCAAATATGGCAAAATTGGGTTGGCGTTTTCTTAACGAATCTAATAAGCTATGGACTAACATTCAAAAAGCAAAATACTCAAGAAATGGAGTCTATAGGTCTACATTAGGTTCACAAGTCTGGAATGGCATGTGTAAGGGTGCAGACATCCTTAATAAAGGACTGAGATGGGTGGTGAAGTCAGCAAGACAGACATTATTTTGGTTTGATGATTGGACAGGATTAGGTCCACTCTCTTCCATCATTTTTGGACCCTGGTCTTTACAAGATCAAAAACTGATAGTGAAAGAGGTAATGTCAAGTGTCGGTATTTGGAATTTTGATAGCTTGAATGCTTATATTCCAGTAGATATTCAAAACTGTATTTCTGCCATCCCTCTCTAACATGAACTTGATGAGAATGACAACATCTCTTGGAAAATGACACACTCTGGTCAGTTTTCCCTGAAGTCTGCTTATTTTCTTTCTAAAAGTTGGGAACCTTTGACAAATATTAAATGGGAAATTGTTTGGAAATGCTTGACTTTGCCTAAAATTCGTACTTTCCTTTGGCTTTGTTTTCTCCATAAATTGGCCACACGACAACTTTTAAGGGATAGAGGAATGACAGTTAATCCTTTATGCCCTCGGTGTAACCTAGAAGTTGAGTCCATAGCTCACTGTCTTAGAGATTGCTCTCAAGTCTCCAATTTCTAGAACTGGTTCTTATCCTTCAAGAAATTCTTCCATCTTTTTCCATGAATTTTTCTGATTGGTTGTCCTTTAATCTTAAATCCAAGTGTGCTTTGATGATAAGCAATATCCCTTGGAAGGTGGTTTTTACTTTTATTCTTTGGAATATTTGGCTGAATAGGAATAAGTTGATCTTTAATAAAGAAACTGAATCAGGACAAAAATGGTCTAATAGAGTTCAAAGTTCAGTGAAGGAATTTTGGGCCACTTGTGGAAGGTCAAATTCCAACTCTAACAAAACACAAATTAATGTTTACTGGCATCCCCCTCTAACAAATTTTGTCAAGCTAAATTTTGATGGAGTTGCTTTGGGAAATATGGGCAAGGCAGGGGCTGGTGGGTTATTCAGAAATGATGAAGGTTTATGGATATGTGGGTACAGTTGCTGTATTGGAAATACTACCAGTTTGGCTACTGAGTTGTGGAGATTAAGAGATGGCCTCCGGATTGCGGTTGAAAGAAATTTCGACAACATCATTACTGAATGTGACTCACAAAATGTGGTAAGTTTAGTTTCTAGTGATGCTTTCCCTTCACATCCTTACAGTGCTCTTATTGGTGATTGCAGGGAACTATTGCATAAGCTGCGGAATGCCAAGATAGTCCACATATCGTGAAGCAAATAATTGTGCAGATGGACTTGCGAAATTAGGAACTTCCCTTAGTTCCCCTTTTGTGATGATGGATTCACCTCCTTCTTGTTTAAACCTTAACCTTTTGTATGATATGATGGGCAGTTTGTTGTCTAGATTGGTGAATTTGTAACTCCTTCAAGGAGTAACTGTTTTTGTGTGTTTTTTTATGAAAGTTCCTTATTACACCAAAAAAAAAAAAGTTTACTTCCGTGGGATTGTGTGCACTTTAAAAAATCAATTTCAATGACAAAAAACCAAGATTTTTTATGTATTTTTTTAAATGAACAAACCTATAAGCTGTCCAATGTGTAGAAAAATTTTCAACAAACATACAACTCGTGCAAGTAAACTTCTGCGGTTGTGTGGTACTCGCAGGAGTTTACCTCCGCTGGTATGGGTGAGGTTAAAACTGTTATTTAAATTTTTCATAAAATTTAAAAAAATTATTAAGAAGAGTAAAAATGAGATTGCATTTAAATTTTCTCCTTAATTTAATGTAAAACTCTATTTTAGGGCTCACGCCACATATGTCCTCTTCATTCACCTTTACATCACATTTGGTTTGCTTGAAAAAAGAATTCCTTTTCAGCCTCCTTCTGTCTAGGACCACCATTGTTGTTATTTGCTTCAGTTTCAAGCTTAGAATTGGCATTCTATATGAAAATAATAACAGTAGATATACATATAAATATATGTATATATATATATAAATCTTTAAGAACAATAATACAATAATTATAATTGAAACAAAATAAGGTACAAATACAAACAGAGTGAATTGAGACCTATGTATGACATTGTTTCCTTAAAATATATTTGCCCTCTCAACGTGAGTGCTTGAGTAACTTAAGTGTCTAATTCCTATAGATGCAACAGTAACCAAGTAGCAAAGGCTTGCCACCAATTTACTTCAATTGAACTTTCAAATATCCAAACTCTATTACACTGAGAGTCCTAAAACTAGGAGCTTGAAGCAATAACAAACTTGAGAGAGAAATTGGAAAGAAGCTAGAGAATATGTTGTATATAGAACAAAATAAAGAGATCTCCTTTTATAGCCTTCATCCAATGGTATTTTGGTTCTTCAAATTTTTTGAATTAATGCAGCTTTTTATTCCAATGATAGTTACACATTTTAAATTTAAACTACTGATAGTTACAAATATAGAATTTAATTTAATGGCAGTTATGAATTCAATGGTAGTTACAAATAGCATCAAAATTTCATTCACCCATTTATCTTTCTAAGTGTATAAAACTTTTACTAATACAAAGTGAATTTCCACTCAAATTGTAACTTCTAAATGGATATTAAATGACTCATTATATGACCATTTTCCAAAAATCCCATGTTAATGAAAAATTGAAAGAGAACACGGAATAGTGAAACAAAAGTTTTGACATCAAAAGTTGTTGACCTGGTGATAGAGTTTAACAGTCAAAACCTGCATAGGATAGGTAGGTATTACCCTTTGAACCTTCCCTTGTGAATGTAAGTTTACTTTACTAGGTTATCAATAGTCATGATGACTTTGAATTGTTTAGTCGTTTGTGTAAATGATGACATACGTCACACAAGAATCTTTCCTGAAAAAATTTAGTTCCCACTGTTATGTTATTTTTGGCCTTGAACATATCCTTGGTTCTGCAAAATTATTAAGAATGTTGAGCCCTATTCAATATCCCATAGAAGTGGCCCCTCTTCGCTCTCACAGAAGTCTTTATAGACCTAGAGAAAGCATATGATAAAGTGCCTAGGGAAAGCATATGATAGAGTGCCTAGGGAGACACTATGGTGGTCCTTAATGAAGAAAAAAGTACCTAAAAAATATATTGAACTTATTAAGAAAATGTATGGAGATACAAGAACACATGTGAGGACATTTGTAGGACAAACAAGCAAATTTCCTATTACAGTGAGATTACATCAAGGATCAACATTAAGTCCATTCTTGTTTGCTTCAGTGATGGATCAACTAACGAAATTCATCCAAGATAAGGTACCTTATTACCTTGGTATATAATGTTTGCAAATGATATTATCTTTATTGTTGAGACTAGAACAAAAATCAATGCAATGTTGGAACTGTGGAGATAGATGCTAGAATCAACAGGATTCAAACTAAGTAGATTGGAAACTGAATACACGAAATGTAATTTCAATTTAAATAAAAAAGAAGATTAAAGTATAGTGGCATTAGATGGGGAGGTAATCCTTAAGCGGGATCATTTTTGATATTTGAGGTCGATAGTACAGATGGATGGAAAGATTGATGAGGATAGGACTTATAAGATGTTGACTAGCTGGAGCAGATAGAAAAGCTCTATAGGTGTATTGTGCAATAAAGGAATTCTTTTATGGTTGAATGACAAGTTCTACAAGACAGTTGTTAGACCAACATTGCTCTGTGGTAGTGAATGGTGGGAGACTAAGAGAATAAATGCTACAGTGTTTGTGTAGATATATAAGAAACGATAAGATGAGAACTGAAGATATTCACAAGAAGGTTGGAATGTTACCTATTGAAGATAAGATGAGTGAAAGACATTTATTTTAGTTTGGACACGTACGATATATACTTGTGGACGCTCTAGTGAGGACAGTGAAAGCTATGAATGATGAAAAAAAAGGGCTAAAAGCTAGGGAAAGATTGATAAATTCTTGAAAGGAAGTCATTCATAAAAATATGACGAAACAAAAATCGAAGAACACATTACCTTTGATTGGAATAAGTGGTGGAAATCTAAACTGAAGACTTAGGTAAAATCCATGTATGGGTTCATGTAGTATACCCTAGTGTTAGGTTAAAAAATATGGAGATGATGATGATGAGATCCCATCACATATTTTTTTGAAGAAAATGAAAGTGAAATCAGTGGTCTATCATATTTTTCGATGTAAATATGCAGTGATAGTGAGTTGAATTGTAATAAAAATATGATTATACACATTAGATTAAATTTTGTATAAAATGAAAATATTAGATTATTTCATATTTACGAAATTAATAAATAATTAATTACTTTTATGTCAAATTATAACTTAGTTAATAAAAAATTAAAAATTAATAAAAGTGGTAGTAGTCCTTTTGGTGGAATAGTGGCGAGCTTGGAATTAGTTATTAGTCAAAAAGCTACATAATCCAGATGAAAGTTTTAAAGCATTGTAGGAAAAATGAAGGTGTCAAGTTGTTTTCAATAAGAACCGTTAAAAAGTTGGTAAAACCCTGGTACATACTTCATCCTTGTTATTTATCCTTAGACCTGCATGTCAAAAATTTTGATATATCCTAATTTCAAATGATTATTAAAATCTCAAAATAAATGACTGAGTCAGGACGAGTTGGATTTAGGTTCTCTCAGTACTATTAGAAAAACGGTTTTTAGCAACCACAATTCACAACGACTGAGAATATCGTTGCAAAATTTCATAACATTCGCAATGATTTTTCATAGTCATTGCTTAATTAATTTCTTTTATATTTAGTGTAACGATATTTTTTGTTGTTGCAAATTCTTATTAAATCAACAACAATAGAAAAAGTCATTACAATATCTTATTATATTTTCCATTAGTTTTTAATAAGAGTTGACTTTTAAGGAAATTAATTTTTTTCCATTAGTTTGAGTTAAATAGGTAAGTAAATATTTAATAAGAGCTGACTTTAAGGAAATTAATTTAATCAAATTTGATATGGAGAGAATGAATGTAAGATATTTATTATATGTCTTTAAAAAAAAAGATATTATTTCATTGGTGTCTAAAATAGGGAATTTCTATAGTAAGGTCACAAATTTTAACTTTATTATAAGGTCAACGTAAAAAATATATGATTAAGCGTAAATTTAAAGTTATTAGGCATAAAAAATGTTTGACGTATTGTAAAAATGTGATTATCAATATAAATATTAGTGTCAATAGATTTAAACACATGATGATTTTGCTATAATGTATGTTTATGTTAATTATCATGTGTTTACATATTTCTAACATATTTTACACCTAATAACTTTAGATTTATGCTAAATCATGTGTTGTTTACATTAATTTTAAGTTAATTATCAAGTATTTACGATACGTCTAAGATTTTTTATGCCTAATGACTTTAAATTTACGTTTAATCATAAGTTTTTTACGTTGACCTTATAATAAAGTCAAAATTTGTGACCTTATTATAGAATTTCCGGTCTAAAATAGCCATTTTTTAGTATCTTCCTAATATATGTTATTCTCTTTTTATTATTAAAAATAATATAATATTTTTAAATTAATTTTATTATTTATCAACAATTAATAAAATGATTTTTAGGTAATTTCGGGGAAGGGTTGGGATGATGGAGGGGACAATGACGGAGTCAGGAATGGGCCAATTCTTGCTTTACCAATAGTTGACTTTTACGAAGAAATAAAAGCTTGTTTACCAACGTGACAACGTCCAATAAAAACAATGTAAGAGCAAGACAAAATTAAAAGTTTATTTGATAACATTTTTGCTTATATTAATAAATAAAAGAGTAAAAGAAAACTCATTCTTATTGAATTAAATTTTATATTTTCAAGTGAAATAAATAAACAAAATTTATTGGTGAAAATAAAAATTAGGACACTTAGCATGAAATCCGACTTTTTAATTAAAAACTTGAGGAAACATTAGAGAAAATGTTTTTGCCTAAATTAATCTTATGCATACCATGCTGATAAATTTTAAATATCATGTACAGATACAAAAAAGAAGCTATTGATTTCAGGTACGTGGTTCTTCCCTGTATATATATATATAGACACACGCATACATGTTAGTATTGTTTTCCTTTTTATTTATTGAGAAAAGAAATGATGCGGTGAAGCATTCAAAATTCTAATCAGGATCCTGTTATTTAATTGCAGGTTTAACCATAGGCTCATTTCTTCTTGCATTGAGTCTCACTGCACTTTTTTGGCTGCACCACTTGCATAAAAAGGAGAAAGAGGGCTAACGCAATATTGAACAGTTTTTGGAGGATTACAAAGCTCTAAAGCCCTCGAGGTACTCTTATGCTGATATTGAGAGGATAACAAATCAATTCAAGTAAAAACTGGGACAGGGTGGTTATGGCACTGTGTTCAAAGGAACACTTTCCAATGATGTTTCAGTAGCTGTCAAGGTTCTGAATAATTTCAAGGGAAATGGGGAACAGTTCATCAATGAAGTAGGTGCAATGGGCAGAATCCACCATGTCAATGTGACTCGTTTGGTTGGTTTTTGTGCTGATGGATATAATCGAGCCCTTGTTTACGAGTACTTGCCAAATGAGTCATTGGAGATATTCATATTTGCAGCAAAGGGTGAGAACCGTTTCCTTAGTTGGGAAAAGCTTGAGGACATTGCTTTTGGAATAGCCAAAGGTATTGAGTACCTGCACCAAGGTTGTGAGCAAAGAATCCTCCATTTTGACATCAAACCTCACAATATTTTGCTGGAACAGAACTTCAATCCTAAAATCTCAGATTTCGGTTTCGCTAAGTAATGTTCCAAGGAGCAAAGTGCTGTTTCAATGACAGCAGCAAGAGGAACCATGGGCTATATTGCACCTGAAGTATTGTCTAGGAACTTCGGAAACGTTTCTTACAAATCAGATGTTTATAGCTTTGGTATGCTCTTGCTAGAAATGGTTGGAGGGAGAAAAAATATTGATGTAAAAGTGGCAAATATAAGCCAAGTGTACTTCCCAGAATGGGTTTACAATCGTTTAGACAAAGGAGAAGAGTTGGGAATTAGCATTGAAGATGAAGAGCATGACAAGATAGCAAAGAAACTTACGATTGTTGGACTTTGCTGCATCCAATGGTATCCCGTGGATCGTCCTTCAATTAATGAAAGCTGTGGTTCAAATGTTTGAAGGAGAGGCAGAGAACCTGATAATGCCACCAAATGCATTTGCCTCCAAAGATGAAATGAAGCCTAAAAGGCCCATTAACGGGGAGCTAGAAGCTATTTCTGAGTAAGAATGTATTGCATACTGCAGCTGTTTTTATTCTTAATATTTTTTTTAAAGTACTATGTATTCATGTAATTCCAAAGGAATGAGATATTTCTGCTACAAATATAATGAAATTAAAATCGTCGCTTTAGATTTTACAATAAAATTTCCTTGGCTTCGCCTGGGGTCAAAAAATAAATTTAGATTTTAACTGCATAATATGTATTGAATCTTCCTAGTAAAAGGATCCTGATAAGAAAATGTATTGTTCTATCTGTGGATAGTTTGCAAGGTATTAGAGAAAAATATCTTCATTTTTATGTTTCAAGGTTCTTTTGTTATTTTTTCATGTTGATGAGAGTTTATTAATAATACAAGATACAATATTTAATTCATCCATAGCCATAGAATATTGTTTGAATTTATTTAGGATGACATGATAGGTTTAGAGTCATTCATTTTAAAAGAACTTCAACTTATCACTAGGAACTTTTTTTCTTAGTTGTAGCTTTTATCATGTATCTTGCATCTAACTTATCTCATAATTATTTTGATATAGTAATTGTGATATATGTATTGAATAAGGAATCGAACATACTGTTCAAAATGCGACCTATACAAGTGTAGTCATCATTTTCCAATTTCTGTTTTTGATGAACTTCCTCACATGTTTCATTTTTTTTCTCTTTTATTTTGGAGTAGTGAAGACATATGCAATGTAGAGTGTGGTGAAGAGAATCCGCATCTTTTGTTGTCATCTTAGAAAATTTTCCCCGTCGAATCTTTTGAATTTTTGAAAGTTGATAGCCATTTCTCTCAATAATCCATCTTCATGATAGCTGAAAAATAACCCTAGGATTGTTGAACAGCTTGGTTGTGTCGAACCTCTTTGATGGACATGAATATGGTCTTAACTTTACTTGAATGCTTTGTATCACCTTGTTCTTTGATCTTTTTGATAAATACAAACAAATACGAAAATGGCTTTAGGGCATGCAGCTATAATACCATTTTCTTTAGGATTATTTTGCTCCAAACAATTACGATATACAATAAAAAAGATTTATCAAATATCCACTATAGGAAAATGAGTTTTTTGCAGCACATTTCAAGCGGCGTTTCAGTGCTTTTAAACGCCTCCAGCATCCATAATTTTAAAACGATAACAGCGTTACTGGACAAAATGCCATTAGGTTTGACAAATAACAGTGTTTTAGACTTTTAGTGGTAAACACGACTAAACTTTACTGTTTAGTGGTTTTTTTTTACACAAACGCCATTAAATTTTTAGTTTTTTTTTTAAAATATAAACGAGTAAATTTTAAAAAAATCTAAATTACAGTTTTTTTACTTAATTATTCAATTTTTTTCTGTTTTTTTCTTGGCTTTTATCCCTTATATATTTTTCCAACAAATATCATTGACTACAATTATTATTCAATTAATTTTTTTTGCTCTTTCTTTCTTTTCATTTATTTGATATTCCTCTACATAATTATGTAAAATTATATTCTACATTGAAATAATAGAATTTAAGGACTTTTAAACATTTTGATGTAACACATTAAATTATATTTCTCTTAAAAATTTATTGAAAAAATGTTAATACAAAACCTGTCCATGGACCAACCTGGACCGTGCGTAAGTAAGTTATCATCAGACTAATACCCAAATAGAGTTTGATTACTTGGTTCTGATTTTTAGTTCAGCTCCGCTTTTACATTTGTCATAGGAGCCAAGTCCAACCTGATTTATTCAAAAAATTTTTAATTTCTTTTCAAACATAATAGTCATTATATTTTTCCTATCATGTAAGATAAAAGTAAGCTTAATACCCAAATATGCCTTTAATATTTGCCACAAAATAGAATTAATGGCTCAACATTTAATTGTATGAAAATTAGTCCATTAAATTTTATTTTAAGTAATTAAAATTTAAATGTTTCAAAATAATATAATTAAGTATATTTCTATTAAATTTTTAAACTGCTGTTACCCTTGCACAATAATAAAACTTAATAGTAGTTAGACAAACTTAATGGAAATGTACTTAATTTTGTTAGTTTGAAACTTTTAGGTCTTAATTGCTTAAAATAAAAGTTAATGTACTGAATTTCTATGCAATTAAACATTGATGTTTTAATTTCATTTTGTAGTAAACGTAAAGGGTATACTTAGATATTAAGCTACAAAGTAAATGCTAAATATTGGAGTTATATTATCAATTAGACAAATCTTTAAATCATACAATTAATCTTGAATATTTCTTTACCTTCTAAAGGTATCTACGTTGTTTTTCTCCTTTTTCTTCCCTCTACCCTTCAATATTCTCCTTTGTTTTTTTTTTTTTAACATGCGATTAATTGTAGTTAATGATATTAGATTACGTTTGGTTGCATAGTGTAACATCCCGTTACCACATTTTTCACGTATTTCCATACAACTTTACCGGTTGGGCTGTTTGCGATGCCATTAACATTCAACAGTAATAGTGATAAATGATAAACATTTATCTATTAATTATGGAATATGAAATTTCTTTTCATTATTCCTTTCATCTGACATCCCCTATTAACCTTTATTTCACTAAAGTAGTACTGTATACATATGTCTGAAATGTAAAAGAGAAGAGATTGTACCTGTCACATTTAACGTGCCATGCCTCAGTGCTTTAAGCATAGCTATACCCATCTGAGAGCTAATTCTCTCAACTCCGTGTACTTCTTATCTGTGGAGTTAAAACAAAGGGGTGAGCGATTCATACGCTCAGTAAAGGAAATATATGCTGCTTTAAATAAAGCAAAACTATATATCACAACACATTTTATTCTTTTCTTAATAATAACCCAGTAGAAAAGACAATGGATATTTAGTAAACAACTCTCTTAAAACACCATTCAAATCACTGGCTAACAGTTTACTTTAAACTGTAGTAAACACTATATAGGATTTCAACAAATCCTCACAGTAAATAGAAATTGGTAAGTTGAGACTAGGCAACAAATAAATCATGCTATCATCGTTCCCCTTCCCCCTTGCGAGAACGGAGTCTGCCGCTTTTGGGGTGCATCCGTAGGCCATCGCGCCTCACGGCTATCTCAGATCTATGGCCATAATTTATAGATGGTCCTCGGGTCCACTTGCCAAGTGACCTCGAGACCGTTGATGACTTGGAGGGTCCATCAGCCCTGTGACGCCCTGAGGTGCACTCCTTGGTCCATCGACCGAGCCACCGGCCCAGGCAGGTCACACAACTACATGAATAATACTGCATGAACTCAAAGCCTAAAGTCTCAAAATCACTTTCATATCTCATGAAAAACCTTTATGGAATTATTTCACCCATATTATCATTTTCTCAAAATGATTCAATTTCCAAAAAGGTTTAGGCTTTCTGTTTACAAAACACCTTGAAAACATTCTAAAATCTTAACTTTTAAAACATGCTCGCCCATGGTCAGCTCGCCCGATATGGCTCGCCCATGGCAGCTCGCCCAATGCGGAGAACTTGTGTTCGCCCGCCCTCTTGCTTTTAAAATCTGAAAGCAAAACTGGCTCGCCCTCAGTGGCTCGCCCAGTAATCAACTCGCCCAAAAGGTTTCATATTTCTATTTTGAAAATATTAAAACGTCTTATTTTTCGTATAAGAAATTACACTTTAAAACTATTCGCCAGAGTCAGCTCGCCCTTCACGGCTCGCCCCTGACTAACTCGACAAGACGGTGAATTAGTATTCGCCCGCCACTTAGCTTTTCAAAATAGAAGTATGTCTCGTTGATAGCGGTTCGCCCGCCTTAAATTTAAAACAAGGGCCGCCCGCCCAAACACATTAAAAAGGGTTCGCCCAACTATGGCTTACCCGGATTTCCCTTTAAAACAAGGGCACTCGCCCAGTTCTCATAAAAGAGAGCTCGCCACTTGGCTCGCCCGAGTTTCTGCCTAGAACAAAGATACTTGCCCGCCTTAATCAGTTTGCCCAACAAAACAACATATGGCGGCTTGTAGCTCGCCCGATATCAAACAATTTATTAAATAAATACATGCCATAAACCAAAAATAATTTCTAAATATTTTTATAATATTTCTACTCCACAGGGCATGTATTTTACTTCACATATATCTCCCTTACCTGGTTTAACGAAGCTTTGCTTCGCCCTGCTTCCTGCTCGCCAATAGCCATTTCCAATTATCGGCTGCAAATAATTATAAATTCTATTAATATTTCTTTTTATATCACTTGGCGAGAATGAGATAAATCAAATGACTACTCGCCCAACAGAGCTCTAACTAGCACAATCGAGCTCGCCATTCAATAAATGTTTTACACGTGGAAGCTCGCCCGCCAGCCAACTCACGAGGCCTTCATTGGCTTAATTGTGGGAGTTCGCCCACAATCCTATTCGCCCAAAGCCTCTGCATTTGAGCTCGCCCATTAATTCACTTCACTAGAATTGGGCGTTCTCGCCCCTTGAACACAGACTTTACCTTGGCGAGTTCATTATTATCTACTCGCCTCATTGGCGATTACTAATTTTAAACATGGGCGATCACCATAGTCGCCATTCTCGTCACTTATTCCATTATTTTCCTTGTTTTCATATTCTCTAAGGATCTAACTAAAAACAAGACTGTATCTATGTTTATTACTTCATAAAACATAGAAATCTTTCATTGAGCATCAAGAACACCTCAGAAATATAAAACTCACCTCAACCAACTGCACTTCCAGAGCAGAATTCTTTCTGTCTCCTGTTAGCCTCGCTTTGCTTCTTCCTTTAATTCATCAACGATGGAAGAACGTTCTTGCAAACAGATTTTCTTATTTGGCTAACGTAAGGATGAAGCTCAGTAAATCAAACATGATAGAACTGGGTGAAGTCAGAACATATATTTGCAGGAGGATGGTTTTTCGGGAAGGAGATGAAGTTTGCTAAGCCGGTCTTCCTCACTTGTTTCTCCTTATATAGCCATGCTATCCAATCAGAATCCCTCACCTGGCCTTTATTCTGCTTCTTTCATCATTTCACGTCTTAACAAAAAAAAAAAAAAAAAAATTAAACCAAGCATTAAAACTTGTGGAAAAACTACAGCAAAAGCAACGGCTATAAGAAGCCATTCTCTGCAAAATTTGACTTACTTCACTTGCCATTAATTGTCTAAACCGAGAAGCTAATGGCGTGAAGTCCACAGCCCCTTTTCTTGACTTATTGCACCTTTATCTTATTCCTCAACAAATAACGCTGGCGCCTTTATTGACTTTAGCATTCTATCTATTAATTGTCTTCAACTGTGGGGCGTCCAAAGTCAATTTTTGCTGCACGGTTCTGATTTATTATTTCATTCTGTCCGTGCTAATTTCAGCTCGCCTAGTCAACCAGAAACCACAGCTCGCCCCACTTACTATCATATAACTCACTCATCCATATGGGCGATTACATGTCCTCGCCTCGGGCGATCATCTACTCAAGAGACATCGCGAACTCACCTATTCGCCCTTGATACCATTCAACTCGCCATCACTATTAGCAATCTGCTCGCCCATTGGCGAACATCCTTTTTGGCTCACTCATTGGCGAGCTATTCTGTATACTCGCCCATCATTATATCACCATAGTTGTTCCATTCACTACTCAATTTAAGGAGCTTTTCAACTAAATGGAAATCAATGCTCTCTATTTATTTAATTTCCATTATCACTTTTATGAAATTAGACTCTATAGTAGTGTAGAATCGGATCTGACACATAGTCTATTTTTTTTTTAAATTAACCTTAGTCTGTGACATTTTTTAGTAGTGTTTGATTTCCCAAACCGCATCTTTTATCTTGATTTGTCAAGTAACTTTAATAAATTTTCAATTAATTTATTCAGCAACATATAAAAATTTTATGGTTTTTATCCAATTCAGTTATAGTGGAATTATTCTTGCTTTTAAAATCTAAAATTTCACTAGCAATGTATGACATAATTTTCAAAAATTTTATTGATGACTAGAGGTAATTAATAAAAAAAATTAAAAATGTCACCTTGTAATTGGTAAAAGGATTTCTCTTTCTACAAGGAGTAAAGTATGAAATAAAGTTTCAAACCTCTAAGATTGGATCTCTCCCTGGCACTTGTTTGTTCTCTTTATTCAATTATTGTAAATATTTTAATTTGTTTCGTAGTTAACAAGAATTATTAATTCTTAGGTCGAATGTCTGTCAATAACGTATAAGATATTTTTTCAATTAGCAAGTATTAATTTATAATCTTATAAATACAAGACCATTTTTGACACTTCGGTTTACCATTCTTTTTTTATTTCCGTTTCGACTAATTTCCAAATGCATGGGAGATGGAAAATAGCAAAAACTGAAGAAACAACAAGGTAAAATAACAAAAAAAAGTTGACTTGACTTGCAGATCGGTCGTCTCCCCGCTGGCAGCATGCTTAAAAATGAAATAAAAGGCGAGTAGTTGAGGTCACAAAGTATACCCAGTTTTGTAACCAAAAAAAGAAATATACACAGTTTAGATAAAAATGGTGGTTACTTTCTTTTACTTCTTCTTGGTATTGAGTGCTGCAGCAGTTGGTCTTGGCTCAGCCATACCAGATCAAGATGATTGCCAGCCAAAAAGCTGCAAACCCGGCGGCCTACGTGTCCGGTACCCCTTCCGATTGAAAGGCTTGCAACCTGCCCACTGTGGCTATCCTAGGTTTGACCTGTCCTGCAACAACAAGAGCCAGACGGTGCTGGAGCTGCCCCTATCGGTCAAGTTGTTGGTGAAGCGTATAGATTATGTAAATCAGAAGATTCAGGTGTATGATGAAGATGGTTGCGTCCAAAAACAGCTTCCAAATCTCACATTATCTGCTTCCCCATTCAATCTCAGCTCGGACCCATATAGCTACTATGACAGCATACTGGGAAACTATTCTTTGTTCGAATGTTCGGTTGAATATCAACCCGATTATGATTACCATATCATCCGTTGCCTAAGAACAAAGCCTGGCTTCTATGTTAAATTCACGAGTGCTGATTCTGCAAACAGTGATTTGTTAGGTTGCAGGAGGACTGGAGATATCATAGAAGTTCCTCGAGGGATGATATCCGACCAGAGTAACGATTTCCACTTTAGTTGGAGCGCACCGGAGTGTGGTTTTCGGTGCGAAGCAAGTGGTCTAGGATGTCGACCCAACAATAATACAAACACATCGGACATCGAATGCTTTTGCATCCCCAAGCAACATATAGGTATGTTCCATATGATTTTAAGAACTATTTATTTATTAATGATCTGTTCTGAAATCTAATTTTGGCGTAATTATTAGTCATTCTTTGGTTGTTGTGAAACTGGCCATTACTAATTTTTCACCAAGTCTTAAGTCTTTGTACACGGACTAGCTTTTGTTGACTTTTGACTTTTAACCCACGGAGACGGAAGACGGAACCGATGGTGAACAGGGTCTTTCCTCGAAATTTTAAGGCGGGGTCAGTCAACTTAAACCACATAAATAACATTTTATAATAGGACGAAATAAAAAAGGCCATGTTTTAGTCACTAATAAAATAATATTTTATTTTTTTATAAAACATGTAATAACTATTTTATACACATTTTCACTAAATTAATTCTGATAAAATTAATTTACGCAAGTGTCAATTTTTATTAAATTAATTTACTAAATTATTTAACTCAAATTTGTAACAAAAAAAAACACACACATAATTAACAAAGAGCTATTGACATCTAATAAAAAGATTAATTTAAAAAGTAACAAAAAAATAATTTAATAAATTAGAAGTTGAATTAGAAAACAAGCATACAAATACACTTTAATGAATTAAAAGAAATCAAAACTTGTCATATGATATTTTTAAATATAGATAATCATTTTTTTGTAAATACAATCTTATCAAAGATTATTATTATTATAAGAGAGCTTGCATTTTGAAAGACCAACCAAATTATACTATTATATTATAAACTATTTTCAAAAGCATTTTGTCAAATACAATTCCCTTTCGCATTCTACAAATTAATTTTTTTTGTCACTTTTCAAATTAAAATTTTTGTTAGATTTTAATAACTATTTGCTAAATTATGTGAGTTTTAAATTTTTTTCCATTAGTTTGAGTTAAATAGATAAGTAAATAATTAATGAAAGTTGACTTTAAGTAAATTAATTTAATCAAATTTGATCTGATGAGAATAAATGTAAGATAATTATTATATATCTTGAAATAAAAGATGTTATTATTTTATTGATGTCTAAAATAGTCATTTTTTAGTATCATCATAATATAAATTATCATCTTTTTATTATTAAAAAATAATATAATATTTTAAAATTAATTTTTTATTATTTATAAAAAATTAATAAAATGATTTTTGGGTAATTTCGGGGAAGGGTCGGGAGGGGACAATGACAAAGGAGTGAGGAATGGGCCAGTCTTGCTTTGCCAGTAGTTGACTTTTCCTAAGAAATAAAAGCTTGTCTACCAACGCGACAACGTCCAATAAAAATAATGTTTTATGAATTCAAATGTAAGAGCAAGACAAAATTTAAAAAGTTATTTGATAATATTTTTGCTTATATTAATAAATAAAAGAGTAAAAAAAAAAAACTCATTCTTATTGAATTAAATTGTATATTTTCAAGTGAAATAAATAAACAAATTCCATTGGTTAATATAAAAGTTAGGACACTTAGCATGAAATCCAACTTTTTAAATTAAAAATTTGAGGAAATATTAGAGAAAATGTTTTTGTCTGAATTAATCTTATGCAGACCATGCTGATAAATTTTAAATATCATGTACAGGTACAAAAAAGAAGCTATTGATTTCAGGTGCGTGATTTTTCCCTCTATATATATAGACACACGCATACATATTAGTATTGTTTTCTTTTTTATCTATTGAGAAAAGAAATGAAGCGGTGAAGCATTCTAAATTCTAATTAGGATCCTGTTATTTAATTGCAGGTTTAACCATAGGTTCATTTCTTCTAGCGTTGAGTCTCACTGCACTTTTTTGGCTGCACCACTTGCATAAAAAGGAGAAAGAGGGCCAACGCAAAATTGAACAGTTTTTGGAGGATTACAAAGCTCTTAAGCCCTCCAGATACTCTTATGCTGATATTAGGAGGATAACAAATCAATTCAAGGAAAAACTGGGACAGGGTGGTTATGGCACTGTGTTCAAAGGAACACTTTCCAATGATGTTTCAGTAGCTGTCAAGGTTCTGAATAATTTCAAGGGAAATGGGGAAGAGTTCATCAATGAAGTTGGTGCAATGGGCAGAATCCACCATGTCAATGTGACTCGTTTGGTTGGTTTTTGTGCTGATGGATATAATCGAGCCCTTGTTTACGAGTACTTGCCGAATGAGTCATTGGAGAAATTCATATTTGCAGCAAAGGGTGAGAATCATTTCCTTAGTTGGGAAAAGCTTGAGGACATTGCTTTAGGAATAGCCAAAGGTATTGAGTACCTGCACCAAGGTTGTGAGCAAAGAATCCTCCATTTTGACATCAAACCTCACAATATTTTGCTGGATCAGAACTTCAATCCTAAAATCTCAGATTTCGGTTTGGCTAAGTTATGTTCCAAGGAGCAAAGTGCTGTTTCAATGACAGCAGCAAGAGGAACCATGGGCTATATTGCACCTGAAGTATTGTCTAGGAACTTCGAAAACGTTTCTTACAAATCAGATGTTTACAGCTTTGGGATGCTCTTGCTAGAAATGGTTGGAGGGAGAAAAAATATTGATGTAAAAGTGGCAAATATAAGCCAAGTGTACTTCCCAGAATGGGTTTACAATCGTTTAGACAAAGGAGAAGAGTTGGGAATTAGCATTGAAGATGAAGAGCATGACAAGATAGCAAAGAAACTTACAATTGTTGGACTTTGGTGCATCCAATGGTATCCCGTGGATCGTCCTTCAATGAAAGCTGTGGTTCAAATGTTGGAAGGAGAGGCAGAGAACCTGACCATGCCACCAAATCCATTTGCCTCTAAAGATGAAATGAAGCCTAAAAGGCCCATTAACAGAGAGCTAGAAGCCATTTCTGAGTAAGAATATATTGCATACTATGGCTGTTTTTATTCCTAATATTTTGTGTTCTATAATTGCAAAAGTATTATGTATTCATGTAATTCCAATGGATGGAGATAATTCTTGTCAAAACTAGTTTTATAATTGCTGATAGCAAACCTATGTATCTATATATATATATATATATATATATATATATATATATATATATATATATATATATATATATATATATATATATATATATATATATATATATATATAGAGTAGGGATTGAAAAATGGATTTTCTTTATTTAGTGAACACTAGAAATGTACATTTTCTTTAACACAATTTCAATCTTAAGATTGATGTTAAGAAATGTTTCTTGTATTGTGATTTTTTCCCTTTCTTTTTTCTTGTAAAAAAATTCATAATTTAAAGGTTGCTCAATTTATCTGTATTAGAATTTATTCAAAGAATATTTTGAAAAGGAAGACATTGAAAATGCGCCTTCAGCTTTCGGTTCAAATCTAATTTGTAGACACTTAATTTTGTCCGGAATAATAAACCTATTTAATCATATATTTGAATTTGTTAAAAATATTAGAAATAAAAAATAATAATAATAATAACGTAAAAATAAAATAAATAAATAAATGAATAAATTCATAAAAATAGGTGTTCGCCAGCCTTGAGGTCGTCAATTCGCCGATTGGTGTCCGCCAGCATGAGGTCGCCAGTTCGCCAATGGTGTTCGCCAGCCCTGAGGTCGCCTGGCCCTACTGTTTCACCAACTTCACTGACACCGACTGTGTAAAGCAATCATAATCTCTTCATCTTAGAGATTTGATCCGCTTTTGTTGACTAAGGAATTCATAAAAAGCTGCTCGAGGATAAGAAAAAAGAAAGAAAGAACAATGTCAACAACACCGGCGTGAAGGCTATCAGACAGCCACCCTACCTGAGCTTAGCTCTGCTATCCTCGCCGACCTCTAGACAAACCTCATTTGGAGTGAAAGTCTCTTGAAAATTAATTTGCTCGGTTTTTATTGACTAAAAGTTGCCCGGAAAACATGAAGAAGAAAGGAAAATCATTACGAGATCCTCTGCAACTCTACATCCACATGGAAAACCAAGATTTTCAAGCAAGCATTTAAGAATGCTCAGAAAAAACCAGTGGAATAATGGAAACCAGCGGAACAATGGATTATAATCCCTGGTTTCAAAGATTTCGTCTGATTTTCTTTGACTAAGAATGCTTATAAATAGTCTAAAGGAGATCAGAGATGGAAAGGAGAAGAACACAGAAACACAGAGGAGAAACACAGAAAAACGGAGAGACAGAGAGAAAAGAAAGAAAGACAAGAAAATATTGAGAGAGACAGAGAAAAAGAGAGAATTCGAGAGCAAAAATCTCAATTTCAGTTCTAGTGTGATTGGGATGGTGACTGGAACAGCATAGAGGAAGTGTGGACAACGGTGAGCAGTGCCTTCGTTTGTTACTGGGAAGAAGAAAGTATAGTGGCGAGAGGCGAGCTTAACAAAACTTCAACGAGCCAAACATTGTAAGTATACTCTGCCTTCCTTATTTAAGAAATTTTAAATAAATCCTATATTTAGCTAAACCTACTTCACCCAAACAAGTACAAAACACTATAAAATCTTCTTTGCCGGGCGAACTCTCAACGATAGTTTGGTTGAATGGGCGAGTTCGCTACTTGCCAGTTCACTTGCATGGGTAATTTATAATGGGCGGGCGATCTCTATATACTCTAGCTCACGGGCGACCTATTAGGAAGAGTGTTGGTTCAAGCCGTCCATGAGGTTAAAACTAAGTCTTCAATAAAAATAATAATAAAAATTTGGAATAAAATTAATAATTTCATTTCTTTACGTTCGATCAAAGTGTTGAAGGATGTAGAGAAAATTTTTGCAAAAACTAACCTTTTAATGGCGAGCTGTTAAGTTATAAAAATTTTTTTTTTTAAAAAAAATGATTTGTTCCGGCGGGCGAGTAGGTTAAAAATAAATCTTTAGGAAAAGGGTAAATGCCTGGCGAATTTGTAAAAGGCTATATCTCGGGCTTGACGAACTGTTCGGGCGGGCGAGTAGATCTTTAGGAAAAAGAAAAATGCCTGGCGAATTTGTAAAAGGCTATATCTCGGGCTTGATGAACTGTTCGGGCGGGCGAGTAGATCTTTAGGAAAAAGGTAAATGCCTGGCGAATTAGTAAAAGACGATATCTCGTGCATGGCGAGCTGTTCGGGCGGGCGAGTATATTAAAAATAAATCCTTGGGAAAAAGGTAATAAAAATAATAATAACTTCCAAATAGAGTTCTCACGAGCAAGTTAACTTGTGCATGGCGAGCTGTTAAATGGTGAGCTCTAGTATAAAAGTTATTTGTATGAGACGAACTGTTCCAGGTGAGCTAGTAAATTGAAAATAAATCTATGATTGTAAAAATAAAAATAATTTTTTTTAAATTTCACCAAAGTGTTGGAAAAATTTGGAATAAAAATTAATAATTTCAATTCTTTACATTCGATCAAAGTGTTGAAGGATGTAGGAATTTATCTAATTCAAGAATAAATTATTATAATAATGAATGATCTTTTAATAAAAATGTATATTTTTTATAATAGTAGTAAATGAAAACCTAACCGATGATGAAATTTCAGAATTTCGCGAGTATGCGATATTTAGAAAATTCTTAAGTGAAAAGATATTTCTTTTAAATTTGACCAAAGTGTTGGAAAATTTAGGGAAAATAATTTCAATATTAAAGATTTTCGTTATAATTTCAATAAATTTTACAAGAGAATATAAAACCGACGACGGAGCCTCTTCACAAGGATGAGTGTGTCCTGTGAATACTCTTGAGGTAACAGATTTTCCTTGGGAATTCGATCAAAGTGTTGGAGAATATCCTAAGGAAAATAATAAAAAGAAAATTTAATTAAGAATAAAAGACCATTTAAATCAAGATTGCTAAAAATAAAACATGATTAATTGGTACCGTCCATTGGACGGGCGTTGTGGGGGTGCTAATACCTTCCTCTCACGTAACCGTACTCCCGAACCCAAACTTTGGAACATAGATCAATGCACTTATCCTTAGTTTCGAATAAGGTGTCCAATCACACCTAAGTTAAAATTGATTGGTGGCGACTCCATAACCTTACGTCTAGCGATTAGATCCCCGGACGAAAATCGTTACGACAGCTTGGCGACTCCACTGGGGAATTTGAGAGTCGAACCATTAATAAATCGTGTGGTTTTTTAAATCTTGGTTTAATGGTTTTAATTGGTGTTTAAATTTTCTTTAAGTTCAAAATAATGTTGTTTGCTTTTGAATTTTATTAATTGTGTTATTTTTATACTTGATATATTATTGTTCATGAATTATTGGGGCATCCAGGATGAGGGTTATATATGTTCCTTCACACACACAACACGTGCATTTGCATGCATAAGCTCTAAGTCCCGAGCTCTATCCTCTGTAGGAGGGAGTGAGTAGCTACATTCTCGTGAGGTAGTAACCTCCGCATGGACTAGCGAATAACTCCTACTCAAATTAAACCCTTTCCGTTTGAGCCTAATGGGCGAGGATCGGGGTGCCTTACTAGTCCTATGTGGACGTCAGTGAGGAACAATTTGGGAACCTATTAGTCAAATGATAAAACCTGAACCATGCATATAGAAAAACCTAAGGTACCGACCTTAAGTTAGAATTATGCCAAAACCTTTAAGAACCTGAAGTTAGAAACACATGAAGGAGAGTGGTATTCGCATGTATGGGTGTTCACTTTCTTTTTGAAAATAATATATTCATATACTTTACATACTTTAATTCATTTCATGTGCATTCATGTTAATAGATATTGTCACGGGAAGTAGTTGCTGCATGGCTAACTCTACATCCATGGAAAGTCAACCATCTCTCGAGTCCCTAGAGGAACCTTGCATCAGTCTGAAAACTAGATCAGAAGTAGCTCAGCATAAGAATGGAGACTGTCTGCCAGCAAATTACATGTCTACTCTCCCAGAAAAAGTCTACCTCGACCTCAGGCAGAACAATTTAGAAGAACTGCGAAATATCTGGAAACAATGGGATTACCCAAGGAGGGAGGCTTTCCAAAGGAAATATGGGCTCCTAGCACTCCTCTTGCCAGTGGTCATTGATAGCCAGCTCCTCAAAGCCATGACACAGTTCTGGGACCCTTCTTATAGATGCTTTGTCTTTAATGAAGTGGACATGGTACCAACAATAGAGGAGTACTCTGCATTGCTTTGCTTTAATATCTCAAAGACAAATCAAGATAAAGTTTACTGGAAAAACAAGAAGACCGGCTACCGTAAAAAGCTTGCCATGATGATGGGATTAGAGGTACAAGTCATTGACGCTCAAATCAGAACTAAAGGTGAAAATGCTTGTTTTCCTTGGACTTTCTTACGAGATTTCATCTGCAAGCATCTTGATGATGACCAGGGTATGAGATTGTTTGCCTTAGCCCTTTATGGTATGGTGGTATTCCCGAAGGTCATAGGTAGCATTGATGTCGCTATAGTAGACTTCTTTGAGCAGGTCGAACATAATGTCAATCCTACTCCAGCAATTTTAGCTAAAACTATTAGATCCTTAAGTTTTTGTCGACGAAAAGGAGAAGGACGCTTCATTGGATGTGCACAACTATTAACTATTTGGGCAAAAAGTCATTTTGAATGCAATGGGGGTAAGTTCTGTAAGCCGTTCATGTCTTTTCGGGCCCCTATTAAGGTGTTTTGTGAGAATAGTTGGCCACAGCAAAAAACTAGAGACGAGTGGGTACCATTCTTCCGAATCCTCACTAGTAGTGGGTTAATATGGAGAGCTCTTTGGATGCCGTTTGATTCAGTGTTATATAGCTATGGAGATGAATTCTGGGTACCTCTCTTGGGTTTATGGGGAGCAGTTAGCTACTCTCCTGTCATGGTAAGGCGTCAATTTGGATATGAGCAGTTTGTCCCAGTAACCTTCAGCCTTAATAAAATAGAGTTCTCATACACAGAGGCTGATGCATCAATGAAGATTGCAAAAGCTATTCAAACATGGAAGCATACCAATAGGTTAGATGGAGGGAGACGTACTAATATTTCATCCCCAGAATATTTCGTGTGGCATGCAAGGCGAGGAAAGGATGTGGTCATTCCTCAAGTGAGCATACCCACTTGTCCCGTGAAACCGATGTTTCAAGATCCAGTAATAGAGATAGAAAGGGCAAAGCGAAAACTTCAAGAAGATAAAAACAAGTTGGAATGTGAAAACAAAAGACTCAAGCATGAGATGAAAAGTAATTCAGAGCATTGGAGCAAGAGGATCCAAGAGGAACGCAATGAATGGAGGACACTATTAAAGGATATGAATGGTACAATCTCATCCACCACTGCTGAATTGGGTCGTATACAAAGGGAAAATGAACAACTCCAAGCAAAGAGTCAAAACAATCTTGAGTACAAGCAACTTGAAAGTGAAAGGGCCCATATGCAAGCTCAAATGCAAACGATGGAAAAAACGCTATCAGAATCCCAAAGCCATGTCATAGCACTCCAAGAAGAAGTTGACGACCTGCGAGTCTTGGCTGATGAACGAGAGGAATGGATACGTGCTCATTTTTTACAACAACAGCATCTGAAGCATTTATTTGAGCAAATTAGCATGGCTGCCAGAAAAGCTGAGGAAATGGAGGAAAGGGTGCGAGAGCTAAAGCCAGGAGTGAGTCCAATTACTCAACATGGTCATCGTTTGTCAGAATTCCTAAATGAAGCACAGGACCATTATCTGCAGGTTATGAGCTTCTTGAGGAAACCAAGGGCTTAGAGATTAGACTTTTCATGGATGTAGTTTGGACTTTTGTTGTAAAATAACTTCTAAAGTCTAATAAAAGAACCTTTTGTTAGTTATGTGGCAAATACTTCCCCATTCATGCATTCTGTAGTAAAACATTAGCATGCATAAATGACTTTGTTTAAAAATAAAATAAACATGCCCTAATTCCAGAAGTTTTGGGTAATAAAGGTGTAAAGATAGCTCAACCAGCAAGAATTGCTAATCATCCATACAACACTCGTCTACAATCAAGGAATATGGAAAACGAACAACAAATGAGGATAGACAGAATGGAGAAAGCACAAGAAGAAATGAGAGGGAAAATAGTTGAGATGCAAGAAGATATGAGGAAACAAATGGTTGAAATGATGGAATTAATGAGAGGGATGACCAAAGGCAAAAATGTGGAGGAAACTTCTACAGCTAGAGAAGATGTGCATAATCAAGGAAATGGGCAAGAGGAGCCATTGTACCCTCCAGGATTTACCCCAACACACGTTCAACCTGGCCAAGAAGGCTACCAACGAGTGATGCCGCCCCAGGGTGGTCGGCCTTATGTTTTTAGTGGGGTAAACCCACCAATGGGTCAATCTAATCAAGGGCAACTGGGACAGGCCCCGGAGGCAATCCTGCAGATCCTATTTTTGTTCCAAATCTTGATGACCCTAATGAACAAGAAAAATTGAGAAAGGCAATCCCCGAAGTTGGCTCTGGAGTGGGGATAGAACATAAATATGACCTCCTAGAAGAAAGGCTTAGAGCAGTAGAAGGAAAGGACACATTTGGTAGAATTGATGCAGGAGAACTCAGCCTAGTGTCTGACCTAGTGTTCCCCCCAAAATTTAAGACTCCTGACTTTGAAAAGTATGGTGGAACAACATGTCCATCAGCCCACATCACAATGTTCGTTCGAAAGATGGCGGGGTATACTCACAATGATAAGTTGTTGATCCATTGTTTTCAAGACAGCCTTACTGGATCCGCTGCAAGGTGGTATGTCCAGTTAGACGGGAACCATATACATTCATGGAAAGATCTCGCTAGGGCATTTATGGCTCAGTATCAGCATGTGGTGGATACAGCTCCCGATAGGATGACACTCCAAAATATGGAAAAGAAAGCCAGTGAACCTTTCAAAGAATACGCCCGGCGATGGAGAGATGTAGCTTCTCAAGTGCAACCACCTATTACTGAAAAAGAGACGACTATGTTGTTTATTAGTACCCTCCGGGAACCCTATTATGGTAAGTTGATTGGAAGTGCCACAAAAAGTTTTGCTGACATGGTAATCTCTGGGGAAATGATTGAAAATGCCATAAAGAATGGTAAGATAGAGGTACCTGATAGTGGAGGATCCAAGAAGGGTGCAACATTCAAAAGAAAAGAAGGTGATGTCCACGCTATGACTATTGGAGGCCAACCGCCTAGAAACCCTACCCCCTATTCTCCTTACCCGATTTATCCACCTTATTACCCACCTGCAAACAATGTCACAGTAGGATCATACCCATACCAAACAACTTCAAGACCAACATATACCCCCAATTATCGGCCAAGAGCTCCCAATTCACCAATCACATCCACATTAGCTCAACGATCTCCACTTGCCAACCAGCTAGATGACAATCAGAGAAGGCAAAAATTCAGTCGAGATAGGCAACATTTTGATCCAATCCCTATGACCTACACAGACCTTTTACCTCAATTAATCGAAAACCACTTCCTTGCACCAGTTTATATAGATCCTCTTAAACCTCCCTACCCTGCGTGGTATGATTCAAATGCCCACTGTGATTATCACTACGGGATTCCAGGTCATTCAACAGAAAATTGCACTGCTTTGAAACACAAAGTTCAAACTCTTATTAAGGCAGGAATATTGAATTTTGGGAAGAAGGAAGAACCAAGTGTAAGCAAAAACCCACTCCCCGATCATGAGGAGGGTAAAGTAAATGCCATAGTTGAAGAAAAGGATCGTTTGGTCAAGAAAAGAGTTTATGAGGTTAAAACGCCAATGAAGGTGGTGTTCGACGCAATGGTCAAGGCAAAACTAATCCAGGTAGATAATGAAAAGATGCCTAAACAGGGAAAGTTTTGTGAGTTCCATAAGAATGTGGGGCATGAAATCCAGAATTGTCAAGAGTTTCTCCAAAAGGTGCAAGGCTTGATGGACGAGGGTATTGCAGAATTTTATGAAGAAGTGGAAATAGAATCAGTCAATGTCATTGGAAAAGAAACAGGTCCCGTTCGGTGGAAACCATTGACTATCTATTATGAGGATAAGAATGAGCCTATAATTGATTCCAAGCCTAAATTTCAACTGCCAAAGATAACCATTGAGGTTCCAAGTCCTTTTCCATACAAGAATAGTCAGGCAGTCCCATGGAATTACAATTGCAATATCGCCACTCAAGGGTCAGTCAATATCCCTTTGGCCACCACAACGAACACTACAGCTGCAGTGGATATAACAGGCACCGGAGGAATCACCCGAAGTGGGAGATGTTACACGCCTGAAATGTTGAAGAAAAACCAAAAAGGAAAGGCTAAAGAGGGAGAAGATGAAGAAAGTAACAGAGAAATCCCTTTCGAGGGTGAAGAAAAAGAACTCCAGGAGCAACGAAGCAAACCAGTGTCTGAAAAAGAAGCTTCAGAGTTCTTGAAATTCATCAAGCACAGTGAGTTCAATATAGTAGATCAGTTGAATCGTACGCCAGCGCGCATCACTCTGCTTTCTCTATTACTGAATTCAGAACCCCACCGGGAAGCTCTTTTACGAGTGCTCAATCAAGCATATGTACCTCATGATGTGTCAGTAGAAAAGATTGATCGACTTGTTGGAAATATCGTGGCAGACAATTTTATATCCTTCAGTGATGATGAGATTCCGCCTGATGGAAGAGGCAGTTACAAAGCCTTGCATATTACTACCACTTGCAAAGACTACATCCTACCTAGAGTCCTAATCGACAATGGGTCAGCCCTAAATGTTATGCCTCTACGAACTCTGTCCAAATTGCCTGTGGATGAGTCGCGCACGAGGAAAAGTCATATGGTAGTAAAAGCATTCGATGGTACACGTCGAGGAGTAACAGGGACCATAGAAATTTCAATTCAAATTGGCCCTAGTGTCTACAATGTGGAATTTCAAGTCATGGACATTAACCCTGCATATAATTGCCTCCTTGGGCGTCCATGGATACATTCAGCTGGAGCAGTCCCCTCGACTTTACACCAAATAGTCAAATTTATAATAGATAGAAAAGTGGTAGGTGTAGTTGGAGAAGAAGATATGATTGCTACAGTTTCCTCCACTGCCCCATATATCGAGGTGAATGAGAATGCATCGGAATGTTCTTTCAGGTCCTTGGAATTTGTAAATGCCACATACATAGGAGAAGGATCTAAAATACCAATGCCACAGTTGTCCAACGCCACAATGTCGGGAATTCAACAGACTGTTGGGAAAGGGTGTTATGCTGGAACAGGATTAGGAAAGAACTTGCAAGGGATAAAACGAGCTTTGATAGCAAAGGTGAAGGATGATAGATTTGGTCTTGGCTACAAGCCAACTGGGCTAGAGAGGAGAAAGTTTTTGGAAAAGAAAAAGGAAAGAAGAATGGCTAGATTAAAAGGGGTCGAGGAGGAAAATGAGCCGATGGTGTTTCCTCCTCTAGAGGATGTCTTTCATTCTGTGGGATACATTTATCCAGACCTAGTAAAGGCTAACAAGGATGAGCTTGTTAAGGAATTCGAGAATTTGTCTATCCGGATGATAAGCACAGATAAAGAAGAGGCCCCAAGAAGTTCGGAAGTGCGCCCTTGCCCGCCAGGCTTTCAGCTGAGGAACTGGCATTACATCGATCTTCCTGTTATCACTAAATCTCTGCCAAAGTAATTCAATAAGTAAAGCCTGATCACCCCTGCCCAAGGGTATCAAGGTCTCTTATGTAGGGCCATTTCTATTTCAATAAAATCTGGCCTTTTGTCATACCTTTTCCATGTGAATTCTTTCATTTGCATCTTTTTCTGCCCATGCATATTCAAGTCCATCTACATATGCAGATACCCAAACAATGAATATGAAGGCCATTGTGATGATATTCCGAAACCTGATTTTGAAAGAACTGTTTGTGCTGGTGAATTTAATGAAGAAGAGGGTATTGATGAGGATACATTGCCTCCTGAGCTTACAAGACTGGTGGAACAAGAAGAAAAGCAAATTATACCCCATCAAGAACCCATTGAGACCCTAAATTTGGGGAGTGACGAAGTAAGAAAAGAGGTTAAAATCGGCAAATTTCTATCATCGTCCATAAGGAAAGAGCTGATAAGCTTACTCCATGAGTATGCCGATGTGTTCGCATGGTCGTATCAGGACATGCCGGGTCTGAAGTCTGATATTGTGGTTCATAAGCTACCAGTAAGACCAGAATGCAAGCCAATTCAGCAAAAGTTGAGGAGAATGAAGCCTGAAATGTTGCTAAAAATCAAAGAAGAAGTCAAGAAGCAGTTTGATGCGGGATTCTTAGAGGTGGCAAAATATCCTGAATGGGTAGCAAACATTGTTCCAGTTCCTAAAAAAGATGGAAAGGTGCGAATGTGTGTGGATTATCGTGATCTAAATAGGGCCAGTCCAAAAGACAATTTTCCCCTGCCACATATTGATACCCTAGTCGACAACACAGCTGGACATTCTTTATTTTCTTTTATGGATGGTTTCTCGGGTTATAATCAAATCAAAATGGCGCCTGAAGATATGGAAAAGACCACTTTTGTGACTATGTGGGGAACATTTTGTTACAAGGTCATGCCATTTGGGTTGAAAAATGCCGGTGCAACTTACCAGAGAGCCATGGTAACCTTGTTTCACGACATGATGCATAAGGAGATAGAAGTCTATGTAGATGATATGATTGCAAAGTCCCAGAAAGAAGAAAATCATGTTGCCAACCTTAAAAGGTTATTTGAAAGGCTGAGAAAATTCCAACTTAAGCTCAACCCGGCCAAATGTACTTTCGGAGTGACATCAGGAAAGCTATTGGGATTTGTAGTCAGTGAGCGAGGAATAGAAGTGGATCCCGATAAGATACATGCCATCCAGAATTTATCACTGCCTCGTACCCAAAAGGAAGTAAGAGGATTCTTAGGAAGATTGAATTACATCGCACGCTTCATCTCCCAACTAACTGCTAAGTGTGATCCAATTTTCAAACTCCTCCGAAAACGGGACCCGGGAGAATGGAATGACGAGTGCCAAATAGCATTCGATAAAGTTAAAGAGTACCTTTCGAATCCTCCGGTGTTGGTGCCACCTATGCCAGAGAGACCCCTCATCTTGTATGTAACAGTACATGAAAATTCCATGGGATGTGTGCTGGGGCAACATGATGAAACTGGGAGAAAAGAGCGGGCTATCTACTATTTGAGCAAGAAGTTCACTGACTATGAAGCCAGATATTCGCCGTTGGAAAAGATGTGTTGCGCTTTGGCTTGGATAGCTCGTAGATTAAGACAGTACATGCTTTATCATACTACATGGCTAATTTCAAAATTGGACCCTATTAAGTACATCTTCGAGAAACCTTCATTGTCCGGGAAGATAGCAAGGTGGCAAGTGTTGCTTTCTGAATATGACATTGTTTATATGACTCAAAAGGCCATTAAAGGTAGTACAATTGCTGATTTCCTCGTAGATCAAGCTGAAAAAGAGTATGACCCAATGAATTTTGACTTCCCTGATGAAGATTTAATGGCCATATCACAAGAAAATGTTGAAGGTATCGTAGAAGAACTCGTGTGGAAAATGTATTTTGATGGGGCATCTAATGCTTTCGGGCACGGTGTTGGGGCAGTTTTAGTATCCCCTGAAGGAGATTGCTGTCCATTCACTGCAAAATTGGATTTTGACTGCACTAATAATATGGCAGAATATGAGGCTTGTATCATGGGGCTCCAAGCTGCAATCGACAAAGGTATTAAGGTACTGGAAGTATATGGAGATTCAGCCTTAGTAATTTATCAATTGCGAGGTGAATGGGAAACAAGAGATTCAAAATTGGTCCAATATTGTGAATTTGTGACCGATCTAGTTAAACATTTCAAGAAAATTTGTTTTAAGCATTTACCTCGAGAAGAAAACCAAATGGCTGATGCATTGGCTACTTTGGCTGCGATGTTCAAAGTAAATTCAGGTGCTAAAATTTGTCCCATTAAGATGAGCATACATGGATCACCAGCACATTGCTCAAATGTAGAAGAAGAGATAGATGGGAAACCATGGTATCATGATATATTGCAATACATAAAGCATCACCAGTATCCAGAAGGGGCATCAGAAAATGACAAAAGGACTTTGAGAAGAATGGCCATGGAATTCTTCTTGGATAGTGAAATTTTGTACAAAAAGGGGAAAGATCAAGTGTTGCTAAGGTGTGTGGATGCCATAGAGGCCAAAAGGATACTCAAAGAAATTCACGAAGGTGTTTGTGGATCTCATGCGAATGGTCACATGATGGCTCGACAAATTATGAGGGCTGGATATTATTGGATGACAATGGAAAGTGATTGCATCAACTTTGCTCGAAGTTGTCATAAATGTCAAATATATGCCAGTAAGATAAATGCCCCTCCCACATCTTTACAGGTCATGACAACTCCTTGGCCATTTTCTACATGGGGAATGGATGTGATTGGACCAATTACCCCTAAAGCTTCAAATGGACACCGCTTCATTTTGGTAATGATTGATTACTTCACAAAATGGGTGGAAGCAGCATCTTATGTCAGTGTGACAAAGTCTGTAGTGTGCAAGTTTTTCAAGAAAGAGATAATTTGTCGGTATGGGCTACCAGAAAGGATCATTTCAGATAATGCTCTGAATTTCAACAATAAGTTGATTGAGGAAGCATGTGCCCAATTTCATATCAAGCATCACAATTCGGTACCTTATCGTCCAAAAATGAATGGAGCTGTCGAAGCTGCAAATAAAAATCTCAAGAAGATCATTCAAAAGATGACAGATACATACAAAGATTGGCATGAGAAGTTGCCTTTTGCTTTGCACGCTTACCGTACATCGGTTCGCACATCCACAGGAGCCACCCCGTTTTCATTAGTATATGGGATGGAGGCAGTTTTGCCTATTGAAGTGGAAATTCCTTCTTTGCGTGTCCTTATGGAAGTTGAATTGGACGAAGCCGAATGGGTCCGAGCCCGGTATGAGCAATTGAACCTTATTGAGGAAAAAAGGCTCAAAGCGCTATGTCATGGGCAATTGTATCAGAAGAGGATGATGCGAGCGCATGACAAGAAGGTTCGTCATAGAAATTTTCGTGAAGGGGATTTAGTTTTGAAAAAGATTCTACCCAATATTCCTGACCCGCGGGGCAAATGGACTCCAAATTGGGAAGGCCCTTTTGTAGTAAGAAAAGCATTCTCAGGAGGGGCATTGATTTTGGCAGAAATGGACGGAAGAGACCTTCTTAATCTAATAAATGCTGATGCAGTAAAGAAGTATTATGCATAAAAAAAAACAAAAAAACAAAAAAAAGAAAAGAAAAGAAAAATATATAAGGAGGGGTTCAAGGCGAAAACCCAAAAGGGCGACTTGAACCCAAATGGGAGCGTTTGAGTTGAAAACCCGAAAAGGGCGACTTAGACAGAAAGCAATGGTGCATGAGGTTGGTAGCCAAATATCTTACATGCTCATAAGCAAAGAAGGGCAGAGTTCAGTCTAAAGTATTCTCTGAAGCTTAAAGCCATCGGCTAGACAGTGAGGTCAAAAGAAGGTTCTTGGATTAATTCACAATGATCAGAATAATTGTTGTAAGGGCATCCTCGTGTGGAACTTTGATCAACCATTTCACTGTATCTGTTTAAATTGCCTTCCATTTGAATAAGAACACGTTCCTCCTTTAACACTTATCTTCATTTACCCATCTTTGGAAAGAAATTCACAATTACAGTATATCTCATAGTGCATAAAATTATGAAAGCATAAGAAGATCCACTTACTTTTCGAATTACTTAAAAGAGATTTAATAATAACAATAGTGAGATGTAAATGAGGAAAAATATGATGGTACCGGCTGAATAATGATTAAAGGAAGTTTAAGATTAAGTGATGAGACCTAGCTGGCATAACACAAGATTAAGAATGCAAAGGTTGAAGGTCATCTTGGGAGAATGATGAAAAGAAAAGGAAAAGAAGAAAAAGGAAAAAGGGCATAAGATTGTGAAACTCGGAATTAAAATTGATCTCATAATAGGAGTTGCATCCCTTTAAGAAGCATACACATTTTATATACACATCCCCAAAAATTGTGCAATACATCATTTGTGACATTATCCCTATGAGGATATTTGCATCACGATAATGCAATTATACATGTGAATAAAAACCCCTTTGGGGAGGATTTGGGTATATAACTAGCAAGACATAGAGATACCTTTAGGTAGGAAAAGGCTAAACTATGATCAATCAAGAACCTTCCCAGTTTATTTTCAAAAAGTCGTGAGCCTCTTGAAAGAGAGGAGCCTAGTTTATTTTTTAAAAGTCGTGAGCCTCTTGAAAAAGAGGAGCCTAATTTATTTTCAAAGTCGTGAGCCTCTTGAAAAAGAGGAGCCTAATTTACTTTCAAAAGTCGTGAGCCTCTTGAAAAAGAGGAGCCTAATTTATTTTTAAAGTCGTGAGCCTCTTGAAAAAGAGGAGCCTAATTTATTTTTAAAGTCGTGAGCCTCTTGAAAAAGAAGAGCCTAATTTACTTTCAAAAGTCGTGAGCCTCTTGAAAAAGAGGAGCCTAATTTATTTTTAAAGTCGTGAGCCTCTTGAAAAAGAGGAGCCTAATTTATTTTTAAAGTCGTGAGCCTCTTGAAAAAGAGGAGCCTAATTTATTTTCAAAGTTGTGAGCCTCTTGAAAAAGAGGAGCCTAATTTATTTTCAAAGTCGTGAGCCTTTTGAAAAAGAGGAGCCTAATTTACTTTCAAAAGTCGTGAGCCTCTTGAAAAAGAGGAGCCCAGTTTATTTTTCCAAGTCACTCGCCTCTTGAGAGAGGAGCCAAATTAAAGTGAAGAGCTTAAAGAAAAGAGAAGTAAGCCATGAGCCGGACAAAATTGTTGTCTATTGTCTTTGCCTTATTCCTGATTCTCAGCAATGCACAAAGAGGGGCAGCTGTAGACACTTAATTTTGTCCGGAATAATAAACCTATTTAATCATATATTTGAATTTGTTAAAAATATTAGAAATAAAAAATAATAATAATAATAACGTAAAAATAAAATAAATAAATAAATGAATAAATTCATAAAAATAGGTGTTCGCCAGCCTTGAGGTCGCCAGTTCGCCGATTGGTGTCCGCTAGCATGAGGTCGCCAGTTCGCCAATGGTGTTCGCCAGCCCTGAGGTCGCCTGGCCCTACTGTTTCACCAACTTCACTGACACCGACTGTGTAAAGCAATCATAATCTCTTCATCTTAGAGATTTGATCCGCTTTTGTTGACTAAGGAATTCATAAAAAGCTGCTCGAGGATAAGAAAAAAGAAAGAAAGAACAATGTCAACAACACCAGCGTGAAGGCTATCAGACAGCCACCCTACCTGAGCTTAGCTCTGCTATCCTCGCCGACCTCTAGACAAACCTCATTTGGAGTGAAAGTCTCTTGAAAATTAATTTGCTCGGTTTTTATTGACTAAAAGTTGCCCGAAAAACATGAAGAAGAAAGGAAAATCATTACGAGATCCTCTGCAACTCTACATCCACATGGAAAACCAAGATTTTCAAGCAAGCATTTAAGAATGCTCAGAAAAAACCAGTGGAATAATGGAAACCAGCGGAACAATGGATTATAATCCCTGGTTTCAAAGATTTCGTCTGATTTTCTTTGACTAAGAATGCTTATAAATAGTCTAAAGGAGATCAGAGATGGAAAGGAGAAGAACACAGAAACACAGAGGAGAAACACAGAAAAACGGAGAGACAGAGAGAAAAGAAAGAAAGACAAGAAAATATTGAGAAAGACAGAGAAAAAGAGAGAATTCGAGAGCAAAAATCTCAATTTCAGTTCTAGTGTGATTGGGATGGTGACTGGAACAGCATAGAGGAAGTGTGGACAACGGTGAGCAGTGCCTTCGTTTGTTACTGGGAAGAAGAAAGTATAGTGGCGAGAGGCGAGCTTAACAAAACTTCAACGAGCCAAACATTGTAAGTATACTCTGCCTTCCTTATTTAAGAAATTTTAAATAAATCCTATATTTAGCTAAACCTACTTCACCCAAACAAGTACAAAACACTATAAAATCTTCTTTGCCGGGCGAACTCTCAACGATAGTTTGGTTGAATGGGCGAGTTCGCTACTTGCCAGTTCACTTGCATGGGTAATTTATAATGGGCGGGCGATCTCTATATACTCTAGCTCACGGGCGACCTATTAGGAAGAGTGTTGGTTCAAGCCGTCCAGGAGGTTAAAACTAAGTCTTCAATAAAAATAATAATAAAAATTTGGAATAAAATTAATAATTTCATTTCTTTACGTTCGATCAAAGTGTTGAAGGATGTAGAGAAAATTTTTGCAAAAACTAACCTTTTAATGGCGAGCTGTTAAGTTATAAAAATTTTTTTTTAAAAAAAAAATGATTTGTTCCGGCGGGCGAGTAGGTTAAAAATAAATCTTTAGGAAAAGGGTAAATGCCTGGCGAATTTGTAAAAGGCTATATCTCGGGCTTGACGAACTGTTCGGGCGGGCGAGTAGATCTTTAGGAAAAAGAAAAATGCCTGGCGAATTTGTAAAAGGCTATATCTCGGGCTTGATGAACTGTTCGGGCGGGCGAGTAGATCTTTAGGAAAAAGGTAAATGCCTGGCGAATTAGTAAAAGACGATATCTCGTGCATGGCGAGCTGTTCGGGCGGGCGAGTATATTAAAAATAAATCCTCGGGAAAAAGGTAATAAAAATAATAATAACTTCCAAATAGAGTTCTCACGAGCAAGTTAACTTGTGCATGGCGAGCTGTTAAATGGCGAGCTCTAGTATAAAAGTTATTTGTATGAGACGAACTGTTCCAGGTGAGCTAGTAAATTGAAAATAAATCTATGATTGTAAAAATAAAAATAATTTTTTTTTAATTTTTTTTTTAATTTCACCAAAGTGTTGGAAAAATTTGGAATAAAAATTAATAATTTCAATTCTTTACATTCGATCAAAGTGTTGAAGGATGTAGGAATTTATCTAATTCAAGAATAAATTATTATAATAATGAATGATCTTTTAATAAAAATGTATATTTTTTATAATAGTAGTAAATGAAAACCTAACCGATGATGAAATTTCAGAATTTCGCGAGTGTGCGATATTTAGAAAATTCTTAAGTGAAAAGATATTTCTTTTGAATTTGACCAAAGTGTTGGAAAATTTAGGGAAAATAATTTCAATATTAAAGATTTTCGTTATAATTTCAATAAATTTTACAAGAGAATATAAAACCGACGACGGAGCCTCTTCACAAGGATGAGTGTGTCCTGTGAATACTCTTGAGGTAACAAATTTTCCTTGGGAATTCGATCAAAGTGTTGGAGAATATCCTAAAGAAAATAATAAAAAGAAAATTTAATTAAGAATAAAAGACCATTTAAATCAAGATTGCTAAAAATAAAACATGATTAATTGGTACCGTCCATTGGACGGGCGTTGTGGGGGTGCTAATACCTTCCTCTCACGTAACCGTACTCCCGAACCCAAACTTTGGAACATAGATCAATGCACTTATCCTTAGTTTCGAATAAGGTGTCCAATCACACCTAAGTTAAAATTGATTGGTGGCGACTCCATAACCTTACGTCTAGCGATTAGATCCCCGGACGAAAATCGTTACGACATAATTTAATTGAAATCATCCTTTTAGGTTTTACTAGAAAATTTCCTGGGCTTCGCCTGGATAATAAAATAATTTATTTTTTAACTTCATAATATGTGTTGAATCTTCCTAGTAAAAAGATCATAATTGATTGATAATATATCTATATTGTTTTAATTTTTTTTAATTAGTTGAAATCATAATATCTTCAATAAAATATTTAAAACAGAAAATAAAAAAATGTAAAATTTCATAATGGTAATATAGTTATTATTTTTTCTTTTTTCATGTCTTTTATTCATTATATTCTTTCCAACAAACATTATTGAGTATCATTATTATTCAATTAATTCTTCCATCTGTTCTTTCTTTCTTTTTTCATTTATTTCATTTATTTGATATTCTTCTTTATAATTATTTAAAATTATATTCTATATTGAAAAAAATAGAATTTTAGGATATTTGAACATTTTGATATAACACATTAAACTATTCTCTTAGAAATTTATTGAAAAAAAGTTACAACAAATTTATTTAAACTCCATCATAAGAAAAATTTCAAATTATTATTATGTTATATTCTTTATTATTAATTGAGTCAATTATTAAAAGAAAAACAAAAACAAAAAATTTTTCTTACATTTAATTAAAAACATAAATAAATAAATAAATAAATAAAATAACAAACTTTAAAACTAAACTCCAAAAAGTAGAAAACCTTTAAAAATTGGAATTGGATTTTGATTTTGTAAATTGGGTTAAATAAATTAAATTGACCCAAACTTATTGGACCGACCCTTTTTTAGGCTCTTCATTGCCTAATATTCTGTTTTATTCTAAGCCAGATTTTTTTCCCTACTCAACCAGTCAACCTTCTCTCTCTCTCTCTCTCTCTCTCTCTCTCTCTCTCTTTTTCAGCCTTATTTAATTTCTTCCTTTCTTCCCCATTTTTCTTTTTCTGATCACTCACTGAATCTTTATGAAACTAAAGTTTTGGATTTGTTTTGGACTTATGGTTTATGCTAAAGATACTCTTTGAGAAAGGTTTGCTATTGAAATTTGATATTTGAGTATAGTTTGAGAACTGAAAAAGGTTTGGTATTGAAATTTGATTTTTGATTATAGTTTGAGAACGTGTTTGTTGATTTAATGGTTTTGAAATTGTTTGGGATTTGAAATGTGCTTATTTGATATTTGGTTTGATTGAATGCTATTATTCTTTTTTCTGATTTTGTTTGTAATTTTGTGTGGGTTTAGTTTATAACTAGAATGCCATCCGTGAGTTGCTCCAGGATGATATTTATTTATTTTTATTAGTTTATATGTTTAAATATATAAACATATAAATTCATAAATACATAAAAGTGGTTATGACTGCATTATTTAATAAACATGCAAATGAATTAGATTCTGTTATAAAAAATTTATAATCTCCAAAACACATTCAACTATTAAGAAAAAGCAACATATCTGTTTTGTGTAAATTCAAAATTAAAGTTTGTAATTGCTTAACTCTTTTAGAGACAAAGATGGTTCCCACTACAGGACAAATCACTTTTACTAAGTGCCGGTAAAAGCCAAATCAACCGCCGGTAAAAACGTTACCAGCGGTCAACTAACCGCCGACTAGGTAAATGACGGTGAAGGTATGCCGGCGGTGATGTGTTCTAGTGCCGGTAAATGCTTGATAAATTACGGCATGATTTTTTCCGATGCTTTTAAATGCCTTTAAAAGTAAAAGACAGTGCCGGGAAAAATCCTATTTGAAATTTAAATTTTTTACATTTATTGAGCTTTATTTTAAATTTTTAGGTTTTTACCAGCACTTATAAGTATCGGTAAAAGTCTTATTTAAAATTTAAAATTCTTATATTTATTAAATTTTATTTTAAATTTAAAAGTATAATTACTTCTTTGTGTTAATGCCATTGTTTAATGATAGTATAATAAAATGACTTTAATTCTTAATTCAATTTTGTTTAATGCAAGTTAAAAAATTGTTAATGCAATTTTTTGTTAAGAAAATAATTATTAATGCATGAATAGTATATATGAAAGCATTGGCAGCATGCTTCATTATCATCCTTAAAGCAACAATTAACTTCACATGCATTAACAATTTCTTAAGAATTGTGAATTTCATTTGTTCAAAGTTCAATTCAAAGTGCTTATAACCAAAAAGTTATCAAAATACCAATTATCATCCTTAAAGCAACAATTAACTTCACAAAGCAACCAATAATGTCCTCAAGAACCAATCACAACAGCCACAAAGTTTTCTAAACTTCCTAGAAGTCTAATACAAGCATAAAATTTCTAGCTGAATTGTATATCGATTATCTTTGGAGCTTCCATCTTCACTTAAGTATTTGCACGTAGTGACCCAAACGAACTAGATGCATCTGAAACCTACAATAAGAGAATGAAACCTATTAACTGTTATCACCATCAAATTGGTATTATGCTGATATAAAATAAACAGATATAACCACACATATCTCCGTGGGTGTAGGGCCTAATCCCAATTTTAACATGATGAGGTAGCTTCGATTGCATGCATTGTTCGATGTCAACACGATAGGTGTGATAATTATTATGGCAAAGTAAAATCAAGAAGCCAGTAAAATCAAAAAGTCCCAAATTCAACTTTATAGAGAATTGATAGGTGCAATCATTTTGACAGTCATATTTTCAGCACTTTCAATTTTATTGGATCAAATCATTTTTTAGTTTTACCATGTAAGTTAGAATTGATAGGTGTAAGTTACCCAGATAAGTTAACTATTAAAAATTTATAATCTCCAAAACACATTCAACTATTAAAGAAAAAGCAACATATCTGTTTTGTGTAAATTCAAAATTAAAGTTTGTTATTGTTCAACTCTTTTAGAGACAAAGATGGTTCCATTGCTATAACCATCTCAAAATTACGATCATGTTTGCAAAAAAAAGTAGATAAATAAATTAAAATGTTTCGTAAAAGCTTACTCAAGTTGATTGAGCAGATTTTAACATGATGAGGTAGCTTTGATTGCATGCATTGTTCGATGTCAACACGATAGGTGTGATAATTATTACGGCAAAGTAAAATCAAGAAGCCAGTAAAATCAAAAAGTCCCAAATTCAACTTGATAGAGAATCGATAGGTGCAATCATTTTAACAGTCATATTTTTAGCACTTTCAATTTTATTGGATCAAATCATTTTTTAGTTTTACGTGAAAACTAATTATCTATGTAAGAAGTTGAAAAGCTGATATATGTGAATGCTAAAATGTACTTTCCAAGTAACATATAATAAAAGGTAACAGGTCTTCACGAAAACTAAAAAATGATGTGACTTAATAAAATGAAAAATATTGAAAAGTGATTATAAAAATGATTGCTCCTAACATTTTTTTTTTGTGATAACACGGGACTTTCAAATTTAATTAACTTGTAAGTTACAAACGTTCCTGGGAATCATCGCTCCCACCAAATCTGAAAACAGAAAGAGTCTCAAACATTTAGGAGGTACATCAAAAATTTTAAAAGTTTCATCCTGATCAACAGCCATCTTGGATAGAGTATCAGCACTCCCATTTGCTTCATAGTATATGTGTGTTAGCTTGACATTCCTCAGTTTTTGCAACAAACACCTGCATTCATTAATTAACACACAATAAGAATGTGTAGAATTCACTCCATTAGAAACCAGACTTACCATCAGTTGAGAGTCAACTTCCACAATCAGGTTGTGGAAGCCTTTACATATAGCGGTTCTAAGGCCATCCTGAAGTCCCCAATGTTCTGCACACAAGCTTGAAGTTGGTCTAATATTTCGGGAATAACCACAAAACCACCTTCCTGTATGGTCTCAAAAGAGTCCACCAGCACCAGCTTTTCCTTCTCCAACTGATGCCGATCCATCAGAATTTAGTTTCACAACATTGTATTCTGGTGGTTTCCATCCAATGAACACTTGTCTGATATTTTTAGGTAATTTCGGGAAGGGTCGGGGTGAAGGAGGGGACAATGACAAAAGGAGTGAGGAATGGGCCAGTTTTGCTTTACCAATAGTTGACTTTTACCAAGAAATAAAAGCGTGTTTACCAACGTGACAACATCCAATAAAAAAAATGTTTGATAAATTCAAATTTAAAAGGCAGGCAAAATTTAAAAAGTTATTTGCAAATAACTTTTTGCTTATATTAATAAATAAAAGAGTAAAAAATTTTTTTGCTTATATTAATAAATAAAAGAGTAAAAAAAATCATTCTTATTGAATTAAATTTTATATTTTCAAGTGAAATAAATAAACAAATTCCATTGGTGAAAATAAAAATTAGGACGCTTGGCATGAAATCCAACTTTTTTATTTAAAAACTTGAGGAAACATTAGAGAAAATGTTTTTGCCTGAACTAATCTTATGCATACCGTGTTGATAAATTTTAAATGTCATGTACAGGTACAAAAAAGAAGCTATTGATTTTAGGTACGTGGTTCTTCCCTGTATATATGTATATATATAGACACACGCATACATATTAGTATTGTTTTCTTTTTTATCTATTGAGAAAAGAAATGATGCAGTGATGCGTTCTAAATTCTAATCAGGATCCTGTTATGATTGCAGGTTTAACCATAGGCTCATTTCTTATTGCTTTGAGTCTCACTGCACTTTTTTTGCTGCACCACTTGCATAAAAAGGAGAAGGAGGGCCAGCGCAAAATTGAACAGTTTTTGGAGGATTACAAAGCTCTTAAGCCCTCCAGATACTCTTATGCTGATATTAAGAGGATAACAAATCAATTCAAGGAAAAACTGGGACAGGGTGGTTATGGCACTGTGTTCAAAGGAACACTTTCCAATGATGTTTCAGTAGCTGTCAAGGTTCTGAATAATTTCAAGGGAAATGGGGAAGAGTTCATCAATGAAGTTGGTGCAATGGGCAGAATCCACCATGTCAATGTTACTCGTTTGGTTGGTTTTTGTGCTGATGGATATAATCGAGCCCTTGTTTACGAGTACCTGCCAAATGAGTCATTGGAGAAATTCATATTTGCAGCAAAGGGTGAGAATCGTTTCCTTAGTTGGGAAAAGCTTGAGGACATTGCTTTAGGAATAGCCAAAGGTATTGAGTACCTGCACCAAGGTTGTGAGCAAAGAATCCTCCATTTTGACATCAAACCTCACAATATTTTGCTGCATCAGAACTTCAATCCTAAAATCTCAGATTTCGGTTTGGCTAAGTTATGTTCCAAGGAGCAAAGTGCTGTATCAATGACAGCAGCAAGAGGAACCATGGGCTATATTGCACCTGAAGTATTGTCCAGGAACTTCGGAAATGTTTCTTACAAATCAGATGTTTATAGCTTTGGGATGCTCTTGCTAGAAATGGTTGGAGGGAGAAAAAATATTGATGTAAAAGTGGCAAATATAAGCCAAGTGTACTTCCCAGAATGGGTTTACAATCGTTTAGACAAAGGAGAAGAGTTGGGTATTAGCATTGAAGATGAAGAGCATGACAAGATAGCAAAGAAACTTACGATTGTTGGACTTTGGTGCATCCAATGGTATCCCGTGGATCGTCCTTCAATGAAAGCTGTGGTCCAGATGTTGGAGGGAGACGCAAGGAACCTGACAATGCCACCAAATCCATTTGCCTCTAAAGATGAAATGAAGCCTAAACGGCCCATTAACAGAGAGCTAGAAGCTATTTCTGAGTAAGAATATATTGCATAATGCAGCTGTTTTTATTCTTAATATTTTGTCTTCTATAATTGTAAAAGTATTATGTATTCATGTAATTCCAAAGGATGGAGACATTTTTTGTTAAAACTAGTTTTATAATTGCTGATAGCAATCCTATATATAAATATATATTCATATTAGGGATTGAAAAAAGGATTTTCTTTATTTAATGAACACTAGAAATGTACATTTTCTTTAACACAATTTCAATCTTGGGATTGATGTTAAGAAATGTTTTATGTATTGTGATTTTTTCCCTTTTTTTTTCTTGTAAAAAAATTCAAAATTTAAAGGTTGCTCAATTTATCTGTATTAGAATTTATTCAAAGAATATTTTGAAAAAGAAGACATTGAAAATGCTCCTTCAGCTTTCAGTTCAAATCTAATTTAATTAAAATCATCTTTTTAGGTTTTACTAGAAAATTTCCTGGGCTTTGCCTGGATAATAAAATAATTCTAGTTTTTAACTTCATAATATGTATTGAATTTTCCTAGTAAAAAGATCATAATTGATTGATAATATATCTATATTCTTTTAATTTTTTTAATTAGTTGAAATCATAATATCTTCAATAAAATATTTAAAACAGAAAAGAAAAAATGTAAAATTTCGTAATGATAATATAGTTATTATTTTTTCTTTTTTCATGTCTTTATTCATTATATTCTTTCCAACAAACATTATTGATTACCATTATTATTCAATTAATTCTTCCATTTGCTCTTTCTTTCTTTTTTTTTCATTTATTTCATTTATTTGATATTCTTCTTTATAATTATTTAAAATTATAGTCTATATTGAAAAAAAATAGAATTTTAGGATTTTTGAACATTTTGATATAGCACATTAAACTATTCTCTTAGAAATTTATTGAAAAAAATGTTACAACAAATTAATTTAAACTTCATCATAAAAAAATTTTCAAATTATTATTAAGTTATATTCTTTATTATTAATTGAGTCAATTATAAAAACTAAAAATTTTCTTACATTTAATTAAAAACATAAATAAATAAATAAAATAACAAAGTTTAAAACTAAACTCCAAAAAGAAGAAAAGCTTTAAAAATTGGAATTGGAATTGGATTTTGATTTTTTTTTTGATTAGTAATTGGATTTTGATTTTGTAAATTATCCTTTAATTCCTTTTGTCGTAACGATTTTCGTCCGGGGACTCGATCGCTAGACGATTTTGGATAAACACAATAAAGAGGAGTCGCCACCAATCTTTTTTGGCTAGGTGTGATTGGCCACCTAAAATCATTTATCTTTTTAACAAAATCTTAAAACTAATTAAACTTTATCAAAAAGACAATTCTTGGTCTGCGAAAACAAAGTTTGGGTTCGGGAGTTCGGTTACGTGTGGGGAAGGATTAGCACCCCCACAACGCCCGTAAAAAACGGTACCACTTAATCATGTCTTATCTTTCAATCTTAATAAAATGATCTTAATTAAACATTTAAAAAGAACTCCATTTATTTGAAACCATTTTTATTATTTGTTTTATTTTGGAATATTTAAGTTTTATTTAATTTAAAATAAGTGAAAATCTTTTGTATTGAAAATTATTCCGAAGTACTCCAATACTTTTGGTAGCATTTCAGATAATTTACTCACCTAGAGATTTCTTAAGAATCGCTACTTGCGATTTCTATAGAATCCCATCCTCGGGAGATTCATACTTATTTTGAAATTTCATGGATGCAAATGATGCAATCAAAACATAAATAATGCATATGGGAAATCCATTGTTTATTTTATTTTATTTTTATTATCTTTTATACTTATATTATTGTTTTTTGAAATTTATTGATTTATAAAATTTTATTTTTATTGAAAAATCATACTAAATATCCCAATACGCTGGTAACATTTAACAGATTTCTCTCACCTAGAGATCAGTTAGGAATCACTACTGGTGAATTCCATAACATCTCATTATCGGACATTATTTATATGTTATTTATTTTTAATTTGTTTTACTCTTTATTTTGAAGTCTTGTTTATTTGTTTGTTTAAAATTTTTATTTATTTATTATTTTTAGTGTTAGTTTATTTCATACAAGTTAACTATATTAGAAATCTTAATATCGAACTAAAATTATTTGAATACCCCAATACGCTGGTAATATTCAAATATTTTATTTCGACCCTAAGGATTATCAAAGAATCACTACTTGTGATTTCTAAGAAATCCTATCATCGGGGATCCTTTTGTATTTAAGATGTATATTCTTATATTTGCATTTATCTGTGTATTTACATTTATTTATTTTAGTTCCTAAATTTTTATCTGTTTTTATTTCTATTCGGTTACTATCTTCTCATATTTAGTTATTCCTTATTTTATTATTTTTTATTACCATCTTTATATTTAATTTTTTTTTTATACTAAGAAATCTTATTAATATTTTCTTTATATCGAAATAAAATCACTTAAATGTCCCAATACGCTGGTGACATTAAAGATTTTATCCCGATCCTAAGGATTATCAAAGAATCGCTACTTGCGATTTCTAAGAAATCCCATCATCGGAATTAACATAAATATTTCGTTTTTATTATTTATCTTTACAGGTTTTTATTATTTTATTGAAAAACTTTTCATCAATTTGGAATATATATATATACTTGGGATTTAAAAAAAAAAAAATATTAGAAAATCACTTTTGATGTTTATTTAAAAGGAATGTTCCTAACTTTTATTTCAATTCATACAATATTTTTTACCATGTATAATTCTTTAAAGGAAGATAATATACATTTTACTTAAAAAAAAAAATACAAGACACGTAGAGAAAGAGCACTAACAAGCTTACCTTAAAAACCTTTAACCTGACTTGCACCTTCCTCAAACAGAAGCAAGTGGCGTGTGGCTTCAACAGTAACGATAATGGTGCAGCAATATAATGGACAAATACAAGCAGAAACGCTGTAGAGATGATGTAAGGGCCGGTATCAACGATGACAACTGCGACAGTGGCTCGCTGATGAAGATGCAACAGGGATATTGGGCGCAAGGTGACCAGAACGTGGCGTAATGGAGCTAGCCTTGATGATTGCAGGGGTCGAACAGGAGCGGTGCAGGCTTGACGGTGAAGATGGTGAAGATGGTGCCACGATGAAGACTCAAGCCGCGGATTTTATTGGTGAAGTAGGACACGGTTTGGCAAGTAAGATGTAGGGTGCAGTAAAGCTCTCTGTTTGGTTAATGATGGTGGCCACGAAACAGGAGACCATGAGGACAACCACTAGCCTTTTTCTCCAAGCCTTCTTCTTGCCACCAGTCACGTCTCTTGTGCATGGAATCCCTGGAAATACCCATGTTGGCTGGGCGGCGCCAAAGACAGCTTCAATTGCTCTCCTTTCGTTTCACGTTCACAAGCACAGCTAGTTTCTTTCTTTGTTTTCTTGTCTCACGTTCTTTCTTTTGGATCTCTGTCATTCACGTGGTTTTCATGTTGCTAGACCAGCAACTCACACTGGATGGGAGTAGGACTAGGTAAGAAACGCGTGCATCATATCCAAAGCCGCTTGTCAATTCAAATCGGGAATGTTTTGGATTGCTTTTGCCATCGTCACTCTTGCGGTTTGCACTGGTTCAATAGCAAACGGTTCTACTGCTCTCACTCTTTCAATGGTCGGTCTTCCTTTGATAGTAACAAGGAATAAGCCTCGGTACAGCAGGGAACGATAGTGGTTTTGTAACAAGCAGAAGCGGTTGCAACGAATATGGATCAAGATGGACGCCAAAGTCGTGCTCTGTTTGATAGACTAGAGATGAAGGATAAAGTAGCGGCTGTGGAAGTGGAAAATCCCGATGGCCACCTTCTAGCTAAGAGTAGTAGAAAAATTTCCTAGGTTTTCTTTTCCCTTCTTGTATCTTTTTTTTTTTTTGCGTGTGTTCTTTTTTTTTCCAGGGTTCCCTCCTCTGTTTTTTCTTCTTATATCTCTTGGCTTTATAGCCAATCAATTTCAGAAAGGAATTTTGAGAAAGAAAATTATTAAAATCCCTTAATGGTGCCTACCATCATGGGATTTTTTATTCATGATTTATTTCCATCAATTTGCAAATTATTATGTTCATTCATTTTTTTGGCAACAAATCAACCAAGTCAACTATTGAGGGTGTAAATTTTGCTTGTGCTTCAAATGAGATTTTTAAATTTGAAATATTTAACTTTAGGGTTTGCATGGATTGCATGGGTTCCAATTTAAGATTTGACCAAAATTGACTTGTTTCTTTTTATCATTATTTATTTTTTGATTTTTTGATTTTTTTTTTTATTTTTTTTAATCTAAAAAAAAAATTGTTCGGACAAAATTAGGTGTCTACAGCTGCCCCTCTTTGTGCTTTGTTGTGAAACAGTAATAGTGCAAAGACATAGACAACCATTTTGTCCGAATGCAAGACCTATCAATGATTTTTTTTTGTAAAATATGATATTTCCTAGCCTCTTCTATCATAAAGCTAAGGAATAAATGCAAAATGAAATTTCTTAATCTTCCTCTCTTTTAAAGATTGAGGAATAAATGCAAAATGAAGTTTCCTAGCCTCTCCTATCATAAGACTAAGGAAATGAATGTAGAATGAGATTTCCTAATCTTTTCTATGACAAGATTAAGGAATGCAAAGTGAAATTCCTAGTCTCTCCTATCATAAGACTAAGGAACGCAAGATGAAATTTTCCTAATCTTTTCTATCATAAGATTAAGGAATGCAAAGCGAAATTCCTAGTCTCTCCTATCATGAGACTAAGGAATGTGAGATGAAATTTCCTAGTCTTTCCTATCATAAGACTAAGGAAAGTGCATGGGATTTCCTAATCTTTTCTATCATAAGATTAAGGAATGCAAAGTGAAATTCCTAATCTCTCCTATCATAAGACTAAGGAATGCAAGATGAAATTTCCTGGTCTTTCCTATCATAAGACTAAGGAAAACAAAATGAATGGGATTTCCTAATCCTTTCTATCACAAGATTAAAGAATGGGAAGTGAAATTTCCTAGTCTCTCCTATCATAAGACTGAGGAATGTGAGATGAAATTTCCTAGTCTTTCCTATCAAAAGACTAAAGAATGCAAAGTGAATGGGATTTCCTAATCTTTTCTATCACAAGATTAAGGAATGCAAAGTGAAATTCCTAGTCTCTCCTATCATGAGACTAAGGAATGTGAGATGAAATTTCTTGGTCTTTCCTATCATAAGACTAAGGAAAGTGAATGAGATTTCCTAATCTTTTCTATCATAAGATTAAGGAATGCAAAGTGAAATTCCTAGTCTCTCCTATCATAAGACTAAGGAATGCAAGATGAAATTTCCTGGTCTTTCCTATCATAAGACTAAGGAAAACAAAATGAATGGGATTTCCTAATCCTTTCTATCACAAGATTAAAGAATGGGAAGTGAAATTTCCTAGTCTCTCCTATCATAAGACTGAGGAATGTGAGATGAAATTTCCTAGTCTTTCCTATCATAAGACTAAGGAATGCAAAGTGAATGGGATTTCCTAATCTTTTCTATCACAAGATTAAGGAATGCAAAGTGAAATTCCTAGTCTCTCCTATCATAAGACTAAGGAATGAATGTGATCATGAAATAAAAGCTCCTCTCACTAGAGGTTATGAGACTTTTGAAACAAAAACTCCTCTCAACAGAGGCAATGAGACTTTGAAAAATAAAGCTCCTCTCAACAGAGGCAATGAGACTTTGAAAAAATAAAGCTCCTCTCAACAGAGGCAATGAGACTTTGAAAAATAAAGCTCCTCTCAACAGAGGCAATGAGACTTTTGAAAAATAAAGATTTCATTCAGAATGCCAGTTAGCATGGGCTTGACTGGGCTTAACTTTCATTTTGATGCCAACAATATTGGGCTTCATCCTCCTTTAAGGTGCCAGCTAAACTGGTCTTTGCTCTCATCTAAAGTTTTTTTCAAAAAGTTTTTTTTTCATCATCTTCTCATCATTTTTCAAATTACCATCTCTTATACTTTCTCTTTTCCTCAAAATTTTTCATCATTCAAAATTTCTTATCCCAATGTCTTAAATATTTCAATGTCAAAATGCACTATTGAAATGTCATGCATATAATGAATGCCATGAATACCATAGATGCTATGAATGTTATGTACATGTCAATGTCATGCCCCCTGAATTATTCCATGAATGTATGTGAATGCAATCTCAATTGTGGTAACAAGATTCTCAAGCTTATCTCATTTTCCTCCAGTTCCACATATCTGCTGGATTCTTCTTATTCAAATCTTCTATCTTCGCTGCTCATCCCACCTTCTATTGAGTCTTGGTCCAATTATGCTTTAAGACCTGCCGTCATGCTTTCAGATTTATATCTTCATCATTTCTTATTTTTGTTTCTTTCTCTCTTTTAGTAATGCAAGATTTCTCAAAAGAATATTTTTTTTTCAAAAATTTACCCAAAAAGGTTACCAACATTTATTTATTTTCCTTCCAACTCGACCACCAATGTAATGCACTCATACATCTTCTCAATTTATTATAGGGATGGAATGAATTTAAAATAATCATGAGAGATGTGGGTATTCATTCTTGAAAAGGGAACATGAAATCAAGAAAAATCAATGGGTCAGTTTGTTTGGAATAGGGTTTTCAATATCCATTTAATAAACATTCTGACAATTTCAATCAAGTCAATCTAAAATTCTTTTATGAAAAATCCACTCATTTTGATATGTTCATTCATGTTGGGCCTGCCAATCTTGCTATCAAAACTCTCGGTGATGATCTTTTCCTAAGTTGCCTTTTCAGGTTTTCAACTTAGGTTCCCCTCTTTTGATCTAAACTGCCTTTTCAGGTTTTCAATTTGAATCCTCCTTTTTCTTTTTCTTTTTTCCTTTTCCTTTTCATTTTCCTTTTTTCTCTTTTTTTTTTTCTTTTTTTCATCTTTTTCTTTTTTTCCTTCATTTCAACTCCATTAGCTTTGACAAATTTTAGCCTTTTGTTTTCAATCCAAATTCATGCCCCCAAAAGTCATTCTTACTTTTGATCTAACAGATATCTTTCAAAGCCTGTTCTTTTATTCAAGCATGAATTCCTTCATTCAGCTTGATCTGCTTCTTTTTATTTCACCCCACTACTGAATCTGCAAAGGAACATTATCTCATTGTACAAGTATGCCTCATTCAAATATGATTCTTCAATTCAAGCATTTACATTTGATCAAAATGGGCTTTTAAAGGTACGTAATGTAGGCTCAGGTTAGGGTTTACAAGAAAAGGATCAAATAGGCCCAAAATGTGTTTCAAGGTTTACAAACCAAAGGATCACTTTCTTATGAAGTAAATCATTTGAGCATTTTGCCCCATTCTAATTCACTCATATCTTTTTTTTCTTTCTTTTTTTTTGTTCTTTTAGGGTTCTTTGTATTCAAACCCTTTTCCTCTTTTTCTTTTCACATAAATAGGCACTTTCTTTTTCTTTCTTTTGCCCCTCATGAATAATTTTTCATCTTTCTTGCCCCCCATTGTGGAGGGTGATCCTTGGTGGGTTATATCACCAAAAACATAATAGGCTCAAAGGGGTAATCAAAGGATAATTTTACTCACGCTTGAAGGATAGTGAAAGAAGGCCATTTATCATTTCAAATGCAAATACTCTCTTTAAAGATCATTTACTGAACAAATACAAACTTGTTAGAAATTTTTTTATAAGAGATTCACCTTTTCTTATACCATCAAATTTGGGTGAAAATTGTGAACAAATTTTCTTCTTTCTTACTTGGACACCTTGGCAGATTGATAATCCATAAGCAAAAGTGGTTCTTTCAAATTTGAATCCCAGATTTATTGACATCATTATCATCATGTTCATTATTTGGATACTTGTGAATGAAAGATATGGTGAGTATGTGAGAAATGGCAAATGAATAGAATGAATGAGAAATTGATAGTGCATCACACTAGTCGCTTTATTGAAAGGGAAATAAATAAGAGTTAGCTCATATAAAACTTTATCTCGTACTTATGGGCTTGAGCACTTTCAAAAACTTTCTTGCATTACTTAAAGAAATAAAAGAAAGAAAAAAAATAAAACTAGAATTTATAAATCTTCAATATCGCATGGCTAGAACCCTTCATGCCCCCATAAGACAAATCTCTTTTTGAACTACAACTTATTATATTACTCCCTTTCCCTTACCCAAGTTTCTCAACAACTCAGTAATTTGGGCCAATTGCCCCTTTATATCATCTGGCTTTTTCATCTTCTCCATGCAAATGCTTTGCTCTTCTTCCATGATCTTAGCTTGATGACGAGTGTTGTTCGAGCTATCTTCGAATCTTTTATTACCACAATTAAGAATTTATCATTTCACATGTGGTGATGCTTGAAAAAAAAATGAATGAAGATGAATGAATGAACAAAATGCTACATGTGTTTGGAAAAATCATGCATGGAAATGTTTTGCTAAAGAACCTATGATTCCCTATTAGTGTCTCACATGTCAAACAAAAGCAAACATACATGATCAAAGACATGTCCTAAGTAATAGGGTTAACATGACTCATCCCAAGTTGGCTCTCTTAAGTTTACTGTATGTTTGGTTTGGAGTTCTAGAGGACAGGAGGTTCTCAAATTGTTCCTTACTGACGTCCACACTAGACTAGTAAGGCACCCCAATCCTCACCCATGACAGGCTACAAACGGAAAGGGTTCAACTTGAGTGAGAGTATTTCACTTGCCATTGCGGAGGTTATTACCTCACGAGAGCAAAGGTACTATACTCTCTCCTAAAAGGGACAAACCCGGGTGTAGGGTTGATGTATGCAATGAATATGTCATGTATGCAAAGGAACAAAATTTAAGATGCATCCTAACACAACACAAATGATTCACACACATTTTTTTGTTTGTATTATTTTTTGCTTTTTTTTTAAATTATTTTTTTATGAAGAGTTTTATTAAATATTTGTTAAGACCATTAATTAAGATTTTGAATAAGACATGATTATTTATGGTTCGACTCTCAAGTCCCCAGTGGAGTCGCCAAGGCTGTCGTAACGATTTTCGTCCGGGGACTCGATCGCTAGACGATTTTGGATAAACACAATAAAGAGGAGTCGCCACCAATCTTTTTTGGCTAGGTGTGATTGGCCACCTAAAATCATTTATCTTTTTAACAAAATCTTAAAACTAATTAAACTTTATCAAAAAGACAATTCTTGGTCTGCGAAAACAAAGTTTGGGTTCGGGAGTTCGGTTACGTGTGGGGAAGGATTAGCACCCCCGCCACCAATCTTTTTTGGCTAGGTGTGATTGGCCACCTAAAATCATTTATCTTTTTAACAAAATCTTAAAACTAATTAAACTTTATCAAAAAGACAATTCTTGGTCTGCGAAAACAAAGTTTGGGTTCGGGAGTTCGGTTACGTGTGGGGAAGGATTAGCACCCCCACAACGCCCGTAAAAAACGGTACCACTTAATCATGTCTTATCTTTCAATCTTAATAAAATGATCTTAATTAAACATTTAAAAAGAACTCCATTTATTTGAAACCATTTTTATTATTTGTTTTATTTTGGAATATTTAAGTTTTATTTAATTTAAAATAAGTGAAAATCTTTTGTATTGAAAATTATTCCGAAGTACTCCAATACTTTTGGTAGCATTTCAGATAATTTACTCACCTAGAGATTTCTTAAAATCGCTACTTGCGATTTCTATAGAATCCCATCCTCGGGAGATTCATACTTATTTTGAATTTCATGGATGCAAATGATGCAATCAAAACATAAATAATGCATATGGGAAATCCATTGTTTATTTTATTTTATTTTTATTATCTTTTATACTTATATTATTGTTTTTTGAAATTTATTGATTTATAAAATTTTATTTTTATTGAAAAATCATACTAAATATCCCAATACGCTGGTAACATTTAACAGATTTCCTCACCTAGAGATCAGTTAGGAATCACTACTGGTGAATTCCATAACATCTCATTATCGGACATTATTTATATGTTATTTATTTTTAATTTGTTTTACTCTTTATTTTGAAGTCTTGTTTATTTGTTTGTTTAAAATTTTTATTTATTTATTATTTTTAGTGTTAGTTTATTTCATACAAGTTAACTATATTAGAAATCTTAATATCGAACTAAAATTATTTGAATACCCCAATACGCTGGTAATATTCAAATATTTTATTTCGACCCTAAGGATTATCAAAGAATCACTACTTGTGATTTCTAAGAAATCCTATCATCGGGGATCCTTTTGTATTTAAGATGTATATTCTTATATTTGCATTTATCTGTGTATTTACATTTATTTATTTTAGTTCCTAAATTTTTATCTGTTTTTATTTCTATTCGGTTACTATCTTCTCATATTTAGTTATTCCTTATTTTATTATTTTTTATTACCATCTTTATATTTAATTTTTTTTTTATACTAAGAAATCTTATTAATATTTCTCTTTATCGAAATAAAATCACTTAAATGTCCCAATACGCTGGTGACATTAAAGATTTTATCCCGATCCTAAGGATTATCAAAGAATCGCTACTTGCGATTTCTAAGAAATCCCATCATCGGAATTAACATAAATATTTCGTTTTTATTATTTATCTTTACAGGTTTTTATTATTTTATTGAAAAACTTTTCATCAATTTGGAATATATATATATACTTGGGATTTAAAAAAAAAAAATATTAGAAAATCACTTTTGATGTTTATTTAAAAGGAATGTTCCTAACTTTTATTTCAATTCATACAATATTTTTTACCATGTATAATTCTTTAAAGGAAGATAATATACATTTTACTTAAAAAAAAAATACAAGACACGTAGAGAAAGAGCACTAACAAGCTTACCTTAAAAACCTTTAACCTGACTTGCACCTTCCTCAAACAGAAGCAAGTGGCGTGTGGCTTCAACAGTAACGATAATGGTGCAGCAATATAATGGACAAATACAAGCAGAAACGCTGTAGAGATGATGTAAGGGCCGGTATCAACGATGACAACTGCGACAGTGGCTCGCTGATGAAGATGCAACAGGGATATTGGGCGCAAGGTGACCAGAACGTGGCGTAATGGAGCTAGCCTTGATGATTGCAGGGGTCGAACAGGAGCGGTGCAGGCTTGACGGTGAAGATGGTGAAGATGGTGCCACGATGAAGACTCAAGCCGCGGATTTTATTGGTGAAGTAGGACACGGTTTGGCAAGTAAGATGTAGGGTGCAGTAAAGCTCTCTGTTTGGTTAATGATGGTGGCCACGAAACAGGAGACCATGAGGACAACCACTAGCCTTTTTCTCCAAGCCTTCTTCTTGCCACCAGTCACGTCTCTTGTGCATGGAATCCCTGGAAATACCCATGTTGGCTGGGCGGCGCCAAAGACAGCTTCAATTGCTCTCCTTTCGTTTCACGTTCACAAGCACAGCTAGTTTCTTTCTTTGTTTTCTTGTCTCACGTTCTTTCTTTTGGATCTCTGTCATTCACGTGGTTTTCATGTTGCTAGACCAGCAACTCACACTGGATGGGAGTAGGACTAGGTAAGAAACGCGTGCATCATATCCAAAGCCGCTTGTCAATTCAAATCGGGAATGTTTTGGATTGCTTTTGCCATCGTCACTCTTGCGGTTTGCACTGGTTCAATAGCAAACGGTTCTACTGCTCTCACTCTTTCAATGGTCGGTCTTCCTTTGATAGTAACAAGGAATAAGCCTCGGTACAGCAGGGAACGATAGTGGTTTTGTAACAAGCAGAAGCGGTTGCAACGAATATGGATCAAGATGGACGCCAAAGTCGTGCTCTGTTTGATAGACTAGAGATGAAGGATAAAGTAGCGGCTGTGGAAGTGGAAAATCCCGATGGCCACCTTCTAGCTAAGAGTAGTAGAAAAATTTCCTAGGTTTTCTTTTCCCTTCTTGTATCTTTTTTTTTTTTTGCGTGTGTTCTTTTTTTTTCCAGGGTTCCCTCCTCTGTTTTTTCTTCTTATATCTCTTGGCTTTATAGCCAATCAATTTCAGAAAGGAATTTTGAGAAAGAAAATTATTAAAATCCCTTAATGGTGCCTACCATCATGGGATTTTTTATTCATGATTTATTTCCATCAATTTGCAAATTATTATGTTCATTCATTTTTTTGGCAACAAATCAACCAAGTCAACTATTGAGGGTGTAAATTTTGCTTGTGCTTCAAATGAGATTTTTAAATTTGAAATATTTAACTTTAGGGTTTGCATGGATTGCATGGGTTCCAATTTAAGATTTGACCAAAATTGACTTGTTTCTTTTTATCATTATTTATTTTTTGATTTTTTGATTTTTTTTTTATTTTTTTTAATCTAAAAAAAAATTGTTCGGACAAAATTAGGTGTCTACACCTTTAATTGGGTTAAAGGAATTAAATTGACCCAAATTTATTGGACCAACTCTTTTTTTAGGCTCTTCATGCCTAATATTCTGTTTTATTCTAAGCCAGATTTTTTTCCCTACTAAACCTTCTTCCTCTCTTTTTTTTTTTTTCATTTTTTTTCAGCCTTAGTTAATTTCTTCCTTTCTTCCCCATTTTTCTTTTTCTTATCACTGAATCTTTATGAAACTAAAGTTTTGGAATTGTTTTGGACTTATGATTTATGCTAAAAATACTCTTTGAAAAAGGTTTTTTTATTGAAATTTGATTTCTGAGTATAGTTTGAGAACTGAAAAAGGTTTGGTATTGAAATTTGATTTTTCATTATAGTTTGAGAACGTATGTTTGTTGATTTAATGGTTTTGAAGCTGTTTGGGATTTGAAGTGTGCATATTTGATATTTGGTTTGATTGAACGCTGTCGTAATGATTTCGTCCGAAAACTCGATCGCTCGATGAATTTTGAAAACATTTAAAAAACAAGAGAGTCACCACCAATCTTTTTTGTTAGGTGTGATTGGTCACCTAAAAATATTTATCTTTTTAACAAAATCTCAAAATTAATTAAATTTTATTAAAAAGACAATTTTTGGTCTGGAAAAACAAAGTCAGGTTCGGGAGTACGGTTACGCGTGGAGAAGGATTAGCACCCCCACGACGCCCATTTAACAAACGGTACTATCTTAATCAAGTGCTATCCTTTTTGTTTTAATAAAATGGTCTTAATTTAATATTTAAAAATAATTCCTACTTTATTACAATCAATTTTATTCTTTTTATTGAAAGTCATTTTTTATTTGTAAAAATCATTTTGTTTTATTTTAAAAGGTTAAATTTTATTTTCTTAGAAATTGAATGTGAACTTTTTTGTATTGAAAAATTAAATCAAATACTCCAATACTTTTGGTAATATTTGAAGTAATTTTCCTCACCTAGAGATTTCTTAAGAATCACTACTTGTGACTTCTATAGAATCACATCCTCGAAAGATTCACATTTTTTGTATAACTGAATAAAAAAATATTATATATTTTAAAAAATCTCATTTTTAAAAATAAGCATGAACCCCTTTTATTGAAAAATTAAATCAAATACTCCAATACTTTTGGTAATATTTGAAATAATTTTCCTCACCTAGAGATTTCTTAAGAATCACTACTTGTGACTTCTATAGAATCCCATCCTCTGTAGATTCACGTTTATTTGGAAATTAAGTGAATGCATATGATGCAAACAAATAATATATGATGCAAATGAATTTTTAATTTTAAATTTCATTGTTTATTTGTTTATTTATTTATATTTCTTTGTTTTTTAAAAAAACTTATTCATTTTCTTTTTTTTAATAAAAATTTAAATTACTGAAAAATCATACTAAATATTTCAATACTTTTGGTAACATTTAGACAGATTTCTCTCACCTAGGGATCAGTTAGGAATCACTACTTGTGACTTCCGTAACATCCCATCATCGGAAATTCATTTAATCAAATTTAAAATTTTATTATTAATTTCCCTTTTCCATTATCTTTTAAAAAATTATTTATTTTTATGTTTAATCAAAAAATTAAATTATTGAAAAATCATACTAAATATTCCAATACTTTTGGCAACATTTAGTATGACTTTCTCACCTAGGGATAAGTTAGGAATCACTACTTGTGACTTCCGTAACATCCCATCATCGGACAATTTATTCAATTAAATTTAGATTTTATTATTATTTTTCTTTTTCTATTTTCTTTTTTAAAAAATTATTTATTTTTATGTTTAACAAAAAATTAAATTATTAAAAAATCATACTAAATATTCCAATACTTTTGGTAACATTTAGTACGACTCTTCTCACATAGGGATCAGTTAGGAATCACTAATTGTGACTTCCGTAACATCCCATCATCGAACAAATTTCATTTATCAACATTGCTTAATAGTATAATAAATAAAAATTATATAGTTTTCATATTTCCTTTATTTATATTTGTTAAATATATATATTTATATAACATATCTACTAACCATGTGTCTTTCAAAATTTATTATTCAACATATATATTATAATCCACATATAATAATAATAATAACAATAAAAACACAATAATAATGATAATAATAATAAAATAATAACTAAATATTAAGACAAAAATTATTAAAATTAAAAGGAATGTACCCAAATGATTTTGGGTTTTGGAAAACCCAAGGAAGTGTATGCAAGCAGCCCAATCCAGTGGCCCAGGGCGTGCAGGTCCACAGCTTTGCAATTGGGCCCAAAGCAGGTGGGCCGGATCAAGTCAGGGAGCTGGGTCGCGTGCGGGTTGGATCGGGTCGGGAGCCGGGTCAGCCAGTCACGGGTCTTCCTCCTCCCGCGGTCAGGCGAAACGGGTCGAAGCAGCACGCGGGTCTCCTTCCCGCGGGTCGGGCGCGCAGGTCCTCTCTTCTTCTTCTCTTTATTTTTTTCTACTGTTATAAAAGACCTCCCTTTTTTTTTATTTCATTTTCAACTTTCTTTTACAAAAAAAAAAATTCAGAGCCCCGAAAAGGCTCTCTGCCTAGGGCGATTTCTGGCCACCATCCGCCGAGACGGTGGCCGGATCACAAAAAATTTCCCACTTTTCGATTCTCCTCAACGTCCCCTTTTCGTTTCCGAGCCTAGTTTTCCCTGAAAATGCCCCCAAAACACCTAAATCTAAGCCTAAAGTCGCAGCCTTCAAGCTCAGATCTGCCTTCGTCCTCCGCCGCCTTCACCTCCGATCTTTGGATCAGCCTTCCTTTCCTCCTTGGCGGCTTCCTCTCAAAATATTGTAACCCAAAGCTTCCTAAAACCCTTAAACCAAACCCCTCTTTTTTTTTTTCTGATTTTGTTGTTGTTGAGGCTTTTGTTTGGTTGTTGTTTTCTTTTGCAGGTGGGTTTATGGATGTTTTGGGGTTTAGGAGTTGACGGGTAATGGGTTCGGTTTTGGGATTTTTTTTTTGCTATCAGAGGTTCTGGGTTGTAGGTAGTATTGGTTAGGCTTCGAAAATGGTAGAGGTGTCGATGCTTGTCTCGGTGATGAAGGTGGCAGTGGTGGGTGGCCGAATGGGTAGGCAATGGTTTAGAGTTGAGGTTCGGCTGCCGAGGGTAAGTAGTGAGTGTTGGCCGAATGGTTGGCTAAGGGGTCTCGGTTTTGGTGGGTTAGGTAGTGGCTGGTGTTGAAGGGGGTTCTCGTTGAGGGTTTCGATGATGATGGCTTATTTTGCTGAGATGGGTTGTGTCTAGGCCGTTTTTGGAGGTTCGAGGGTTTGAGAATGTTGGGTTGGATTGGGGATGGTGAGTGATGGGTGATGGTGGCTCGGGTGGATGTGAGTGGAGAAGGGTTTTCGGTGGTTGCTGGTGAGTAGTAATAGCGAAGGTGGTGGCCGAAGGGGTAGGCAGTGGTGATGATGATGGGTAGGCAATGGTGATCGGGTGTGTGAGGAAGTGGTGAATGGTGGTTTGTGATGGTGAGCTGAAAAATGGTCCTCAGCAGTGGACGGTGGTGTTGGTGGCTCTCGGCATAGGCTTTTTGTCGAATTTTGGTACCCAAGAGCCCTGTATTTTTGTAGAAAGGTTCTTTTTAAAGCCAATTGGGATCAACCTTTGATCCAACCACCATGTTTAGTCCTTTGGATTTTTCTTTTGTTTTTCGGTCACTTAAGGAAGTTAAATCTTCAGCTTGCCTTGGTGACTGATGGAGAAAGAAAAGACTGAGGGACAGAGGTGCAAAGGGGGTCGGTAGAGCAGGCGGCAGAGTGGTTGTGAGAGGGCAGAGGGAATTGGTGGAGGCCGACGGGTATGGAGCAGGGGACCCAATTAAATGCACTGATTGGATTTGATGTAAATAATAATAATAATAATAATAATAATAATAATAATAATAATAATAATAATAATAATAATAATAATAATGATATTAATAACAAATAATATATAAAAGTAATAATAGTAAAATTATCAATAATAAAACAGACAATAATAATAGGCAAATAATAATAACAACAAAATAAAAACAAAAAATAAAAATAAAATGGAATAAGTAAAAATAATAATAATATTAATAAGTATTGAATTTATCAAAAAAAAATTGTAAACTCGGATAAAATTAGGTGTTTACAAACGCTATTATTCTTTTTTGTGATTTTGTTTGTAATTTTGTGTGAGTTTAATTTATAACTAAAATGCCACCCGTGAGACGCTCGGTATGATATTTATTTATTTATATTATTTTATATGTTTAAATATATAAACATATAAATTCATAAATACATAAAGTGATTATGACTGCATTATTTAATAAACATGTAAATGAATTAGATTCTGTTATCAAAAATTTATATTCTCCAAAACACATTCAACTATTAAAGAAAAACAACATATCTGTTTTGTGTAAATTCAAAATTAAAGTTTGTTATTGCTCCACTCTTTTAGAGACATAGATGGTTCCGTTGCTATAACCATCTCAAAATTTCAATTTTTTTTGCAAAAAAAAAAATCTAAATAAATTAAAATGTTTCGTAAAATCTAAATAACTTCGATTGCATGCATTGTTCGATGTCAATGCGACAGGTGTGATAATTATTTTGGCAAAGTAAAATCAAGAAGCCACTAAAAGCAAGAAGTCCCAAATTCAACTTTATGGAGAATTGATAGGTGTGGTGTAGTCTCTTTGACGGTCATATTTTCAGCATTTTCAATTTTATTGGATCAAATCACTTCTTAGTTTTACGTAAAAATTAATTATTCATGTGAGAAATTAAAAAGCTGATATATGTAGATATTAAAAAATACTTTCTAAGTAATCTATAATAGTAAATAACAGGCATTCACATAAAATTAAAAAGTGGCATGATCAAATAAAATGAAAAGTGTTAAAAAATGACTAACATTCTTCCAACTTTATAATATACTATTGAATAATTTATAGCATATGATTTAAAAAAAAAGTTTTTTATGTGTAGGTACCAAAAAAATGCTTTTATCCATAATGATATATGGACAAAAATTTTATAAAGTGATCACAGTTAACCCTCCTTTCAAATGCTAATTGCTTGTAACAATGATTTTAATGGGTCAAATAATGCTGCCAAAACAACTGGGGTGTGGAGATAATCAGACATGGAAGCCAAAAAGTCATTATGGAACTTGTTGATGACATTCAAACTGTCAGGCGAAATGGACTCCTGAAGTTTTATGTCGTGATGGCTCAGAACATTTCCACGATCATTTAGTGTTTGCAGCTAATTGAATCACAAATGACATAGCAGGAAATATGCTTTCATCACAATGAAAAGAAAGAACATATTATGTCAAAGAAGCTAAACTATTTTCCAGTTATATTTGTATATAATGTCTATTGCTGCAAATCATTCAACATTAGTTTCTAAGTTTCTACCCGTAGCAATTCTGAAATTTATGTACCTCTAAAAGGAAAACCTATCAGAAACCCAAAGATAAAATATCGTTAAGCCTTATAACTTTGGTAAATTAATCTAGAATGCAATACAACCGCAGTGGAAATTTTTTTTTGCTTTTTTCTACCTAAAGAGATAATAAAGGGATAAACTAAAGATATTGAAAGAATTTTGACTAAAATAATTTAAGAAAAAAATAAAATATTTTCTATATAAAGAGATAAAAAAAAGGTCTCTTTCTTTTTAATTCTTGACTCTCTAAATATCATTTTCACTTTTATTATAATCAAAATAAAAAATATTTATACTATTAAAATAAAGTTTATATATGATGCACTGATAGTATATAATATCTATACATTGTCAATACATTAGAGGTTGACACCTCATTAATATGCAAACTAAAAAAAGTCAAGCCCTTAAAAATAATACAAATAAATTTTATTAAAATTCATCATTTATAAACCCTTAAAATAATTATATTTTATAGTGAAAGTGTGATAACCGCTAATTCTTTTTCCCCTAATGGACAAATAATTGTAATATTGGAAAACAATTCAAATGTCGAGAATTTAGTTTAGAGTTATAAATATTATGAAGCGATAAATTGAGTATGGACATTGTAAGAATTGTATAAATTTAATTTGTGAAAATGGTGGAGTGGAGAGATCATCGTGAGGACGAAACTAAGGACTAAGCGGGGTAATTTTAATATTATGAGGATTTAAGAGTTCAATCTTCAAACTATATACGATAAACAAATAATAGGATTACCAATAGCTATAATATATATAAATATATCTCACACACATATATATATGTATATAAATTGAATACAAGAAACGTATATATAAATAATAAGTGTATATGTGTGTGTATATATTAAGAAAACAAAGTATAAAATATAATTATGAGTATAAAGTATAAATATATATATATATGCATATTTATATAACGTGTAAATATATTTATGAAGTATAAATAAACAAAGTATATATATGTATATGTATATATGTTTATATATATATATATATATATGAAGTATAAATATAGATGTATATATATGTATGTATGTATGTATGTATGTACGTATGTACGTATATAAAGTATAATTATAAAAAAAATCAAAAGCTACCTATATTAAAATTAAAATAATAATAAAATATAATATATATTATAACAAATGTGGGTTTGGTGGGAAAAACTCCCACCAAACTCGATAACTCTGCCTTAATGGCTAAGTTACCCTATCAATGCCCCTAAACTATTGCTTCTACTCTTCCACGCCTCCCATCTCCCTATTCTCTTTCATTCTCTCTCTGCACTTACAGATAAACAAAGAAAAAGGAAAATTTAGAAGACAAATCTTAAGCAAATTGAGAAATTGAGGAAGTCGAATGAAACAAAAGGAAAGAAAAGAAAAATAAAAGACACCGAATGTGAAAGGAGAGGTGTTCAGGCGAGAAAGGGAGGGGCAGACTTTGGAGGTTGATCAAGGGCTGAAGCTCGGCTGTTTGGGGCTGCTTAGGGGTTTTCTTTTTCGATTGGCAAAAAAAAGAGGATGAGAGTTGCAGAAGAGCAGAGGTAGGGGAAAGGAAGAAAACCGATCAAGATTGTGGGATGAATCAGCACTGGGAAGAGGCTAGAACGGTGGCTCCGAATGGTTGAATAATGAGGCTGAAATAAGGGCTAATTTGAGGTTTCTTAGCTGAAGCAGAGACAACAACAAAAGGGGGCTAAAAGTGTCAATCCTTGCCTTTGGAAACTGAAATAGAACAGCAGCAGGGGAAAACGTGAAGTGAGGAGGAAAAGTAGGGGGAAAAGAGGAAGAACGAGAGAGGCGAGAATTCCTGCACTCCATTTGCTCTCTTTCCTAAGCTTAAAACCTTCATCATGACTGTTGTTCAGGAAGAAAACAACGACAAAATCCTAAACAAAGTTAGGGGACAGATTTTGTTACTATAAGAAACCAAGGTAAGGGCTTATCCTTTTAGCTTGAGATTAATACATGTGTGTGTTGTGGATTAATGCTAAGGCGTTGTGTGATGATAGCTGGCTGGAGAAACTTAAGAATTGGCTGTTGTTTTGGAGGTGTTGTTGCAGCCAATAGACTAAAGAAAACAAGAAGCATGAGGTTCAGCACCATAAGGATTAAGGGTAAGGGCTATACAAAGTGAGTCAAGTAAAAATCTGTATAAAATATTGATGACATGCTGAAATAAAAATAATATATAGTGCAAGATTTGCTGAAAATCATGGTGGAAAATTGGTAAAATGGTTCAGCTAAGGGTAAGGGCTATCCAAAGTGAGTTAAGTAAAAATATATGTGATAAAATATTATGACATGCTGACATAAAAATAATATATAGTATAGGATTTGCTGAAAATCATGGTGGAGATTTGGTAAAATGGTTCGGCTAAGGTGATGTCTAAGAGTAAAGATAATTCCTTTACATTGATATGTATGTATGTATGTATGTATGTATGTATGCATGCATGCATGCATGCATGTTAGAGCAATTATTGATATTTGGTATTTATGCGTAGAGAAACACTAAGGAAAGTAAGTTGATAAAGCTACCCCCAAGGGGAGGTAAGGGAAAATGATGATGTTTGGTAAGTTTAATAATATGGTAGTAATATACATGAAGGTATTAAATTATTAGGTTGTATTGCTTGTGGGAATTGTCAGGGGTCAACTTTTTTCCACTGATTTTGCTGCACCCCATGATGGCACTAAGCTCTCCGCGCACCTAGTTCAGCCACTCGATCTGTGTGTAATTCACACTCACCTAACAGCACACTGGCGTACAACAGTGCGCGCACCACCAGCCAAGCACGCGCACAAACTCAATAGCAAAGATAAGCACACACACACAAAGCCAAGCACACACGTTTACAGAAACACCCTTGTTCCCAACCTTTTATTCACTCTTAAAAGGATTTACAAGTCTGCTGCGTGGACTCTCTCTTACAAGGCCTGAGTTCCCCAACTCAGTCTATTCTCTCCTCTCAGGATTCTCTTGAATGAATTATAATCTCCGTATCTGCATGAGAGGTCCACTGCTGTACGTGACTATATTTATAGGCAATACTGTGGTTGACATCCCCAGCTATTAGGAACTCTAGTCTATCTAAAATTCCTACGAGACCAAGCTCAACAGAAAGTCTTCACTCGCCAGAGTTCTGGCCGCACCATGACTCTGCCTCGCGCACAGTCATCTGTCTAGTGCTTGTCGGTCACCAGCTCATATCTTGAGTGCCAGGTGTGTGCACTCATCCAGAGCCTTTCCTCAGCTATTAGAAACACAAGGGAGCTTATAAAAGTTCATGATCAAAAGGTAATTCTTGGAAAAGGAAACAAGAAAGTGACAATTTGCCAAGTGTATATGTGGTGTTGCTAAGCACTAAGCTTTGGCATAAAGAGGTAAGAAAATCATTACTAAGTTGTGGTTGGCCATATTGATACTATGCATTACATATGCATCGGGTAAACGTGTGTGTATGTGTATTAATCATATGACTATGAGGAATTTTGAGTGTGGTTAATGAAACTGTTTTATTTAATGTATTGAATTTTCAAGGTTGTGAATATGCTATGTGGATGAATATATATATATATATATATATATATATATTCCTAGATTCTATAGCATTTGGTTTGTGCATGGCACTTGCATTCAGTGTTTTGAGTTACGTTCGTGTGGGGTTCACTTAGGGTAGATGTTAGAGCACAGGAAAATGAGAAGCTTCAAAGCATCTTTCTGATTAATACCCCTAAAAGCCTTAATGCTAGAGCTTAAGTGTCTAGTTTAGCTAGGTCTTCTCACTACATATGCATAAGGCATGATTTACACGATTATTACTTAGTTTCAACATGCATATACATGCATGCGGTACAATATGAGCTTAGCATCTCTTAGTATATATTTTCTTATTGAGCTTTAGCTCACCCCCTCTTTCTACCCACAGATTACTTTTGATAGGCTCATGTGCGAGTGCAGTGCATTGAGTGCTCGATATATGTGTAGCAAAGCTCATCACTTATGATTTGATGTATAACCTCTTTATCCACTTTGTTTATATTCCAAGCTTAGATTCTTTATATAAGCACCATATACAAAGGTTAGGATGTAAGTAATAGGATTGAATGGATGAAAAACGGTCATAATATAATGTGAAATTTTCTAGTAGGTAACTGGCATGCATAACGAGATAGTTAAATGGAATCTTAGACAATTAGTCTTAAACAATTAAACGAGTAATAATTTATTTGTTAGGTGTTAATTACATTGAATAAGTGACAAATATAATAAATAAAAGAAAAAAATTAGCCTGAAAATCCTAGCTTCCAAAGGTGTTACAGAAAGTATTTGTTATTAAAATCATAACAAAAGTATTATTTATTTATACTTTTATTAAAATATTAATATAAAATTATTTTCATGAAAATATAAAAACATTATATTTTAAATTAAAATATTAAGAAATGATTAAAAATATTAAGTATTGAAATAATATATATTATTTACTATATTAGAATTTATAATTTATTATTAAAATAATATAATATTATTTTTATTGAAATATTTAAAATATTTAAGATAAATAATATAAAAAATAAAATATTTAAACTTAAATTATTGAAAGATTTTTAATGTTAATATTTTAAAATTTTAATATTTTTAACCTAATTAAATAAAAGATTATTTTTATTAATATAATAATATTTTATGTATGGTTAAATTAAAACCAAGTTTAAAAAAATTATATCCAAGGTCTAACTTTAGTAGAATTATACTCATGAATTTGATAAATAACTTTGTACATAGACAGCTATTTTTCAAAAAATGTCTTTCTCTTTTCAAAAACACATGACAATTTCCAAAAAAATTATCTTATTTTTCATAGACCAAGAAATCATTTTGCGATAACGAATCAATTTTCTACCAAACAAAGACCAAAAAATGCAGAATTTATTTTTTAGAAGTCATTTTCTATAAAACAAGCGAAGCCTTAATAATGAAGTGCCTCTCAAATAAATATGCATTCCATCTCTTGACGGCCATAAGAACAACCATCGTTTCCTTTCATACACAAAAAGAGCTTAGTGTTTTGGTGCAAAGCCTCGCTTAAATAAGCGATCGCTCTCTCTCGTTAAGTTAGTTCAGGATCCAACCAGAACCTGAGGCAACAATTTCATCGTAAACTATTTTTTGAAATCAGGAAGAGCTAACACTAGGGTAAAAGTCGCAAGTACCTATAGTTTTGTGAAGAACTCTGAGCCTGAGGATGATTCACTCTACTTGAAGGCTTCATTCTCCAGTAAATTTGTGAATGGTTTAGTCAATAGTTCAGACTCTTTGGTAAACGTTCTACAGTAGCCTCTAACTCTACAAAACCTCCTAAATGATTAACAAATTTTGGTTGTGGCTAGTCTAAACTAAAATGCCTTGAACCTTTTTGTATCCGTTTCCTTCCGTTTTACTAATAGTCGTATGCCCCCAAATATTATGTCTGGCACCAATTTACAGTACTTTCTTTGAGAAATAATTGGTTAACCTTAAGCATTTTAATTAAAGACTTTTCTCAAGTGTTCTAAGTGATTGTTCAAATCCTTGGAGTGTCTGGGAATATCATCAAAGAAAACCAACACAAATTCCTCAGATACGCTTTTAATGTAGTTTTTTAGACTCCGAAAGGTTGAAGAGGGTAGAAGGGAATGAGCTGACAAATTAGCTGGGGAAGATTGAAGCCAGGCCAAAGAAGGAGCTGGACGTTAGTATCGTGAGAGCCAGAAAGAAGGAGCCAAAAGTTGGTGAAGATAAAGAAGATATAAGGCAATACGCAACAGAATTGGAAGACGTGACATCCAATCATTATCCTAGGACATGAATTTCAGTGTGTTTGTACTGCTATCAAGGTAAAATTTTGTAAGGCCGCAAGAGTTAAAGCGCGTAGTAGTATATAATAAATAATATAATGACAAAAGTTTCCTATGAATGAAATAGCAAAAATTTCCTCTTCTTGTTCTCTCATTCTTTTCCAGTCTCATTCTTAATTTTGAGTTGCCAGTCTGTGAGGTGACAACCAAAGGGCTGAAAAAAGATTGGAAATGGGTTGAGGTTCTCAACTCAAAAGAACACCTTTGAAAGTAAGGGTTTGAGAGAGGCTATGAGGATTGATGGCTTAAAGGCATGAGGATTAAGGGAGGCTATGATTTGCGAGGACTGAGGACTAAGCGGTTGATGGGTGAGACTGTGCGGGTGTAGAAGAATAAAAATTTTACCCAATCACAAATGGCTATGTGTTTAATGAAATTCTTTTAGTAAATTAATTGAAGAAATTTCAAGTGATTAATCATATATTGGCCTGTGGATTAATGACATATTTTCAGTTAAATATAAAATTAGTTACTAAATAATTAATTTAAAGATAAAGTCACTTGGCTTAACAAATCAAATTCAAACAATTTATTTCTTAATTAAATTAAAATAATTGAGAAATAAATCTAAATTCTGACCAATCAAAATTCAAAGATTTATGGGTTATTCAATTAAAATTCATCCATGAGTCAACAATTTTATCTCTAATTAAATTAATTTTTTTTTTGAAATAATATCAAAGAAATTAAGTTCTCTTAAAGCACTATAAGTAAAGTGCTCCTTTAAGCCATTTGAAGACTTTTGATCAATTCTAAAAGAAAAAGAAGATTTTGAAACACTTATGGCCTCTCTAAAGTTTCAAAATATCGAGCTCTCGAGAATTGAAGAAATTTTGAAGAACTCAAAGAACCTTCAAGAATGTTACTTTTTTATCTTGTTTTATCATACGAAAGATCAAGTCTGTTAGATCCTTGAAGTGGTTGAAGAAAAGAATCAGATAATTTTCTTTTGTATTAAGATATTTTACAGATTGCAACCTTGGTGTTTGATAAATAAAATTAATATTTGTCTCCTAATTTTTCCCCTTTAATTGTCGACTTGTAATTTGTGTGTACATAGGGAACTAGGGTAGATTGCAATTGCAACAACAAGAAAGGGCAGAGGCGCTATGGGGTGGAGGGCTCGAAGGCAGAAGGGAATGAAATGATATTAGGTTTGGATATGGGTTAGGCAGATATGAAACGTATTGTAATGGCCATGGGGTAAATGAGAATCAAGGTAAAAATACATTGTATCTACAAATAATTTAGGTTATGTATTTGGTTATACAGTTAATTCGATTTTCAAATCAAATAATCAATAATCGAAATTTAGCTAAAACTTTTTTTTGAAAATCGATTGGAGTTAATTGCATAGCCAATTGATTAACAAAAATTAATTTCAGTCAATCAATTAATTTGATTTAAATCGAGTTTTGAACAACTCTACATTTACATTTGTTTGCTTTCTTTTTCCAAATTTCAATGTCCCAACTCCCAAGTATATTTGCATTAGAAATATTCATGAATCAAATTGAGTTCGATTAACACCTCTAAAAGGTTGTCCGAAATCCGACCAGTCATTTAAGCCCATATCATCCATTGGTATATTGGAGTTTGAATTATCCAGTGGTACATTTGTCCAAGGTCAAAGTGGTATAAAGTTGTATTAGGCTACAACAGACATTGGTACATTTGCGTAATGTAAAACGAGTAAAGCACACAAATTAACAATGCTAAAAGATAATGAAAGATAATTTTATTTTACACCTTGGCATCAAGTAACCTGACGGGCTTGCTTAATTAATCCTTGTTAAGATCTTCTGACATTTCGAGAGAAAACAACGAATGCTTGGGAGGCATTTCGAGGATATCAACTCCACTTTCAAGCATCTCGAGGACTTTTCTCATTGAAGGACGATTAATGGGCTTCATCTGTATGCACCAAAATGCAACTATTACCATTTTCTTCACAAGCTTCTTTTCATCATCTGTAACATTGCCCAAGTCTATTTCCCCATATTGACCAAATTGATCATAAATCCAGGAAGGAAAGTATATCTGACTAGATTTCTCAGCTGAAGCATTCAAATTTTTCCTTTTTCCCACCATTTCCATTAACAACATCCCAAAACTGTAAACATCAGCTTTATATGATATGCCTCCAAGATACTTGTAGAATAATTCAGGAGCAATATATCCTATTGTGCCTCGAGCTGCAGTGAGAGACACAATACTATCATTTACAGGATATAGCTTTGCAAGTCCAAAATCCGAAATCTTTGGGACAAATTTTTCATCTAAAAGAATGTTGTGAGGCTTGATATCAAAATGTAATATTTGCATATCACAGCCTTGATGCAAGTATTCAATTCCACGAGCCACTCCGAGAGCAATCTCAAACATTTGTTCCCAATGCAGAGAAATGCTACTTTCCCCACCAAATAGAATTTTATCTAGAGATCCATTTGGCATAAAGTCATATACAAGAGCTTGTTTTGATCCTTCCACACAAAATCCAACAAGTTGCACCACATTAACATGATGAATCCTTCCGATGGTAGCTACTTCATTAATGAAATCTTGGCCCTTAGCTTTTGACTTTCCCAACAGTTTTATTGCAACAAGGCGGCCACTTTGAAGCTTTCCTTTGAACACTGATCCATAGCCTCCTTGACCTAATTTTTCTTTAAATCCTCGAGTCATTTTTCTAATTTCGGAATACGAGTACCTAATTGGCATTAAATTATTCTGCCTTTGAAGGAATTCTTCAATCTTGTCATCCAAGGATAGATGTCTCCTCCGTAATTTATATATGACAAGGGCAGCCAACAATGATATTCCCAACAAAAACCTTACCAAGATAACTCCTGCTTCTCAAGAAATACACACACACACATATATATATATGCTAAAATTAGTATACCATAAAATTATTAACCACATTATTCATTTATTAGTAATTAATTTAATTAAGCGTTTTTTTTATAGATATAAATAACTAAGTTTCCTACGAGATATAACAATAAAATGTAAGGTAAAAGATGAAATTGAAAATAAAATGTTAAGTTTACGTCTCCCTGATATGGAATTGCTTTCTAATTTCTGGACTAAAAAATTATACTTGCCAAAAACAATAAATTTTAGTACGAATTTGATTTTCATGTATTATATCAATTCTCATAAGATAAGTACACTAAATATAAAATAAGTAAATACTTCAATTGTGTTTTTTAATCAATAATATTATTTTTATGTTGCACATATTTTAAATTTACTTTTTCCTTTTTTGAAATTATAAAAATAATAACATGAAGAAAAACATTTTTATCTATTTAAATAAATATTTAAGCATTTTACATTACCATATTGTCGTAACGGCTTCGCGCTCGACAATTTTCGGAAAAGCGTTTAAAAACAAAAATGGGAGTCGCCACCAATCTTTTTTAACTAGGTGTGATTGGCCACCTAAAAATGTTTATCTTTTTAACAAAATCTCAAAATTAATTAAGTTTTATTAAAAAGACAAATTTTTGGTCTGCGAAAACAAAATTTGGATTCGGGGGTACGGTTACGCGTGGGGAAGGATTAGCACCCCCACGACGCCCGTTAAAAACGGTACCATAATAATCATGTGTTATCCTTTTTGTTTTAATGAAATGGTCTTAAATTAATATTTAAAAAAATAATTCTTATTTTTATTACAATGAATTTTATTCTTTTAATTTTGAAACATTTAAATATTATTTTTTATTTGAAATAAGTGAAAATCTTTTGTATTGAAAATTATTCCGAAGTACCCCAATACTCTGGTAGCATTTCGGATAATTTCCTCATCTAGAGATTTCTTAAGAATCACTACTTGTGAGTTCTATAGAATCTCATCATCAGAAGATTCACACTCGTTCCAAAAATTATTATGAGTGCATATGATGCAAACAGATAGTACATGATGCACATGGAACTTAAAAGAGATTTATTTATTTTGATTTTATTAATGAAACTCTTGATATTGAGAAATTTAGCCAAATATCCCAATACTCTGGTAACATTTAGTAAATTCCTCTCACCTAGGGATCAGTCAAGAAATCACTACTTGTGAGTCTCATGACATCCCATCCTCGGAAGAATTTCATTTAAATTTAAATTTTATAATTAATTTCCTTTTTCTTTCTTAAAAAATTTATTTATTTTCATTTTTTAAGAAAAATTTAAATTATTGAAAAATCATACTAAATATCCCAATACTCTGGTAACATTTAGTACGACTCTTCTCACCTAGGGATCAGTCAAGAAATCACTACTTGTGAGTTTCATGACGTCCCATCATCGAAAAATTATTTAATTTAATTTTCTTATTTTTAAATATGATTCCTAATTAATAATAATTAATGAAGATGCAAATAAAAGAAAATTTTTCAAAAACTTTTATTTTATAGGATGCATTAATAATAATAATAACAATAACGACCATAACAATAACGATAACAACAACAACAACAACAACAACAACAACAATAATAATAATAATAATAATAATAATAATAATAATAATAATAATAATAATAATAATAAAACACAAATAATAATAATAATAATAATAATAATAATAATAATAATAATAAAACACAAATAATAATAATAATAATAATAATAATAATAATAATAATAATAACACAAATAATAATAATAATAATAATAATAATAATAATAATAATAATAATAATAATAATAATAATAAAAACAATAACAATAATAAAACAAAAAGAAAGGGCTAAAAATATACCAAAATTAATTAGGTTTTAGACCCAAAAGAAGCCCCTCCTGAATGGCCCAGGAAGGCAGCCCAAAAGAGTGGGCTCGGCCGGAATTGGCTGATTGGGCCAAGGTTGAAGTGGGCCCAAACACTGGAGCGGGTCGAACGTGGGTCGAGGCGCGGGTCGGATCGTCTTCCTCAGTTGGCCAGGCGGGCGCGCGGATCCTGGACCCGGGTCGAGTCCAGGCGCGGGTCTTTCTTTTTTTTTTTTTTACACGCTATAAAAGGTTTCTTTTTTTTTTAATTCTTCATTTTCTCGTTTTTTTCAAAAAAAAAATTCCCTCAGCCTTCTCTCCTTCCCCCGATTCCCGGCCAGGCGATTTCCGGCCGCCGTCCACCGCCGCCGGTCGCCGTCACCGTCGCCGGTGGCCAAAATGAAAAAAGCTTCCTCTTTTCCGACTCCTCACTGCCTCCTGAACCCGATTTCGACTCCCGTTTCTCCTAAAAAACTCCTAACCACCTAGATCAGACCTTAACCGAAACCCTTCCTTTTTTTTTTCAATTTTTTTTTTTAAGATCTGGCTAATGATGTTTGGTTGTAGCTTTGGTGTTTTGGTTTGTTAGTGTGTGTGTGTGTGTGCGCTTCTTGCAGGTTTCAAGCTAGGGTTTGAGGAGCTCTCGGGTTTGGGATTTTTGTGGCTTTGGTGATGGTGTCTGGTTTCGGTGGTGATGGTAATGATGATGGTGGTGGGTTCGGTGAAGTGGGTCTCGGGCGAGTGGTGATTTTTTAGGGAAAGGGGTTTCGGGTAAGGGTAGTGAATATGGGTCTCGGTGGTTGATGGTGGTGGTGGATAGTCTGGTGGGAGTGATGGTGGTTGTTTGGACGGTGATGGGTAGTTTTCGGATTTCGGGTGATGGGGAGGCCGAATGGTTGGGTTTCGGTGAGGTGAGGATGATGAAGGTCGAGAATGGTGGTTGCCGGTCTTGGGGTTGGTTGAGATGAAGGTGGCTAACGGTGATGGTATGTGAGGATGATGGTGAGCCGAGTACCCTCCCCCCAGGTCCCCTTTGGTCTGTAGCTTATATTTTTGTCACCAATGGTGACTGGTGTGACGGGGTATAGGGAAGAGTAGCGTGCAGGCTGGTAGGGATAGGTGACAGTGGCGGTAGCTGGTCAACAAAACAAAATATAATAATAATAATAATAATAATAATAATAATAATAATAAAAATTAAAAATTAAAAATAAAAAATAAAAAAAAACAAATAAAATAAATACATATAGAGAAACAGTAGTAGTAGTAGTAATAATAATAATAATAATAATAAATAATAAAAAAGAATAATAAATAGAATATATAATAATAATAACAACAAAAATGAGACAAAATTAGGTGTCAACACATATAAAAATAAAATACTAATTTAGATTTTCATAAGAAAATTAAAGAATATTAAAAGATCAATTTTTAACATTTTAAATTATAAATATTATTTAGCATTAATCATATATATTTTTAATTTTTTTACTATTACAAAGTTAATAATTAATTGTTACGCATTTTATTTAAAATTTTATATATGATTTTATCAATTATATAACTAAGTATTTTAAATATATTAGTTAATCATATATATTTTTTAATCAAGTTTATATCTTTATTTCACACTGTTTTATTTAATAAAACTTTTCTGTCATTTTATTTTGTTTCTCTTGCTTTTTGTTTTTATACTTTTTCATTCCTTTCTTTCTTTCTTTCTTTCAATCGTATAGATAAACATATTATGAGTAATTCTATTAACAACAATATTTTTGCTACTTACAATCTGATTACTAAAACAGCGCACTTAAAAATCCTAAAAAATAAAAATACTTCTTTCCTTGTTCTCAACCATGAATTTTTATAGTAAGGTCATAAATTTTGACCATACTATAAGATTAACATAAAAAATATATGATTAAATATAAAATTAAAGTCATTAGATATAAAATATATTAGAAGTATAGTAAAAATATGATTACCAATGTAAACATTAATGTCAATAAATTTAAAAACATGATAATTTTCTTATAATAGATATTTATGTTATGATTATTATGTGTTTATATACTTCTAACATATTTTACATATAATAATTTTAGAATTATATTTAATCATGAATTGTTTACATTAACTTTAAGTTAATTATCAAGTGTTCACAATACTTCTAACATATTTTGCACATAATAACTTTAAATTTGCGTTTAATAATATGTTCTTTATGATTTTCCTCTAAAATTCTCCATTCACAACTTAATATTTTTTACATCTCCCAACCTTTCTCTCTAAACTTTTACTTTCTCTCTAAACTTTTACTCTAGCTCCCCAAAAACCAAAAATTAGCCAGTCGATTTTGGTTGGCGGAGAAAAATCCTCAAAAGAATATCCTAGAAATTCTTTTTCACCTTCTGTTTTACAATCTTTAACTAGATTTCCCTGAATCAAACCGAAAATCAGTAGATCTAGAAAAATGATTGGCAGTTTCAATCCTCGAACCCCACCTCCGTTGATCTAATGACAGTTATTTTCGAATATGTCATTCATCTCTCCACAACCTCCCTTCCCCTTAAACTTCAAGCCAAAATACTAGGTGAATCACTCAAACCAAAAGAAAAAGGAAAAAAAAAAAAGTGGTTTTTTTGCAGTTTCATTTTTTAAGTTTTAGGCTTTGTGTTGGTTCCTCACGCAAGGCTAGCTGAAATTTTTTTCAAGCATAAAAGGGTAAGTGGGTTTTCGTTTATACAGGGTTTCAGATCTGACTTTAGTGCTTGTTGCTGAAGAGGCCAAAGGCGATCGATGGTAAGGCAGGGCAACCGGTACAATCGTCGATCGATTATTGGTTTTTTGGGGGGCTGGCTTTCGGTTTTGGGTGGGGGAGAGTAAAAGTTTTGAGAGAGAGAGAGAGAGAGGGTTTGGAGAAAAAAAAATTGATTCGGAAGGATGATTAAGTCATTTCATTCAAGGGTATATTGGTATTAAAAATAAAAAATAAGGGTTACTTCTAAACAAACTCTATTATAAACTAGACACACTCTTTTTTATATAAAATTACATAAATATCCTTCTTTTCCCATCCTATTGTTTATCAGAAATCACTTCCAGGAGCTTGTTGCCGCTAGCAACTTGGTGCCGCAGCAACTTGGTGCCGCAGGAGCTTGTTGCTTGCAGTCCTTTGCTGTCGCGACAACTTGCTGCCTCAGCAACATACAACTGCTGCTAGGCAGCAACTCCGGTGAGCTACGGCTCACCAGAAAAAATTGTTGATGAGAGAAAGAGATTTAGGATGTACAATAAAGGCAACAAAGGAATAAAAAAATTTTAGGGTGTGTCTAGCAAAATTTAGAGCGTGAATAGAAAATCCCAAAAATAAGTTGTGAGAAGAAAAATGATGGATGCAGGAAGAAATGAGTAGAGGGTAAATTCTGTTGTCTGTTTGAGACGAAAAAGAAATGAAAGAGACAAAATGAAGAGTTCAAGAAGAGAAGTTTTCGAGCTCTAATACCATATCGAATTCTTGAAGAAAATGCAAGTAAAGCTTTTGTATTTATTGTTTAAAGATGTTGATATAATTAGATTTGTTCTAGAATTGGGCTACCCGCTTTTTTTTTTAGCGGATTTGGAAAAAAATTAAATTCGTTAAATGAGCTTAGGCTTGAAAATTTAGGTCGGTTAAAAAATGAGTTGTGCTTGGATTTATCGTTTCAAGCCCAAGTCCGATCCTTGGCTCATTTTACTATAATTTATTATAATTATTTTATATTAATATATTTTAAAATATTTTTACTTTTTTTTGTGCAGTTTATTTTGAGTTTGTATGTTTTTATACTTTAATTTAAATTTTCATATTTCTTGTAACTTTTGGTAAATATTTATTCAAACTTATTATGTTATACTTATTAAATATTATATATTTTAATTTTTTTATATTTTATTATAATTTTTTTGAAAAATTTAATAATATTTGGACGAGATTGGACAGATTTGGGCTTATACATATATGAAAAAAGGAGTTTGGACAAAAAATTAGGCTTGAAAAATGGGTTGAGTCGGGCTTGAGCTCATATTACCTCCTTAATACCTTACCTAAGCTAAACCCGAATCCAACTTGGCCCGACCTAGGAACAGGTCTAGATACAGTGTACTTATATACAAAAGTATATTAGCTGATGATCTAGTTGAGCTTATTACCTACCACAAACTAACTTGCTAACTAACTAATAGAATAATTATAAATTTTCAATATTAAATGATTGAAATTAAGTCAAAAGTAAATTTATGATAATTTTAGACTAGTTGGTACCATTCTAATATAGGTGCTTTGGGGTGCTTAAAATCTTCTCCGCATGTCATTGTACTCTTGGGCCTAGAACTTTGAACCATAGTTATCAAAATCATACGATGAGTAATATATATATCATACAATACTATTTGATTCACTACAAAATTAATACATACTGATATAGAATTGATTTTATTATTAATCGATAGTGTATCTATCGATATCCTAGTGAATTGATTTTATTCACTACAAAATTAATACATACAGATATAGAATTGATTTTATTGTTAATCGATAGTGTATCTATCGATATACAAGTGAATCGATACGTATCCATAATACATCGATACACTTCAATATGCTTTGTAGTGAAATTAAGTATAGCTTAATCCGAATCTAATTTAACACAATTAGCTAAAAAAAACAATTTTTATAGCTTTTTAACTAAAAAAGGCTCAAATACATATTTTTTACATATTTTAATCTTTTTTTAATTTTATTTAGTAAACTAAAATTAAAAATTAAAAAAAAAATATTTAAAAATATTCACAATTAATGAGCATGCTAGTTGTTTGGAAATAATCATATTTTTTTTATTTTTATCAATACTCACTTAATCCTATTAATATGTATAAAAATTTATTTTTTTGTTTATCTTATATGTTTATGCATTATTTATAATTAATCTTAAAATTAATTTATTGAATCATGCAATATGATAGTCAATTTTCTAAAATAAATTTGATTCATGATATGTATCTCAACTTAATAATTATGCTGCAAATATAGACTAATGCTTATTGTTAGGAATCTTTAGTAATATTTAATTATCTTTAAATTGAATAGATGACCAATTATGCTTAGATTGAATGATTGGTATAAGGATTCCTCAATTTGTGTCCAATGATTAGGTTAATTGACTTAAACGATATGATAATTTATATTTAATTTTTGAAAACTATATTCAATAGTTTGCTACCAATATCATGGTTCACCAAAATTATTTCAAAGAAATTTTCCTTTTAACATGGATAAAGAGCTCCACAATATTTTAAACTAACGAAAAATAAAATAAAAATAAAACACAAAATGGGGAAACCAAAAGAGACTTGCCTGCTGTCGTCGCGACACAAATAATAGTGTATCCTGTATAGGAGATCCAATATATCATATAATATTTAGACCAAGAAATAATATATCATATAATATTTCAATTTCAACGCAGAGAAGGAAAAGATACACTCAGTATGATGAGCAAAAAAAAAACACTCAGTATGAGTACGAACTTAGAAAAAAGCGTACCTGTTGAAAAATATTGCAAGTTGCACCCTCGCCAAAAGAAAAGCACCCAGTTGTACACATAGAACTGGACTACACCTACTCTAGAATATTGGATCCAGCCCAACAAGCACAGCTCAGTAAGTGATGGGAGTAAAACATTCATGAGAAGTTGGAAAAGGATAATAAAATCACGATGTAAATCCTAAAGGCAGCTAAAGATAAAAGATAATCAATCCCCTTAAGAAAAAAAAAATAAAAAGAAAGAATCTTTAATGTTTGTATTCATTTTTGAATAATAGATGTGACAATTTATATATATAATTTGTGTTTGTATCATGTAAAATATAAAAAAAATCTTATCAAAATTTACGTTGATATGTTAAATATATATTTTTAATTTTTATCATATTTATATAAAAAGAATAACTTATATTAGGATGATCCTAAAAAGTGGGTGTTTTAAGCGCTAATAAAATAATGACACTTCATTTTTTAAAATACATGTAATAATTATCTTACACTCATGTTCTCCCAATCAATATAATTAAATTAATTTAATCAAAGTTAACTCTCATTAAATATATTTATTTATCTATTTAACTCAAATTAATGAAAAAAATAAAAACTCACATAATTAACAAAAAGCTATTAACATCTAACAAAAAATTAATTTGAAAAGTAACAAAAAATTAATTTATAAAATACGAATATAAATCATGTTCGAGAGAATGTTTTTGGAAGAAGTTTCAAATATCATAGTATAATTTGGTTGGTCCTAAAAAATATAAGCTACTTCCTAATAATCCTAATTTTATGAATTTTAAATTTTTTTCATTAATCTAAGTTAAATAAGTGAGTAAATTGATTAGTAAAAGTTGACTCCTTAATAAATTAATTTAATAAAAATTGATTTGGTGAGTATAAAAAAAAGATAATTATTACATGTTTTTAAAAAAAGATGAGGTATTATTATTTTATTAGTGTCTAAAGCATTCAATTTTTAAGATTATTCTAATATAAGTTATTCTCTTATATAAATTATTTATCAAAATTTAGCACGAATCACTTTCATATCTTTCATTAATGTTTTTTTTTGGCGTTAATATGAATTGAATTTTATTGCTCTCGGATCAGTCTATTGCAACCGAATCCAATAGAGTCATTTATGTAGTAAACCAGTGCATTACGAAATCTACTTGAATAATCTATCAAAATTAAGAAATTATTAAATAGTGAAAAGGTTCAAACTTCTTACATGTAATAAAACACGGCGTTGAACCCTTGGGAAGAATGGGAAGACCATGAAACTTGGAAGCCCATTAATAGCTTTCGGTAGACGTCGTGAATAGGCAGGCCCGTGATGTTCGGCAGCGAACTCGGAAGGGGAACCCGGGCTTCGATTCTGCATGACTCATGGAAATAGGACGGTGGTGTTTTTCCATCTAAAAGATAAAGGTAAGTGCCTGATGAGAAACTGCTATTATTGCTGCAAGGGGTAGCATCAACGTACAGCGAAGAGTTAACTGGTGTTGTGCATGCAAGAAGATACGAAACATTACGATAAAAGTTCCAAAATTTTACTGCAGCTGAAAAGGAAAAGGAACTTCGGGGAATGGAGCACTCATCCCTTTTCAGGTTCGCATCCACAAGTCGAGCAGTTCTGTTAACATAAGAGATCTCTTGCACGTAGAATTTCCCATGTTTCAATGCCAGAATTGCCTCGTTATTGTCGCAAATCAGTTCAGACTTAGGCTCACCGCACTCAGGGGGCTGGCCTTTTACTCGAAAAGGGTAACTGATGTTAAGGTTTCCGCAGAAAAAAGAGGCGCAGAGTTTCTTTTCTCTTCGAGCGATGCAAGCCTTAGGGTACAAAGAAATAGCAATGATCATGATGAAAAGTTTTGCGCATATCATCCTTAAACTTGGGAAAAAAACTTAGACAAAAAAGAGAGTTGGGTTGTTAATTTTTGTCTTCCTTATGCATAACATATATCTGTATAATTCTTCGATCTTTAAGGTCAAAGTAAACAGATCAAGTCAAAAATGACAACAATTACTCAGTCGATCAATTTTATTTAAATGATTAGATTATACATATACAAATTGAAATTATAATCTATAGAAGAATTATTATTATTCTATATATTTGATATAAGTATTTCATTTTTTTTAATTGGTTATACTATTACATGTAAGAATACATCATTGAACAAATTAAATAAAACATTTAACATAAGATAAAACTTAATATTTAAAGGTTTCGAGTTTTAAATCAAATAGGAAAATATATTATATAATAAGTTATTTTTGTCTTCATCATTTACTTTTTAAAAAGCGTTTGGACAAGTTATTTTAAAATTTTGATGAATTTTGAAATGAAAATATTTTAAATTGCATAAATTCAAAATATTAATATTTGAATTATATTTTTTGGATAATTTTTTAAAAATTGACTATTAAAATATAAAGAAATAAAAAATCATTTTAAAAGAGAAATAATGATATATTAAATATAAGAAAAAGAAAATAGTTAAAAATATAATATGTGCATCATTTTATCCGTAAAAGTGTATAGACAATATTAATAATATTAAATATATTATATCTAAATAAAATTATACTTTCTTTTTAAATTGTGTATTTTAATGGTGAGTCATGTTGCATGTGAAACAAAGTAAGAAAAAATTAGGAAGAATTTATAAAAAAAAAACCATAAAAAACCATCTCTTCATATGGATTTTCAAAATGTGACTTGAAAATTTACAATTTAAACTAAGACGATTGGGTTTTAGATTTTTGAATATATTAATTAAAATGAATTTCTCTTTAAATATCTCATCCCCTGGGATCCTTAAGACAATAGTTCAAGCAGAAGTTGCTTTTTTCCTTACCCAGGTTCTTAGCAACTACTAGAAATTCTTTAATGTTAATCTTACGTCGGTAAAATAAAAAATGAGAAAATTAACCAATCTACTTGTGTAGTGCCAGGAGCTTGTATCCATCGAAGACAAAGGTGTTGAACTTGATGACTACAAGGAGTGTTTAAAGTAGAAGAAGCTGGAGTGGATGCGTTACAATTCTTATGGAAAAAGCGTAGGCTGTTGAGGGAAAACATAAAAAAGAAAATAAGTAAGCAGCAGGGGAACCTAAGAAAATCGAGAGTTTAACGTGTAATAAACTTCTTTATTTGTTAACGTCGGAAAAATATTTCTTTTTTTACGTCCGCCAGCTACCTTTAAGCCTTGCTTGATATGGTAAAAAAAAAGATAAAAAAAAAAATTAATCAAATGATTAAACTAGAAAGTAAAAAAATTGTTATGAAATATAACCATTTAATTAATTAATTTTTTTTTCACCTCTTTTTTTTTCATCCTACCAAACAAAACCTTAACGAAATGAAGAGAGTAAGCATTTTGTGTTTTGTTTATTCCATTAAATAGTTCCTCTGGAACTACCAGAATTTTAAAAAATACTTCTCATGACTTTCATTTCTTTAGGTATATTTATTTATTTATTTATTTATTCTGCAGTGTCTACGTGGTATGGTGATCCTTTTTTATATAAATGCTGATCATGACCTAATGAGCTAATTGATCAAGCAGCCGAGTATTAGATAAACTTTAATTAATAAATGAAGACTTCAAAGGTAACAAAGATTCTAATATAATAGATTATTAAAATAGAAAGCTTACTTCTTCAAAAGATGATGATGATGATGATCTATACAACAAATAAAAGACAACTACAAATTTTGTTTTGGTGACCTATGTCCACAAAAGATATATTGGTGATGATGCGCGTTCACAAAGGTTATAATATAAATAATAATATTTATTGTTGATTTCAATCAATCAACTAAATGGATCCTCATTTTAAAATCCAGACAGGTTTTATTTTTGTTAAGGCCAGAAAATACTGATCCAATAAAGCATTCTAAATTTAGAAGTGCTTAATGGATGGAGTCGGTTCGGGATCAATCTGGATGGGCCTCCATATAGTCTGGCTTGGACTCAAAACCGGCTTAATTGGACCTTAGGACGAATTGAGCCGGTTTAGTAGATTTTGAACCAAGTTTGTTAAGGGCTCTTTCAAATGCAGCCTGGTTTCACAAGAGCCCGACCTACCAATTTTGTTATTTTTTGTGTTTTTTTTTTAAATTTTCTTATACAATTTATTATTTTTATTTATTATTATTGTTAAATACTAAATAAATTAATGTTATAAGTTTAGAAAATAAATAAATATAAATGTGTTTTCTTAGAAGTAAATGATAAATGAATAAATATTTTAAATACAAATGATAAGTGTAATTATATTTCAAATGATAAACGATAAATTTAATTATATTTTAAATGTATAAATAAGTTAAATAATAATTTTATTAAATAAGTTATAATAACTTTATCAGATAATAAGTTTTTTTTTATTACAACAATTTTATTAGATAAAAATATATTAAATAAATCATTATTTTTATTGAAATTAATAATGAATTTTTTAAAAAAAGTATTAATAGCTCGAGACAGGCCTAATTCAACCCTAAGACCGGCTTGTCAGTTCACGGGACCCGACTCATGCTTATAAAAAAGAAAAGAAGGAAGAAGCAGGGGAACTTAAGAAAATCAAGAGTTTAACATGCAACAAACTTCTCTAATTTTTAACGTCAAAAAATATTTCTTTTTAACGTGCGTCAGCTATCTTTAGCAAAATTAAGGGAGTAAGCATTTTGTATTTTGTTTATTCCATTAAATAAGAACTCTGGAACTACCGGAACTTTAAAAGAAAAAAAATACTTCGCATGACTCGAAACTTTTGACTTTTTTTTTTTTGTATATTTATTTATTTATTTATTTATTTATTCTGCAGTGTGTACGTGGTGTGGTGATCCTTTATTATGTTATCGAAAATGCTGATGATGACCTAGAGAGATAATTGATCACGCAACCGAGTATTAGATAAGTTTTAATTAATAAATGAGGAAGGTTCGGGACAACAAGTAAATTTACCGAAATCATCGGTGTTCTTTAGCTCAAATACTGCCGTCTGCAGCCACACACAAAACCTCGATCCGTGAGGGGTTGGGAGTAAGAGCTTTCAAAGCAAAGACAGATACTTGGGTCGCCCTTTACTCTTTGGAAGATCCAAAGAAAAGAGAATTTATGACTAATATTGGTTAAAATTGAGTGGTAAAAGACTCATTCTTCTTTAAGTATAACTCGGATTCGAGTCATGCGTATAAAGTAAATTGTGCTGAGAGGGACGTCCCACTTTCATGTGATCGGACAATTTTCCGACTTCAAAATAATCATATAAAGCGAATATAAGAGGTCAAAAAAAAGAAAAGAAAAGAGAATTTATGAGTATTAAAGACAAGCTTTGGCGACTAATGCAAGGATGAAAGAGAAGGTTTTTGTCTTTTGCTGGGAGGGGTGTTTTGATACAAGCTATTGCTCAAGCCATCCCACTATATTACATGAGTTGCTGCAAATTGCTGACGAACTTTCTACACGAGCTAAATGGTATTATATCAAACTTCTAGTGGGGAAGTAGAGAGGGGGAGAGGAAAATTCTTAGGAAGAAATGGAGTGACTTATGCATTTCCAAATTGGATGGGGGCTTGGAATTCAAAGATTTTGAAGCTATTAATTTAGCTTTGTTGGCGAAATAGTGGTGGAAGTTACAAAATGATAATAATTCGTTATTATTCCGTATACTAAAAGCAAAATATAATAGATAATTAAAATAGAAAGCTTACTTCTTCAAATGATGATGATGATCTATACAACAAATAAAAGACAAGTACAAATTTTGTTTTGGTGACACATGCCCACAAAAGACGTATAGATGATGATGCGCGTTCACAAAGGTTATAATATAAATAAGAATTTATATATGATGCACTGATAGTATATAATATTTATACACTGTCAATGTTGTAGAGGTTAATACATCATCAATATGCAAACTAAAAATATGTCAAGTCTTTAAAAATAAATATAAATAAATATTTTTTTAATTTGCTCATAAGGGTTTATTGATGATGTGTCAATCTCTTGTATATTAACAATGTATAAAAACTATATACTGTCAGTGCATCATATATAAATCTTATAAATAATAATATTTATTGTTGATTTCAATCAATCAACTATGGTTCCTCATTTTAAAATCCAGACAGGTTTTATATTTGTTAAGGTCAGTAAATACTGATCCAATAAAGCATTGTAATTAGAAGTTCTTAATGGATCGAGTCGGTTCGGGATCAATCTGGAATGGGCCTCCATATTGTCTGGCTTGGACTCAAAACCAGCATAATTGGACCTTAGGCCCAATTGGGCCGGTTTAGTAGATTTTGGACCAAGTTTGTTAAGGGCTCTTTCAAATGCAGCCTGGTTTCACAAGAGCCCGACCAACCAATTTTTTTATTTTTTGTGTTTTTTTTAATTTTCTTATACAATTTATTATTTTTATTTATTATTATTGTTAAATACTAAATAAATTAATGTTATAAGTTTAGAAAATAAATAAATATAAATGTGTTTTCTTAGAAGTAAATGATAAATGAATAAATATTTTAAATACAAACGACAAGTGTAATTATATTTCAAATGATAAGCGATAAATTTAAATATATTTTAGTTTAACTTTATTAAAACAAATTAAAAAAAATTTAAAAGTAATATAATTTTTTTAAATAATAACTTTATTAAATAAGTTATAATAACTTTATTAGATAATAACTTTTTTTTATTACAATAACTTTATTAGAAAAAAATTTATTAAATAAGTCATTATTTTTATTGAAATTAATAATGAATTTTTGAAAAAAAGTATTAATAGCTCAAGACTGGCCTAATTCAACCCTAGGACCGGCTTGTCGGTTCACCAGACCTGACTGATCCTTATCAAAAAGAAAATAAGGAAGAAGCGGGGGAACTTAAGAAAATCAAGAGTTTAACATGTAATAAACTTCTCTAATTTTTAACGTCGGAAAAATATTTCTTTTTAACGTGCGTCAGCTACCTTTAGCAAAATTAAGGGAGTAAGCATTTTGTATTTTGTTTATTCCATTAAATAGGACCTCTGGAACTACCGGAACTTAAAAAAAAAATACTTCGCTTGACTCGAATTTTTTACTTTTCTTTCTTTAGGTATATTTATTTATTTATTTATTTATTTTGCAGTGTGTACTTGGTGTGGTGATGCTTTATTATATTATCGAAAATGCTGATGATGACCTAAAGAGATAATTGATCACGCAACCGAGTATTAGATAAGTTTTAATTAATAAATGAGGAAGGTTCGGGACAAGAAGTAAATTTACAGAAATCATCGGTGTTCTTTAGCTAAAATACCGCAACCACACACAGAACCTCGATCCGTGAGGGGTTGGGAGTAAGAGCTTTCACTGCAAAGACAGATACTTGGGTCTCCAGTTACTCTTTGGAAGATCCAGGAAAAGAGAATTTATGGGCATTAAAGACAAGCTTTGGCGGCTGATGCAAGGATGGAAGAGAAGGTTTTTGTCTTTAAAGGAAGACATTCTCTGCCCACAAAGCATATAACAGATGCTCAAGACATTAGCAGCCAACGATCAACAATTCAGCCTCTCTTGCCTGCCTCAATTAACTCAAGTAATAAAGTATGAAAAGAGGATACAGAGCATACAACAAATGATCAGCCAACGGTCAACAAATTACTGGAGCAATGGCAGCCTAAAGTCACTCATGACAGATTCCATTTGCAGAAAATCTCTTGACTATTGTATAAATCATATTCTATTTTTAATTACTTGTCAAAGTTTCCAAATCTGCCAAGGAAACTTCTCTTTGTACTTAAACTTATTTTCTATATAATAGACTAATAATTTCTTAAGGACTCACTCAAGAGTTTGGTGAGATCCTATAATTCTGTCTTCTTCTTAAAAATTCTTCATGTTATCCGAGCCATTATAGAGTGAGTCCTAATTGTCTTCTCAATCCTCTTTTTCTCTATCTTGTATCTACAATAAACTTCTTCACAGATTCCTTCTTCGTCTTATTCTCTTCAAAAAAAATTTTCTTGCACATTTCTACAAACACCTGGTCATCTCATATTCATTTCTGGTTCTCAACCTCTTACTAAATCTATCCCACTTCTCTTATCATTTTCAATGGCATTGACAACACTAGCAAAATACCCATACCCATCAACACTCAACGTCAGTAATTTTGTTTCTATTTGTCTCAATCAAACAAACTTTCTCCTCTGGAAAACACAAATCATGGGACTTGTAGAAAGTCAAGATATGTTTGGTTTCATTGATGGAAAATATTCCATACTTGATCAAATGATCCTTACCTCTGATTCTGCTAATCCAGAATTAAACCCAGCATATTTGTCTTGGAAAAAATCTGACTCTCTTCTTCAAGGATGGATTACAGGTACTCTTTCTGAAGAAGTCCTTGGTCTTGTGGTTGGACTTGAAACCTCTGCTGATGTTTGGAAGGCTTTGGTAACTGCTTTTGCCCAAGAAACACAAGAGCGTGAATTTTATCTTCTACAAAATTTTCAAACTAGCAAAAAGGACACTCTGCCTCTATCTGAAGACATTCTCAAATTCAAGGGGATTTGTGATGACTTAGCTGCTATTAGCAAACCAGTCAGTGATAGTACAAAGGTGTTTCAATTGCTACGTGGCCTTGGTCAAGGATATGAATCATTTGTCACAACAATGATGAAACCATGAATTCCATCTTTCCGTGAGATTGTTCCCCTTCTCCAAGGACATGAAACAATGAAATCAATTAATTCCTCCGAAGGTTTTGGATCTCTTAATCAAAATATGGCTTTTGTTAGTCAACGTTTTCAACATCGACCAAACGGAAGGAAATTCAACCAAAAGTTCAGACAGCCCCAAACTACATTTACCTCTCAAGGTCGTGGTTTTCTCCAAGCCAATCACCACCCTTCAGCAGTCAAAGATGGTATTTTGGGTGCAAAGCCTTCTCTTGTCACTAATGAAAAACATCCTACTTCTACAATACATGAACAACAATCTGAAGTTGTTTGTCAAATCTACAAGAATACAGCCTTGAACTGCTGGCAACGATACAATCAACTCTACCAAGCTGACATGCCATCACAAGCCTTGGCTGCAATGACTATTGTTGATATGCAGAATGAAGCGTGGCATCTTGATACTGGAGCTTCCGCACATATGACAGTAGATGCCGGTAAGTTATTCAATATCACTAAATATAATGGTTATGACAAAATTATGGTAGGTGATGGAAATGTTTTGGATATTACTCACATTGGCTCTACTTCTATTAACACTGGCAATAATAAATTACTCTTAAAAAATGTTCTTATTGTACTTGAGATAAAGAAAAACTTATTATCTGTTAGTCAATTAACTAATGAATACCCTTATACTTGTAAGTTCTCATCTAGTGAGTTTGTGATAAAGGACAGAACCAAGAAACAGGTCATAGCAACGGGATGTAGGCATGGAGGATTATATGCATTACAACCAACAAATGAAGCAGCTTTCTTTTCAACCAGATTTCGAGTGGTTAGTGATAAAATATGGCATGAAAGACTTGGGCATCCTCAAATGCTTGTAGTTGACCTCTTGAAGAAAAACAATTTAATTTCTAGTACAAATAAATCCAATAAGGTTGTACATTTTTGCAATAGTTGTCAAATGGCAAAAGCATGTAGACTGCCTTTTTTAATTAACAATGAATTTTGTGATGATCCTATTTCGGTTATTCATTGTGATTTGTGGGGTAAATCACCAACTTTATCACATCAAAATTTTAGCTACTATGTTATTTTTATTGATGAATGCACACGTTTTACTTGGTACTTTCCTTTGAAGAGTAAGTCAAAATTTTTTCAATGTTCTATGGATTTTCACAAATATGTTGAAAATCAATTTGACAGAAAGATTAAGATTTTCCAATCGAATGGTGGAGGTGAGTTCTCTGATAAAAAATTTAACGCTTATTTATCTAGTTTTGGTATTAAACATCAAATTTCTTGTCCTCGCATATCTAAACAAAATGGTCTTGCAAAAAGAAAGCATCGAAGCATTACTGAACTTGGCCTAACTATGCTCTTTCATGGAGGTGTACCTAAGAGCCTATGGACTGAAGCATTTGGGACAGCTGTTTGGTTAATAAATCGACAGCCATCAAGGGTGCTAAAATGAAAATGTCCTTATGAACTACTCTTTGGAAAACAACCTGACTACTCATACTTACGAGTGTTTGGATGTCGTTGTTTTCCTTATTTACGAGATTATGCGAAGACCAAACTTGACCCTAGATCTTTACCATGTGTGTTTCTTGGCTATAGTGAAATATACAAAGGCTATAAATGTTACCACCCACCAACAAGGAGGATGTACATATCTCGCCATGTTGTCTTCAACAAAAATACATATCCTTTTCATGAACCAAGTAATTTATTTTCTAGAACATGTCATAATTCTGAAATTACAACCTTTTCTGAGTGGTGTACAGGACCTACAAGAATTATTGTTGATAAACACTGTAACATAAACCCAAAGACGCCACCTATCATTGATGATGATGCTTTAGATAATTCCCAGTCGCTTGATCCAAGTCCATTGCAATCTCCGGTTCCATTATGTACACTAGTTGAGGAAACAACTATCAAACCAGATTTGCAGTCTATTGCTGATCAAGAAGACATAGTTTCATTATTAGAATTATCCATCGACTCAACTCAACCACAGGTACATAATTCGAACTCACATACTTTACATAATTCAATCACCACTCAAGACCCAAGTTCACCTACAAATCCTACCTTTTCCCAACCTTTTCGTACTCATATCATGACTACATGATCTCAAAGTGGAATCACAAAATCAAACCCCAAATACATCTCATCAGATTACACCTTCAAGGCTGATTGCATTCCTTCTGAACCTAAAACATTAAAATATGCATTACGACACCCTGGTTGGTCTAACGCTATGAAAGAAGAACTGGTAGCACTTTATGAAAATGGGACTTGGGAATTTGTGCCACGAACTCCTAACATACATGTGATTGGCTACAAATGGGTGTATAAAGCTAAATTGAAATCCGATGGATCCTTGGAGAGATTAAAAGCTCATCTTGTTGCCAAAGGGTATTCTCAAGTTACAGGTTTGGATTTTTCAAAAACTTTTTCACCTGTTGTTAAACCAACCACTATACGTATTGTTCTCACTGTTGCTTTAGTTTCCAAATGGGAAATCAAGCAATTGGATGTAAAAAATGCCTTTTTACATGGAACATTATCTGAACCTGTTTACATGGAACAACCACTTGGTTTTCACGATACAACTAAGCCTACTCATGTTTGTCGTTTAAAAAAAGCATTGTATGGTCTTCGTCAAGCTCCTCGTGCCTGGTTTGATCGTTTTAGTTATTTTCTTCTTTCAATTGGTTTTTCTTGTAGCTCTGCTGATTCCTCTCTTTTTATTCGACAAAATACTCATGGTACAATTTTGTTATTGGTATATGTGGATGATATTATACTCACCGGTAGCAATACTAGTTTTTTTGGACAGCTTTGTTGCAGAACTTGGTGCCACATTTTCCTTAAAAGATCTTGGCTATGTACATTATTTTCTTGGTGTGGAGGTACATCGAATCTCTCAAGGGCTTTTCCTCAATCAAGCAAAATATGCCACTGAGTTACTTCAAAAAGCACAAATGATTGATTGCAACCAATATCTACCCCTATGGTTGCAAAGCCTCGACCATTTTCTGAAGAACTATTTCACGATGCTCATCATTTCCGTGGCATTGTTGGTGGTTTACAGTACCTGACATTTACTAGGCCAGACATCACTTATAGTGTCAATTATGTTTCACAATTCATGCATTCCCCAACAAAATTCCACTTCTAGCTAGTTAAAAGAATCTTGCGTTATGTTAAAGGAACTATTACCTCTGGTATTCGACTTCTTTCTAATACTACACTTGATCTGTATGCTTTTTCTGATGCTGATTGGGCAGGTTGTCCGCTCACTAGGCGATCAACTTCTGGATATTGTACTTTTCTTAGTGGAAATTGCATTTCTTGGAGCTAAAAAAAACAACCTACAGTAGCTCGCTTTAGTGCAGAAGCAGAGTATCGAGCTTTAGCATCCACTACAGCTGAACTTACATGGATTTCCTTTATTCTTCGAGATATTGGTCTTTACATGCAACAACCAGCAACTCTCTTGAGTGACAACATGTCAGCACTTCATATGACTATTAATCCTGTTTTTCATGCTCGGACAAAACATATTTAGATTGACTATCACTTCGTACGTGAGAAAGTGGCCTTGGGCTCCATTATAACTCGATTTGTCTCTTCAAGAAATCAAGTGGCAGATATTTTTACCAAACCTCTCTCTCGTGCTTGTTTTGAGGATTTGCAAATCAAACTTGGACTATGGTGTATTCTCATGTCCAGTTTGAGGGGGAGTAAAGGAAGACATTCTCTGCCCACAAAGCATATAACAGATGCTCAAGACATTAGCAGCCAACGATCAACAATTCAGCCCCTCTTCCCTGCCTCAATTAACTCAAGTAATAAAGTATGGAAAGAGGATACAGAGCATACAACAAATGATCAGCCAGCGGTCAACAAATTACTGGAGCAATGGCAGCCTAAAGTCACTCATGACAGATTCCATTTGCAGAAAATCCCTTGACTATTGTATAAATCATATTCTATTTTTAATTACTTGTCAAAGTTTCCAAATCTGCCAAGGAAACTTCTCTTTGTACTGAAACTTATTTTCTATATAATAGAATAATAATTTCTTAAGGACTCACTCAAGAGTTTGGTGAGATCCTATAATTCTGTCTTCTTCTTAAAAATTCTTTAGTCTTTTGCTGGGAGGCTGTTTTGATACAAGCTATTGCTCAAGCTATCCCATTATATTACATGAGTTGCTTCAAATTGCCAACGAACTTTCTACAGGAGCTAAAAAGTATTATATCAAACTTCTAGTGGGGAAGTAGAGAGGGGGAGAGGAAAATTCATTGTAAGAAATGGAGTGACTTATGCATTTCCAAATAGGATGGGGGCTTGGGATTCAAAGATTTTGAAGCTATTAATTTAGCTTTGTTGGCGAAATAGTCGTGGGAGCTACAAAATGATAATAATTCGTTATTATTCTGTACAATGAAAGCAAAATACTTCCACCAATGTTCCCCGTCAAATGCAATAATTCGCCCAAATGTTTCTTACTTATGGAGGAGTCACCTCGAGGTGATCAAGGATCAAGGTGGAGGGTAGGAGATGGCAGTTTGATTGATATATGGCAAGACAAATGGATTAAGAAGCCACCGTCTTTTACACCAAAGAGATGGTTTACTGGAGAACTTACACCGATGAAAGTGGAGATGCTGATTGATAACAAATCAAAGACATTGAAAGTGGATATTCTAAACCAACTTTTTTATTGTAGAAGATATTGGCTTCATCACAAGATGGAATGGCTGATGTGCAACTATGGAATGGTATAGTATTGGGGTGCTTTACAGTGAGATCAGCCTATTATGTTTCAAGAAATATTTTGGGGATGTCCACTTATAGCCAAGAAAATAAAAGCATCGTTTGGAGGAAATTGTGGAGTGCTAAAGTTGAACCAAAGGTGAAGTATTTTTGCTGGAGAGCAATTTAGAATATTCTTCCAACATATAAGAGATTGAAGGAAAAACATATTGAAGTAGAAGATAGATGTCCAATTTGTGGAGAAGTCGGGGAATCGTGGAAACATATTTTATTCTAATGTAGATTGAGCAGGCAGGTTTGGCTTTTTATTAGGGACTGGATTAATAATATATTCAGTGGAGATTTGGACGGTATAACATTCTGGGAGAAACTAATAGATGAAGCGGGTAATTGAGATGGCTGGGATCTTGTGCTGCTTGTCTGTTTTCTAATCTGGAAGAACAAGAACAAATGTGTTTTCGAAGGGACATGTGAAATTCTAGAGAAGATTTGGAAAATTGGGGAGTTTTGGCTGCAGGAGGTTAGGAGGACTCAGTTGAGAATTGTAACTGGTTTAATAGATGGACCTACAGTCAGAGATAGTATGTAGTTAGCTCCTTCACCAGGGACAGTAAAAATTAATGTTGATGCAAGCTTTGCTGACAACAAAGCAATCTTGGGGGTGGTGGCGAGAGACCATGCTGGAAGCATTTTATGGTGTGCAGTAAAGGAAAAGAATGAAGTAGAAGATGCAATGCAGAGTGAATGCATGGCTATATTATGGGGACTAAAGCTGGCAAGAGATAACGGGTTACAGGAGATCCAACTAGAAAATGATAATCAGAGGGCGATTATTGAAATTTTGGAGCAAAAACAAAGTTTTTGGGAAGGAAGAGCACTGATTGAAGATATTAAAAGATTAGGGTTGGCTTTTAGGCAATGTTTTTTCCTCTTTTGTTAATAGAGAGAGAAATCAGTTTGCCCATTATTTAACAAAGCAAAGGGGTTTAGGCTCTGATTTTGGTATTTGGCATCAATCTATGCCTGATAACTTTTGTAATCCAAATTCATGAATGAAATATCATATTTCCATAAAAAAATATAAATGAAGACTTCAAAGGTAATAAAAGATTCTAATATAATAAATTATTAAAATAGAAAGCTTAACTTCTTTAAATAATAATAATAATAATAATAATAATAATAATAATAATAATAATAATAATAATAATAATAATAATCTATAACCTATAATAAAAAAAACTCATTAACATAATTTTGACATGTGTCCTTTGTTTTTTTTGAGTTGGTTTGGTAATTATATTTATATATATATATATATATATATATATATATATATATATGTATGTGTATATATATATATATATATTACAATTTTTATATTATTTTGGTTTGATAAAAATCATTGTTTAAACTTACTATGAAGAGAAGAGAGAGACAACAAAAAGTTCAAACAAAAAAAATTGAAAAGAATTAAATCAAATATTTACAATTTTTTCTTTTATAAATGCTTATTATTTTTTCAAAGTTAAAAACAAAAAAAGAAGCAAAAGATATGAAAAGTGTAGAGAGAACAAAACTTAAAATTCAAAGAATTTTTTAAGGGACTAAACTAAATATTCTTGTAAAACAATTCAAAAATTCGTATTAAAATTTTTTAAAAAAATTCAAATCAAATACAAAAAAATTTGGTTTGCAAAAATGCGAATAAAATACTAAAAATATTACAAATAATATAAAAATTCAAAAAAAATGATAAAAGTATAGTATAAAGCGAAAATTTTCAAAAATAAATTTTTAAAACTTAAACACCAACAAGCACACAAAAATATAAAAAATAAGTCTACGAATCAAAAACTTTCAAAAAAACTTCTTTAAATATAAAACTAGAAGACTATAAAAGAGAAAATAAAGTAATAAATAAATAATTTTAATATTAAACACTTAGAGACTACGATAAATAAAAAAATGTAGTAACAGGGATTAGTCTAATATGAATTTATATTGAGAAAAACGAATTATGATCAAACTGAAAATTTAAATATTTTATAAGTTTAATTTTTTAATTTTTGTGTTAAAATTTTGTTTATTTTTTAAAAAACAAAAATAAAAAATAAATAAGGTGATTAATTGGTAAATTAAACGTTATCATTTTTATTTAATAAATCAATATTTTAAAAATAATTATCTTGATTTATTATTATTTTTAAAACTATTTATAATACATATAATTTTTATGAAAAAAAAAATGCCCCCACGTCAAACCAGGGGTATTGTCTTAATAATAATCATCTATACATAGATCAAATAAAAGTTAACTACAAATTTTATTTTGGTGACACATGTCCACTAAAGTTATATAGGTGATAGTGCATCTTCAGAAAGGTTATAATAATAATAATAATAATAATAATAATAATAATAATAATAATTATTGTTGATTTCAATCAATCAACTAAATGGATCTTAATTTTTAAATCCAAACAGATTTTATTTTTGCTAAGGCCAGTAAATATTGATCCAATGAAGCCTTCTAAAAGATGCTTAACCAGTCAAGCCAATCTGGGATCAATCTGGAACCAATATGATATACCTTGGCCTGTACTTGAAATTGGCCCAATCTGATTGGGCCAATTTAGCATATTTTGAACTGGGCCTGTTAAGGGCTCTTTCAGGTCCAGCCCAATTTTATAAGAGCCCAAATTTTTTTTGTGTTTTTTTTAATTTTCTTATACAATTTATTATTTTCATTTATTATTATTGTTAAATACTAAATAAATTCATGCTATAAGTTTGGAAAATGAATAAATATTTAAAATATAAAATGAATAAATATTTTAAAGACATACTAAATAAATATGTTTTCTTAGAAGTAAATGATAAATGAATAACTAATTTAAATATAAATGACATGTGTAATTATATTTCAAATTATAAATGATAAATTTAATTATATTTCAAATTTAATAAATAAGTTTAACTTTATCAAAGCAAATTAAAAAATTTAAAAAGTGTTATAATTTTTTAAATAATAACTTATTAAATAAGTTATAATAACTTTATTTGATAATAACTTTATCTTTATTATCTTTATTACAATAATTTTATTAGATAATAACTTTATCTTTATTACAATAACTTTAGTAGATTAAAATATAGTAAATAAGTCATTATTTTTAATGAAATTAATAATGAATTTTTTAAAAAAGTAAAGTTAGAAAACCATAAAAAAAAAGTAAAAAATAAAAAAAATGTTAATAGCTGGGGACCAGCCCGAGAATCAGCCTGTTGGTTCACAGGACTGGACCGGTCCCTTGTGAGCCTCTTCTGGCTCTGTTCGATCTGACACAGTATTTAAATTGAGCCAAATTAGTTTTATTGATGAATGGACTGAAAGCGATTTAGCCTTGCTTGAAGCCGCTCTGGTTTGACCTATTAATAGCTCTAATCCTAGTGTTAGTTAAATGTTTGTTCGCAAAGTTAAAAATATTTGAATTATTATTTCATATACACATTATTAGTAGAGCTGTTCACGGGTTGGACTATCCGTTTAGGTTTGAAGGTACGCTCGATATTTGATCAGATTTGAACAAAAATATCTGATGCAATAATCTTGCTTGGGCAAAATTTTTAGGCCCGAATTTATATTTTTTTTATTTCATTTTTAATACTAATTAAAATTTTATATATGTTTACAAAGTATAATATAATTATATATATAAAACATTATTAATTAATAAACATGATTATAAATATTTAATATAGAAATTGATATGCAAATTTTGACAAATTAAATTAAATTTTAAAGGGTATAAAATAATAAAAAACAAATAAATAAAAAATTAAAATATAAAAAATTTATTTTTCGGGCTAAGCCGGATCGAGCTTAATCTTGTAGTATAAAAATGAAACAGGTTTGGACAAAAACTCATGCCCGAATTTTTGGGTCAAACCGGACCGGGCTTGGGCATACATATTACACATTAATATATGTCATGGGCCTGACCCGAGTCGAGCTTGGCCCATAATCAGGTTTAATTATTAGTAAGACATTGTCATGTATTTTTTTGGGATTATTATCTTATCCACCGCCAATATTATTTTTTAACTCTATAAGCGAGATTAGGATGATGACACGTGTCCCATTTTATTTATTTTTTATTTTCTTAATATTTTTAAAGGACACATGTCATCATTTTAATCTCGCTTGTGGAGTTAAAAAACTCTACCGACGATGGATAGGATAATAATCCCTTTTTTATTTATTATATTAATTTATAAACTTTTTATATATACTCTAATGAAATATCTGATAATGTTGTTTTCAAATAAATTTTCTATATGGTTATTATTGGAAGAATATTGGTCGGAGATGATAGTAATTTGATAAAAAAAAAGGTAATCTAAATGATTGGTTCAGTGGTGTAAAGTTTCATTGAGTTTCTAAGTGAACACAATCCGTAACGAGAAGTCTCGTGTTCAAATATTTACCAAGTCAAATTCCCTTTGACCAGCGTGAAACGCGAAAGGAAATTAATTTCATAACCAATGTGATATAAAATATATTTTGATTTAAAAAAATAAAAATGCAAAAAAAAAACTTACAAATAAAGATATATCCTTGTAAGATCAAAGCTTGAACCTAGCTAAATACCCCACTTGATATGAACACAATTGGAGAAACCATTACCACTATCAACAATTTCATTCAAATATTTCAAATGTATATTTAACCGATTGAGCAAAGTGTTTATGCAAAAAAACCTATGTAGATAAGTTATCTTATCAAAATCCTAGAAGCATGAAGACAAGAATTTAAGGTACGTTAGTTACAAAGATAGACGGCTTAAAGGAGAAATTCATGAGCATGAGAGAAGGGTTTTGGCTCTACTCTGGTCCAGCATCGTCGCTTTATCAAGCTATGTTCCTGAATTTCTGTTATAGTGTCACAAAAGCAAACAGCACCTAACAAGTCAACTTGGTTTTTTTTTAATCAACTGTGTTGCATGCGTGTCAATTGTCACAGAATCCATATTTTGTGGTGAACAGAGCAATAATAGTCAGTGCCCAGTTTGGTTTGAAAGAAAAGCAGTAGTTCACATGCAAAAATCAGTAGCCCCTTGAGTGAATGGCAGCTTTCAATGGTGAATAAGTGAATACTAGCCTAGTGGGCAGTGGACAGTAAATCTGGTCAAAGGTACGGTCGGATCGATCCAAAATCAGGTAATAATAGCTCAAATTCAATTCAGTTCGTAAATTAGGACTTGATTTTTAATTCAGATTTATTTTTTATTTTATTAACAAATCCTAGCCCGACGGGTCACCTGGACTGGACTGACTATAATCTAAATTCCAACCACCTTGGAAACTTTAGAATTGGAAAATAATAATATGCTTTCTTATTTTTTTTTTACAAAAAAAATATTAAATAATTAAAAATATGATGCTTGAATTCGAATTCAAAATTTATAATATGTCATAACTTATTTTAATCACTAAATCAAGTGATTGTTAACAATAATAATATGCTTTCAAGCACTAGTAATCTGTAACATATAACTACAAACTTTATTTGTGTGAGACCTGTTCAGTGTTAAACTAATAAATTCATTAAAATATAAAGCTAGAAAAATAATCTAATTCAGAGAAATTCTAAATGCAATCCCATTTCTACTGTTCATAATTTTCTTTTGAATTTTATGACAAAAATATATTTGAAATGACATTTTTAACCCGGAAATGTAACACTCACGCGGGTACTTAGCACACCCGTGAAAGTTTACTTCCGTGGGATTGTGTGCACCTTAAAAAATCAATTTCAATGACAAAAGCCAAAATTTTTTATGTATTTTTTAAATGAACAAACCTATAAACTGTCCAATGTGTAGAAAAATTTTCAACGAACATACAACCCGTGGAAGTAAACTTCTGCGTATGTGTGGTACTTGCAGAAGTTTACCTCCGCTGGTATGGGTGAGGTTAAAACTGTTATTTAAATTTTTTTCATAAAATTTAAAAAAATGATTATGAAGAGTAAAAATGAGATTGCATTTAAAATTTTCTCCTTGATTTAATGTAAAACTCTATTTCAGGGCTCACGCCACATATGTCCTCTTCATTCACCTTTACATCACATTTGGTTTGCTTGAAAAGAATTCCTTTTCAGCCTCCTTCTGTCTAGAACAACCATTGTTGTTATTTGCTTCAGTTTCAAGCTTAGAATTGGCATTCTGTATGAAAGTAATAACAGCAGATATACATATAAATATATGTGTATATATATATATATATATATATATATATATATATATATATATAAGTCTTCAAGAACAATAATACAATAATTATAATTGAAACAAAATAAGGTACAAATACAAACAGAGTGAACCCAGACCTATGTATCACATTGTTTCCTTAAAATAGATTCACCCTCTCACCGTGGGTGCTTGAGTAACTTAAGTGTCTAATTCAGATGGATGCAACAGTAACCAAGTAGCAAAGGCACATCACCAATCTACTTCAATTGAACTTTCAAATATCCAAACTCTATCACACTGAGAGTCCTAAAACTAGGAGCTTGAAGTAATAACAAACTTGAGAGAGAAATTAGAAAGAAGCTAGAGAATATGTTGTATATAGAACAAAATAAAGAGATCTCCTTTTATAGCCTTCACCTAATGGTATTTTGGTTCTTCAAATTTTTTGAATTAATACAGTTTTTTATTCCATTGATAGTTACACATTTTAAATTTAAACTATTGAAAGTTACAAATATAGAATTTAATTTAGTGGCAATTATGAATTCAATGGTAGTTACAACCAGCATCAAAATTGCATTCACCCATTTATCTTTCTAAGTGTACAAACTTTTTACTAATACAAAGTGAATTTCCACTCAAATTGTAACTTTTACATGGATATTAAATGACTCATTATATGACCATTTTCCAAAAATCCCATGTGAATGAAAAATTGAAAGAGAAAATGGAATAGTGAAACAAAAGTTTTGACATCAAAAGTTTTTGACCTGGTGATAGAGTTTAACATTCAAAACCTGCTTAGGATAGGTAGGTATTACCCTTTGAACCTTCCCTTGTGAATGTAAGTTTATTTTACTAGGTTATCAATAGTCATGATGACTTTGAATTGTTTTGTCATTTGTGTAAATGATGACATACTTCACACAAGCATCTTTCTTGAAAAGATTTAGTTCCCACTGTTACGTTAATTTTGGCCTTGAACATATCCTTGGTTCTGCAAAATTATTAAGAATATTGAGCCCTATTCAATGTCCCATAGAAGCGGCCCCTCTTCGCTCTCACACAGGTTTTTATAGACCTAAAGAAAGCATATGATAAAGTGCTTAGAGAGACACTATGGTGGTCCTTAATGAAGAAAAAAGTACCTAAAAAATATATTGAACTAATTAAGAAATGTATGGAGATACAAGAACACATGTGAGGACATTTGTAGGATAAACAAACAAATTTCCTATTACAGTGGGATTACATCAAGGATCAACATTAAGTCCATTCTTGTTTGCTTCAGTGATGGATCAACTGACAAAATTCATCCAAGATAAGGTACCTTATTACGTTGGTGTATAATGTTTGCAAATGATATTATCTTTATTATTGAAACTAGAACAAAAATCAATGCAATGTTGGAACCGTGGAGATAGATGCTAGAATCAACAAGATTCAAACTAAGTAGATTGGAAACTGAATTCACAAAATGTAATTTCAATTTAAATAAAAAAGAAGATTAAAGTATAGTGGCATTAGAGGGGGAGGTAATCCTTAAGCGAGATCATTTTCGATATTTGAGGTCGATAGTATAGATGGATGGAGAGATTGATGAGGATATGACTTATAAGATCTTGACTAGCTGGAGCAAATAGAAAAGCTCTATAGGTATATTGTGCAATAAAGGAATTCTTATATGGTTGAATGGCAAGTTCTACAAGACAGTTGTTAGACCAACATTGCTCTGTGGTAGTGAATGGTGGGAGACTAAGAGAATAAATGCTGCAGTGTATGTGTAGATATATGAGAAACGATAAGATGAGAACTAAAGACAGTCACAAGAAGGTTGGAATGGTATCTATTGAAGATAAGATGAGTGGAAGTCATTTATATTAGTTTGGACACGTACGATATATACTTGTGGATGCTCTAGTAAGGACAGTGAAAGCTATGAATGATGAAAAAAAGGGGCTAAAAGCTAGGGAAAGACCGATAAATTCTTGAAAGGAAGTTATTCATAAAAATACGACAACACAAAAATCAAAGAACACATTACCTTTGATTGGAATAAGTGGAGGAAATCTACGCTGAAGACTTAGGTAAAATCCATGTATTGGTTCATGTAGTATACCCTAGTGTTAGGTTAACAGATATGGAGATGATGATGATGAGATCCTATCACATATTTTTCGAAGAAAATGGAAGTGAAATCAGTGGTCTATTATATTTTTGATGTAAATATGCAGTGATAATGAGTTGAATTATAATAAAAATATGATTATACACCTTAGATTAAAATTTGTATAAAATGAAAATATTAGATTATTTCATATTTATGAAATTAATAAATAATTAATTACTTTTATGTCAAATTATAACTTAGTTAATAAAAAATTAAAAATTAATAAAAGTGGTAGTAGTCCTTTGGTGGAATAGTGGCGAGCTTGGAATTAGTCATTAGTAAAAAAGCTACGTAATTCAGATGAAAGTTTTAAAGCATTGTAGGAAAAAATGAAGGTGTCATGCTGTTTTCAATAAGAACCGTTAAAAAGTTGGTAAAACCTTGGCACATACTTCATCCTCTTCATTTATCCCTAGGCTTGCATGTCAAAAATTTTGATATATCCTAATTTCAAATGATTATTAAAATCTCAAAATAAATGACTGAGTCAGGATGAGTTGGATTTAGGTTCTCTCAGTACTATTAGAAAAAGGGTTTTTAGCAACCATAATTCACAACGACTGAGAATATATTTGCAAAATTTCATAACATTTGTAACGATTTTTCATAGTCATTGCTTAATTAATTTCTTTTATATTTAGTGTAACAATATTTTTTGTTGTTGCAAATTTTTATAAAATTGACAACGATAGAAAAAGTCGTTACAATTTCTTATTATAATTTGCAACGACTTTCGTAGTCGTTGCTTAATTAATTTTTTTTTATATTTAATGTAACGATATTTTTTATTGTTACGAAATCTTATGGAATTAAAAAAAAAAAAGCAAACTAATTAGGATATCTTATTATGTTTTGCAACGACTTCTTATTGTTGTTGCCTAATTAATTTTTAAATTATTTTAGACAACAATAAAATAAATTGTTACAATATATATATATCATATTCATAGCGATAAAAAAGTAATTTCGAAATCTTATCAAACTCACATGGACTTTTCATAACTGTTTAAGTCTGTAAAATATAAAAATTAAGGAAATAAAATATAACAATAATTGAGGAGAATCAGCAAACAGAGGGTTTCTTGGAAGTTAAGTTTTTATTAGGTTTTTTATACTTGGGCTGTAAGTTTGTTTCTCTATACAATATAAGTGAGAGCAGGTTATGGTAATAGAGATAAAGAGAGGCAGCGGGAACATAAAGGAGCTTAAAGACACAAAAACCGAAAGAAGAAAAGGGGAGTTGAAACAGAGGATTGAAGGGAGACTCAAAATTGAAGCAAGAAAACACAAGGAAAACTTAACCTGAATCTGTTTACTGGACTTTTGTATTTTGAAATAGAGGATCCTCTGCTTATTGAGCTGTTGTATTTTACTAGATCTTGAGCTCAAGAAATTGAAGCAGGAAAACATAAACGTTGCTGGATCGATCCTGAGCTGTTGTAGTAACATGGAGTACCTGGAATTTGCACCAATAACCAGAATAAAACTTGCAAGCTGTGACTAAAAGCTATAGAGTAGCAGAACCGAAAGGAAGCAGGAACTGTCGAAGCATTAGTAGAACCAAACCTGGTGCAGTGAGTTGGAATTAAAGCTGCCAGCTAGTCTGCTACTGAAGAGGAAAACCACGAAGAATCGACACTTGGAATCATGCTTAACTGCTAAATCTTTGCTGTAGAACCAAAAGCGTGAATGCCTTATTGATGTCTTCTTGGATTTTCTCAAGTAAGGTGGCCACGTAGTTTCTTGATGATTCCTTTGCATTTATTATCTAAATAAACTGATCTATTTTCTCTACATATGATTTAGTCCAATTACTAGGCAAGGTGTTTCTAACTTTAGGGCACTCCTCAATTTTTTGACCCATTAGATTACTAAAGAAGTTTAATGAATAAGCTTGTTATTGTAGATTGCTTTGACCCATTAGATTCCAATTTTGAGTTACTTTTTGCTATCTTATTCGACTTGCACTCATTTTTATTGAATAGGTTTATTATTCAAACAAGCATGACTTATAATACTTTATTTAATATAAAGCATTTTATAAAACCTTAATATGTTCCTTTTATATTTATTATGAAACGTATATCTTTGTATTTATAATTTTTTATTTGATGTTGCAACTTATAATTGAACAAAACCTATACTAGGTTTTTGGCTTAATTTGTAGTATATTGTTAATTCCTTAAAGCATAGCTAGACAGAAAGACAAGAAATTTAAAGGTAATTGTTATCTATTATAAATTTAAAGCAACTTAAAGGACATATATTACAAGTGTAATTAATTTCTTTATTTATTTTGCTACTTTGGTATGAAGTTTGGTTATTTTATTTTTATCAGTTATTTTTATTTTAACATTATAATTAGGTAGAAATATAAAAACATAAAACATTAAAATTCAAATACAAATTAGAAAACCAACTTAGGTCATGAAATACCTTTTAAATTAAACTCTCTTGTAAATTGAATTTTTTACTTATTTCATAAATAATTAATAAATTATGAGATTGAATTTAAGTGATTCATATTTTAATTTTCAACTCATTATAGATGACTTTGAATAAACAATGGATAAATATTGCCCATCGAGCAAATATTGAGCATGTACGAGGACTTAATGATTTCTTTGAGTTTGCCCTAAATTAGCCAGGTGTGACAGACAACTTTTGATGTCCCTGTGATAAATGCAGAAATTTGGTTTTCAGGAATAAAATCGAGATTAGATTTTATTTGTTTAAGTAAGAAATGCTTAGTACTTACATAATTTGGCATTTACATGGTGAAAGAAAAGATAATTTGATAGAAAATGATGAAATAGAAGAGGTTCAACATGATGACATGGTTGGTATGTTATATGATGCGTTTCATATGACTAAAATGAGTAAAGAATCTGATGGTGAATTTGATATGCACTGTGATGTTGAGGGTATGCATGAAGAACCTAAAGCAGAGGTAGCTAAATTTTATCGACTATTAAAGGTTGCTAAAGAAGATTTGTACTCGGGTTTTAATAAATATTGAAGGCTATCCTTTATAGTTAAACTTCTCCAAGCTAAGTCCTTATACCACCTCAGTGAAACTGGTTTTAATGTTATCCTCGGAATGTTCAGGGCCGTAATTCCTAATGGTGATACTCTTCCTTCTTCGTATTAGGAGGCAAAAAAATGATAGCTAACTTAGGACCTGATTACGTGAAAATAGATGCATGTTGCAATGATTGTATCATTTATTGGGGTGAGAATGAAAATGCATAAGAGTGTCTAGTTTGTCATTCATCTAAATGGAAGCAAAAGGTTGAATCGTCTACAAATGAAAATATACCTTGCAAAGTTTTGGGGTACTTTCCTATAAAATCACAGTTGCAAAGGTTGTATATGTCTCCAAGACAGCTTCTTACATGAGGTGGCACAAAAAAAAAACGAGTAGATGATGGGAAATTAAGGCAGCATGCAGATTCCATTGCTTGGAAGTCTTTTGATGATCAGCATACGTATTTTGTTGCTGATGCTAGGAATGTTAGATTGGGCTTAGCTTTTGATGGGTTCCAACCTTTTGGAAATATGAGCTCCAAACATAGCATTTGGCCTGTGGTACAAGTTCCGTACAACTTGTCTCCTTAGATGTGCATGAAGCAACCATACATAATGCTTTCACTTCTAATTTCGGCACCTAAATCTCCGAGTATGGACATTGATGTGTATTTGCAGCCTTTGATTAAAGATTTGAAAGAGTTATGGGAAGAAGGTGTTGACACATATGATGCCTATAATAAGCAAAATTTTAAATTGCATGTATCCATTTTGAGCATGATTAGTGATTTTCTTGCATATACATATTTGTCCTCGTGGTCTACAAAAGGACATCTTGCATGCCCTTATTGCAACAAAGACACTGCTTCTTTTTCACTGAAAGGTTTATGTAAAGCATGCTACATGTGCCATCGTCGATTTTTATCAAAAAATTACAAGTGGAGAAAAAATCAGCAGTCATTTGATGGAAGTAAGGAAATGAGACATGCACCAAAACAATTCAATGGAAATGATGTGCTACGATAGTTTGATTTGTTCCAGTAATGTCCATTTGGCAAAGGTATGAAAAAAAAATATGATGCAATTAATAATGTTTTTAATTGGAGGAAAAAAAGCATATTCTTTCAGTTACCATATTGAAAAACCCTTTTATTGCGTCATAATTTAGATGTCATGCATATTGAAAAAAATGTGTGTGATAACATACTTGGAACCATGATGAATTTGAAGGGAAACACTAAAGACTCCTTGAAGTCTTGTTGTGATTTGGTAAATATGGGTATAAGGCCAAAACTTCACCCAATTCTAGATGGAGCAAATGTTTGATTGTTGAATGCTTTTTATGCTTTGTCTAATGAAGAGAAATCGATTGTGTATAGCTAGTTGGTGAATTTAAAGACCCTAGATGGTTATTTGTCCAATATATCTCGTTATGTGAATGAAAAAGAAAGAAAGATATCATCTATGAAAAGTCATGATTGCCATATATTCTTGGAGTACCTTCTTCTTTTAGCTATATATGGATTGCTACCAAAAGAAGTTTGTGATCCATTAATTAACTAAGTGCTTTTTATCGAGACTTATGCTCAAAACACTTGATCTTAAGGACCTTCAACACTTACAGAAACAAATTGTCTTAACATTGTGAACGCTTACAAAAACATCATTTAGCACCAATGATAATTATTTCTTTAGTAATTCTTAACGCCAAATAAATATAGTCTTCCTTCCATGTTAATGCTTTAAATCTTAGTTATTTCTTATATTTAATCAATGTACAGAGTAGATTGTATTCCAACAGCCAAAGGATATCTTTTTCCCACATATTCAAATTTTTGCTGGTATTTATGCTGAAACCATATTGATCAGTTTATTCCCATAGATCCTTATTTTTGTGTTATGTATATATACAGATTGATTTGTTCTTACTTGAATAATGTGTTTTTGTTTATTTTCTTATGTAGAATGGCTGGTAGAGGTAGAGGTAGAGGTAGAGGAAAAGGTAAATTTTTTAGTGGTGGTGTTGGAAGAACATATAATCAAAGTAATGTGTCAGAAGATTATTCTGCACTTACTTCAATAGCAAGACAAAGGATCAATGTTATGGGAAAGATGAGTCTTGTAAATGACGATGAAACCTAGCCACCAGATGATTGGGAAAATGAAATAGGTGATTTAAACTTACCTAGAATAGGTAATCTATCATATTCTGTTTATTGTAATTTTCCAAAATTAATCCATATTCCAAGATGTTATAGGTGTCAAAATTATTTCCCAGAATATTTGTATGATAGCTGGATAGAATGGGTTGTTATTGTCAAACTTGCTTTATGCGTTGATCCTTTATTGGTTTTATATTTAAGAAATACTACTTCCATTTATTGTTTTATCGTTTTCTTAGTTTTCATTTGCTGCCTTTCGGTTAAAAGATAGAAATTTGTTTTGTCGTAACATAATTAAAGGATGTTTTACAATAGAATTACTATCTAGATGACCTTTAAAACATTTAATCTAGAAGGGTTTCATCATGTTGGTAAATGATGTGTTTAATTGGGATTGTCAATCTCCTAATGTCATAGCTACTACTTGTTTAAAAAGTACCAAGAGATCTTTGTTTTGTTGACACATAACCTAGACTATGTCATATTTATAAACTGCATTTATGCACAAGTTGAATACTGAAATGCTGTGTAATGGTTTTGTTTACTAATTTGCTTTTGCCACAAAGCTACAAGGAAAGGTCGAGGTAAATATAAATGCTACTCAGTGGATATAAAAACCCATGGTGGAAAATCTAAATTGACGATTAATATGCCTCTTGATATAAAACGTGATGTCGGGGATAATGCATAGGATATAGTTAACTATTGTGGCTATGTAGTGAGGACAATTGCCCCATTGAATGTAAAAAATTGGAAAGAAGTACATGAAAATGTTGGTGAATCAATATGGAGGCATGTACAGGTAATTTAAGAATTATTCTTATTTATTTAGTTTTTGTCGAACACATTCATGCATTTATGTATGTTTGTTCAATTATTTTGTCAGGATCAGTTTGATTTTCCTAGCAATGAAGAGAGATTTAAATCTTTTGTTCTAACAACCATGAGATGATTATATAAGGGATGGAAGAATATGTCACATGCGCTTTACAAACAATATGCGTTTGATCGGGAGCTTTTGGAAAATAAGCCTATTGATATACCATTGGACCAATGGTTGTATTGTATACAATATTTTGGATCACAAGAGTTTAAGGTATAAAGTAAGTTTTATTGTTAAAACTTTTCATGTTATATTACTCATGGATTAAATAATTTTTTATCGACTATTATAGATGATTAAACAGCGCAACTCTGCTAATGCAAAGAAACAGAAGCAAATACACACTATTGGGAATGTTTCATTTGCTGACACTGAAGAAAGAATGGTAAGCATAAATTATATATTGTAATTTAAAAATCATTTTTCTTTATTAACCAAATGACATTTTAATTTGTTTATTTTTAATTATGTGAATTATATAATAGGTTGATCATATGAATGGAAAGAAGCTTACCTTTGATGAAATTTGGTTTTATCAACATGCTAAGAAATCCAACGATTGGAAATTGGAATGGGCTGATGAGTATTCAAAAGAGATAGGAGTATGATTTTATTTTATTTTTTTAAATTAAAGTTATACTAAAGGTATTGCGTGATAATGCTTGCATATTATTAAGAAATTTATTGATTTGATGTAGGATAAACTCAAAACCTTGGTCGAAAAATGTTCTCAAGAAGGAGCTACTCCAATAACAAGAAGAAATGTATGATGAAGCCATGGGAGTTAGATTGAGATATAGAAGGGGATTTGGTTACGAGAAGTAAAGATTTACTAAAGGAGCATGTGTATCTCAATCCATGCAACATCATGAGAAGGAAGTATCAAAACTATATGATAAAATGACTAAGAATCAACAAAAAAATTGATACTTTCAAAGTAAATCGAGTAGCACGTGAAGAGAGGATTCAATTGGAAGTTTGTGAACAAGTGACGAATGAAATACAGAAAATGTTGACGCAAACCCCGATGAGTTTTCCTAGCTTTACTTCCACCGAGTCAGAACCTTTGGTATGGAATTTGATGTTTATATTTTGATCATTTATGTTATAATAATGTATGTAATTTAAATTTTTAAGAATGCCACTCAAATTGATCTCTTTAAATATAAATACTAATATATTTTTTATTTGGCAAGAAAATAATTAACTCATGAAAAGTTGTATAAACCGGAAATTGGTTGTTCGAAATTGATCTAGTTTTTGATCTAGTTTTTAGCATGGAAATTCAATGTCATTGTTGAGTGATGAAGATTGGGAGTTATCTAGTTTTTATTATGGAAATCGATTTAGTTTATGTAGTTAGATTTCTGCATTATGTTCTATTTGCCAAATAATGGCTTTAATTTGAGCTAATGAACTTAAGTTTATTACTTAGATTCATTGTTTGGAATTTGTTTATTCGAAATTTATCTAGTTTGCAACATTCTGTTCTGTTTGCCATATATTGGTATATAAGAATTTATAGGTTGATTGTCTTGATTGCTAAAGAAGGTGCAAGAGCCTTGATTGGTTCATGGTTTGGTGGTAACGTCCGAAATTAAAAAATTTCGAACTAATTTTTTTCGTTTATTTACTATCTTTCTTATTCAGTTACTCGGTATCAATCGATTTGCATTCGGTGTCGATGTAAATTCGATTCTATAGTTCTCATTATCGGTTAAACTTTAAATCATTAAATTTATTAATCTATAAATGATAAATAAGAAATCATAATATGATCTAAGACATAATATTTACAATCATATTTATATCAGTTCAATGTAATTACGTCCCACTAATTCATATACTTATTTAATTTAACTTTACATTGTTTACATCCCATCACAAATATATCTACTATGCATTTACTAGTCTGAATATAAATATAAAATTATCATGTACCTATCAACTCAATATTTTAAGTTCTAAATATCTTCTTCAACTAATCTGGAAGCGACCGGCGTCACGTACACTGTTGAACTATATCTGGGATGATGAGTAAGGGGGTGAGCTTTAGAGAAAGCTCGTAAGAAATATATATAAAACTGTGTACTATATGCAGTTAAGTAAAAATAACTTATTTTAATAATTATGAAAGAGCATATTAAATATAATATTAAAATGCATAAAAATATTTATTTCCTAACGGTACACTAGGGAACAGTATAGAAAGAATACTATAGTCGGCTAGATAACCGAGTAAAGTATAAGAGGTACTTTGAAGTACCTGTTGTGTTCCGATCCCTAGGTGTGACTATAGGGATGTAAGATCTGATTCTAATACACTGTACAAGATATTTGTAATTATTTGATTATTAAAAAAAAGTTTATTTGGTGAAATTAAGTGAATTGGATATGTGGGCTCCACCTTGAATTCTACTGTTTTATTGAGGATATAAATGAAATATGATGTTCAAAAGGTGAAATAAATATTAAATAAATATTAGGAGGCATAAAAATAATTTTTAGATTATTTGAGATTATTTTAAGAATTTTGGAAAACAAATTGGAAAATGATGGTTATGTCCCAAGGGCATTTTCATAAATTCAACCCATAATAAAATGAGTTGGGACAAAGTAAAAATATCATGATAAACTACATAAAAAGGGGAATATCATAGTGTCGAAAGATTTATTGAAAAAGTGGTTTGATTTGGAAAATTTTATTGGCGGTTAAAAATGGGTAAAATCATAATTTCACATCATTGGTGCACCGCACGGCAATGAAACCACCTCCAATCATTAAATTATAGTAAATGTGAATTATTGGTGCTGGAATCATAATTTTTGGAGTTCATTTGCATGGTTTTTACGAAATTGAAGGCTTAATGGCAAAACCGTTAATATTTAAGTAACGAGGGCAAAATGGTCATTTAACATGAAGGGGGACTGGTCAAATTAATCAATAATGACCAGAAATTGGCTTAAATAAATGAAATTTAATTTAAATAAAATTTATTGACTGGAAAATAATAATTATAATAATAATTGTATGATAAAGGAATAAATGGTGAAAATGGAAATGGAATTTTATGGGATTGACATGTGGCAGCTCTCCATTGGCTGAAAGAAGACCAATTCAGTAGAAATTTGCTGAAGTTACGGCACTATTCATTCATCCTCACCAGCCCTTCACTACAGAAAAGAAAAACAAAGAAAAAAAAGAAAAGTTTCAAGCTTTCAAAACACCAAAAATACAAGGAAATTGAAGAAACCTATTTCTAACAAAATTGTTCCTTGTCATATCCTCTTTCCATAGACACCAAAATCTCATCAAAAGAGGAAGAAAACAAGGAGATAGGAGCTCATGAAGGTTTCGGCCAAGGTAAGATTTATAGCAAATCTTGAAGTTTTGATTCATTTTAAGGTTGTTGTAGACACCAAAATTTGTCTAATCATGGATATGATCCAGACTCAATATAATGGGCCATAATAAGCCTAACTAGACTTTTAAAGTCCAAATTAAAATTCATGGGCTTAAAAGGCCCAAAAGGAAAGTGGGCTGATTTTTATTTATTTATTTTGTTTTTTATTCGTTTTTTATTTTTATTTTTGTTATTAGTTTTTATTATTATTATTATTTTATTATTATTTTTATTTTTATTAATTATTATTATTATTATTATTATTATTTAGTTTTCTTTCTTTTCGGTTGTTCTTTCTTTTTCTACTTTTCAACCACATTTAAGGGAAATGTTGACAAAACCGACCGACACCCATCAACCCATTGATCGGTAACTGGTTTAGGCTAAAACCACCGTTGCCAGCCCCCCAAATTCCACAAAAGATCCACCAAATCCACCGCAACCTACCATTTCTGACACCCCTACTACTGGAACCGAGAGACAAAAACTCAGAACCTAGATGTTTGACTCTAAGGCACTGGACTAGATTAAAAAGGGTGTTCTTGAATCTGTTTGAGGGGGAACCCGAAGGATTGATGCAAAAAAAAAAAATTTAAACTCAAGCAGATTTACAAAAAAAATCACCACCATCTATACCAGCATCCCAACCGAGACACCACCACCGTGAAGCCACCAACCACTGTGAAGCCACCAGGCCATAACCCTCTCTTGAACCACTACTTCGGCCTCATCCATCACCATTTTCAACACCCTATACCAGACTCAAACTACCCAGCCCACTAGAACAGCCACGAACCACCATCCCAACCATCGTCTTCCTCATCCATAAACCACCATAGACCACTACCCAAGAACCATTCACAACAAACCGAAACATATCAAAAAAAAAAAACAAAACATAGATCTGGAATCCAAAGCCTAAAACTAGCAAGAACACAAAGCAAGCGAAAAAAAAAAAACATGAAGCCCGAGAGCTTTAAAACCCAGATCTGAAGTCCTAAGCTCAGAAAGCAAAAGTATAAAAAAAAAAAAAAAGAAAGGAGGGAAAGAGGCTTTCTGTCTAGTGTAGATCTACTGGATTACGAAGTTTTTTTTGAGAATCGGAGGTAAGATCCGGCTTGAGGAGGAAAAAAGGAACGTTTTCACGTTCTTGGGTGACTCGCCGGACGCCGAAGTACGGCGGCGCACGGCTGCTCATGGTGGTCGGCAGCCCTCGGCATTTGAGAGAAATTTTTTGAAGTTTTTGGTGTTTTTTTTTTTGCAAAAACCGGTTGTAAATGAAGGATTTAAAATTTTGGGTCTTTTATAAAGAAGCAAAACGGAGAGTTTTTGGCTGGTTGACCCGCGCCCCTCGCCGACCCGGATTGGAGATCCGCGCACCTGGTAACCCACCCGCTTTAGCCCAGCAGAGTTGGCCCGTTCGTGAGAGCCCTTTTGGTGTTGGGCTTTGGTGTTTTTTGGGCTGTTTTAAAGAGTAATTTGGGTATATATTTCCACCCTTTTATTTATTTATTTATTTACTTATTTATTTTCTATTTTGTTTGTAGATAATTTATTTCTTGTGCTCCCAATATAATTTCGGAGTAAAGACATATATTTATTTGCATGTAAAATAATTTAGGATTTATAGTTATTTATTTAATTGCATGAGATTAATTTTAATAATAAAATTATACACTTCTTTTAGAAAAATAATATGTATAATAATTTTTTCTTAATAATATAATTTTTCTTAGTACTAGGCAAATTATTAGGTTTCAAAATGTATAAAAAATAAAATTTTAAAAGAAATATGAAATCCCGATGATAAGTCTTCGTTGAACTCGCAAGTAGCGATTCTTCGAAAAACTTTAGGTGAGAGGAATTATATCGAATGTTACCAGAGTATTGGGATATTCGATATTATTTTTCAATATTCGACTTCATGCTTATTTTTTAAAATATATATAATAATAAAAAATACATAAAAATAATAAATCAATAAAATTAAAATAAAATAAGTATGAAATCCTGATGATAAGTCTTCGTAGAATTCGCAAGTAGCGATTCTTTGAAAAACTTTAGGTGAGAGGAATTATACCGAACGTTACAAGAGTATTGGGATATTCGATATTATTTCTCAATATTCAATTTCATGCTTATTTTTAAAAAAATATCTATAATAATAAAAAATATATAAAAATAACAAATCAATAAAAATAAAATAAATTAAGTGGAATTCTTCCGATGATGGGATGTCATGAAACTCACAAGTAGTGATTTCTTACTGATCCCTAGGTGAGAAGAGTCGTACTAAATGTTACCAGAGTATTGGGATATTTAGTATGATTTTTCAATAATTTAAATTTTTGTTAGAAAATTAAATCAATAAGTTTTTTAATTAATAATAAAATTAAAATTTAATTAAATATTTTTCCGATGATGGGATGTTATGAAACTCACAAGTAGTGATTTCTTAACTGATCCCTAGGTGAGAAGAGTCATACTAAATGTTACCAGAGTATTGGGATATTTAGTATGATCTTTCAATAATTTAAATTTTTATTAAAAACAAAAATAAATAAGTTTTTTAAAAGAAAATAGAAAAAGGGAAATTAATAATAAAGTTCCGATGATGGGATGTCATGAAACTCACAAGTAGTGATTTCTTGACTGATCCCTAGGTGAGAAGAGTTCACTAAGTGTTACCAGAGTATTGGGATACTTAGTGCAATTTTTCAATAATAAGAATTTTTATTTAAAATAAATAAAGAAATATTTATATAAAAAAAATCAAAAAATTCATTTGCATCATTTATTATCCGCTTGCATCATGTGCATTCATAATAATTCTCGAAGCAAGTGTGAATCTTCCGATGATGAGATTCTATAGAACTCACAAGTAGTGATTCTTAGGAAATCTCTAGGTGAGTAAATTATCTGAAATGCTACCAGAGTATTGGGGTACTTCGGAATAATTTTCAATATAACAGATTTTCACTTATTTCAAATAAAAAATAGAATTTTAATGTTTCAGAATAAAAAGAATAAAATTGATTGTAACGAAATAAGAATTATTTTTAAATATTAATTCAAGACTATTTTATTAAAATTAAAGGATAACACATGATTATTATGGTACCGTTTTTAACGGGCGTCGTGGGGGTGCTAATCCTTCCCCACGCGTAACCGTACCCCCAAACCCAAATTTTGTTTTCGCGGACCAAAAATTTGTCTTTTTAATAAAACTTAATAAATTTTGAGATTTTGTTAAGAAGATAAATATTTTAGGTGACCAATCACACCTAGTCAAAAAAGATTAGTGGCGACTCCCATTTGTTTTTAAATGTTTTTCAAAATTCGTCGAGCGCGAAGCCGTTACGACAGCTTGGTGACTCCGCTGGGGATATCATGAGGGTCAAACCATTAATTAACCATGTGGTATCTTAAATTTTAATATGATAGTCTTGGTTGACATTTAAGTCTAGTTTTTCTTTTAAAACAAATTCCTTTAAAATTAAAATAATAATCCTTTCATTCATTTTTGAGCATTTGATTCATTACATTTTTTTTATGTATGAAAATATTGTAAATAAAGTAGAATATATGTTCATTCATTTCATATACATCAATGCATTTGCATAACATGAGCCCGACACCTGGGTTCCGTCCTCCTTAGGAGGGGGTAAAGTAGCTATGCTCTCGTGAGGTAATCACCTCCGCAATGGCAAGTGAAATACTCCCACTCAGATCTGTTCCTTACTAGTCCAGTGTGGACAACAGTATGGAATGATTTGAGAACCTTGTAGATATGTGAAACCTTGAAACCGACATATAGTATGTGGTAAGGAGACCAACCTAAGTTAGAGCCATTTCTTCCCTTTTTATGAGAGTGACCCTTGATAGGACATAAATAAACATTCCATCCTTTTTCTGCCTTTTATTTCTTTGTTCATATTTTATACACATACTGATTTGTATTTATTTTCTTGTTCTTTTTGCATGAACTTTCTTGCATCGCATAGTCACATAGGGGGTATTTTAACCATGGCTTTCTTCAACGAGGAATTTTTCACTGAATCCATAGAAAGGCTGATTAGAGCTGCTATTCAGTTTTGGGACCCCTCCCATAGGTGCTTCTCTTTCAATGGAATGGACTTGACACCCACAGTGGAGGAGTACTCCATCCTGTTAGGTATTGACTTGAAAAGTCCGGAAAAAATATATGTTCGAAAGCCAAAATCCGGATACCGCAAAAAGTTAGCCAAGCTTATGGGAGTCAGACCGGAAAACATAGACTCCCATAAAAAGGAGAAGGGATCTAATATCTGTATGCCCTGGGATTTTCTTCATGAATTCATCAAGGGACATCTTAGTGACCAGCAAGGGTTGACTGTTTTTGCTTTAGCGATCTATGGGATGGTTATCTTTCCGAAGGTTTTAGGGCACATTGAAGTAGCAGTGATAGACTTTTTTGAGCAAATTGAAAATAATGGGAATCCATCACCTGCCAGACTAGCCGAAACCTTCAGGTCATTGAATTATTGTCGAAGGAACGGAGAAGGGCGATTTGTGGGATGTGCACAGCTACTGCATGTTTGGGCTAAAAGTCATTTTAAATGTGTGGAAAAGGCTTTCAAGAGGACTTTCCTACATCATCGTGCTCCGGTTAAAGAGTTCTGCAACGGTAAGTGGCTAAAACTGAAGAGTAAAGAAGACTGGGTGGACTTTTTGCAAAAACTTGGAGAAAAACAGATTGTATGGATGACTCCGTGGATGCCTCATGTACCGGTCTTTTATCGATGCGGAGAAGATTTGTGGGTGCAACTTCTGGGACCGTAGGGAGGGGTAAGCTATGCGCCACTTATGGTATTAAGACAGTTTGGAGCTAAACAGTTTATTCCACTAACACATGGGCTTAGTGATTTGGAGTTTTCTTATGGTGAGCCCAAGGCAATAAAAAAGGGTGAGCAAGTGGTTCGATCATGGAAGCAAGCACGTAGAATCAACCTCGGGCCTCTCTCTGATAGAGCTACCCCGGAATACTTGGTGTGGAGAACAAGGCAAATAAGGGACGTAGTTTTTCTCCCAAGTGAATGCAGCATGCCTTTAGAACCGGAAGTAGAAATATCCGAGGCCGAAATCGCTAGGCAGCAGTTCAAGATAGATGAAGAAAGGTGGAAGCAAGAGAATTTGAGGCTTCGAAGAGAGATGGAACAGCTAAAGTACGAGGCAGAGATGCGAGAAGCCAAGCTTAAGAAGGTACAGCAAGAACACCACGTCACCAACAAGGATCTCAGAAATCTGCACCTAGAGAACAAGAAGTTGAGATCTGAAATGAGGGTTGGAGGAATCATGCAAACTTCAAGTGAAAGGAAAAGGGAATTAGAAGACTTGCACAAAAGGGCAGAACATTGGGCACACAAAGCAAAGAAAAGTGAAGAAGAAGTTGTCTATTTGTCCCAAGAACGACAAAATTGGGAAGGCATGTACTCAGCAAGTGTAAAGAAGTTAGCCCAATGTCAGAAAGAGAATGAGGAACTAAAGGAGAAGTTGAAGAAAGGAAAACAAGTCAAGATAGACGATGAAAAAGCTACATTGCAACAAAAGGTTCAAATGTTGGAGGAGCAGCTACAGGAACAGAAGAACCACATTAAAGTGATAATAGAAGATTGGGAACAAAGTGAAAAAAACTGGAGTTATGGATATGACATGGCACAGGATGCGAGCATGACATGGAGAGTAGAAAGTCTAGGGAGACAGCAATATATAGAGCATATGACCACTCAAGTTTGCAAAGCTGTGACAAAGGCGAGGGAGATGGTTGATAAAGCCGAAGCTTTGAGACAGGAAGTCCTCCCAACAGAAAAATACGGGCAAAGGCTGCTGAATTTTTTGGATAAAGCTACGGATCAGTATCAGCAAGTTAGTCGTTTTTATGGATTTAATCGGAACATGATCGGAATGTAACAAATGACTTGTTGAATGAATGAAAGTTCCCTTTTGTTGAAATTGTTATGGTTTAAATATCCCTCAAAGTATCATTCATCTTGCATCACATTCATCATATTCATTCATTTCTTCATATAGTTTAAATAAAACGTAATATTTCAGATTGCATCATATAGTAATTAGTTCCTTAATTGTGGTAATCAAGATTCTGGGTAGCTTCAACCTTTAAGATTCCAGCCCAAATTCCCAAACACTCATACAATACCCGGTCGCGTTCAAGAGCGATGGAGGAAGAACAGGATAATAGGATGGATAGAATGGAGAAAGCATAAGAAGAAATCCGAGGTCAGTTAGCCGCTCTAATGGAAATGATGACAAGGACAAACCGAGAAAAGGAAGTGGCTAGAGAAGCACCTAACCAAGGGACTGATAAGCTTCAGGGAGATGAAGACCCTCTATACCCTCCGGGGTTTACCCCTCTTTATGCCCAATCTTCACAAGGGATACCTCCACCTCCACCTCCACCACAGCCTATGGGCAGCTACGCCTACATGTATCCAGGAGCACCGAGCGCCTCGGCACAACCTCACATCACAGTGCCTATACCTCCCGCTCAAGGGACAAGACCTGCGGATCCAATTCAAGTCCCTGACTTAGATGATATAAAAGAACAAGAGAAATTAAGGGGCAGCATGTCAGAGATAAAAGGAGATTCAGACTCTAAGAAGTTCAGCATTATAGAGGAAAGGTTAAGGGCCATCGAGGGCAGTGATTTTTACGGGTCAGTGGATGCAGTGGGATTGTGCTTAGTTCCGGATGTGGTAATCCCTCCTAAGTTTAAAACTCCTGAGTTCGAGAAGTACGATTGGACCAAGTGCCCCATTACTCATGTGACGATGTACTGTCGCAAAATGGCCGCTTATAATCACGATGACAAGCTGTTGGTACATGTGTTCCAAGACAGCCTCACAAGGTCCGCTGCTAGGTGGTATGTGCAGCTAGATCGTACACGCATCCACAGTTGGAGTGACCTAGCTAGAGCATTTATTGCACAGTACAAGCATGTCACGGATATGGCCCTAGATAGGTTATCCCTGCAAAACATCGAAAAGAAGGCCAGCGAAAGCTTCAAGGAGTATGCTCAACGTTGGAGAGACATCGCATCCCAAGTCCAGCCGCCTCTAACTGAAAAAGAGACAACAGTGATGTTTGTCAACACTCTGAAAGCACCTTATTATGAGCGCATGATAGGGAATGCAACCAAGAATTTCGCTGACATGGTCATCACCGGGGAAATAATTGAAAATGCAATTAAGAATGGGAAGTTGGAAAGCAGTGATTCGAAGAAAGGTGGAGTGTCCAAGAAGAAAGAAGTTGAAACCCAGGCCGTCACCCATACAACACCTCGGTATAGAGGAAGTGCACCTTACTCGCCCCGATTTCAGCCACAACCTCAACCTTACCCAAATTACCAACCCTATTTCCCAACCACAAACAATGTCTCATACACTCCCTACCAAAATTCTTTCCAACCACAGACATTTCAACCAAATCTTCGCCCTCCAGCACCTTACTATACACCAACACCCACAGCCCAACCTTACTAGCCAAACAGTAACCCAATTGCTAACCAAAGGCCTCCCTGAAGAAATATTGAAAGGCCTCCTATTGATCCTATCCCCATGTCATGCACAGACTTATTCCCGCAACTTGTGAAAGGCCACATGATTGCCCCTCTTTTCATGGAGCCAATGAAACCACCCTTTCCAAGATGGTATGACCCCAGCGCTCGATGCGATTATCACAGTGGGAACCCGGGGCATTCTACGGATAATTGCACGGCTTTGAAATATAAGGTGCAAGATTTGGTCAAATCAGGGAGGTTGACTTTTTCTAAGGAAGTGGAGCCCAGTATCAATGCTAACCCACTGCCCAGCCACAGTGGAGGATCCGTTAGTGCAACTGAAGTCGGGAGGAGAAATCGCACAAAGAGGAAAGTAGAAGAAATCAAGACTCCTATGAGTAAAGTATTTGACATTTTGGTCCAGGCCAAGATAATTCAGCCAGTACCATTGGGCTCGAATATTTGCCAAGATGAATTCGACCCAAATCAAATTTGTGAATATCACATGGGACATGTTGGCCATTCTGTCCAAAATTGTCATCAATTTAGAAATGTGGTCCAATCATTGATGGATTCATTTCTGATCGAGTTCCATAAGGAAGAAGAGGAAGATGTAGTGAATGTTGTCTCGAATGAATCTTTAAAAGATGATTATCCATGGGGAAAGCCAATGACAGTGTTCTACAGAGAGAAGCCAAGTCCCAAACAGGAGGAATCTAGCCTTGTCACTCCTCCAACCATGACAATCAAAATTCCGAGCTCTTTTCCTTATAAGAGCAACAAGGCTGTACCTTGGAAATATGAGTTCAAAGCAGTGATTGAAGGGGCAAGCAACATGGACTCAGATTAGCCAATTATGCCAGATAATGCAAACATCAGTGGAGTAGGAGGAATTACACGTAGTGGGAGATGCTATACGCCGGAAATGCTAGAAAGGGTTCGAAAAGGAAAAGCAAAGGAAGGAGAAGATGATGGTTAGATGGAAAAAGGAGGGGAACAAGCTTTTTCTTCCAAAGATCAAGGGGAAAAACTACAAGAGCCGGTGTCGGATGAAGATGCAAGGGAGTTTTTAAAGTTAATCAAGCACAGTGAGTATAGTGTAGTCGAGCAATTGAACAAGATGCCTGCTCGAATTTCACTATTATCTTTGCTACTGAATTCTGAATCTCACCGGAACGCCTTAATGAAGGTTTTGAATCAAACCTATGTGCCTCATGATATCCCGGTTGACAGTATGGACCAGTTAGCGGGAAATATCACAGCGGCAAACTTTATATCTTTTACCGATGATGAAATTCCGCCGGAAGGGCGAGGGAGCATTAAGGCTTTGAACATCACTACCAGCTGCAAGGGCCACACAATTGCCAAAGTTTTGATTGACAATGGGTCGTCGATCAATGTATTACTTATGGCTACGTTGGCAAAGATGCCTATTGACATTTCTTGCATACAACCCAACCACATGGTTGTAAGGGCATTCGATGGTTCTAGAAGGGACGTCATAGGTGATATCGAGATCCCAATTGATATAGGGCCTGTCACTTTCAATATCCAGTTTCAAGTGATGGATATTTCCCCGTCATACAGTTTCCTACTAGGGAGACCATGGATCCATACGGCGGGTGCTGTTCCTTCGTCACTGCACCAGAAGGTGAAATTTGTCATTGGTGATAAACAAGTATCTGTTTCTGGAGAAGAAGACCTCTTGATCACCAAACCCTTATCTGTGCCCTACATTGAGGCCGCTGAGGAAGCGTTAGAGTGTTCTTTCAGAGCCTTTGAAATAGTAAATGCAACATATGTGGGAGAAGGAGCAAGAATACCCACCCCTCGGTTGTCAACCACTACTAAGATGATTGTTAAACAGACATTGCAAAAGGGCTGGCGTGTCGGAAGAGGCTTAGGGGAAAATCTTCAAGGACATAGGAAGCCTGTGAGGATTGAGGAGAACAAAGACAGGTTTGGTCTCGGATACAAGGCCATGGGTTTGGAGAGAAAGAAGATTCTGGAAGAGAGAAGGAAGAAACGAATAGCCCGCCTCCGAGGATACGAAGAAGAACGAAGAAGATGGTGATCCCGTACCTCTATGATACTTTTCGCTTTGGCGGATGTTATCACCCTGATTCATTAGAGGCAGTGGAAGCGGTACCTATGATAAAAGGATCCTCTCGTGGGTTCCTAGTCTAAAGGGGTGCATGGAGAAATGACAGCTTTTGTTATAGAAATGATGGTGTTGTTGGGCACAGAGCTGAAAGACTGAATTGTTGAAAGGATACCTTCTATCTTTTTGTTTTTCCTTTTGAAATGTAGTAAGGTAGATTATCAACATCTTGGTTTAGAGAACTCTAGAAGACTCTTTTGTAAATTTGATCTTCATCATCATTTCAATAAATTAACAAATTCAATGCATTTTGAGTACTCTCTTTTCATCCATCATCATTTCTGTAACTGTTTTCTCCTTTCATTCACTACCATTGGTATGAACAACCAACCATATCTGTCAAATTTTTTACATTTTCAGGAAAATGAATAATGAATGTGAAGATAACCTTAACGGCTATCCGAGGTTTGATTTTGGTAGTTCTATATATGTTGGTGAACTCGATAGCAATGTAGATTCAGATGACGATGCTTTGTCTCCAGATCTATTGAAAATGATTGAGCAAGAGAAAAGACCTATTGAACCCAACAAAGAAGCTATTGATATGGTCAACTTAGGCGATGATGAGAACGTCAAAGAAGTCAAAGTAGGCACAGTACTTCCATTGGCTGAGAGGCAGAGACTAGAGGAATTGCTTCATGAATATGTGGATGTTTTTGCTTGGTCTTATCAAGACATGCCCGGGTTAAAAACTGAAGTTGTGGAGCATCGTCTGCCTTTGAAAACAGAATGTAAGCCAGTACAACGGAAGCTTAGGCGCATGAAGCCCGGGATGTTGTTGAAGGTGAAGGAAGAAGTAAAAAAGCAATTCGATGCAGGGTTCTTAAAGGTAGCCAAGTATCCGGAATGGGTGGCTAACATAGTCCCGGTACCGAAAAAGGAAAAGTAAGGATATGTGTAGATTATCGGGACTTAAACAGAGCTAGCCCTAAGGATAATTTCCCATTGCCTCATATCGATACCTTGGTGGATAATACGGCCCAACACTACATGTTTTCATTCATGGATGGTTTTTCAGGCTACAATCAGATTAAAATGGCTGAGGATGACATGGAGAAAACCACTTTTGTGACAGTCTGGGGCACATTTTGCTACAAAGTTATGCCTTTTGGTCTAAAGAATGCCGAGGCCACCTACCAAAGGGCAATGGTAACTCTCTTTCATGACATGATGCATAAAGAGATAGAGGTGTATGTAGATGACATGATTGCCAAGTCTCGAGGAGAAGAGGATCATGTAGCCAACCTTGGAAAGCTGTTTGAAAGGCTACGGAAGTTTCAGCTTAAGTTTAACCCTGCCAAATGCACTTTTGGCGTTAAATCAGGAAAGTTGTTGGGGTTTGTAGTCAGTGAAAAGGGAATTGAAGTGGACCTGGACAAAATCAGCGCGATACAAAATCTGTCGCCTCCACTCACACAGAAGGAAGTAAGAGGCTTTTTGGGAAGATTGAACTATATTTCCCGCTTCATCTCTCAACTTACGCTTAAATGCGATCCTATTTTTAAGTTGCTTCGGAAACAAGATCCGGGAGAATGGAATGAGGCATGCCAAGAGGCTTTTGAAAAGGTGAAAAGGTACTTGTCAAATCCACCTGTTCTAGTACCACCGACGGCTGGAAGACCCTTGTTGCTATACATGACTGTCAATGAACACTCTATGGGATGCGTACTTGTCCAACATGATGATACGGGCAAGAAAGAACGGGCTATCTACTACTTGAGCAAGAAGTTCACTGATTACGAGGCCAAGTACACTATAATAGAAAAAATGTGTTGCGCATTGGCTTGGATTGCTCGTAGATTGAGGCAGTATATGTTGTACCATTCGACTTGGTTGATAGCTAGGTTGGATCCCCTCAAGTACATCTTTGAGAAACCATCATTGTCAGGCAGACTAGCTAGATGGCAAGTTATGCTTTCTGAATATGACATCGTGTACGTGTCTCAAAAAGCAGTCAAAGGTGGGGCAATAGCCGACTTCCTCGCAGATCGTGCTACCGACGAATATGAGCCCATCAAGCTAGATTTTCCAGATGAAGATATAATGTCTGTCTTTCAAGCAGAAAAGGAAGAGCCCGACAGCAAACCATGGAAAATGTTCTTTGATGGCGCCTCCAACGCCTTAGGACATGGAATCGGGCAGTTTTAATATCTTAAAATGGAAAGTATTACCCGTCCACAGCCAGATTAAATTTCAACTGCACCAACAACATGGCTGAATATGAAGCTTGTGCAATGGGCTTAGAAGCTGCAATCGAGAGGGGAATCAAGAACTTGGAAGTTTATGGAGATTCAGCACTGGTTATTTATCAGTTACGAGGTGAATGGGAAACAAGGGATCAGAAGCTAGTTCAATACCAGAAGTACATAGCTGACCTTGTATAACAATTTGACGATATCACCTTCCAGCATCTATCTCGAGAAGAAAACCAAGTTGCCGATGCCTTGGCAACACTAGCTGCGATGTTTAAAATGGAGACAGAAGCAAATGTTTCACCAATCAAACTGCGCATGAGAGATTCTCCAGTCCACTGTTCTAGTATTGAAGAGGAAGCGGATGGACAACCTTGGTATTATGACATCATGCAATACCTTAAGAGTCAACAATACCCAGAGCATGCATCGGAGAATGATAAAAAGATCCTTAGAAGATTGGCAATGGGATTCCTCGTTGATGGAGACGTTTTGTAGAGATCAGATGTTGTTGAGATGTGTAAAAGCGTCTGAAGCCAAAAGGATTCTGGAAGAGGTACACGATGGAACTTGTGGGGCACATGCAAATGGTCATTTCATGGCTAGACAGATTATGAGGGCGGGCTATTATTGGACTACACTAGAAAGAGATTGCATAGATTATGCTAGAAAATGCCACAAGTGTCAAATCTATGCTGACAAAATTCAAGTTCCCCCGACATCACTGAACGTCATGGCACCACCGTGGCCTTTCTCTATGTGGGGAATGGATGTGATTGGACCCATCTCTCCCAAGGCATCAAATGGGCACAGATTCATTTTTGTAATGATAGACTACTTTACTAAATGGGTTGAGGCTGCATCTTATGCGAATGTGACTAAGTCTACTGTTTGTAAGTTTCTAAAGAAGGAGATAATATGTCGGTATGGGCTCCCAAAAGGATCATATCAGACAATGCCCTCAACTTGAACAATGACATGATGAAGGAAGTATGTGCACAGTTCAAGATCAAACACCACAACTCGGCCCCGTATCGCCCAAAGATGAACGAAGCTGTTGAGGCTGCCAACAAGAATATTAAGAGGATTGTGGGGAAGATGACAAGCACATACAAAGACTGGCACGAGAAGCTACCATTTGCTTTACATGCTTATAGAACATCAGTGCGTACTTCTACTGGGGCAACTCCCTTTTCTCTGGTTTACGGCATGGAAGCGGTACTGCCCATTGAAGTTGAAATCCCCTCCCTAAGGGTCTTAATGGAATTAGACTTAGATGAGGCTGAATGGGTTCGAAGTCGTTTTGAACAACTGAATCTTATAGAAGAGAAAAGGCTCACAGCACTATGTCATGGTCAGATGTACCAGAAAAGAATGATGCGAGCCCATAATAAAAAGGTTCGACCCAGATGTTTCCGTAAAGGGGAATTGGTGTTGAAAAGAATTCTTCCAAATCACCATGATAATCGGGCAAATGGACACCAAATTGGGAAGGACCATATGTGGTAAAAAGAGCGTTCTCGGGTGGAGCGTTGATCTTGACAGAGATGGATGGGAATGATCTGCCTAATCCGATAAATTCTGATGCTGTGAAGAAATACTATGCTTAAAAAAAAAGAAAGAAAAAAAGAGACAAAAAAACAAAAAAAAAGAAAAAAAGAAAAAGAGAGAAAAGGAAAATGAAAGGATAATTCAAACTGAAAACCCAAAAAGGGTAGTTTGGATTAAAGGGGATATCTAAGTTGAAAACCTGAAAAGGCGGCTTAGATGCTGAAAAGATCAACACCCGGGGATCAAAATCATACAGAGCATTGCGTCAGCCGGATGAACTCAATGTGACAGGGGGCATCAACGGATTAGTTTTTTTCCGAAGAAAGCACCGGTTTGGTTCGTGAAGGGTTATCTAGACATTCATTGTTTGTTTTGGTCACCATTCCTTGAAATTCACCACTTGACCCTTGTGGCATTTGCTACCCAGCTATACTTTTGTTTTCATTGTCTCTTGTTTGTCTAATAACAAATGCTTTTCTTCCAAATTTTGTTGTTCTTTTGGTCATTACATAACTAATTGATAAAGTGCAAGAATGCATGGTGTTTGTTAATAAAATGAAATGAAGATGATGATTAAAATGATAATCTACCTGCTAACATTACTAAAGAAGAAGAAAAAGAAAGAAAAAGAGGAAGAATAGGAAAAGAGAAAAATAAGGGAATGAAACAGAGGAAATTGAAAATTGTGACAAGTACATGTTGTGAATCAGCTCCGATTCGAAATTGCTGACAACTATTTTGTGAAACATGAGTGAAAAGATCAAAAGACACAAAAAGGACAATTCTGAGAATTTGATTACCACAATAGGAATTGCATGACTTTGTCAATACATGCATTTGCATTTCATTCACATTATGAAAAAAAAAAGCAAAACAAAACAAAAAAACAAACAAAAGGACAAACAAAAAAACAAACAAAAAGAAGAAGAAGAAAAAGAAAAAAAAAAGTTTTGACATTTTCAGAAAGGAATTTAAAGTTTCATTGCCTCTGCTGCAAGAGGAGCACATTTTCAGAAAAAATTTAAAGTTTCATCGCCTCTGCTGCAAGAGGAGCACATTTTCAGAAAAAGAATTTAAAGTTTCATTGCCTCTGCTGCAAGAGGAGCACATTTCAGGAAGGAATTTAAAGTTTCATTGCCTCTGCTGCAAGAGGAACACATTTCAGGAAGGAATTTAAAGTTTCATTGCCTCTGCTGCAAGAGGAGCACATTTCAGGAAGAATTTTAAAGTTTCATTGCCTCTGTTGCAAGAGGAGCACATTTCAGAAAAGAATTTTAAAGTTTCATTGCCTCTGCTGCAAGAGGAGCACATTTCAGGAAGGAATTTGAAGTTTCATTGCCTCTGCTGCAAGAGGAGCACATTTCAGGAAGGAATTTGAAGTTTCATTGCCTCTGCAGCAAGAGGAGCACATTTCAGGAAGGAATTTGAAGTTTCATTGCCTCTGCTGCAAGAGGAGCACATTTCAGAAAGGAATTTAAAGTTTCATTGCCTCTGCTGCAAGAGGAGCACATTTCAAGAAAGGAATTTAAAGTTTCAAGACCTCTGTTGCAAGAGGAGCACATTCCAAGAAAATTTTAAAGTTTCAATGCCTCTATTGTGGAAGGAGCACTTTTACAAGAAAAATCAAAAAAAAAAGAAGAAGAAAAGGAGAAAAATGAGTCATAAGCCGGACAAAATTGTTGTCTTTTATCTTTGCTCTATTCCTGATTCTCAGCAATGAGCAAAGAGGGGCAGCTGTAGACACCAAATTTTGTCCAATCATGGATATGATCCAGACTCAATATAATGGGCCATAATAAGCCTAACTGGACTTTTAAAGTCCAAATTAAAATTCATGGGCTTAAAAGGCCCAAAAGGAAAGTGGGCTGATTTTTATTTATTTATTTTGTTTTTTATTCGTTTTTTATTTTTATTTTTATTTTTGTTATTAGTTTTATTATTATTATTATTTTTTTATTTTTATTATTATTAATTATTATTATTATTATTATTATTATTATTATTATTATTATTATTATTATTATTTGGTTTTCTTTCTTTTCGGTTGTTCTTTCTTTTTCTACTTTTCAACCACATTTAAGGGAAATGTTGACAAAACCGACCGACACCCATCAACCCACTGATCGGCAACTGGTTTAGGCTAAAACCACCGTTGCCAGCCCCCCAAATTCCACAAAAGATCCACCAAATCCACCGCAACCTACCATTTCTGACACCCCTACTACTGGAACCGAGAGACAAAAACTCAGAACCTAGATGTTTGACTCTAAGGCACTGGACTAGATTAAAAAGGGTGTTCTTGAATCTGTTTGAGGGGGGAACCCGAAGGATTGATGCAAAAAAAAAATTTTAAACTCAAGCAGATTTACAAAAAAAATCACCACCATCTATACCAGCATCACAACCGAGACACCACCACCGTGAAGCCACCAACCACTGTGAAGCCACCAGGCCATAACCCTCTCTTGAACCACTACTTCGGCCTCATCCATCACCATTTTCAACACCCTATACCAGACTCAAACTACCCAGCCCACCAGAACAGCCACGAACCACCATCCCAACCATCGTCTTCCTCATCCATAAACCACCATAGACCACTACCCAAGAACCATTCACAACAAACCGAAACACATCAAAAAAAAAAACAAAACATAGATCTGGAATCCAAAGCCTAAAACTAGCAAGAACACAAAGCAAGCGAAAAAAAAAAAAAATGAAGCCCGAGAGCTTTAAAACCCAGATCTGAAGTCCTAAGCTCAGAAAGCAAAAGTATAAAAAAAAAAAAAAGAAAGGAGGGAAAGAGGCTTTCGGTCTAGTGTAGATCTACTGGATTACGAAGTTTTTTTTTGAGAATCGGAGGTAAGATCCGGCTTGAGGAGGAAAAAAGGAACGTTTTCACGTTCTTGGGTGACTCGCCGGACGCTGAAGTACGGCGGCGCACGACTGCTCATGGTGGTCGGCAGCCCTCGGCATTTGAGAGAAATTTTTTGAAGTTTTTGGTGTTTTTTTTTTTTGGAAAAACCGGTTGTAAACGAAGGATTTAAAAATTTTGGGTCTTTTATAAAGAAGCAAAACGGGGAGTTTTTGGCTGGTTGACCCGCGCCCCTCACCGACCCGGATTGGAGATCCGCGCACCTGGTAACCCGACCCGCTTTAGCCCAGCAGAGTTGGCCCGTTCGTGAGAGCCCTTTTGGTGTTGGGCTTTGGTGTTTTTTGGGCTGTTTTAAAGAGTAATTTGGGTATATATTTCCACCCTTTTATTTATTTATTTATTTATTTATTTACTTATTTATTTTCTATTTTGTTTGTAGATAATTTATTTCTTGTGCTCCCAATATAATTTCGGAGAAAAGACATATTTATTTGCATGTAAAATAATTTAGGATTTATAGTTATTTATTTAATTGCATGAGATTAATTTTAATAATAAAATTATACACTTCTTTTAGAAAAATAATATGTATATTAATTTTTTCTTAATAATATAATTTTTCTTAGTACTAGGCAAATTATTAGGTTTCAAAATGTATAAAAAATAAAATTTTAAAAGAAGTATGAAATCCCGATGATAAGTCTTCGTTGAACTCGCAAGTAGCGATTATTCGAAAAACTTTAGGTGAGAGGAATTATATCGAATGTTACCAGAGTATTGGGATATTCGATATTATTTTTCAATATTCGACTTCATGCTTATTTTTTAAAATATATATAATAATAAAAAATACATAAAAATAATAAATCAATAAAATTAAAATAAAATAAGTATGAAATCTTGATGATAAGTCTTCGTAGAACTCGCAAGTAGCGATTCTTCAAAAAACTTTAGGTGAGAGGAATTATACCGAACATTACAAGAGTATTGGGATATTCGATATTATTTCTCAATATTCAATTTCATGCTTATTTTTAAAAAAATATCTATACTAATAAAAAATATATAAAAATAACAAATCAATAAAAATAAAATAAATTAAGTGGAATTCTTCCGATGATGGGATGTCATGAAACTCACAAGTAGTGATTTCTTACTGATCCCTAGGTGAGAAGAGTCGTACTAAATGTTACCAGAGTATTGGGATATTTAGTATGATTTTTCAATAATTTAAATTTTTGTTAGAAAATTAAATCAATAAGTTTTTTAATTAATAATAAAATTAAAATTTAATTAAATATTTTTCCGATGATGGGATGTTATGAAACTCACAAGTAGTGATTTCTTAACTGATCCCTAGGTGAGAAGAGTCATACTAAATGTTACCAGAGTATTGGGATATTTAGTATGATCTTTCAATAATTTAAATTTTTATTAAAAACAAAAATAAATAAGTTTTTTAAAAGAAAATAGAAAAAGGGAAATTAATAATAAAGTTCCGATGATGGGATGTCATGAAACTCACAAGTAGTGATTTCTTGACTGATCCTTAGGTGAGAAGAGTTCACTAAGTGTTACCACAGTATTGGGATACTTAGTGTAATTTTTCAATAATAAGAATTTTTATTTAAAATAAATAAAGAAATATTTATATAAAAAAAATCAAAAAATTCATTTGCATCATTTATTATCCGCTTGCATCATGTGCATTCATAATAATTCTCGAAGCAAGTGTGAATCTTCCGATGATGAGATTCTATAGAACTCACAAGTAGTGATTCTTAGGAAATCTCTAGGTGAGTAAATTATCTGAAATGCTACCAGAGTATTGGGGTACTTCGGAATAATTTTCAATATAACAGATTTTCACTTATTTCAAATAAAAAATAGAATTTTAATGTTTCAGAATAAAAAGAATAAAATTGATTGTAACGAAATAAGAATTATTTTTAAATATTAATTCAAGACTATTTTATTAAAATTAAAGGATAACACATGATTATTATGGTACCGTTTTTAACGGGCATCGTGGGGGTGCTAATCTTTCCCCACGCGTAACCGTACCCCCGAACCCAAATTTTGTTTTCGCGGACCAAAAATTTGTCTTTTTAATAAAACTTAATAAATTTTGAGATTTTGTTAAGAAGATAAATATTTTAGGTGACCAATCACACCTAGTCAAAAAAGATTAGTGGCGACTCCCATTTGTTTTTAAATGTTTTTCAAAATTGGTCGAGCGCGAAGCCGTTACGACAGTTGTATTCCTAGTGTATTCAAGGTGTAGAAAAAGATTATGACATTGGATTTACCTAAAAATGGCTGAATAAAAATGTGTCATATTTATGGGTTTCGACCAGCCATGGTTCATGATGAATCCATGCATTTTGATGCATAAAAATGGTAGGAAATGAAAGCTTAAGATGGATAAATAAAGATAGAAACATTAGATTTAGAAAAAGATTGAAAATCAAGAAATTTCCATGACAAGGGCCATTTGGCCTTGGTGTGAAGTAGATGATAATGATGAATCCTTAATGTATGGAAGGGGTTTGATGAATATACTAAGTGAATAGAAAATATTCATAATGTTAGAGTTGAGAAAAAAAGAGAAACAAATGTTAAGGGTAGATTTCAACTCTGCTGGAATTCTGTCCTGTCCGAGATCCAATTTAACAAATTCAGTTTGGGGGTTTTAGAGTGAAATAAATTCTGAAAAAATTATGGAAGATAGCCTTATGAATTAGGAAAAATTCAATTTTGTAATTACCTAAATTGAAGTTGTATAGCATGAGATATAGGCAGCTGAACACAGGCACTCAGTGCAGTAGGCGAAATGCCCTGTGGAAATTTTAAAAATTGTAGAAAATAGCACAGATTGAATTTGGCTGCAAGCTTTACTTTTCTAGAAAGGTAAATGAGTCTAGAATAATATGGTTCTGATTTTTCACTATTTGGACAAACCAATCTTGAGATATGGATCAATTTGTACACAGAGGTCAGTAGACAATCTGCCAGAATGCCTCTGGAAACAAGGTAACTTTGAGGAATTATTAAAAATAATTTTGAAACGATAAAATTGTGAAACTTGCTATTCTGAATAGGGAATTGGATTAATATTCATATGGTTTTGGGATTCATAATTTTGGATATCCCTATAATTAGTAATATAAAGTTTAATGCACAAAGGTCAGAAAACCATCCTGTCATATGGGTCAGAATTGGGCTGAACTTTGGAAAATTGTGAGGAACAATATGGAATGAACTAGAAAATGGGCTTTATATTTCTGGATAGGGAATTAAGTAGATTACATATAAAATTGACGGTGCATTAATCAGAATTTAATATTTTCCGTTATGAATAGAAAGGCATTGATAGGTTGGAAATTTTTATAAAGAATATTTCTACCTTAATGAGTAGGATTTCTAAGAATGCTTAGTGTATATGTATGTTTTGGAATTGAACTTGTATGACTCATCTTCTGTAGCTTTGAAGCTAAATAAACGAAATGGGAAAGGAGACGAATAAGGACGTAATTATGGTTCAAAGAGTGAATCAGAACGGTTGAGGACTTGATTTCGGATTCCAAAAGGTCAGGAAGAAACGATTAAACCTCGAGGTAAGTGGGTTAAATAAATCATACTAGTATCATCTCGTAAGAGATTAAAGGAATCTTATTTCGATAATTATCAAATTTTATATCAAGTTTTGTGAAATACGATGGAAAGGACTACGAGGGTAAGTCTTGGTAAATTACAAGTTGGATTGGATGTGTTCGTGAATAGTTTTCGGATTTCTTGAGATTTATGTGTGGTATGTTATAACTTGTTATGCTCGATGAGAATGCAAACCAGTATGAAATGTAGGTGCCCGTATCATGAAAATTGTATGTGATTTAATTAAGTTGCACCTAGAGAACATACCATTACATTGTTATACTTTGAAATGTATACACAAACTAGTGTATAAAATGTATACAGCCTACGATGTTTAACTCATGAACCTCGAATAGCACCTAGTTGCATTTATCGAAAACTAGGATAATGGAATCGTGTGAGAACAGAAATACTTATGTGACTCGAGGAATTGAACTATTTTATAGTCTTATCTCTAGAAATCATGCGCCATAGAGGCCAAACTCGAGTAAAACTCAATCTTTTGTACCGTGTGAGCCACCTCTAGAGAACTCAAAGGAACTACGTGCTACACAGATTCTTCGAAACTGTGGGAGCCACCTCTAGAGTCCTTTGAGAGCTAAGTGCTACACAAGTTCTGATTAACCATTAGAAAGCATGTGCCATAAAGGCCAATTCGAGTAAAACTCACTCCTTTGTATCGTGTGAGCCACCTCTAGAGAACTCAAAGGAACTACGTGCTACGTAGCTTTCTTCGTGAACTACGGAAGCCACCTTTAGAGTCCTTTGAGAGTTAAGTACTACACGTATACTGATGAAACATCAGAAAGCATGCGCCATAGAGGCAAATATGAGTAAAACTCATTCTTTTGTACCGTGTGAGCCACCTCTAGAGAACTCAAAGGAACTACGTGCTATGTAGCTTTCTTCTTGAACTGTGGGAGCCACCTCTAGAGTCCTTTGAGAGCTAAGTGCTGCACGTGTATCGATGAACCATTAGGAAATGTACGCCATAAAGGCCAATCCGAGTAAAACTCACTCCTTTGTACCGTGTGAGCCACCTCTAGAGAATTCAAAGGAACTACGTGCTACGCAGCTTTCTTCGTGAACTGTGGGAGCCACCTCTAGAGTCCTTGGAGAGCTAAGTGCTGCACGTGTACCGATGAACCATTAGGAAACGTACGCCATAAAGGCCAATCCGAGTAAAACTCACTCTTTTGTACCGTGTGAGCCACCTCTAGAGAACTCAAAGGAACTACGTGCTACGCAGCTTACTTCGTGAACTGTGGGAGCCACCTCTAGAGTCCTTTGAGAGCTAAGTGCTGCACGTATATCGATGAAGCATTAGGAAATGTAGGCCATAAAGGCCAATCCGAGTAAAATTCACTCATTTGTACCGTGTAAGCCACCTCTGGAGAACTCAAAGGAACTACGTGCTACACAAATTCTTCGTGAACTGTGGGAGCCACCTCTAGAGTCCTTAGAGAGCTAAGTGCTGCACGTGTACCGATGAATCATGGGAAATCATATGCCAATGAGACAATGGATAAACGATGGTGGTCTTGTGATGTGGTAAATATCGTTTGATAAGATGGATATTATACATACGACAATGATTTGGAATAATTGTCGAACCTTACATATATTATGCTATAGTATCATGTACTATTCGAAATGTTTGTTTATTTCATATTCAACCATATCGATGAAAGAAATGAAAAGAATGATATTGTGAGAGTTAAAGATGTGAAGAAAAGTATGAATGAGCCTATATGATCTGTTGTAGATTGTGAGTTAGTAGCTAATCTTGTCATAGCACATACATGATATTTTATGGAGTTCATGTATGTATGATCATATTTTACGATATGAGCCTGGTTTGTGTTTATTTAAGCTACTTACTGAGCCGTGGATTGCTCACCCCTTAATTTAACATTTCAGATCATACGAGTTGAAATCCAGCTTCAGGCTTCGTATAGGCTCTCTCGGGAACTGTACCTACCTGTGGTACTCGTCTACGTTCTCCAAGCTATGCTTTTGTGTTTTTGAGGTATACAAATGATATATTATTTTGATAATTATGCAAACTTTATTTTCACAGTATTAGGAAGAAATATGGGATGTAGCTTTGGATCGCCTTAGATTATTATGCAGGTCATGTGATTATCGACTACGATCCAGGATTAGATTTATATATTGAAATACGCATAAACTGCAAAATATGAAATTATTACTGGTTTAGATCCTTGAAGAACATGTGATGTATGATGATGTGAATTCTGAGAATTAAAGTTGGCTGTGTTAGGAAAGATTGAAATGTATTTTAATGCAGGTGATTTTACTGAGAAAAGTGATAAAATACAAGGGGGAGATTTTCGACCCGTTTCTTTTGGATAAGTGAAAATAAGGCTAAAATGATTAAAATCACTTAGAGAAGTATGACATAGCTAGAGAAATAATATTATTAAGGCAAGATTTGATTTAGTTACTACACTAACACCGGATACAAACCGTAAATAGAAAAGAAAAATTTGGTTTGTAATTTTCCAAAAGTAATAAGGTAAGTATTAAGTGGATGTCATTGGCCTTCGGGTTGTGACAAGGGAGTAGGCAATTGATGATGAAATCATTAAACAGTATAAAACATTTAATGATTTATTCAATGCAATTTCAAATAATTAATCAGTACAAAGCATTTAATAATTGATGCAATGCAATTTCAAATCATTATTCAGTATAAAACAAATTTATTTAAACAGTTTTATAAAGCGATTTCAGTAAAAATTTCAGTAAATAAAACAGTAACATTTCAAATCATGTTATAAGCAATATTTTTCGTATTCCCATCTAGTGCAGTAAATAATTCATTTAAAACTGTCACTTTCAATCATTCGATTTCGATCTTTTCTTTCTTTTTGTCAAATCAATAAATCTGTAATCAAATCATTCACAATCAGTTCAATGGAGACAGTCACATCCAATAGAACCATCACGAAATTAGATCCCTACAGGGACCTGCATAAGAATCAAGCGTACTCACGTGGGGCCAAGCATCCAACCCTAAGCCATTCCTACCTGTAACAATGGCCATTGTCGAAAGATCTATAGTGTACACTCGTCGATGACAACTGTGATCAGGTGGGGACGGTATTGGAGACTTGCGCGACGGTCTCCCGCCCTAATCATTAATAATTTGTATGCATGATCACTAAGGAGCAACTGTCTCAAAGTTATTTCATATATTCATATAATTCAACTGTAGAAATCATTTCAAATAGCAATTATCTTCAATCAATCCGTAATCATAAAAAATTACAATTTATGAAATTTAAACATTTCATGTAAATCATCTCATATAAATTATTTAATGTAAATCATTTCATATAAACCAATTCATGTAAATCATTTCATGTAGATCGATGCATGTAAATCATTTCATGTAGATCAATGCATGTAAATCATTTCATGTAAATCAAGACATGTAAATCATTTCATGTAAAATAATAACAATAATAATAAAATATATTTCATGAAAATAAAATTATATTTTAAACTTGTATTAATGTAAAATAAATTTCTATATTCTCGTTTGGGGGAATTGGTTACGAATAGTTACGATTTGGTTTTCGAGAATATTTAAATACAAGTAAAACATTTCTTATACGACTCCTATACATGTTCCTTACCTCTGTTTCCGTGCCATATAAGAATCTGATCGTACCACGTACACTTCCTTATCTTTCGAACTTAACACTGCACATTAATTCTAAACATATTTAAAATTCCATATTCCAATTATAATAATAATTATTCTATTAATTCTTTCTCCTAATTTGAATTTTCCATAAATTAATTTATTCTATTTCCCATAAATTATCGAAACATAATTTTAATTAACTTTTCTTCTTTTCTTTAAATCCCATGTCATCAAAAGTTCCCAATTACATTTAAAATCTTACATATAACTATAATAGATATTTTCTAAATTCCTATTTTCCATTTTGTCAATTTCAATAAATTTATTTATTTAATTTCCTACTAAATATCCTAATATGACTATACTTAAATTGAAATCTTTTCCCAATTCTCATGTTCCTCAATAATTTATATTTTAACCCTAATAATTATTCTATTGGTCCTTATTTTCTATTTTTATCATTTTCATGGTTGTTTATTTTATTCTTACTAAAGTTAAATATTTCTATAATCAAATATTTTATTTTTGCATTATATTTATTATTATTTGTAACAATCCAGAGGCCATGACATTCACTTATCACTTATCTTATTTCCTTTAGAAAATTTCGAACTAAAATTTTCTTTTTCTATTTACGGTTTGTATTCGGTGTTAGTGTAGTAACTATACCGAATCTTGCCTTAATAATATTATTTCTCTAATTATGTCATAATTCGCAAAGTGTCTATAATCATTATAGCCTTATATTCACTTATCCAAAAGAAATGGGTCGAAAACCTCCCCTTTGTATTTTATCAATTTCTCCAGTAAAATCACCTGCGTTGAAAATACATTTTTAACTTTCACAATACAGCCAGCTTTAATTTCCACAATTCATACAGTCAAGCATCTCATGTTTCTCAAGATCCATCTCACTAGTAATTTCACATTCTTTTGTTTACAGTTTATACATATTTCAAAAAATGATATTATCCCCGGATCGTACTTGATAACCGCATAAACCTATATAATAATCTAATGCGATCCAAAGTTACGTCCCATTTTACTTCCTAGTACTGTGAAAATAAAGTTTGCATAATTATCAAATGATATACAATTCGTACACCTCAAAAGCACAAAAGCAAGGCTCGGAGAACGTAGACGAGTACCACAATAGGTACAGTTCTCGAGAGAGCCTATATGAAGCCTGAAGCTGAATTTCAACTCATATGATCTGTAGATGTTAAATTAAGGGGTGAGCAATCCACGGCTCAGTAAGTAGCTTAAATAAATACAGACTAGGCTCATGTCGTAAAATATGATCATGCATGCATGAACCATATAAAATATCATATATGCACTCTGCCACGATTAGCTACTAACATATAATCTACGACAAATTGTATAGGCTCATTCATACTTTTTATTCACATCTTTAACTCACACAATATCATTCTTTTCATTTCTTTCATCGATATGGTTAAGCGTGAAGTAACTAACCATTTCAAATAGCACATGATGCTATAGCATAATATAAATAAAGTTCAACAGTTATTCCAACTCACTGTCATATGTATAATATCCATCTTATCTAATGATGGTTATAATGTCACAAGGTCACAATCGTTTTATCCATTGGCTCTTTGGCATATAATCTCCAATGATTCATCGGGCTCGTGTAGCACTTAGCTCTCAAAGGACTCTAGAGGTGGCTCCCACAGTTCCGAAGAAAGCTGTGAAGCACGTAGTTCCTTTGAGTTCTCTAGAGGTGGCTCACACGGACCAAAAAGAATGGGTTTTACTCAGATTTGCTTCTTTGGCACATGCTTTCAAATGGTTCATCGGAACTCGTGTAGCACTTAGCTCTCAAAGGACTCTAGAGGTGGCTCCCACAATTTTGAAGAATTTGTGTAGCACGTAGTTCCTTTGAGTTCTCTAGAGGTGGCTCACACGGTATAAAGGAATGAGTTTTACTCGAATTGGTCGCTATGGCACATGCTTTCTAATGGTTCATTGGAACTTGTGTAGCACTTAGCTCTCAAAGGACTCTAGAGGTGGCTCCTACAATTTCGAAGAATCTGTGTAGCGCGTAGTTCCTTTGAGTTCTCTAGAGGTGGTTCACACGGTACAAAAGAATGGGTATTGTTCAGTTGCCATTTGGCGTATGCTTCTTAAGATAATGTTCTAAAATCATTCAAGTCCTCAAGTCACATATACACCTCAGTTATCATACAATTCCATTATCCTAGTTTTCGACAAATACAACTAGGTAATAATCGAGGTCCATGAATTCAACATCGTGAGCTGTATATATTGTACATAATTCACATATATATTCTCAAAGTATTGCAATATATTAACACGCTCACTTGGTGCGACTTAAATAATTCACATGCATTTCTCATAATGCAGGCACTGACAATTTATACGATTTTATATGCTCATTAAGCATAAACAAGTCATACACATAATGCACAAGTCACAAATAAGGTTCTATTCCGGAAGAATACTACTCACGAACACATCAAGTCAACTTGTATCTTACCAAGACTTACCCTCATAGTCTTTTCCATCGTATTTCACCAAACTTGATATAAAATTAGATAATTATCGAATAAAGATTTCTTTCATCTCTTACGAGATGATGCTAGTATGGTTTATTTAACCCACTTACCTTATACCCTTAGCAAGTATCTTTCTCGATCCTCCGAATTGGAAATTCACTCCTACACCGCTCTAAGTCACTACAAATCAATTCATTTATTTAAATCATTATTTCCAAAAGGTATTTATTTTCCTTTCCAACACATTAAACCAATAGGTTGATTTCCATGTATATAGTGAGAAAATAAATAAATATTCATTTTGAATATTTAATATTTCATAAATCATAAATAATTTCTCACTAAATCAAAATATTAAAACATGAATATTCAAATTAAATAATTTTCTCATAATTTCCACTTTGTGGAAAAATTTGTGTAAATGGTCTTCGATTATGTTCTTAGACCTAACTTCAAGCATCTAAAATATTTATAATATTTTAGAATATTTTTGGTAAATTTCGGCAGCATAACAACTGCGGATTTCTAATCTCCTGCATCGAGATTACAGTTTATAGAACCAACTTTTCAACCACAATTCATGCATGTTTCAAACCAAATCATGTTCTCAACATTTCCATAAAATTTATCTCAACAAAACATGCATTCCCTATATCTCTACAACTCACACACTTCTCCCTTACCTGTACGGTGTTATTTCATTCAAACCGTACACTTTGCGGCCTCGAACCAATGATTATGTCCTTATTCGTCTCCTTTCCCATTTCGTTTATTTAGCTTCGGAGCTGCAGAAGATGAGTCATACAAGTTCAATTCCGAAACATACATATACACTAAGCATTCTTAGAAATCCTACTCATTAAGGTAGAATTATTCTTTATAAGAATTTCCAACCTATCAATGCCTTTCTATTCATAACGGAAAATATTGAATTTTGATTAATGCACCGTCAATTTTATATGTAATCTGACTTAATTCCCTATCCAGAAGTATAAAGCCCATTTTCTAGTTCATTCCATATTGTTCCTCACAATTTTCCAAAGTTCAGCCCAATTCTGACCCATATGACAGGATGGTTTTCTGACCTTTGTGCATTAAATTTTATATTACTAATTATAGGGATATCCAAAATTATGAATCCCAAAACCATATGAATCTTAATCCAATTCCCTATTCAGAATAGTAAGTTTCACAATTTTATCATTTCGAAATTATTTTTAATAATTCCTCAAATTTGCCCTGTTTTCAAATGCATTCTGGCAGATTGTCTACTGACCTCTATGTACAAATTGAGCCATATCTCAAGATAGGGTTGTCCAAATTGTGCAAACTCAAAACTATATTATTCTTAACTCATTTACCTTTCTAGCAACATAACTTTTGCAGCCAAATTCAATCTGTGCTAATTTCTAAAAATTTTCAAATTTGACACAGAGCATCTCGCCTACTGCACTGAGTGCCCTGTGTTCAACTACGTATATCTCAGACTACACAACTCTAAATTAGGTAATTCCAAAACTGAATTTTGCCTAACTCATAAAGCTACCTGGAATAAGTTTTGCAGAATTTATTTCATTCTAAAACCCCCAAACTGAATTTTTAAATATGTGGCTCGGACAGATAGTTTCCCAAATTGAAATCTACATTTAGCACTTTGTTTCTCTTCTTTTCTCAACTCTAACCTTATAAACATTTTCTATTCACTTAGTTTATTCATCAAATACTAAAATAAAGCATTAAATCATGCCCACACCAAACTTGGCCAAAACCCCCATTTACCATTTTTCTTGATTTTACAATCCTTTCTTCAAACTATTATTTCTATGTTACTTAAACCTTTTCTAGCTTTCATTTCCTACCAATTTCATGCAACAAAATGCATGTATTCATCATGAACCATGGCTGGCCAAAACCCATAAATATGACACATTTTTATTCAGCCATTTTTAGGTAAATCCAATGCCATAATCTTTTTCTACAACTTGAATACACTAGGAACACAACCTTAAAACAAATCAAAGCCATAAATTTTTGGACAAATCTTACCTTGTCCGAAATCTTCTTGGCCTTCTGTCTCCTTGTGCCTTTCTTCTTTTGATGATATTTTGGTGTCTGTGGATAGAGGAAGTGATGGGGAATATTTTGTTAGAAATAACTAACTTAAAATTTCAAGTATTTTAGGTGTTATGAAAGCTTGACCTTTCTTTTCTTCTTAGCTTCACCTTTCTTTTCTTCCTTTTCTTCTCGGCTTCACCTTTCTTTCCTTCCCTTTCTTTTCGGCTTCAGCTTTCAGCCCTCATTCTCGTGCTCGTGCCCCACTTCTCTTTTCATTTCCATTTTTTTCTCATTTCATTTCCAAGGCTTCTTTGAGAAGCCTTAGTTGATGTTGCCGAGAATGTTAGTGGGGTTTGATGGGAGAAAGTCCCATCAAACTCTTATTTAATTTTTTTATTTTAAATTTTCTATTCCTATCACAATTATCTATATTATATATTCTATACTTATAGTTACATAACTAATATATATATATGTAACTAATATATATATGTATATATATATATATATATTTATTTGTTTTGTTGTATTTCCGTATATATAATAAGTATGTGTATATCTATTTCAAGTATTACATATATAATATATATTTATACTTGTCTATGAATTTATAAATATATATTTTATGTCTAATATATTTTTAATGGAGGTATGTATATATATGAATTCTTTATTTTATTTTAATTATTTTAATATTCATGTATACTACATTTCCTTTAGTATACTTGTGTCCTTCGTTTTATTAAAACAAATATACATATATATTTCATGGAATATATGCATCTATTTGTTCTTATATAATTCTTGAACTTAGTTATAAGATTTCTGATTTATCCCAAGGCATCGATCGTTCGTTGCTAAATTCACTAAGCTTGAAACTTCATTCTCATTACTTGAAATAATAATAATTACAAAGTGCATCTCAATACTTAGCTCATTGTATGTCTCTTATTTATTCGCTAATATGATACAAAGTTTTGCAATTTTTACATTATTTTCCAATCAAATTTATTTACAAAATAATCTTTATTAATATTGTAATATTATTTCTTATTCATTAACCATTAAATTTAATGTTTAATGTTATGAAATATGGTTAACCAATTTCCTATCAATTATCAAAATATAACCATACTTGAATTGTAACCTCTTACTAATTTAGCTTCACTAATAATCCTATTAATCCTTAATTAAATTATCTCTTAATTTCTATCTTCTGTTTTATTAATTCCCATAATTGATTTGATTTCATTTACTTTCTACCAATTTCCAAAATATAATTCCAATTAAATCATATTCTTTTTCTAAATCCAATTTTACCAATAATTTTATTAACCCCAAATTCATTTTTTTCTACTTTATTAATTTCAATAACTAATTCCATTTCTTTGGCAGCCCTTGAACCCAAGTTCTTGAGGAAGATAACACGTGTATCTTACCATCAAGCTCAAGGAAGATAACTAATTTATTTCATTTCTTTCTTACCCAATGCTACAATATAATTATTTTTAAATTTCAAATCTTCTTTAAATCTAACTTCATTAATCTCTATGAATATTATTTTAACCATCAACTATGAAAATTCATCTAAAAATCACCGACATTATGTCTCGGTCCAATTTCTCATATGAGATTCTCATGGTTTTCCATTTATTTTCTTCTCAATTTAATTCAAGAAATATTTTTTTTATTTTTTTCCTCTCCTAATATATTTATCATACACCTTTTCCATATTTAAAATTGCAAAATTCGCATCTCCAACAGCCATGGCCGAGAGCTTCCATGGCAATGCTCTTATGATCTTTTATCTATTCCTTTCTTAATCTAACTTATGAATCTTCCCTACCTCAGTTAAGATTTTTTATCAAATACCTTCTATTCATCAAGATTACACCACCATCGTGCAGCCCATGCTTTGACAAAAAAATACCATGTTCATGCCATACCCATAAAACACCCAATATTCACCATGTTCTGTTTGCATATCCCTTGACAGCCAAAACTACTCCTAATCCTTACTCATAAATTTATTTGATTCTAGCATCATGATCCATCAAAATCACAACAATGTCTTTATAATTCCATCATATCCGAAAATGTCCTGCACTCTTACGCTCAATCTTAATTCAAACCAAGGTCATAAGCACATCTTTCATGCGTTAGATCATCCAAAAGATAGCTAGAATCAAGAGAAAATATTAACACTATAATTGCTCACCTAGCATCGCCACTGTCAGCAGCAGGACAGCAGGTTGCTGTTCGGTTTTGGTTATAAAATTGGGTTGGTTGAGGAGCTCTTGGGATGGGAAAAAATTTCTATGAAGGGACTTAAGTGAATTGATCAAGGGATGATGATGTTTTGATGAGCGAAACGTGAGAAAACTTGAGAAGAGCAAAGAAAATCGGTGCAGCAAAACAACAACAGAGTAAGTCGGTGATGAAGATGAAAATTTTGCTGAGTTTAATCTCATTCGTTTTCCTTTATTTATATTTAATCCAATTAAAATTTTCCACATGGCTAACAAGTCAAAATTCCCTTTAAATTTCCACAATTTACACCTATGCCATTTGATTATTTTATGATTTTCCACTTTCAGATTTTAAATTTTTATTTTAATTAAATTTAATTAATTTTATTTTTTTCAATCTTTGACCATTTGACCAGCCCCAATGTTAAATGACCATAATATTCTTGTACAATTTCATTATTTCTCTTTACGTCCTAACATTAATTTAATAATTAAAAATTCAGACTTAATATTTTATTTTTATTATTTTCTATTTATTTTGGGTCAAACATGGTCAAATATTGACTCTCAAAGTGGTTTGACTTATTATAGGTAGTGAAATTACCAAACTACCCCTTTACGAAGGCTTTCAGTTTTATTCACGTTATTTTTAACACTTCCGCGTAATTTAGTTCACGGGTTAGATCCATGTGAAACTTCTTTACGTGAGGATTATTGTATGACAGTCTGTAGGTTCAAAGTCAATTTAATTTGACTGTTATTCAGAAAAGTTCATTCGGGGTATGGACACGATTGTCATTTTTGAATTTGTTGCACTTAAGCTGAGGTATACTCATCTTAAAGAATTCCGAAAAATGGTCTTCTTAGTCTTTAGATATTTCAAGCCCAATTTCAGTATTTTGCCACCTTGAAGAGTATCTGAGTTACGGATTGCGCTGTGGGGATCACTTGACAATTTTTTCGGTAACTGCACCATATATAAAAATTAATTCCCATAATTTTACTTAATATTCTCGTTTAGCACTTCCAATAGGTATACGAAAAATAGAAAAATTCGGGCTCTCACATTGGTGGTATCCTGCTTTATTCAACATGCCTCTAGTTTGTCTCCTATTGGCTATTTTGTCTTGTTTTGGTGGTAGCTTTTGTGCGACATGTGCTGATATATTAAGCTGGTTGCCTTCAAGGTGTTGTGCTTTTCGTCTCTTGTGATAAAATTTGTATCGTATTGGCTTTGGCTGCTGCTTAATGACATAGTACAACTTTAGGATATTTTGAAGTAGTTGAAAGGGAGTTCATGATTGTTATTTTTGAAGGCAATGCTTAATGACATAGTACAACTTTAGGATATTTTGAAGTAGCTGAAAGGAGTTCACGATTGTTATTTTTGAAGGCAATGTTGATCGAATTATTGTTGCATCATGTTTTGCTCTCTTCTTTATTGTCTCAATTACTTATGATTGCATATATCCAATCCATTGTCATGACATTTAAACATTTTAAATTTTTGGTATATTTTTTATTTAAGTATCACAGTAGACTTACTCTAATTTTTTTTTTGCTTCATTCTCTTTCTTTCTCATCTTCTCTCTTACCAGCCCTCGAACCAGGGACATGTGGCTCGGGTACTCTGACCCAAGCACACCAAGCCAACAAGCCGAAACAAGGGCCGGTTACTCTAATTGATAACCATGTAAACTTTATTTCACAAGAAGAATTCCATAATAGACTAAGATTGTTAGGCCCCTTTTTCCATTTATCCTTCATGTCTTCCATTTATCTTAATGATTCATTCTTATCCTATATTATTAGCAAACAATAAATCTCTATTTAGTCATGGAAGCTCACCCAAACACAAAAAGAGAGGAAGAGTTAGCAATCTTTTTCTTAAAAACTAAAAGAAATCTATATAATGTATGACATAGCATGTTATTAATAAACAATCATTATATATTTTTAGAAATAAAAAGTATATTGACTCTGCCCTCAAACTCTCCCTTTTTAATTTCATTTTCCAAATCTGTATTAGGCATAATAACTGCATACCATAATAAACTCTCCCTATTAACACAAGTCCCATAAAAATCGCACACCATCCAAACTTTCCATTTCTAGATCACGTTACTACCTTCTAAACTCATAGAAATTGCTATTTCCAATTCATCCAAGCCTCTTCTCCCCTTTTGAACTTCAGTTTTTAAGAAACACTAATGGATAACCCTAAATCTTGTTTTATTATCTGTCACCGCAGCCTTGGAAAATTCTCTGTTTTACCTGGATCAGATTCATCTAAACATCATCTTCTTCTTTTCAATCTTAGTTTTTACTTAAACTACTTAAACTTCATGGATAGCCCTACATCATGTTTCGCCTGTGGATGATTACTGGTGTTTCTTACTTGTTTCTCTTTCTTTTGCCTTTTTTTTTTTGGTTAATACCCGTTTAATGGAAATTCCGTAGCAAATACATATAGTAAATTTAATTTTTGGCCTGTTTTATTGATTTTTTTTAATCGACTTTTTCTATTAGATGATTTTCTGATTTTGTTCATATTGTCTTTGTTATGCAGACATTGTTTTGTACCAGACTCAGAGTTTCACATATAGTTTTGTAAATATGTGTACACAGCAAAGAAAAATCGAATTGATATATAAAAGAATAAAAAAAATAAAGATACCTATTCTTTTGAGATGGCTAGTTAAACAACACCATTGTCCTTTAATTTCTTTTGCTTTCTCTCTATTGCACTAAACAAACCTTTGCTTCCTTCCTTTGTATCTTTCTTTCCAATCTCCTTCTTCACGTGCTTTTTTCCTGCTCCTTTATTTGACTAGGATATGGGTGGAAGGTGGAAGCTGGAAGCACCAACGATAGATAGGGTTCGACAATGCAAGCCAGCAAGCAACAGAACTGGCAACGGTTACAAACCTTCAGCATCAGTGATGGATTAGGCGATGGCTAGTGTAGAGAGCAGAAGTAAAAGCCAAACCGCAACTGGACAGAATGATGCAAGGGTGCGGTAAGCAACAACATAGGCGATGATCGAAACACTACAAACAGAGGTGATGTTAAACAAGGATGGTAGCTGTTTTAGAGGTGCAACAGTGGCTTTAAGTTATATCTGAAGTTTGGAGGATTGAATCCAAGGAATTGAAGAGATCTCAATTTCTGAAATTTTGGTGACTAACCAAGGTAAGAGAAGAAGTTGATTTACTTACTTCTATCTATGGTTTGGAGTCATATTGAGTTGATATAGTATGTTTATGGTGATTTCTTAGAGATTTAAATGATTATGAAAATTTCAGATTTGAAGAAGTGAAAGGACTAGGGTTTGTGCAACCAAGCTAATGGATTTGCATATTCGACATGAATCAAGGAAAGGAATTTATGTAACGGACGTAGGGTGGCTATGTTCGCATGTTTTAATGTGTTTTAAATGTCTTTGGGATGAATCAAAAGTTGATTTGAAGTGCAGGAAATGAAATTTTCGGGTTTTACTCCTAGTACCAATTAGGCTAGGAGCAGCCAACTACCTTGAATGGAAGTCGACTGCCTAGAGACAACCAAAGTGAAGATTTTCGAAAATTGATGCAAACCAGTCAACTGCTATGTAAGCCAGTCGACTGCTATTTTTCAGAATGTACTCTGTTTCAAACCAGTCGACTGCTATTTACATGAAAAGTATTCTGTTTGAGAAAACAGTCGATTGCTATATGACCAGACGATTGCTATTTGTGAAAAAGCATTTTGTTTCAAAACTGGCCGACTGCCTATGGAGCCAGTTGACTGCCCTGTTTTCAAAAGCATTCTGTTTGCGAAAACAGTTGACTGCTATATGACCAGTCGACTACCTTTTTCTTGAAAAGCATTATGTTTCAAAACCAGTCGACCGCTATATGGACCAGTCGACTGCCTATGTGTTTCAGAAATGAAAATTATCGGAATTTTAAAAAGAAAATAATTTCGATAAATGAAAATATGAGATAGAAGCCGACTGCCCTAAGTGACCAGTCGATTGCCATGTTTGAAAAGAGGTTTTAAAGCCTACTTCAAGAAAAGTATAAATGTCATAGCAAAAAGCTATATGACAAATGTTTAGAGACTATGAAGTACTTAATGATTATGCACTTCTGTATATGTTCATGGCTGAGGAGCTCTAGCCAGCCCTCAGTGCCATATAGTCACCTGACTAGTGTTCACTGTGGCCACCGACATTTGGCCAAATTGTCTTTGAAATATGATTGGCTAGGGGAGGATTCCTGGCTCCTACGGGAGTACGCCACTTGTTATTCAGTGCATAATTCCGTTAAAATGCAAATAGGCTCCATGTTAATTGAAAGAAGTATATGATGTATGTTTTGAAGAAGTATATGATGTATGTTTTGAAGAAGTATGTAAAGTATGTTTACAAATGATATTTGAAAGAAGTACATGATGCATGCTTTATAATGATTTTACATGACGTTATAGAGCTAAGCAGGAAAACTGCATATAGAGGCATAGTACGCTCTTTTACATATATTTCTTACTGAGCGTAAACTCACCCCTTTACAACTATTTGTCATCCAGATTATTTGAAGTAAATTTCGCTCCAAATAAAGGAGCTCAGTTTTGGGATTGTAAAGTATACTTTCGAGATATGCTTCCCAACCTTTGAAGGTATAATTATGTTGCCGTATATCTCGGCTATTGTACAGTACATTGATGTATATAAGATCATTGGGGATATAGGTTATATAAGTATTGTTGACACCTAATTTTGTCCCATTCTTGTTATTATTATTATTTATATATATTTGTATTTATTTTTATTATTTGTTTTATTATTATTTATATTATTATTATTATTAATGTTATCTGTTGTTATTATTATTATTATATATTCTATTTATTATTATCTCTTTTTTATTATTATTATTATTATTATTATTACTACTACTATTACTATTACTGCTATAATATTTATATTATTATTGTTATTATTATATTATTTTTATTTTTATTTTTATTTTTATTTTGTTTTTTGTCCAATCTCCTGCCAGCCATCCCATCACCGCCGGCCACTTGCCTTTCCCCATTCCTGCCGCCTAACACAACCCCATTCCCCTCTCTGTCACCCCATCCCATCTACACCAAATCCCCATACCAGACTTCCCTCTGAAAACCCATCTGCAGCCAACGTTGTGGGGGCTTCACCATCCTCGGCTCACCATTTTCGACAGAACTGAGACCCTCCATTCAATCACCATCCTCTGCCTCTGTCGAAAACACTAAACCATCACCACCAAACACCACACTTGAACTTCTCAGCATCGTGAACCATCGAGCCTCACCCGAACACCCTCAGCCCCAACACACGCACACAACAACCCAACCGGCACCCCCTCTGCCTCTGTCGAAAACACCATCTACACCACCTCAGCACCTAAACCACCATTACCCTAACCCTCAGGCCACCACCGAGAAGCTAACATCCGCATCATCTCGCCATCACTCACCCACCACACGCCATCGAAAATCAAAACCCAAACCCATGACAGAAACCGAAACCCTAAAACCTCCTAGACCCAAACACCCACCTACAAAAAAAAAGAAACAAGCCACCAAAACAACAAGCCACAACCAAACATCATCTACCAGATCTGAAAAAAAATCAAAATAAAAACGGAGAGTCCGAAGGTTTCGACCTCAAATCTACAGGGATAGAGGCATTTTTGTGAAAAAAGGGGGTCGGAATCGAAGAGAGGAGGTGGAGAGCTCTTGGGAAAGGGCTACTTTTTAGGTTTTCAGCCACTGGAGATGGAGATCAACGGCGACCGGTGGTAGAATAGGCGGCAGCCGAAAATTGCCCCAGCCGAGAGCCTTAAGGGGCTCTGAAATTTTTTTGTAAAAAAGAAAAGAAAATGAGTTAAAAAAAAAGGGATAGCTTTTATAGAAAAAAAAGAGGGAAGTTGAGGATCCACGCGTGGACCCGGGATCCGATCAGAGACCCGCGCGCCCGGCCGGCCGACGAAGCAGGATCCATGCGTTGCCTCGCGGATCCGACCCGACCCGATCACGCCGACCCACTTGATCCGTGAACGAGACGACCTGCGGACCTCCGACCCTTCCGTTTCTGACCCGATCTGCGACCCACGTCCAGCCCAACTGCCAGCCCAGTCCCTACCGAGGCCCAGTCCAGCATTTGGGTTTTGGGCTGTCTTTTTGGGCCATTTTGTAAGTTTTTCCTTGGGCTTTCGAAAGCCCAAGACCATTTAGGTATATTTATTTTAATTTTAGTAATTTTGGTTATTGTTATTGTTATTAATATTATTATTATTATTATTATTATTATTATTATTATTATTATTATTATTATTATTATTATTATTATTGTTGTTGTTGTTGTTGTTGTTGTTGTTGTTGTGTTTTTATTATTGTTATTATTATTATTATATTACTATTATTATTATTATTGTTGTTGTTGTTGTTGTTGTGTTTTTATTGTTGTTGTTGTTGTTGTGTTTTTATTATTATTATTATTATTATTATTATTATTATTATTATTAATGCATATTGTAAAATAAATGTTTTGAAAATTTTTCTTTTATTTGCATTTTCATTAATTATTATTGATTAGAAAATGTATTTAAAAATAATGAAATTTAAATTTGAATAAATAATAAAATCTAAGTTTAATTAAACGAATCTTCCGACGATGGGATGTCATGAAACTCACAAGTAGTGATTTCTTGACTGATCCCTAGGTGAGAAGAGTCTACTAAATGTTACCAGAGTATTGGGATATTTAGTATGATTTTTCAATAATTTAAATTTTTATTAAAATAAAAATAAATAAGTTTTTAAAAGAAAATCAAAAAAGGAAATTAATAATAAAAATTAAATTTAATAAAATGAAATTCGTCCGATGATGGGATGTCATGAAACTCACAAGTAGTGATTTCTTGACTGATCCCTAGGTGAGAAGAGTCGTACTAAATGTTACCAGAGTATTGGGATATTTATTATGATTTTTCAATAATTTAAATTTTATTAAGAATGAAAATAAATATTTTTTTAAATAAAAAAGAAGAAAAAATAATAATAAAATTTAAATAAATAAATGCCCGATGATGGGATGTTATGAAACTCACAAGTAGTGATTTCTTAACTGATCCCTAGGTGAAAGAAGTTCACTAAGTGTTACCAGAGTATTGGGATACTTAGTGTAATTTTTCAATAATAAAAATTTTTATTTAAAATAAATAAAGATATATTTATATAAAAAATTAAAAAAATTCATTTGCATCATTCATTATCTATTTGCATCATATGCATTCATAATAATTTTTGAAGCGAGTGTGAATCTTCCTATGATGAGATTCTACAAAACTCACAAGTAGTGATTCTTAAGAATCTCTAGGTGAGGAAATTATCCGAAATGCTACTGGAGTATTGGGGTACTTCGGAATAATTTTCAATACAAAAGATTTTCACTTATTTCAAATAAAAAATAAAATTTGAATGTTTCAAAATTAAAAGAATAAAATTGATTGCAATGAAAATAGAAATTATTTTTAAATATTAAATTAAGACCATTTCATTAAAACAAAAAGGATAACACTTGATTATTATGGTACCGTTTTTTTACGGGTGTTGTGGGGGTGCTAATCCTTCCCCACGTGTAACTATACTCCTGAACCCGATTTTTGTTTTCGCAGACCAAACAAATTATCTTTTTAATAAAACTTAATTAATTTTGAGATTTTGTTAAAAAGATAAATATTTTTAGGTGACGAATCACACCTAGTCAAAAAAGATTGGTGACGACTCCCCTTTGCTTTTAAATGTTTTCAAAATCGTCGAGCGCGAAACCGTTACGACAAGTATGTAAGATCATGATGAAATTAGTTTATGTATAAATATATATATATATATTATATATATATATGAGAACTATATTTTATGACTTTATTTATATCATTCTAAATAATGATAATGGATAATGTAGGAGAAGAAGAAAGAATGACATTAACGAACAACCTAACCAGACAAATGTAAAGGAAAAAGTTTATACGTAAATGGGTAATGACGAGGATGTCACAAGTGCACCACAAGTGTTTGCTATTGCACCCTTGTATTGTCTTGAGCTTTCTATTACTCCTTGATTTCCTTTTCTTTATTCTTTAGTTTAGTGTATTAAGGGTCCCCTACTTTGTAAGATTTTCTCTTACATTAAGGCACAAAATTCATGTCATTAAATCATCTTAAGAGATTTGTATTTTAAAGTCTCCCTTAAGTACATTACCTTGCAACTTTATCTTAGTTGTCACATGTCCCTTACTTCCCTAAGTGCTCTTTTCTCACTCAAATACCTACATCAAAGATTATATTTTAACTTTTTTATTTCACTCAACATTCATTGTTTAAATCTACAATAAAATCAAATCCTTAGCCCTTACCAATCAAAACCGAGGGCCCCTTTAGTAGTCTTAACCTCATTGACTTGGTGCCGTCATGTACACCAAAATATGCAGCAACTTTGCTTGTATTCAAGGCTTCTTAACAACCAACTCCTCTCCTTCCTCTCTAACAGCCCTCATTTCTGCCTTTGCCTCTCGTCTAAACCAGCTCTTTTTCTTTGTCTTTTCTTTTGTTTAGCTTCCACGCAAATGAAGCAATCTAGAACAAGAAAAATCTACCACGGTTCAGCCTTAAATCATCATCATTTGTTTCCTTGAATAAATTCCTTAATTTAAACTTAATTAACTCTAACATTGACCACCTTACCTCTCAGTCAGACCATCCTTTGCCCCTGATCAGCTTCAACATAAATAGAGAAATCCAAAACTGAAAGTCTTCCACACTTCCAGCTGTTTTTCCCTTCCACCTTGATTGTACCTCACACCCCTGTTCTGCTAAAGGACCCTAGAATGAAGCTCCTTTCAACCTCAGTATACAACAACTTAAAAAAAAACATCTTCCACTTGTCATTTCTTCCTCTACTGAGAGCTAACATGTGCAGCCAACAAATCCAGCCAATGTACCTCTTTTTCCTTTCTTCTTCCTTCTCTTCTACCATTGATCGACACCCCTTTTCTGCACTTCACTTCAGCGTCTGATCAGCCCTCTATTTCCTCTTTAGTTCAGCCCTCAAACACACGTTACACCCCTCAAAACCAACTCTGTTTCCAGCTTCCAAAGTAACGACCTAAACTTAACTTTTCTCCCCTGTTTTTGGTTCCCGAAATGGTCTGTCACCAGCCTTGAATCTTCTCTTATCTTAGGCTTTTTCCTTCCGTGAGCATTGTTAGTCGGCACACAAGAAAGAGCTGATTGGCGACAAGATTGTAAGCAAGTGATGCTTCGGGTCAATAGCAACTAAGGAAAAGGGAGTGAGATGGCTAAGGTTAGGTTGATGATGATGATGGACGATGATGAAAATGATCTAGGTGGTCGGTAGAACATGGAGATAGTGGGATTAGGTGGTGTCAAAGCTTCTTCAAGAAGCCTTATACCCATTATCTCTATATTTTATTAACTTATTTATTTTTTTTAACTCTACATTGATATTTAATAAATATATTCTAAATAGTTTAATTTTTTTATTACATTTTATTTGTTTCACTAACATTTGATAATTTCTACATTCATTAATTTAAAGAAGTAGAATTACTTATTTATATTCATATATATTAATATATAAGTGGCATGTATATTTATATATATATTAACTAATTAAATTACTAAACACATTAATTTCACTACAAATTAAACCTATTTACATAAGGTGGTGTATTTCTTGACTCTTGATAAAGTTTGACTGGTCAAATGAGAAATTACTAAAATACCCCTATCAGCGTTTGTAGATAGTTTCGTGTGATTTAGTCTACAAATCGAATCGGGGTGAGACATCATCACACGAGGGTTCACCTATCTCATTCAATATGTTTAAATTCATCTTTGGCTATATTCGATAGTACTTTCCCAACCTAGGGACAAAATCGTAATTTTGCATAACTTTTGTTATGCATCCCAAAAGCATGCACAAGTGAGAAAATTCAAGGCGGGAGTACTTACCATTGTCATATTCTACTCCAAAAATTATCATGGTGGGATCCATACTTCTCAAGGCCTTGGAATTCTCAATAGGACCTACGATTTGCTTGTCTCCTATCATACCAATTCACAAGAAAATCATTTACTAATTTTAAGTTTAATTACTCTACATCCGAAATTAAATTATTTATAGAGGAGAAATTAGGAATCTCACACTCCGCCTGTATATTTTCCTGACAATAACTACCATCTGCTTTAGTGTGCCGCTCTTCTAGACGATTCACCTTCCTTTTTTCACCTTGCCTGGACTGAGATTGCGTCACAAATCTAACAACTACAACATCTTCAATCAACTTATTCTCTATAACTGTAACTTGGAAAATATTGCTACCAACATGTAGCTTAATACATTCATTAATCATTCTAGAACAGTAAGTTTCAATTTTCAAATTGCACTCCAAAAATGATTGACTATAAAGTGGATCCTTACTACTACAAATAAACTCCCCCCAACAGATGGCATTTCAATTTTCAAATTGCACTCCAAAAATGACTGACTATAAAGTGGATCCTTACTACTACAAATAAACTCCCCCCAACAGATGGCAATATTTTTGAATGTATCATCATTCCAACAATGAAATGGAACATTGTAACATCAAACCCAGGTCACTTTATTACAACAAACCCTCTCGTCAAACCATTCTTGGACACTTACGATACGAACCAGGGTTTTAAATAGCGGCCACTATCTCGCGGTAGCGGCGGAGGCCACCATCGCTATTGCAGAAATAGCAAGTGTGAGTACGGATCACACCCGTAACAGTTGATAGCGGCCGTTACAAAATGCCATATCGGAGGATTGTGTCCGTTACTTTCAACACTGGGTACTCAAGCAAAACTTCAAAACTTCTAAACTTTGGAGTCTAGATTTGGATCGAAGAAGCAGAGGGCCTCTGTAGTCTATTAGGGGTGTCGATGACCGGGTGTGGGTAACGCAGTTGGCAGTGGAGTGGCAGCGACTGGTGGCGTGGCCGTGGGTATCGTGGGTCACTTGAGGCACTATCTGTTGTCGTAGCACCAGTGGGTATTATGGGTATTGTGGGTTTGCATTCCTAAGCAATGTCGGCACCGCATGGCGCTCGATGCGTCGACAAAGTGATGGAAGAGGCCAAGACGAGGTTGAACACGTGAGGATGAGTGAAGAGTGAAATGAATGTTGTGACTTGTAACTGTGAATCGTGAGTGTGCGATGCGAGGGTGACTGACAGAGTGAGTTTGGGGAAGTGATGAGTTGGGTGGGTCATGGGTGATGGGTGTGGGTCGCCAGTTGGGTAACTTGGGTGGGCTTTTTTTTTTTTAGTTTTAATTGTTTACAAATTAATATTAGAAAATTTTTTTTTAAGTAATCTTAGGTAATGTTGAATTTAGACTAGTAATGTAATTTTTTTTAGAAAAATTTGTAATGTAATTAAACATATGATATTAAATATTATTATAACTTAAGAAAAAATATTGATAATTTGATATTGATATTTGATAATATAAATGTGATTGCTTAAATTAATTGATAGTAGCAAATTAATATTAAAATTTTAATGTAACCAAAATTTATTGTAGTTCAAGAGAATATTAATAATATAAATGTAATGAATTAAATTATTTTTGAATATTTTATTATAATTTTAAAAATTATAAATAACTTGTTTTTCATATAAATAATAGACTTGAGGTATCATAAATTACTTTAAAAACTATAAAATAAGACTTTACATGATTATAATTACAATTACTACACTTTATATAGAATTGTGCGAAATTAAAAAAAATTCACGACCGCGATGACCACAATTACCGTCGCTATGTCCGCAACCGCGATAAACGGAACGCGACTGCGACCGCAATTTAAAACCATGATACGAACCACTCCTGAAACTTTAATTTAATCAAATCATTCATGTTCTCCAAATCACTCCTATCCTCAAAGGTAATGAGAAAATTCTTACCATAAATTCTATGAATTAAAACTCCTAAAAATCTTTCATCTTCGATCGGCTCTGCCACCCTATCAGCTTTCTCATGAGAACAAAAACAATCGACCTTACTTCTTTCTAACAAATGAAGAATTTCCACATGAACCTTCCCTTTACAAAGCTCAATATTTTTCACCAATTTACCAGTATCCACCTCAACAACCGACGCTGAACCTTCTATCCCCTCCTCCATCAACACCTGTTTATATGTTCGTTGACAACTTGGATCCCTTCTATTTACCGAAGCATTTCTAGGCCCTTAGTCACAGTTTTCCACAACGTCTCTGATAACCATCTCATCTCCTTTCGAACTTGCAACCTCATATCCTTTGGTCAAACCCTTTCTCTTCCAGTGCTCCCCCCCTGGATTAAAGCGCACCATGTTAACACCAATTTTATGATCTAATAACCAGTTCCCTTCAGGCTCCATATCGCTTTCCTTGTTTCCATTTCACTCGCATACCTAACAAAACCAAATTTTCTACCTCTTTGACTTCTCTTCCTAGGAATAAAGATGTCCCTGACTTCTCCAAACTTTTTGAAAATTCTTTCCAGCCATCTCCAATGTACCTTTTGTGGAATACTGTTGACAAAAACTGAAGCTGCCCTGCGGTTATAACTCACCCTCATTTGAAATCTCTCTCTCCAAAAAACTCTCTCTCGCCATTACTACCTTTATAACCGCAAGATTTTCATGTACAATTGATGAATCAATCACTTTGTATCACATAATTTTATTTACATGCATCTAAGTTCTTTAAATTAATAAAGAAATACTTTTATTAACTTTTTTTTCATTAAGGCAATTGTGCCTAAAACTAAACTTGTCCTATGAAACTGTGGAAGATTAATAAAGAAATACTTTCTCAAAACCTTCCTAATTCCTATGCACAATTACTGATAATTAAAATCTAATCTAAACAACTGTGTTACGGTTCACATTACAAACTCTAATATTAATATGACTTTCTACACTTTTGTCTGCAGATGACTCTACATATATGCCCTCAGTACCTGTCTTCAATTGTTGCCCTACATTCTTTACTATAATTTTTACTCCTTCTGTCCCAATTATTTTGTAATATACTAGACACATACTTTTAAGAAATCAAAACTTTCACATGTTATGTCATAAAAAAAATTTTAAATTGACTATATTGTCTTTAAAAAGAAAAACTTTAAACATAGTTGGAATTAATGAGTGGCAAAAGAGAAAATATAAACATTAAAAAACATTTTAAATGAGGCAATTTTAAAATTTAAAAGTAATAATTTTATTGAAACTCCTAAGCTTTTATTAAAATACAGAACAGTTATTCAAGCCTCTTATCTATCTTTATGTCATCCCATTTGGCTATTTAGACAAGCAATTCAAGTGAATGTGGAGAAGAAAAACAAAAGATTACTTCCTTTTTTAGGGTTTTTGGCTAGTTGGGTGGTCTTCGGCTTGGGGTCTCAAAAGGGAAGGTTGAATGCTGTTTGGAGATGGCTTTGGGCTTAAGGTTGTTGATTTGAATGGTGGTTTTGTTGGGTTAAGAGCTCGATTTGAGCGGTTGGGTGGATGTGTATAGAGGAGGATCGGTAGTTTTGGCTCCCAAAGGGCTATGAGAATGAAAGGTCTCGGGTCTTCTTCCCAGGGCCCCTTTCTGTGGGAAGCCGAGAGTGATCTTTCTGAAGACGAAAGGGTTGCCAAATTTCTGGAAAATCTAGGATGGCGTGGATTCTAGCGGGAAGGGGGCCTAGGGTAGCTGACAGCTTGTTTTCAGCTGCCAGTCACCTCTTTATAGCTAATGTTGTGCACGGCACCAACTTAGTTGTTGTTATTCTTATTATTTTAAATAATTCCTAAAAATAAACATAATAAAATTAAAAATAAAATATATGACCCTTTTGTAGTTTGAGTTTTCAAGCCCATACGACCCATCCTAATGCAAAGTGGGCTTCCAAGCTAAAAAAAAAAAAATCAAGTAAGGCTCACTTGATCTGAGACTTTGATTAAACTTCAAATCATAAATAAATGAAAAAAAAAAACCTTGTTAAGGCTCGTATGACGCAATTGGGCTTCGTATTGACTCGATTTAAATTAATCTCAATCATTAATATCATCCAAATTCAAAACAAATTAAATTTAGTTCATTTGAGTTTTTTTTTTTATATAATTATAGGTATCTTCATTCATTTCATTCGTTTTATGGTTTGAAATTAATCTTATTCGGGTTCAGAGTGATAAACGATAAAATACTCTCAATAACGACGACTCTAGGATTTAAATCATGTCCAAATACATAAAAAAAAGTTCATTTCTACTTTTCCAAATCACTTTTTGGTAGTTCATATGAGCTTATTGAAAAATAAGTTTAATAACCTTGAGCAAACTTCACTTGAATATAGTTTATCAAATCAAACAAAATTGAATGTCTAAAAGTGATTGCCTGGGTCAAACTATCTTTTCCATTCTTTTTATTTTCTTTTTTATGGTTCGGTTTTCCACAGCAACCAATAAAGGATCTAAATTGGCTTTATTTTTTTCTTTCTAAATTCCTTTCTTTCTTCCTTCACAATTGCCATTTTTACCCCACCTATTTTTCATTTTCTTTGACTCTATCTCCCTCTTTTCTTTTTTTCTTTTTTTTAATTAGGCTACCTAGCACCTGCGTTTTGGACTTGACAAAACAAAAAGTAAGAAAGTAGGAGTGTCATGTGGACATTGTAATGATGCAAGAAATCTTCCAATTTTATTTATTTTTTCAAATTTACTTGAAAACCAAATTAATTGAAAACTAAAGTTTTTCAAAATTTATTTTTGATAATCGATTGTAATTAATACGGTTGTCAACTAATTATCAATTTAAATCGGTTCAATTGGTTAATTCGATTAAGAGATATAAACAGCTTAACTTACTGGAAAAAAGAAAACCTACCTATCAAATAAAAAAGTTTTTAAATTTTAAAAAAGAAAAAAAGAAAAAGGTGAAAAAGAAAAAAGAAAAAAAAAAACCGGGTGCATCGATGTGGACACTGCCAAAATGCATGCTTTTACCTAAATTATACCGTGTGGGTAGGTCTGAAGTTTTTGAAGCCCGCAAGATTATCTACTTTCTGGTGCAAGAGTAACCAAACAGGAATTCAAACCTTTTTCAAATCTGCCAGTTCTGTGAAACTCTTCAACAATTTCATTGGCTAATTCTTCATGAATTTACCTCGTCGAGAAAATTGAAATTGAAATTTAAATAATCGAGACCAATTGCTTTGAAACACTTGAAATCCCAGATAGCATATTTAAGTCCTTCAAATGAAAATGGCAGCTCTAAAAATTATCATTATGCGAAAACAATTTTTGAAAGGCTGACATGTAACCACAGGCCTTTTTCAGCCGTTAGATTCAAAATAATTTTGTAAAACTCAAACATCGTAGTTTTCAGCCCTTAGATATGACTAGCACTGTCAAAATAGGCCAAGGCCCGTTGGGCCAACTCGGCACAGCTTGATCCATTTATTCAGGGCTTTGATTTTATTTTTGTAAATGAGGGTTTTTTGGCTCAGCCCATTTAGGACTAGGCTTAAATGGGCCGGTCCGTTTAATTTTTTAATATTTTTAATTATATTAAAATTTTATTTTTATTTTTATTATTTATATGTTTAACATTTTAATCAAAGTAAAATACATAAAATTAATTCTATTTAGTATTACTAATTTACTTCAAACCAACTTAATGACTCACAACCTCTTACACATGCTAGTTGGAAGGGGAATAGTACATTTGCTTTAAGTGATGTAAATTCATTTTTGTTTTTTAAGTATATACTTTATTTTAAATTCTCTTTTGTAATGACAATTAATTTATTTTGAAATGTCCAAAGATATAGGCTTTCAAAAGATTTGAAACTATTCAAGTGGAAGAACCAAAATCTCAATTAGATCTTTATTTGCAAGAGCTAAAGATTATGGGTCGCATGGTTGAAAATTTAAATGTGCTGCAATGGTAGAAAGATCATAAAGCAAGATTTCCAAAGCTTGCAAGTATAGCTTGTGATATCTTGAGCATTCCAATAACAACAGTAGCATTGGAGAGTTTTTTTAGTATTGGTTCTTGTGTTTTAAATAAGTATTGAAGTTCTCTAAATCATGAGAACGTGAAAACTTTCATTTGCATCCGAAATTGGATTTTTGGTTTTGAAGGTAATATTATTAATTAGTTGACAATTTTTAATCAATTCATAAGTTTAATTCTTGTGAGTTCTTATATTGTTCTTTATTTATATTTGTAGATGGCAAAGTTGAAAAAGAATTGATTAAATGTGATTGACACTATGGAAGAGATGGATGGATATGGATCTATTTATCATGTTTTTGATTTTTAATATTGTTGATATATGTTTTCCAGTATCTAGGTTTGTTAAAACAATTTATATTATGCTTGTTAAATTATTAATATGTAATGTTCAAATGATGTTGAAGACTTGATGGATTTGATGTGAATTTATTTGATGTTTCTTTATGTGAAGACCGAGGATTTTCTAAATAAATATAAGGTATCCAATAAATTTAATTTGGACAAATTGAGATCCAAATTAAATAAGAATGAAATTGGAGAAAAATATATTTGGATATCAAGAAATCCAAATTTAATCCAAAATAAAAATATGTAATTTTATATTTATATAAGGTTATTATATAAATATATTGTTTTGAATAAATATATATACATTCATATATGGAATATATGTATATATCATATGTTGAAATACCATTTTTATATCATTGAATATATATGTATATGTAAATTTTTGTACATTTATGTATATATATATATAATATATATATGAAATATATATATATATAGAATTTTGAATTAAAGTATACATGTATAAACGGTTTATATATGAAATATATACTTATATATATAAACATATACATATATATATGAAGTATATGTATAGTATTTTAAATTGAAGTATATATATACATATAGGGTTTATACAAATTATATATATATATATATCAAATATAGTAAATATATATAATTATATGGATATAATTATATATATAATATATAAAAAAAAAAAAAGAAAAAGAAAGAAACGGGCGGGAATCGGGATAACCCGATTCCCAGCCTTTCTCCTCTGTTTCAAAACAGAGGAGAAATAAAAGAGAAAACAAAGAGGGAAAGGAGAGCCGGCCGGTGCCGGGAGGAGGAAGAGACAACGCCGCTGCCGGTGAGCCGAGGAGAGGAAGCTGACGCCGGTGCCAACGACGGGAAAGAAAAACGGAAAACAGAAGCGAAGAGGAAAACGAGAGAAGCGGGTGAAACCGAAGAGAAAAAGAAAAGGGGGAAACGGCGGTGCCGGTCGATCCAGGCACCGCCACCGCAACCTCGACGTCGGCAAGAGTGAGGGGAAGGTGAGAGGAGCCACCGACGGCGAAGGAAACGGCGGAGGAAGGAAGAAACAGAGAAGAAAGAGGTCGAAACCCACGGTCCAGATTCGCCACCGCCGGCGCCGCCGCTGGCGAAACCGAGACCAGATCCTGTATCCCTGCAACCTCGGCAAGCTGTGGAGTGGCCGAACCGCCGGAATGGGTGGCCGTCGGTGACCGAACCGGTCAGCCAAAGTTGAACCGGCCAAGCCAAGCTCTGAACCGACCCGACCCGACCCGACCCGGTTCAAAAAAAAAAAGAAAAAGAAAGAAAGGAAAAAAAGAAGAAAAGAAAAGAAAAAAAAAAGAAAAAGGAAGAAGAAGAAGAAGAAATGGGTAAGGAAAAATTAAAAGTTTTGCTATATTTCTATGGAATTTATTAGAAATTTTCGGATTATTTTCTAAATGAAAATATATGTCAATTTTTGAAATTTGTAGCAAAATGAAAATGAGACGAATGGTGGAGTTCGGCAAGGCTCAAAAATCGGAAAGTACGCTAAGCTTGGCGAATAGGTAAGATACTTTTATAAAGCATTAGTAGCTTTATATTGTATGTGGGAATTATGATTTTATATATGATGCATTTATTTAATTGATTTTAAATCGAATTGTGATTTTTATATGATGCATCGATTTAAATTGATTTGCTAAAAATGCTAAGAGGACCCACAACTGATGGTGAGGGTCTTAGTAAGAGGTAAAATTGGAGAGAATCAACGGCTGCAAGTATAAATTGTGTTTCCCTTGCAGGAGGTTAGGGAAAATTAAGTCGTTATGCTGCCGAAATTCTTAGGAAAACGTTGAGGAAAAAGATTTAAGTTCTCACGTAAATGGAATCTTGGAAATAATTATTGAAAAATATACATTTAAAGGATTTTATGATATTACCGGAGAAGTTTGATATTGAAATCGATGAAAATATAGATCGTTGAAACACGATAATGTGATGAATTATATGGTTTAAACCTTAAGACTCGATAAATCCAGTGATTTTAATAGCACAAATGGTATCAAGTTGAGATTGAGGTGGAATTAATTATTAGACGGATCACTGATACAGTGATGATTATAGAATTGATAAATTCAAATGAATGGACCGTTTTAGTGGTATGATTGTGATATCGATGTTAAATAGATGTGAACTGAGCTTTTTGCAATAATATGGATAGTCGCAAGGCGACTTAAATGATTGAAACACTGTTGATAATTGAAATTGGCAAATTCTTTTAAGTGGTAAATTGCCAATCAAAAATTTGAATTGAAGATGTCTTATAGATAATTCTAGCATGATATTACATTCTACAGACCATATGAAAAGTGAATTGAGGATTGTGATTTGATTTTACGATAGTAAATGAAATTGAACCGCAAGTTGAGGATTCTGAATATGTACCTATAGGTCAAACCATAAATGGATTTGATAAGCGATTATTGATCTTCTGGTTCTATAATCCTCGATGTCGACTCTGGAATAGATAACGAATGAGGATATTAATATTGCATAATTTCAGTATTTTGATGGCTATATAGTGACATGATATTTAAATATTTATGAATACTAAGAGGATTCATGCAAGTAATGTGGTCTTAGTATTAATAGTGCAAGGTAGAAATGATTGGTATAGTTTATAGCTATCGAAAAAGGATATCGAATACTGAATGACTTGAATACCAAATGATCTGATTATTGAATAATCGGAGTACTGAATAAGTTGAAAACTGAAGGAAATGAATATTGAATTGATTTGAACACTGAATTACTGATGTGTCAGAAGGATAGTTTGAAATCGAACGATTGATAGTGATAAAGTTAAATGAATTGTTTCACCGTATTAGAGGAAGGTATTACTTATATTGACATTTGAAACTATTACTAAAATTACATACGGAGATGATTTCATAGCATCGCTTTTAAGCATAATTTGCTATAGTTTCAGATGTCATAATAGCATTTATATAAATGCTATAAAGTATAGATTAGCTTTAAAAATAAAGTATATGGTATATATACGTATTTTTATATACGAAACCTCTTAAAGAATTTCACCATATGCTTTACATGATTTTTAAACGAAAAGCTAAAGATTTAAATGTTTTATGAGACTGTAGGCACCCTAAAAGAATTAAATTCAATAAAGCATAGTGGAAACCGCCTAATTGGAGCTTTGCTCATTAGGCAGATATGCTTGTCCGACAATAGTCGTGGACAGGTCTCAGTCACGCCTGATCAGTGGGGCTGAGAGAGATGAGGTCTATGGCCATAGATAGCGCCCTAGTTGGTTTCCAGGGGACGATGACATGATTTTCACTGCTAGCTACAGTGATTTAAGTCTTTATTGATAGAGATGATAGGGATCTAGCCTAGTCTCTAACCGATATGATATGAAGTCTAGAGTATGATTTTATTGATATGAACTCTAGACTTGACATGATTTATACTGTACATGAAACAGATTTGAAATGAAATATGTTTTGAAACAGTACATGTTTTAAACATGTTTTAAAAGTCCATGAGATATGAATTCGACACTATATGATTTATATGTGATTTTGTGTCGAACATGGCATGATATGCGGTCTAGAGTATAGTTTGATTTGATATGAACTCTAGACCTGATATGATTTACGGTAAATGATTTAAAAGTATATGATAAATGATTTCGACACTTACATGATTTATATACGATTTTGTGTCGAATTTGAAATGACATGCGGTTTAGAGTATAGACTGATTTGATATGAACTCTAAACCTGATATGATTTATAATATATGAAAAATGTTTTAAAACCGCACATGTTTTAGACATGCTCCGAAAACGAATACATGAACTGAAATTGAACATGTTTCTATCATGCCTTAAAGGCAAATTTGAAATGAATTGAAAATTCATATGTCGAGCATGTCCTAAAGTATATATGATATGATTTGAAATGATAGCGGTTTAGACAAAAAAAAATTACATGAATTTGCATATTAAACCCTGATATGATAATATGCTTAGTATATGAGAATTCCATGAGGAATGTCGTGACTCGACGTAAATGATGTTTCACCTATACGATGACATGACATGATATGATATATGAACATGAGATTGATATGAAGAGGATTCTGATCTCACTCTATCGTGATCATAAATTCCCAGACGATAAGTGATATGAATTGATGTAATACGGGAATATGATTATTAAATGTAAAGTGAATTCGATAGGATATCTGCATTAAACATGGAGAATATATGAGGAGTGTCATGACTCAGTGGTAGCGATATTTCATCGATATGATGTCATGATATGATATGATATGAAACATGAATATAGAAACACACGAAGAGAATTATGACTTCGTACCACCGTGATCATGACCCATAATATGAGACTTGATAAGAGATGATAGTATACAGAAGATGATTATGAACTGAAAAGTAAATATGAGAATTGATATGAGAAGATAGAATACAAAAGTATAATTATGAAATGAAAAGTGAATATGAGAAGTGATAATGAGATGTTATCGATGAGAAAGGATTAACTGTAATTGCATCATTGCAAGTTTTAAGCATTTGCGGTTAAGATAGTATAATCCTACTCTTGCATTTATATTAGTATCTTACTGAGCCGTGGTTTTGCTCACCCCACTAAATTTCATCTCTTTCAGATTATTGAAGTTAACATCTGCCATGTGAGCTGCTCAGTGGGCATCGGAGACGATGTATGGACTTGGTACTAGTCTTCTGAGGTATATGTTACTTATAAATACTTGTTTACATGTAAGACTTAAATTGATGCACAGTACATATTCTGTTTAACAAGTCGGGATGTAACTAAGAACCGTTTTCGTGTTTGTTTAATATTTAAATGGAATGATTATAGGTCACCTAGATAGTATAGTAACTACACTAACACCGAATACAAACCTTAAAAGGAAAAAAAAAATTTAGTCCATAAATTTGTAGACTAAGAAAAGTATAAGAATCAAGTGAAAGTCGCGGTTTTCGGGTCGTGACACTTTAATATTTAATTCAAATTTTACTTTGTTTATTTACTAAAAATGAGATTTTAATATAAAATTTATTTTTTTAATTTCTTATACAGGCCGGCCCATTTAAGCCCGTTAGCCCTTAGGGTCGGATATGAGCTTGCATTTTTAGGCCCATTTAACAAAAAGAGTTTTGTGGCCCGGCCCATTTTAACAGTGCTAGATATGACACACAAACATCATTATATTGTACCTATTTTATAAAATTAACTATTGAATCTAAAAATCTTTTGACGCATAACAAGTACGGTAAGTTACAATCGTTTCCCACCCAAACATGAAAATCACTTTATCTTACTGTTGTAGACACTTACATATGATATAGAGCTTTCGAATTCAACATCCACTAAACACATTTTTGAAGAGGAATGAAGAGCCTTAACTGTGACGATCTCAAACTGTTAAAATGAATGAGGATACTTATAATTTACACAAAAAAACTCCATACATCATAAGAAAAATGTATTCTTAAATGACTAGATCAGCCAACTCTTCATTTTCTTATTAATTTGAGAACTTATCTATAAATGAACTAAAATTTATTTTAATTAAGAATAGGTCACTGCAACCATACAAAGATAAAGACTAGAATTACAAATATATAGATTCAATCATTTGTGTACAAAAAGCAGTCCAGTCTCATGTATAACTTGTTATAAACGTAAAAGTATCATCTTTTACAATCACAATCACAATTACAGCCATTTCTTCATTTTCCTATCAAATATCCCAGGTCCATATGTTGACATAAAAACCGTAACAAGAAGTGGAAACTGCAACCACACGAAGATACAAATGGGGATGGCTGCTAGAAAAACAATAGGAATAACTGTCTCCAGTTGACCCTTTAGCATGAGAAAAACTGTGGAGCAAAAAGCAACCATCATTGCCGCAATAGAAATAAAAAGGGCGAAAAGTCCGATAATCAATTTCGTGGGCAACGATGTGAGAAAATCATTCTTTGAATATCGTGATGTGAGGAGGCCAACGAATATCAACACCGAAGTGGAGGAAGCAAAGAGTGAAAGGGCATCCGAGATTATGAATGCCTTGAAAAGTTTTTTGGTCAAGAGTAAGGGAATACCAGTCTCCTGATGGTTGCCTCCTGGAACAGTGAAAAGAACAGCAAACATAATGGTGATGATAAGACTGCCAACAATCGTAGATGATTGTGCTATACCCTTTATCCATTGCTCCCCTTCTTCTGCCAACGCCGCATGACTTCGATCAAATGCTTCGTAAGGAGTTTCCCTCTCATTATTTACAACACTTTTAGCCCATGGTGGCATAATGCTTTCTACCTCCTGCATTCATAATTCATACGACCCGTAAAACCGTGATACTTTTTGCAAACCTTTTTGGATTGAGACTATAACATGATTTAACTTCATGAAATGAGAATAGATGTGTAATAAGTCAAAAGATTTCTCATCATATTTATTTTTTAATTATACATAGCATACCTAATCTTTTTATCCACAACTACAACAGCCTATTAAATAATTTGTTTAAAATATATCTATTTCTTACTCCTTTGGCTTTGTTAGATTTAACAAATGAATGTTCCGTCTAAGTGTCACATGGCAAATTTAGTTCACAAAAATATTTTGTCCATATTTACAAATCAAATGGAAAATTTCATTTATATTAAGACAAAAGTATTTGAACCAAATAAAAAAATTATAAGTAAAAATATTTTTTTTTATATGTCATGAATAAAGATGAATGTTATAAAAACAAAAAGATTAATTTAGACTATATTTAGTGCATAGGATGAGATGAATGACAGGAGAGGACAATAAAAAAATATAAAATGATTATATTAGATAATATCATCTTATCTTATGCTTTGAGCGTACAATGATTAAAAGTAATATGTAAAATTTTTCATCATTTTTTTCTATATGTAAAATCAAGAATAGACTAATGATTTTGATTTTATTAATCAAAAGTACTTTTCTTTAAAGTAAACATAATTTAAATTTATAATTTTTCTTATAAATATCAGTCAAAGTTTTTTAGCAATAAAATATATTATTATAATTTCTATATCAATATTTAAATTTATTTTTTTAAAAAATTGCTTTTTCAATAAATTGATTTTTATTTGCAAATTTAATTTTTACTAAAAATATATCACTCTATTTTTTTCACTATTTTTCTTACTTTTTTATGAATTAAATTTAAAATAATTTCTATGATTTTAAGTTAAATATATATATTTTAGAAAAATGGACTTTTTTAAATAATAAGTTACTTGTTTTAAAAAAGAACATTGATTTTTTTTTTAAATCTCATCCTTATCGTTATCATAATCATCATTGTTATTATTTTCTTCATTTTCTTTTTTTTCCCTACCTGCAATGGAAAAGGAAAAGAAAAAATTTAAAATAAAATACAAAAGAGAAAAAATAAACAGAAGGAAACAATACTAGCTACATTCAAAATTTTACGAATTTAAAATTATAATACATGATAATTTTTTTGTAAGAGTTAAGTTTCTTAAAAGAATTGATTATAAAAATCAATTATTTTAAAAAATCATTTTTGAAAAGATTTAATTGTTTTAAAAATTATTTTTTATCTAGATTATATTTTTTATTCAAAAAGGAAAAAGAGAAAGACGACAAAATGAAAGAAAAGAGGGCACAAGAAAAAGGAAAAAGGAAAAAAAATAGGATTGTCCAATTAAGAAAAACCCTTTTCATCTTATTAAATGATTGAAGTAATAAAATATAAATGTAAATTTTGAGAAATAAAATATAATTATCTATTAACTAATCACATAAGATTAAAACTAGTTCTTTCTTTTTGAAGAGATTTGAATCATTCTATATATACAAGAAAGATGATTAATCCTTTTTATAATCTAATCTTTCATTTTATTTGTGCTACAAAAATAAGATAAGATGATAATTATCCTATTCTATAATTCATTTTATGCAAAAAAAAGTTGCAATTTACACAAAAAAAAACTTCAATATTCTTCAAAGATATGATGAATTATCAAAGCGAGAGAATGATGATTACCTTAAACCATTGTAGTTCTCTTTGCATTTGCAGAGCTGCTCCTGAGATTTTATTAAGCTTAAGCTGGGATGCGGGATCTAATTTCCCTGCCAAATGTAACGTACTATTACTGTACTGATCAAGAAAATTAGGAAAATCATACTTCATAGCCTCATGCCCATATATGAGGCTGAAAACTTTTTCTTGTCGATTTGCAGCTGCAATGTGGAAAATGTTTCTGTTATTATTGTCACCAGCAGTCAATAACTCTGGATTATTTTTAATGATTCCGACAATAAACTCCGTCATTCCCCGCCGAGAAGCATTGACGATTGCATCAACCACAAAATTTTGATAAATTTGTTGATAATCTAAACCAGCTATCGTCTCAGACATCAAAAGCAGAAGCTCATGTGCATAGAAATGGGTCAGCTTTAAATCATATATTTGCTTAATCCCTGCACAAATAAATATAGGTTTTAACTAACTAATTACTAGAATAGAAGAAATGCTTGCTAGAACCAGAGTTTTGGATATATTATATATATATATATATATATATATAAAGGACCCACTTACATCGTTGTAAAACAATTTTATTTTATACTATTTTTATAACTTCATTTAAGATTAATATTTTTACAAACTAATCGTTAGATTAAATAATCTATTCATATCCATTATGCATATAAAATTTAGAGTCGATATGATATTCCTATCATTTCGATCAAAAATAGCATATTGCATCAATATATATTAGCAATTGAAATTTTAGTATTATCAAACTAATAATTAAATAATTTCGATTAATTTGAAAATTTGTACACATAATCTACTTAATAGAATATAATATTCAACAATTGGATTAGAAAAATTTATAAAGTGAATGGTGTAAAACAAAATTATTTTACACCAGTATAAGTGAATCTCTCCTCAGATATATATATATGGGTTTGTATATGAGTACACTGACAGTGTATAGTTTTTATACACTGTTAATGCAACAGAGATTAATACCTCATTAATAAGCAAACTAAAAAAATATCAAGACTTTAAAAATAAATACAGATAATTTTTTTCAATTTGCTAATAAGAGTTTATTGATGAGGTGTTGACTTCTGATACATTGATAATGTATAGTGATTATACAATATCAATGTATCATATAATATATATATATATATATATATATGTGCACGTGTGTATATGGTAGGTAACATACCAAAGAATTTCAAGAGACTTGACCACAATCCAAGTAGTTTCCCATTCCCTGCAAGAGTAAAGTAGTAGTTTTTACCGTTATTTTATTAACTCTTGAAACATTAATAATTTAATATATTTTATAGTGCTAGCACAACAATATTATAGATAAAAAGCTTGTAAATACACTTCATTTTTTATTCTATTTATCCTACTACTAAATATACCATATTCTTGCCAATGAGGTCTTGACTAAGTGACAAAGAGGAGGCCCTGAAACTTTGAGGTTTCAAGTTCGAATCTCATCAAGTGTGAACTTGAGTTAGTCTAATTATTTACTAGTTTATTTGTTTGTTATAGTTATTTACTAGTTTGTTTGTTTGCTATATATATAGACACACACACGCACACACATCACAATAGATTGTGTCAAGCCTCGTGCAAATATGACTGTGCAAGACTTTAAGCCTCACGCAACTAAGGTTGTATACACACGCACACACATCACAATAGATTGTGTCAAGCGTCGCGCAAATATGACTGTGCAAGACTTTAAGCCTCACGCAACTAAGGTTGCACTAGGCCTTGAAGCCTTGCATAACCCAAGTTGGGCGAGATTTTTTTTTTATTTATATAATTATAAATTGATAATTTTACTAACGTGTGAGGTTATTAATGTTTAACTTTTTTTATATATTGATAATTTATAACTATATTTTAATAAAAATAATTAACATTTAGGCTTATTAATGTTTATTTTTTTATATATTGATAATTTATAATTTTTAAAAATATATAATTTTATAAAAAAATTTGTAAAAAATATTATAAAATTATAAATTATCTATATAATTTTTTTTATAATTTATAAGTTTTTTAATTATAAATTATCAATATATAAAAAACCTTAAACATTAATAATCCTAAACGTTGATAAAAATATCAATCTACAATTATAAATTATCAATACATGAAAAACCCTAAACATTAATAAAATTATCAATTTTTAACTTTTTTTCAATTTATAAATACAAATTTATAAATTATAAAAAACAAGCCTCACACATCCGAGTTGTGCGAGGCTGAGCACGGGTATTCTTCAAAGGGGTTAAAAGGTCTTTTTATTTAAGGATATTTTTGTTTTAAAAAATTTAAAGTAAAAATGGGGTAAAGAAAGCAAAAAATGTGGTGTATTTAAAAGTTCTCTTGTAGATATATATTTTGTAAATTATATAGTATAGATAAATGTATAAAAAATATTTTGTATAATTCTGATGGACTTGAATCTTGAATGTTGAAGTGAAGACCCTCTACTTGGTAATTGGTGGGGGGAGGTCCGGTGGGAAAATATCTCACATTTTATCCTTTTGAACAGTTTTTATTTGTTAATAACTTAAATTTTTATTCAGTTTTTATTTGCTTAATAACTTAAATTTTTATTAAAATATTTTTATTTAAAATTTAAATCATTTATTTTTATTAATTAGTTCACTTTCTCTTTTATATTTATTATTTTTATGTCAACATTTTAAATTTATTTGTAAATTATATAAATCACTATATTTTATATTTACAATATATAATTGCTAACTTTTCATTACTTTAAATCCTAAATACAATGTGTTGCTATTTAATAACAAAAGTATTATCTGAACTAAAAATAAGTTTAGTAATTTTTAATTTATTAATCTATCAATATTTTATATTTTTATAATTATTTTATTAATCTTAAATATAAAATATATATTATAAATTTTAATATCTTAATTGTCATTTTCTCTTTCCATTACATTCACCTCACCTTTATTGCTAAGATTATATCTAAACACATATCAACATTAAATTATCTAATCTCATCTTCGTTATAGTAACTAATTTCATTGTTATCGCAGTTTTTAATTTCATCAAAATCAATCTGACTATTCATTTAAATGTAGACTAACCCTAAGTGCATCAAAATTTATTAATATTACGTAAAACTTAAAATTTATAAGTAGCGGATCCGGAATGATTTTAGAAAATTGCAAAATAGTAATAAAAAATAATATGTAAAATGCTCTCAAGATATCTATACTATACTATATATTTAAAGTAATCTACGTCAATTAAAATTCATGTTGACACCTCTCCTATTGCAATTTCTTCTCTTTTTTTTTCCAAGAACTGCAACAATCGGGTTTTGCATCATTTTTCCTTCTTCTATATTGCTTTAAACACTAAAATATATTTTAAATTCCTTAAAAAAAAAGAAAAAAAAAACAAAATGAGACCTAAAAATCTCTGGCAAAATATCAAAGTCAAAACTTAAAGAAAAAAACCTATATCTATTTTGACTTAAAAATCAAACAAAAATTTAACATCTAAATTAGTATTGCAATAAGAATAAAAACAACTCAAATTTTACTGAAAATTCGACCAAACAAATGCATCTTTTTAACAAAAAAAAAAGTAGTAAAAGAACTCAACTAAAAATTAAAAAAAAAGATTTAAATATTTAAAAAAAGTTCAATCTTTTCTTTAATTTGAACTTTTTTTTTTAAATCTAAAAAATACCTATATTTAAAGCAAGAAAATAAAAAATAAAAAAATAACTTGGACCCTTTTTAAGAAATCAGACTTTTTATTTATTTCAAAAAAACACACCTTTTTGTTTTTCCCGAATTTAAAAAAAATTATCTAAATATTAAAAATAAAAAAGATTTTTTTTTAAAAATCAACAATAAAAAACATAGATCCCGGTTATTTAAAATAAATCTTTATTTTTGAATTTTTTTAAAATTCAGAAACAACTGTATATTAAAAGAGAAAATAAAAAAATACCTAGCACCAACAATAATAGAACATAAATTTGACCTTTAAAAATCTTTTATTTTTTTCTCCAAATTTTATAAGTAAGGATAAAAAATAATATACATATAAAAAACAAAACACCAATAATATAGATCACATATATGGATTTTCTTAAAAATATCATAAAAAACTTTCAAAACATTCAAAATTTCAACATCCACAAACCTAAGCACATAAAAGAGAAACAAAAAAAAGAATATAGAAAACTCTACCTAGAAACACCTAATTTTGTTCAGATTCGAAAAATTCGAAAAATTTAAGGAATTGCTTTAAATTTAATTTAAGCATATTTTCTTAATTCAAAATCATATTGTAAATTTTGAGTCATGTGAATTTTGTTGGACTTACAAAATTAGTAGTTCAATTTATAGTTTGAGTTAGGTTCAAAGGGCTTGAAGGCCCAAATCCTATTGTTTTATTTTATATTTTGTTATTTTATTATTTTAATTTTCTAATTTTGTTTTTGTTTTTATTACTTTAATGAATTTAATTAATATTAATTTAAAAAAAAAACAAAAGAAGAAAAATTGAAAAAAAAAATCTAAAAATGAAAAGAGTTGGTGCCGCCTCTCATAGCCTCTCTCCTCAGGCTATCCATCAGCCACCTAAACAGTCTGCAGTCAAACTCTCATCCTGGAAACAGTCACCTTGGTGACTGAAACCAACTGCTAAAACCCTTGGGAGACCGGACAAAATGATTCATTCCAAATTAGATTAAAATTCAAACAGTGTGAGAGAAGAGCAGCTTCTAGAAGCTAAAAAAGGGAACGTTGATCAACGGCTTGGACAACAAAGAAATGAAGGGATGATGAGGAATCTACACTGATAGGTTGTTTTATTATTCATTTAATGTGCCTTTGATTGCTTTTTCTTTATTTGTTTTAATTTTTTTTTGTGAAAAAAGAAAATTCATAGATAGAAAAACAAACCACAACTAATTCATAGATAGTCTTGAAAAACTTAAATCTCATACGATGAAACAATCATAAAAGAAAAAGTTCATTCGACGGGGAGTCCAGCAAAAAGATCATTTGGTTTATTTGTTATTATTTTTTTTGGTGAAAATTTGGTTTAATTATTTTGTTACCTATTTAATGTGTTTTCATTTTTCTTGGTCTTTGATTTGACTGAAGTATTGATTATGAGCCTTGTCTTGTTTGTGTATTTGTGAATATCTTTATTTTGCCGTTTCATATTGATTTTTAGTAACTTTCAAAAACAGATTTAAAGAGTGAAAATAGTAAAATTCATTTGCAAACGGAAATATATATTTTTATGAACTAAATAAAAATTATAAAGTTTAAGTTTACAATTTATTATTTATTTTATTTACTTATTTTCTTGATCAAGTTTTATTTAAATAATAAAATATTATCAGCGTATTGGAATATTAAGTTTACAATTTATTATTTATTTTATTTACTTATTTTATTTACAATTTATTATTTATTTTATTCCTAACTGATCCTTAGGCGAGAAGAATCTACTAAATATTGCCAGCGTATTGGAGTATTTAGTATGATTTTTCAATAATTTAAATTTTTTGTTAAAAATTAAAATGAATAAGGTTTTTTTAATTTAATAATAAAGTTTAAATATAAGTAAATTTGTTCGATGATAAGATGTTATAACGTGAATTTTTATAAAAATAAAAATAAATAAAGTATTTTTTAAGAAAAAAATTCATATGCATCATGAATTCTCTGCTTGCATTATGTGCATTCATGAATAATTACAAAAATAATGTGAGCTTTTCCAAGGATGAGAATTTATAGAAATCACAAGTAACGATTTTTAAAAAATCTTTAGGTAAGAATGTTATTTCAAATATTATTAAAAGTATTGGAGTATTTGATTTAATTTTTTAATACAAAAAAGTTCACATTCACTTTTGAAAAATAAAATTTAACTTTTTTTTAAAAATAAGGAACAAATGATTTTGATAAATAAAAAAATGCTTTTAAAAAAGTGCAATAAAAGAAAATTATTTTTAAGTATTAAATTAAGACCACTTTATTAAAGCCAAATGATAACACATAATTAAAATGATATTGTTTTTAAACGGGCGTCGTAGGAATGTTAATCCTTCTCCATACGTAAACGTATTCCCAAACCAAAGTTTTGTTTTTCAAAGATCAAAATTATCTTTTTAATAAAACTTAATTACTTTTAAGATTTTGTTAAAATGACAAGATTTTTAGGTGACCAATCACACTTAGACAAAAAAGATTAGTGGTGACCCTCTTTTTTTTTTTAAACGTTTTCAAAATTGTTGAGTGGTCGAATCTCCTGACCAAATCATTACGGCACTACCAACAAATCAAATATGAAGTTTGTTCATTTTTATAAAGTAGATAAGATATAATGAAGAGAGAAAGAAACTGTTCCCGTCGAGGATAAGGTAAGGGAAAAAAAAAAGGAAAGAACAAAGATTTGTATATTCTATAGAAAGAGGGAAATGAGAAGAGCTGAGAAAGAAAAAGAGGAACGACTGTTAAAAGACATAAAAACAAAGTCAAATTTTAGGATTCTTTTTGTTATACTTTTTTTTTGTTATAAGAAGAATATTAAATAACTGGGATGAGAGTGTTTGGATTTGAACTCAAGACTTATAATATACTACAACTCATCTTTAACCACTAAGGCAAGAGGTTATTGGAAGTTATACTATCTCATAAAACTATATAATTTGGAGGGTGAAGAGGGTGGGCATATGGCCTAAGCCCATCAGGATTTGACCTGGGTTAAGCCCAAAATTTATTTATTTATTTATTTAATTTTAAAATGTGAAAAAATTCTAATTGACCATAAATTAAGAATATTGAATAAAGAGAAAATTTTTCACTTGGATTTTATCTTTTTAGAGTTTGTATTAGTTAAAAAAAAATTATTTTTACCATTTTTATTTTTTATTACTATTGTCTTTTAATATGAGTAAGATTTTATTTTTATTATTTTGGCCAAAAAATTATTTTTATTTATTTTTTTTGAAGATTGAAAATTTTATTTCATTAAGAAAAGTTACATCCAAGCTATGAAGTCATCATTAAGATAGGCCCAGATTTGGCAAAGTAATCAACCAAGAAGTTTGCTTCCCCAAATACATGAGAAAAGGAAACCTCTCCCAAACATGAGAACAACTTTGACATTTTATTAAGGACATCATTGTATTTCTAAGGAATGTAGATCACTTTGTTGAACCAAGAAATTACCACCATTAAGTCACTTTCTATAATGAGCCTAGGAAGAGGACAAATATTCGCACCAGCAACAATAGAGAGAGCTTCCACCGCGATGATTTTTATTTTTATTACAAATAATTTCTCTCTTATTTAGGATTTTCATTTCATAAAGTTAATAATTCTTTTTTGAAGTATTTATATTTTTGATTCATAGATTTATAACATTGTGATCCCTTATGTTTTTTTTTCCATCTTTGTTTTTGAATTTTTCCTTTTTCCTCATTTTTTTATTATTTGTTTTTGTTTATTATACATATTTAATATAAATTCTTAATATTTAAGTTATATTTTTTTATACATGATACAAATATAAAATTTTTTTGAATATTTTTAATTTCATGCCTTTTTATTACAAATTTTAAGATATTAAAATGATCTCATACATAGTACGGGTTAAGCTAGGCTAAATACTCAATTTAGAATCTAACGTTTTGAGAAATTTTCAATTAAGGCCATGATCTTTTATTTTGCTCAATTCAGTTTAAAACGTTTTCGATTTTGATCAATATAGGATTTTTTGACAGTAGTACAGTGCACGCGCTGTTAAAGAGGGTGAATGCCAATAAAATTTTTTTTTTTACTTTTTTTTTAAATTTTTTTGGAAAATCAATTTAATTTTTTTTAACCAATAAAATGCTGCCACGTGTTTCTGTTAACACTGTTAAATAACTTAACGGCACGTGCACTGTACTACTATAAAAAAATCCTACATTGATCAAAATCGAAGACGTTTTATCCTAAATTGAGCGAAATAAAAGATCATGTCTTTAATTGAGAATTTTTCAAAACGTTAGATCTTAAATTGAGCATTTAGCCGGTTAAGCTAATCAAAACCATTTCATTAAAATTTATAATTGTTGTACTTTTTTTAAAAAAAATGTTTTCAACGAAAAGATTTTATAATTTACAATAATTGAAAAATCATACATTTAATCAAATATTCAACAAAAATACAGTACTCATATTATAGGAAAAAAAAAACAAGAAAAACGTAATCATAATATATTAGATTTTTATTTTATTAGAAAGTTTTAAGTTAAATTACAATTTTTTATTATTTTTTGGTAAAATAATCACAAGTATACTGAAATACTAATGAAAAAATAATTTACCCGGCATAGTGGGGGTCTAATCTAATAATATAATATAATATAATATAATATAACATAATATAATATAACTAGTAAATACTAATTTTGTTTTCACTAAAAATAAGATGTATATGAGACCTTAATAAAAAGAAATTATCGATGATCATTACAAAATCAAATGTTAAGAGATGAAGAACATACCTTGCATCATGAAGTTTTTCGTTTCCCTCTGATCTTGTTGCTCGTGAGTATTTATACGAACGTCGTCTTCACTAGACAAAGCTTCCGACTGTTTTACCTTTAAACCTTCGATAACAATGAAATATTTTAGTATCGTTGTACATTCACCGGTACTTTTTTTTCTTTTCATAGGTTTCCGCTTTTGGTGAATGAGATAATAGTCATATATATAAATATATATATTTATATATATATATATATATATATATATATATATATATATATACACACACACACACACATATATACATATATTACGAGGAAGAATCCACTTACATATTTGTAAGGTAAATTTAACTTTTAAACACTTTCATAATTTTTTATATGACTTATATTTTTTTAATCCGACTGTTGAATTTTATATCTATTCACTTAAATCATATATGCTAAATTTTAAGTTAATCGAAGATGTCTAACTATTTGTTTAATACAATAAAATTTCAACCGTTAATATATATTGAAAAATGCTATTCTCGACTAAAATGATAGAAATATTAGATTGACTAAAAAATTTACATGTATGATGGATACGAGTAGGTTGTTAAATCTAACATTTGGTTTTTGCAAAAATATTAAGGATAATTATTCCATACACTGTCGGTAGAGTTTTTTACTCCACAAGTGGGGTTAGGATCATGACACATGTCCTATTTTATTTATTTATTTAATATTTTAAAAAGACACGTGTCACGATCCTAACACTGCTTGTGGAGTAAAAAAACTCTACTGGCTGTGTATGTAATAATTATCCAAATATTAATTCTTTTTAAAGATATGAAAGTATGTAAAACAAATAGTTTTACACGTGTAAATGATCTCTCTCTCTCTCTCTCTCTCTATATATATATATATATTTGTTCACTTAGTCAATATTCAATAATAAAACCACATAGTGGGTATTCGTCAGAGGTGAGATCGGATAATTCTGGATTCAAATTACGTTGGGGTTGATCATTTTAAATTTGGATTATTTTGTATTCGAATCATTTTTGAAATGGAACTTTTCTAGTTCCAATTAGATTTTGATTTGAGTTAAATAAAATGACAATTAAATTTCTTATCAAAAATTTGTTATTTTTAATTTTTAGTGCTAAGCTAGGGTTATTATTAGTTTAGATTATTAATTTCGATTTTAAATTGTTTAGAGTTCGGAATGTTTTTTAAGTTTGGGTTATTATTAGTGTTAAGCTTGGGTTATTATTATTTCTGCTTAAATATCGGAACCTGGTCAAGTAGTTTCCGGTAAGTTGTGAGGTTTAAGTTCATTTTGCATTTTTAGTATTCATAATTATTTTTTATAAGATTGCTGTTAAATTGGATTTGAACAAAGAAAGAATGTTAATTATAGGAAAAGAAAAATAGAAAAAATAATAACTCAACCTATTACTTATTTGTCCAATATCTACTTTAAAAAATATACTTAACAAAAAAAAAGGAAATATACTTAGTGATCGCAATTCACAAGGATTATCCATTTTTTTTTATGGAACAATGAAAACGACTATATATCCCAAGATCGATCCATAACAGTGGTAAAATTAAATATAATGTTTACTTTTCATGCATAGCTTCTACTATTGTATCCAATGATCAATCCATAACAGTGGTAATTTCTTGAATGAGGCATTTTTTCGAAGCTGAAAAGGGGAATGGTGGTTACTGTCTTTGTCAATTAAATGTGCTCCTTTGGGTGGTGAAAAGAATTGTAGGCTCGTTACCCATTGGTCTCCACCTTGTAGGGGTAGTGTTAAATTCAATGTGGATGGAGAAGCAAGAGGTCAACAAGAAAAGGCAGGATGTGGTGGTGTACTTAGAGATGAGTGTGGATTTGCCTATGCTATGTTTTCTGGCCCAATTGGGATGTATGATTCAAATGCTGCAGAATTGTGTGCTATCAAGATGGCACTGGAGGTTTTCCTGAAGACTGATTTTAAAGACAGAGCTTCATTGATTATTGAATCTGATTCCAAGATTGCTATTGGATGGTGCCAAGATCCTGTGACTCGACCATGGAAATTGTGGAATATTTTCTTGGCCATTGACTCCATGATCGCTGAGATTAAAGCAGTGGAAATGGTTTATATTTTCAGGGAAGCAAATGGTATGGTTGACTTTCTAGCCAAATCAGGTGTAGATCGTAAGGAGATGTTTGTAGCTTGGTGGTAGTGTTTTGTTCAAGTTTATGCTTGTTGGGACTCCTTTTTTTTTTTTTTGCTTTTGTTGTGTCTAAGGTGATTAGTTTGGTCCTGTATTTGGTAACTGACGATGTTTTTGCTTTTGGGTTTAGAGTTTTGGGATTTGTTTTTTCCTGAACTCTTTCTTTGGTGAATTAATAGCTTGTGTTAATCACCTTTATTGTTTCCCATCAATAAATTGGGACTTACCAAAAACAAAAACTGTCTTTGTCAATAATCTTCCTCGACAACTGCACTGGCGATGGCTTGGAAATATCTTTGGAAAGTTTGGATAGGTGGTGGATGTGTTCATAACTCAGAAGAGAAGTTCAAGTGGTAGGAGAATAGGTTTTGTCAGGGTTAGAAATCAAGCTGAGGCTAGGAATGCTATGTGGAATCTTAATAGAGTTTGGCTTTTAGACTATAAGATTGGAGTAAACTTAGCTAGATTTGATCCTAGATCGTCTTATTAGAAAAGGAATGAAGTAAAAAAATAGCAAGGTTATGCCGTTCAAGGAAAGGGAGACGGAGAACGCAGAGAAGATGAAGCAGTCAGCCTCATTAAAAGATACCAGTAGTAAATCACAGAAAACTTATCTACGGGCATTAATTGATGGAGCAGTAAAAATAACATATCAAATGAAGTCGATGAAGAAGAAAGGGAAATCGATGGGAGAAAATGTATAGGAAAGGTGGATGATGAGGAAATGCATTGGCTTTAGAGGAGTGTTGTAGGGATAAGCAGAAATTTAGGTATGCAGCAAGATTTGATCTCGGAACAAATACGCAAGGAAGGAGTTTGTGGTGTATGTTGGAGTTATCTCATTCAATGTATTAGCAAAGTCAATTTGGACTTGGACTTAATTCCAATTAGTATCAAATTAATGAATATTTCAGTAATATCGATAATAATATATCCGAGTTAAGTAGTATGATTTCAATTAAGTGAGACCTTATATTGTATATATATTATACATGTATTACACCTAAAATGAGATGGATTTTTACATGAATCACATAGAGGGAAGGCCCTACTCTCAGCCTATATATTTGAAGCTAGCCCATTGAGTTTCATAATTTCAGTAAAAGGATGAGAGTAGTAACCCCTCTCTCTCTCTCTCTCTCTCTCTCTCTCACTCTCTCTCTCTCTCTCTCTCTCTCTCTCTCTCTCACATTCACCTTCTCACTCTCTTGTTCTTTCACCTATACAGGCCTAAGGACAATCAATGGAGAGTATTCGGAACGTGCTTCAACAATGCGGTAGTTTGGTATAGCGAGATTGAGCTCTCGCCCTCATCTAGGTTAGTTGTACTGTGTTTAAACATTGTGTTTGTGATTTGGTGAGTTTATGGTTAATTTCAACACTTGGCATCAGAGCCAAACTCATCTTAAAGTCACAAACCGTGTGCTTTAGCTTTCTTTGCTACCATGGATGCTCAAAATTGTTATTTTTTCAAAACTCATTTTGATTTTTTGGGTGTTCTTGAGATAAAATTGTTGGATTCATCGTTATAGTGCTCAAATGAGTTAAAATAGAGCTTCTTGAAGTTAAAATGGTGCCAAAAGAGGCGGAATTCATTAAGGTCTACTAGAAAACCTGCTTGTGGGAAAACTGGCAAAGAAGAAAGCTCGAGTGCGTATAACGCCCGTGTTAGAGGTGTTAAATTAGCACGTGAAATAAACGCTCCGTTTATCTACTACACACGGGTGAAAACATAAAGGGCGCATGCATTATACGTGCCCTACTAGAAATAAAAAAATTTAAAAATTCGGCGTAATTTCTGGGCCATCTAGTTGGGCCATTGTAAGGGTATTTTTGTTGGGCTATTATGAAATTATTAGGCCATTTATAAAATTTGGGCCATGGTTATTTATTAAATAATTGGTCCAATTATTTATGATTATTTTTTTGTGTAAACCACGAGGTATTCTCATAACACATTGAGTATTATATTAATCCTTGTTCACATTGCATGGTTGGCACTAGCCCTAGGGAATTTGGCTTGGTGAGGATTTGAACACAGGCCTCCCACTATTGATTATCCTCACTTAGGAACTTAGTGGGGCCTTACACCACTAAGCCAACCCTTTGAGTTATTATTTATGGTTATTTAGTTTGGGCCATGAATACTTAATTAATTTAGGCCTAATAATATTTTTATACTATAAGCATAATTTATTAATTTTGGGCTATAAAATTAATTAATTTTAGGATCATTTTGCCTAACTAATTTAAGGGTCATGTTGATTAATTAGTTTTATTTTGCTATTAATTTTGGATTAATTATTCGCCATTTTGCTTAATTAATTAATAGGTCATTTTGGATAATGGTTTGATTGGCCATTTTGATTAATTAATTATTGGGCCATTTTGTTGATTAATCTTTGGACCATTTTGGTTATAAGCCAAATTTTATATAATAGCCATAATTAATTGCTAAGCCCAAAATTAAATGGATATAAGTGAATTTTTTAGAGGAACTCATTTTGGTGTAATTTCTAAAAATTCAATTACCTATTTAATTCATAATTCACTTAATTTTGAAATGTACCCATACCCATAAAATGTTTATAACTTGCCTAATTAAATGAGTTTAAATAAATTATTTGGGTATTATGTTTGATTTAGTTCTCTAGATTTAGATCTACCCATTCTGTTAATTTATTTAAACAAACACTCTATAAAATAATAGTGCCTTATTATTTGAATATTCACATTCATGTTGAATTAATTATGTTAGACCTAAAATTACTATATATGCTTCAGGAATTGCATATTTCAGGTATAATTAATTTTAGTCAATTAATTATGTGAATATTCTTAAAATTATAAAATTATTAATCAGATTGACTAGTACTTGTCTGTCACAAGAATAGTCATGAAGATTTTTTGATGATTATTCTGGTAATTTTAAAAAAGATAATAATAATAAGGCAATGCATAGTGATAATAGCATAATTTACCAAGATCTCTAGAAGTGACAATTCTCTCCTTGTTAAATTACTTGTTGCTTTGAAGGATGCTTGGAAAGGAGAGGATTTTGGTTTGGATATAACAAGATTTTCCTCCCTTTCGGCGGGCGATCATTCAGGTTTATATTAAACTAGTTTTGTCTTATTTTCTATAATGTATTGTAGAATAAATTTAATATCATTTGTGTTATTCCACTAGCCACCATTAATTCTGATTGTCCATGCAACTATCACATATGAAGTCTCTAGCAGGATCAAACTAAATAAGATGGTGTGAATCACTCTCTACAGTTATTGGCATATCGAACTTGGAAGTTACCTTGAGAGTCGATCTATCTTCTATACCCAATAGTGTGAGCTCTTTGAGGACAAAGTATTAATATGGAATTCGTAGAACACTAAAATGATAATTCTCTAATTTTATAGGGTATACCATTGATGAGTACATCAGAGAGGGTGCTCCAATTAGTGATAATCATGAAGTATTTATGGATGCTACTAAGAAATAGTTTGCAAAGATTTATGAAGGTTGCATTTCTGAATTACTTCTTTTGGGGTAGAGAGTTGGAGATCTTTCAAGTTCGTAGATCTTATTTAGAGTACCCTAATGGACAAAAGGAAGTATGACATTTAAATATCAAGAGTTAATAGATCTCATTCGACCCTTATGATGACATATGCCAATATTACTGACAAAGGTAATATGGTCTCAATAAAGGTGATTTAAAAAGAAGAAATTTACCAAGCCTACTTACAATTCTAATTCCACCAGTACCTCTAAATATCGAAACTTAGAGGATTTAGAGATGTATGCCACTTTTGTCATAAACTTGGGCATAAAATGGTAAATTGTAAAAGCCTTCTAGATTAAGATGTGTGTGAGAAGGCATTTAGTTAGCATTTATTTGGACTTAATCTAGGAGATATGCCATCTAACTATTGGTGGTTGGATATCGGTGTTATTATAAAGCCAATAGATGCAAATGGATATCAAATAAAGGTAAAATAGTTGTGAATATGGGCAATGAGGTTAAAATCTATGCTGAAGACATAAAAGTTGCTAGACTGTTGTTGCATTCGGTGGATAGTTTTGAAACTACTATCAATTTATACTTTTCATTATGATAACAGAAAAGTATTTCTGTTTAGTAACAACGTGTGTACTGATTCTAGCATCTATGTGATGGATATATACATAAGACATGTACCCCAATATTAGGAAAATTTTCTTTAGCTGTGATTGATGTAAATGTTGGTTCTAATTATAGTGGAATAGATAAGAAATCTATCATGTTATGGCACAAGAATTAGGGACATTTTGAATGTGGCACATTAGAGATTGCATTAAGTGAAATCTTGCTGCTATTGTTAAGAATATGATTAGCAGATATGAAGATGATTAGGAATTTATACATATCGACATTTGTCGATGATTTCCACATTCGGTATTTAGTGAATATAAGCATTTCATCACTTTCACTAAAGACCATTCTGGTTTAGGTTATGTGAAGTGAAAGGTCTAATCCTATAAAGGCCTTAAGTATTTTGATTGATTCCACTGCTTAGTTTACGAAAGGTAAGTTGAGCCAATGATCAGGTAGTGGTGATGAATACTGTGGTCGGTATAACAAAACTACGTGAAATCCTATATTGGTTTTTTGGTTAACTGTACTACAAGATTATGTGTTGACGCCTAATATATTGTGCTTGGAATACTGAAACAAAATGAGATTGGAATAATGATCATTCGTACAATTTGATATGGTACAATTTAGGTTGAGTCACTCCAAATTTCTAAAATTCAGGTGGAATGAAGTTATGCAACTCACATTCTAGGTTGAGATCTAAGCGAAATCAGTTCCCAAATTCATTCTAAGTTGTAGTTAGACAAGAAGCTGAGTTTGTGTTGCTTTTCATGTTTAGGGTTAAAAAGGCAAAGGCTCATAGCCTATAGTCAAGAAAACTTGACAAGAAAACCATTTGCGATAATTTTATTGGTTATCATATTGCCAAGAGAGATTATAGATTTTGTCTTTCTATCGTGTAACGCTAGGATAATTGAGTCTAGCTATGCAATTTATTCAGAGGATAACTTAAAGAGTTATGAACTCCACAATGTAATCAAGGGAGTACGTATTGTTCTGCTAGTCCCATATATGTGTTATCTTTTTATAGAAAAATGGGCCACAACTGAAATAATTAACAGTTGATCCCAATATTGTATTTTTGAACTTGCATCTGAACTTATAGAGAAACATGAATGTGAGATTCATGTGTCTTCTAATTCAGATGCTTGTCAAGAGGCTTTACTAATTCAAACTCTTGGAGTTGGATATTTGTCAGGAAGGATGAATCAGCATCTATGTTGTATAAAGATGCACAAGATCTATTTGAGTTGTCACATCATTATAGAGCAAAAAGAGACTCTAGAGACTAGGTAGAAGATTTAAAGCCAAATTTGGTCAAAGGCCCCAAAGGCTTTAAATATAGAAAAGGAATTGCTTATATAGAAACTTTCTCTCTTGTTTCTACCTAAGATTCTTTTAGAATCATGATGGCATTTGGTAGCTCATTCTAATTAGGAGCTACATCATTTGGATATTAAAATGTCTAAATGGAACGACCTAAAATTTTGTAATTCTTAATATGGAACATACCTTTTATAAACTCGAGGAGTTCATTTGTGAACATTAAATGCAATTTAGTTTGTGAGATGCAAAATAATGAGATTATCACTTTAATGAGAACATCTTTGATAAATGGATCCATTACAAGGTCAGTGAGAGTAGTTATGTGCTTGTTTTGCTTTAAATTGATGATATCAAATAGTAGCCAATAGTACTGACCTATTGTATAAGACAAATTTCATGTCGTTATGTCACTTTAGGATGACGAATCTAAGTAAGGCCCTATTCTGTTTTATGAATTGAGATTCTTTATGACATATTATAGGCATACTCTGTTGGTCTCTATTAACCTAAATTGTGTGTTAAGCAAGTTTATTGTAAATTTTTCTCCTATTAAGGCACCATTTCATGAAAAGTAACGTATTGTTAAAATCTCAGTTTACTCAAAGTGATGATGAAAGAGCTCATCTTGATTGTTATGTATTCCTTCTTGTCAGTAATTACTATATGCTCAAATCTATACATATTCTAATGTTACGCATGTGATAGATGTACTTCGAAAACACTTGAGCGATTTTGTAATAAAGAGTTGGAAGCTGCATGGTTGTGGGGGGAGTTTGTTTGCATGGTTGAAGACACACTAAAATGACATTCTTTTGCTAGGGGATATATGCAGATTGAAACAGAGTCATGGTCCTTGATTAACAAAATTATCAAATTAAAAGTGGGCAGCAATTTTTATTCTATTGCAGGTAAAGAAGTGGGAATGGAAGATAGTTCGTGCTTGCTTTGTTATAATTATTAGAATCAGTTTGGCAATGGAAAGAAAGATCGTTGCGAGAATTTGTGTATTTAGGTTATGAGTAGTTCTGGACATGACAATAGTTCTAGCCAAGCAGAAGATGAAGAGGAAGACGAAGAAGTAAATTCCTAGAATAAGATATTAAATTCAAAGGAATTGCTTGAAGAAGTTGATGAAACTAGTGATGAAGATTATGGAGAGAAGGAAAAGGAAATTGGAAATAGAGAAGGTAGGGGAGACAAAATAGTTACTGAGCAAGGAGGTGATTTACCCAAGGAGAATGTAAACAGTATTAATAGCTGCTCCAGTTTCAACAGTAGAAATTTAAATAATCAAGTAGGTGATGGAATTGGGAATAATAAAGAAACAGCCATTGACAGTGAGCTTAAAAATGCAGAAGAAAGTAGCTCCAAGAATGGCTATTTAGATACAGCCAAAGAAGGGGATGAGTTAAAGGTGAAAGGTGAATCACACGAGACCCATGTTTTAGAAACAGAGAAGGAAAATGAGGAGAATGCAAAACGAATTCCAAAGCCAAAAATGATACATTGGAGAAGATATACTGAAATCAAAGAAGAGATTCTAAGTAAGGATGCAAAGAAAGGGAAGAAATTTGAAAAGAAGAGTAGAAAAAGAAAAGCAATGAAGTCTAACCCAAAGAATGGGAGTCTTATTGTAAATGGATCACTATCATATGGGGATTTTCTTGGCGCCTGGAAGAGAGACTGTTTAAAGGAAGCAGGGGAAATTTTGAAACTTGGAAAGCAATTAGGATTAACAAAGGGATGGGGTGAACAAATCATGCTAAAAAAATTGATGCAGTTAAAAGGTAAGAGGGGAACACAAGAAGTTTAATTTTTTCTTCCTTTATCTGTAATATATTTATTAGTTTTTCTTGGGTATTGATTTAAGATTATTTTGTGAGGCGGGGAAAGTTAAATTCAATTCAGAAATGGGTTTGAGTATACTTCTGGGCGTGTCTTATTTTGGTGGTTGGGGCAAAGGAGATTAGGGAGTTTCTATGCTTTATTGTTATGAGAGTGAGTTGTCTTTGAATTTATTTATAAGGTACGTTTCTTGGAAAGTTAGATATGTATTTAGTTATTTGAAGAAGAGAATTTTTTTAGGAATGTAGATGGATATGATAATCATTGAAGAAACAAGATGAAATTGCGTAAACAGGAAATTTGGTTAGTAATTGGGATTTATGGTGGTTTGAGTAAATATGGGATTGAAAATTAATTATCAAAGTTCCTGATATTGTTGTGGATTGATTTATTCTTATTTAAGTATGTTGGTTTTTTGGTGAGGTTGATTGATTTTTGGTGAGTGTTTGCCTGGTTGGTCTTGATTGTAAGATGTTCTTGAGTAAATTGGTTGAACTAAGGGAGATTATGGAAGGTAATTGGTGTTTTCAAAGGAAAACTGAACATAATGAGATATTATGAAGAGAAGTTGATCACCAGTAGTAGGGGTTCTTGATTTTTAATTCCTATTTTATTAAGGTGAAAGGTGTTTTCACTTGGGAAAGGACAATGTTTGTATGTATGCTTTTGGATGATTGAAAAAGCTTTTTCTTGCTCATGTGAAGTTTTCTATAAACTGTAAAGTTTTCAAAGGATGGAATGTTATGGACTTATGGGTGTTTCTAGAGTTGTGCAATGCTTTATTACTGTCAGAGTGAGTTGTCTTCGAATTTATTTATAAGGTACATTTCTTGAACTGTTAGAAATGTATTTACTTATTTGAAGAAGAGAATTTTTTTTGGTAATGTAGATGGATATGATAATCATTGAAGAAACCAAGATGAAATTGTGTAAGCAGGAAATTTGGCTAGTAATTGGGGTTTATGGTGGTTTGAGTAAATAAGGGATTGAAAATTAAATACCAAAGTTTTTGAGATTGTTAGGGATTGATTTATTCTTATTTAAGTATGTTGGGTTTTTTGTGAGGTTGATTGATTTTTGGTGAGTGTTTGCCTAGATGGTCTTGATTGTCAGATGTTTTTGAGGAGTAAATTGGTTGAATTAAGGGAGATTTATGGAAGGTAATTGGTGTTTTCAAAGGAAAACTAAACATAAGAGAGGTCGATGAAAAAGAGTAGGGGTTCTTGACTTTTAATTCCTTATTTTATTAAGGTGAAAGGTGTTTGACTTGGTAAAGGACAATGTTTGTATGTATGGCTTTGGATGATTGAAAAAGTTCTGTTCTAGCTCGTGTGAAGCTTTGTATAAATTGTAAAGTTTCAAAGGATGAGATGTTATGGACTTATGGGTGTTACTAGAGTTGTGCAAGATTTTGAATCTCATTATGAGAGGTTTTCTTTGAAAGCCTATTTTGATTGTGATTGTGATTTGTGCTCTCTGTTCTTGTTGAAAAAGATTGTAGTATTAGTAAGATGTGGCTAGGTGGTTAAAAGAGATGGTTATTAGTTTAATATACTTCATTGTATAAAAATTAAAGAGAGGTGGTTGGCTGGGTTAGAACTCAGAAAAGAGGTTTGAACTCTTGAGTGCGAAGCTACAATTTGATTGGATTGCATAGAATTGTTAACGAGAGGCGATTGGTGATGGGATGAAATAAAGAAATTGATAATGAGACTTTGGTAACTGATAGGTATGGTGGAGTTTTGTTCATATTTATCGGAATTCTAATTTATTTGCAGCTTTTCCTATCAAAATGAGAGTGGATTGATATGAAATTTTCATGTATTAATTGGTGATAAGATGAGATTATTTTGTAATTTTTTGGATTTATCTTCATATGTATATTCTGACCTTGGGTTTACAGGGATTGAATTACTGTAAGACTCTATTATCTAATGAAACTGATATTATGGCTGAGGAAAAAAAACAATGAAAACGACTATCATTATTAGCAAGAAATTTGATAGAAAACTAATTCGATAGTGAGAAATAGAGAAGTGATATACTGACAAGAATAGATCCTTCGTTGCCAAAATGAGAGCTCACTGCCGCTAGGAAATGAAGAAGGTTGACAAGACAATGCTAGAACAGCATTCCCACCAAGATCAAAGGCTTTAACAAGTGCTAACTCTGGGCAACGACGTAGCAGATCCACAGCAACCTCTGGTGTAGTGATTATATAAAAATTAATATAGACTTTTAACTTTATATAATTATAATTACAAAATTTCAATCGAAATTAGATTAATTAATAAAATATCAAATTTATTCAATTGAAATATTTAAATAATTTTTTTTTTCATTTATTATGAGTAGAGATTTTATGATTATAATTAATTAAGCTACGTCACAATTCGCGATAATCTAGTTAATAAGATGAAAACTTCAGAAGATATATTAAACAAGAAATGCTTTATAACTAGTATTTACTGTTTACCTAACAAGTTGTTTTGAACACAGCAACAGACGACCTTGGCTGCAAGAGTTCGATTTTCTGGTGAGAGTAGATATGCTGGTGTAGTCATGTTATAAAGGTAGTAAGTCGTATCCTTATGGCCCATAATACCCGACGCAATAAGTGGAATAAAACCTATGTTGTCTGGAATAGTAAGTAATTCCTCGTTCTCTCTGATCAATCTTTCGGCAATCTTGGTGTGTCCGGCGTCGGCGGCATAGTGAAGAGCTGTGTAACCACAGTTATCTTGCATTCTCACGTCGTCTTCTGACATGCAGCTTAGCAATTCATCAATAATTTCCAAGTTACCTAGCCTGATTGCGAAACGAAGCGGGTAGTAAATCGGGTCAGTAGACTTGCATAAAAGCGGGTTCGCCCTCAAGAGGTGTTTTGTGGTTTCCAAGTCACTTCTGTTAATACACTTGAGGAAGTCCAAAGCATGAGTGCGTTCAACGACCCCGCCCACTGTCACCAATTATAATATAGAAGAAGAATCATATATCCTGTTATCATGCATCCTGTTATTTTGGTTAAAATATCTTATTAATATACCGTATTATCTTACGAAGATGTTTGGTTAATTAAAATGAGAATAATATTACAATATTTTGGACATTTTTCTTAAAGTCTTATTTTTTTTTTTTGTAAAAAAGATATATGTTTTTCAAAGAATTTGAATCATTTTATTCATATTTAGATGATTAGGGTTCATCTCTTAATTTCTTTTAAATACTATATAACATAATTATAAATATGAGTATTTGTGTATATGCATATATGTATTTAGAAGGATCCTTATTCTTTTCTTTTCTGTATCTGTATACTTGATTTGCTTGTATTGTACGTTTAGTTACATTAATAATAATAATAATAATAATAATAATAATAATAATAATAATAATAATAATAATAAAATATAGTGTAGTGAACCATTTAATTTTCTTTATGATGAAATTATCATTATGACAAACTTATCACTACATTTAAATAATTTTTTCAAAATATAGAAAAAATAAAGTCCTTATGACAAAATTATCATTAGATTTAAAGAGAAAATTTTGCATTATCCAAGTTTAATTTTGGAAATAAATGGTAAAATAGAAGTTGATGTTGCTGTAATTACACCTTATAATTCAAGGGCAGTTTACAATAATAAAATTGTGTATGCAGTATTATTGAAAAAAAAAAGTAGGATCATATACATTATGTAAATAGTATAACCCTCCCATTTTAAGTTCCCTCTTTGACTTTCACACTATGTATTTAATGTTATAAATGAATTTTTTTTTATAGTATTGATGCATCATGTTTTTTATTGTTAAAAGAGAAAACAAATTTAAATATAGAAAAAAAAAAGAGTATAAAGTATGAAAAAAAAAAGACATTCTAAAAAGGAAAGATGACTTAAGATGGGAGAAATCGATCACTATTATTACATTGTACTGTTCAAAAATTTTGGATAATTTTTTAATTTTTATATATCTGCTTAATTTTTTTATAAACACATTATAATTTAAATTGATTTTTATCAAAAGATGTTATTATAAATAATATTAATAAAAAAGGATATAATTTTTTGTTAATTCTAGCTCCATTTCGAATAGAATACCCATGTTGGAATGTAGATTAAGAAACATATTGACTTGAGAGTTCCTTTTATATATATATATATATATATATATATAAAACATTTATGATTGAACTATTTTTTTTATTACACATTTTTTATCTTATTTTATCCCCTAAAACCAATACTGCTAATTTGAGTAATAAATCAAAATATAGTGTTATTCAAATATTTTCATCAACAACTTAGGCTTTATTTAAAACATTTAAGAGTTTATACTTCCACAACATATAAAACAATATGAGTAATGAGCAAGAAAAGCATGTTTTAATAGTCAATCAAATTATAGTGTTATTCAAATATTTTCATCAAAAACTTATGCTTGATTTAAAACATTTAAGAGTTTATGCAAGAAAAACATGTTTTCTTAATGAGACTATACCAATCAATGAATCTTGTAGGCATTATAAAACAATAAAACAATGCATTAGAAATACCACACAAAGCTTCGGAGAACCCCACTTTACTAAATAAAAATTAAAAATTGTAGTGGATTGTAATTGGTAGGCTTGTTTTGTTTTAAGATAAAATAAATTTGGGAGAATTACACGGAGAATTACACGAGTGTGGTAGAATGAAAACAATTTTAATTCCCGTTGGTTTTATCTAAATCAATTCAATACTAATTTGTATAATTTATATATTTAAGTGTAATGAAATCTTTATCATGGAGACAAAAACGCCCTTGATTGTTGTTGGTTGAAAACTTGTCTGTGAGAACTACACACTGCCCCTCTGCCATCACTACACCACCACCACCACCAATACCATCCAATTATACCACAAAAGCAATAATTGCATGGTTAAAAGATTTTATATATATTTATATAAATAATCCTCTCTATATATATATTAAAGAGAGAGGGAGAAAGAGAGAGAGAGAGAGGGAAACCTGGTCGCATTTGTGCTGACGGCGTAAGCGGCGGTTGGCACATTTGGGCCAAAGTGTTCCAGGCATCTTTAGCAGTAGTCTTGTCTCTAATATAAGAAAGCACGGTTGGAGCACATGAAATTTGAATAGCATGTAAAGCACTCATATTCTTCTGCCACCAATTCGGCTCATTTTCGGGATGTTGTGAAGTTCCTTCCACAACGACATCGAACCAGAGACCTCGTACCCACAAATAGCTTGTTATGCAAGCTCTCCAGTTTGCATAGTTCAGCGGTCCATGAAGAACTTCACCAACAATTGCACTCGCGGCATCCATCTTTCAATTTCAAACAAATGAAAACAAAATGACTGAATCAAAGTGATTAATTTAACTACACTAATTATAAACATTCAAAATACAAGTTCCACAAGCTCGAAAATTGAATTTATTTTGATTCCCTAGGTACACTTAGTATGTGAAATTCATAAAATGGTTAAAATAAAAATACTCAACTTACGGGAATAAATAAAAACGAGAGTTGTTACTCTTCTAATTGCAGTTGCCAATTAACACTCGATAACCGTTGTTATTTTGGCTCAATGATTTCTCTTACTGCAAGTTGAGTAGTTGGATGCACCTTGTTATATACAATTTTGCAACATTTCATGCCTCACGTAAGGTATAGCTTGGGGCCTAAGGCCTTTAAAGCTGGTGCAAAAGCACAGCCATCGGGATACGCAAAGCATCTGAGCTGCTACGGATGGATGCCTTATCATAGAATATCATAACTTATTTTTTTTTTTATGTAAAAGACAATTTAGTTAAATGTTTTTCTAGCTGTAACCTATTCAAGCATAAAAGTTATTCTCATTGTCTATCAATTTATTGACTTCTTGTAGTTTCAGTTGCTGATATGTATGAATACTTTTTCATTAGACTTGTCTTAATTTATATATATATATATATATATATATATATTGAATAGATTATTGTTGTGATGTGATGGCAATAGACCTGATTAGGGGCGGGCTCAAGCTGGGTTTGAGCGAGGCCCAAGGCATATAATAACGATGTATATGCAAGCCCAAACTTAGCTCGGCCCAAAAATTCAAGCCTGACATTTAGTCTAGGCTCGTTTTTTATTTCATATTGCAAGCCTAGCCTGACCCGCCCGAGTATTATTTTATTTATTTTTTAATATTTTAATTTTTGTTTATTTATTTTTTATTCTTTTAGACCTTTTGAAGTTTAATTTGATTTGCCAAAATTTGCATGCCAATTTTCATCTTAAATATATAATCATGTTTATTAATCAATAATATTTTATGTACATATAATTACAATATACTTAATAAATATATTTTAAAAAATTTTAATTTTATTTATGTTCGTGCCGGGCTCGAGCTTCGAAGAGTCAAACTCGTGCATGACCAGTTTTTGATCGGGCCTAATAATTTTACCTAAACCCTTTAAATACATCCCATATTTTTGTCTAAGTCTAACCAAGAATCGGACAGGCCTTCAGGCTTTGGCGGATAGCCTGACCCTTGAGCAGGTCTAGATGGCAAGCTCATTAATTGTTTCACTCTGTCATGCTATAAATACACTAATACAATCTTCCATGGAAATAGAAAAAGGATAGCTCTAATTAAAGATGGGGGATTTGGCGTCACAAGTCACAAAACTTAGAACCAAATGTAGAAAATTAGAATAGTATTAAGCTGGGGAACCAAGAAAGCAATGTCCAACCAAAGGAAAAAAAGCAGACCTGGAGCTTATAGATGCAAAATCCAGGGCCATGGAGAAAACAGAGAAAATACATCTTCCACATAACTATGAAGCGATCTTGAAAGATGCAGACTCACCCAACCAAACTAATAACCAATCAAAAATTACAACTATGCAATTTTTATAAAGGACAAATTGCAAACTCCTTACAACCTCAAGCGTGCAATTTTTAGAAGAGAAAAATTGCAAACTCTTTACAAACTCAACTATTCAATATTTAGAAAAAAAAAATTACAAACTCCTTATAAAGCCTAAAGCCCAACTACACCCTTTATAATAGCCCAAACACTAGGTATACTATCATTGTTTAAAACTCTTTGGGATACTTTACAAACCAAACCTAACACATAATTTATAAGGGAAAAGCCTTTATATTTTCTCTTACACTTTCAATGAGATTCAAGGCAAACCTAACAAATCTTCCCTTGACTTAAATCCCCAAACTTCATAAACTATTCCAATAAGCATGCAGCCCCTCATCAAAATGAAGAATAACTCCACCATCATCCTCATCATCTCCAAACATAGCCTTCTTCCCCTCACAAAATCAAGAACCTTTAGCTCGATACCATTTATGGGGAAAAATTTGCAATTTTTAGAAGAGAAAATTTGTAAACTTCTTATAATGCTCAAAGCCCAATTACACCTTTTATAATAGCCCAAACATCAGCTATTCTATTGGTGTTTATAACTCTTTAGGATACTTTACAAACCAAACCAACTACATTATTTATAAAGGAAAAGCCTTTATAACTTCTCTTACATTTTCAATGTGGGATTCAAGACAAACCCCAACAAATATGTCCTCTGTAGATAAATTGCTTTCTTAGCTCCATTATAAAAATGTTTAATCTTGTTATAAAACTAAAGGCACTAAAGTTAGAGTTATCTGAGCACATTTTTGTGCACTTGGTCTTGATATCTCTTCCAGCACAATTCAGTTCTTTTAAGATAAGTTACAACACTCAAAAGGAGAAATGGACTCTTAATGAGCGCATTGCCCAGTGTGAGCATGTCACGCCCCGGAACACGAGACGTTTTCAATAATGAAATAGCAGAAGTATGGATTTTGGGGCTAACTTTTTCCTTTCATTATAACTACGGTTTGTGTAGCGAGTAGTCTTACTTTTTTAATTTCAGTTTAAGGTTGATTTCCTTATGTTCTAGTTCATTTCATAACTTAAAATCACTTAAGACTAAATTTCGGCAGCATTTTCGCTTAACTACGGAAAACCTCTTGCAACACAATCCATACAACAAGGCAATTCACTATCTGTTTCCCGACATTTTTGGCCTTAAAAAGCCTATCGCACTCTCATATAGTCTAATGGGATATTTAGAAAAGTTTCATAATATTCAGATAACCTGAAAATCATTAAAAAAATTGTCAACCAAATATTATTATATCCTTGACATTATTCACATCAAAACTCGACAAACACTCGTTTACATCCCGATTTAATCCGATTTTTGAAAGTAATCATATATTCATACTTATCACATCTCACACTACAATATTAGACAAAATCATCCAATTCCAAGTATAAATGAATAGTAAATTCATATAACGAGCTATGAACTGAAGTCTGACATCTAGCTTGAAACGTCAAGATGAGATACCGTCCTTATCAAATGTCGCTATCTCGACTTAACTTGTGGAGGAAAATGAAGAAGTAAGCTTGGGGAAGCTTAGTAAGCCACTGCACAAGTGCAGAGATAGTAACAAACAGGATACAATACCACTAATGCATGCGACACGTGTTTCGTATAAAATCACAGATCAATAACTTATTTAAACTTCATATCACATGTAACTCAATATCACAATCTCATATTTCTAGTCTAGGACTTCGGTGACACTGTTAGGGGCTTTTGAGGCATCAAATGGGTGGATACTTTGAAGTACCTTATTTCTTAGGCACCTGATATCATAACTACAATGCTACATCAAATCACATACTCATATGCAATGTCTCATCACAATGCCTTTATGGTAAAACCGATGTCATGCACTCAAAACGATGCAAAATTGGTTTTGTTAAACCATGTAGTTCTCATAAAAAACACTACTTTGTATAGTTTAATCACATATCATGTAACCTAATATACCATGTTCATAAAACATATCTCGTTAGGCAAACCTAGTAATTCAACTAATAAAGTCTTAACCTACTGTAGCTATCAGCAAGCAGTCCTCATTACCCCAGAACTAGGGTGTTACCTATGGCCATAGATCCTCATTATCTTTAATCCTTGTGATAAGCTAGAATTGGAACCTATTAACGACAATGTCAGACAAGCCTCGTATTGCCCATATAAAAGTATCAATTACTCGGGCATGTTCCATAGTGCTTTATTAGTCTCATAGTACAATAGGATGCCTTAAAAATCTGTAAACCATAAATCATCTCATGTTTTGAAGTCTTGTATCGATAGGATGTACAAGCAATACATGCTCAATCTAGAAAACTCAATGAATATGCCATAAGGTCATATCATTCACATACTTCAAAACATGATGCAAATGAGATGTAAAAGCTTTTATACGTTTTGCATAAACCTCGTGTAAGCTAAAATCTCATAAAACCCATTATGCATAAAGATGCGATAGCATGATGCAGACATAAAGACCGACATATAACTTTTCACAATTTTTCAAAATTTCTACAATAAGATGGGGTTAGGTTATGTTATTTCCCAGCTTGCAAGGAGAAATAATTTATATCCCCAATAATAGCACATCTCAATATTCACATCCAAAACAATTCACTTGCTTCATAAACCTTTCATTTATTCTATATATCACTACTTATAGCCTACGTAGGACACTTATCCTTAAAGCTACTACTCATAGCTTGCATAGTAAACTTAGCAAAAGCAAGGATTAAGCTCGCTCATTTAAGCTTGAAAATCCGCATATTGTACACCACTAAACTGCATCGTTAACCCTACAAGCACATATAGACAATGTCATTTACCACTTTACACTTACGCATAGTCATTTAACACTAACTACTAGTTACTCTCTCTTAGCTGCACTTTAGCTGTAATGTGACAAAAGTCACTATTCAATCTTTTCGATTGTTCTAATTGCACCATTCACATTAGTACTCATCTACTTCTCATTTACTAGTGTCATTTCACCTTAAAGGTGAATTTACTATATTGCCTTTCCTTAGGCTGAAAGCTTATCTTTCTATGTACATGTCCAAATTTCACTCTAAAGTTTCCATTATATTTAACTCATGTTCATTAACATGAATTACACTATCAACAACAAAATCACCTTTGTATCCTTACACTTTCTCTATGGAAACCCATTTCGCCAAAACTTAAAACACTACTTTAGGATCGGTTTTACACCATCATAACACTAGAAATAGGCTTAGAAAAATTAGAAATGCAACTTATATCCAGCTTAGAAAGAATAGAAAATTCTAGCTCAACTTATCTTCTGCAGCTAAAATTTCCAGAACAAATTTCCCCTATCAAATATGGTCTGTTTAGGTTTATTTTGGATATGTGCTAGAGAAGAGATAGGGCTTTAATCGGTCCTTCTTGACCATTTTGAAAAAAGGTCGTTTCCCTGGCCATTTTAGCCTCAAAATGTGATTATCTCAATCTCGCCTAAAACAAGGCAGCTTGACAGGCAGAGCTTCTAGCAAACTTTTCACCAGCTAAATGAACTTTGTTTAAGCTAAAATTCGGATATGTTATAGAGGAGAGAATTTGGAACAACTGTCATTGTGGAGGAAAGACCAAAAATGGTTGGAAGTAGGATGAAAAATGGCAACAAAATCAGCTTTCTAAGGAAGCTTCCATGTTTTCTTTTCTTTCCCACTTCTCACAGTTTTTATTTTCCTTTTTGTTTTTGTTGTGTTAGCCAACTGCTTATAGCTTATTCAAAAAGACAAGCATGTGCTTAAATATTATATTAATATAATATTAAGTATTGGTTGGCAAAAGACCAAAATGCCATTAATAACAAATGAATTTCTTAAGGCTTGTTTGTTTGCTCTTTACTTTCTTATCTTCCATAATTCATTTTTTTCATTCTTTTTCCAAACAAAGCCTTAAAACATTTTCCTATACTCCTCATGACTTAAAAATATATTGAAATAATTTAATAATTATTTATAAAATTGTGATTCTTACATTACTCCCAACCTTAAGGAATTCAATCCTTTGAATTCGACTCAGTCTGATCGAATAACTGAGGGTACTTATCTCGCATAAGGCTCTCTAGCTCCCAAGTAGCTTCTTCTAAAGTGTGATGTTGCCAGAGAACTTTAACCAAAGGAATAGAGTTGGATCTGATAGTCTTTTCCTTACAGTCCAATATTCGGATTGATTTCTCAATATAATCATATCCTCTCGTAACTCAAATGGTTCGTATTGTATGATATGAGAGGGATCCAACTGATATTTCATTAGCATCGACACGTGGAAGATATTGTGCACACTTGCCAACTTTGGTGGTGAGGCCAAACGATATGCTACATCACCTACTCTCTCTAGAATCTCAAATGGACCGAATTGAGGACTTAATTTTCCATTTCGTCTAAATCTCATGATACCTTTGGATGAAGAGACTTTCAAAAATAACTTGTCCCCAACTTGAAACTCTAAGTGACATCTCCGAATGTCAGGATAGCTCTTCTGACGGCTTTGTGTAGTCTTTAATCTATCACATATGACTCTGACCATTTCAGAAGCTTTCTTTACTAGTTCAGGAGCAAAAATCTTCCACTCACCTACTTCTTCCCATGCAATAGGAGATCTACATCTTCGACCATACAACGTCTCATATGGAGCCATGCTAATACACGAGTGGAAACTGTTATTATAAGCAAACTCTGCTAAAGCTAGATGCTCATCCCAGAAGCCTAAAAAGTCAATAGCACATGCTATCAACATATCCTCTAAGGTTTGTGTATTCCGCTTAGACTGACCATCTATTTGAGGGTGAAATGTTGTGCTGAACTGCAATTTGGATCCCATGGCTTCTTGAAATTGTTTCCAAAAGCGAGGAGTAAACCTAGAATCTCTGTCTGATACAATGCTCGCTAGAACTCCATGCAACCTGACTATCTCTCATACATATGACTCTGCTAAAGAACTTAAAGAATCTATGGCTCTCAAAGGCAAAAAGTGAGTAGACTTGGTCAATTTGTCAACTATGACTCACATTGAATCATAACCCCTTCGTGTCTTGGGGAGTCCCATAATGAAATCCATAGTAATATGCTCCTATTTCCATGTCAATTTTGATAAAGGTCTAAGCAACCTCGCAGGTCTCTAATGTTTAACCTTAATCTGCTGACATGTGAGACATTTTGACACATAATCTATAATGTCTCTTCATCCTTGCCTACCAATAGACACCCTTTAGGTTTTCGTACATCTTAGTACTGCCTAGGTGAATTGTGTATTTGGAATTATGAGCCTTAATTAAAATTTGTCTCTATAGGGTATCATCTCTAAGTACACATACCCAGTGTCATGAGCCAATCTTGTATAGGGCCATGACTGGGTAGACATGCCTTGGAGGGGGTAGAATCCATGTACTTAGGGAAAGTGTCCTCATTTCAAACATTATAACGATTAGTGATAACATTCTTGTAAAAACTTTTTTGCAACTATGGGGGTGAGCAATCGGTAAATGTTGGGCTTTTTCACTGGTTAAGGTATGTGCTAGCACGCCCATCTAAGGCTGCCTTCCTAACCCCGACGATGGTGTAGAAGACTCAACTCTCTTTTGTAATCATTGTAATATATTCAACATTAATAAAATATTTTTTCTTGTGGGGGCACTAGGGGTCTTCTCAGTGTGCATCCTTTATGCCTCGATATATCATCATGTGCCATGTAGTAACTTGTTGCTTACTTGTTGTTTGTTCAGATTATTGATATATTTTAGCTGTCTTGTGTCAAGGAGACCATCTAAGTGCCACATGGCTTATTGCTTAAGTGTGTGAAAAGCTTAGCCTGTGACAACTGGTATCAGAAGCTAGAAAATTATGGTAGCAACCGAGGGGAAAATGGTGATGACTTGAGGAGGGTTAGACGATCGAATGAGAATTGAGGAGCTCAAGGCCTCAGTGGTCGCCTTAAAAGCTCACATAGTTACTAACGCCTAATTGGGAGATATTGAGGCTACCCAGCAGGAGCTGTCGGATTCTCTAGCCAACTTGGGAGAGAAGATTAAAGATGCATTGAGAGTTATTGTGAGATCCCTAATTCCCTTTACTTCTTTCGCAATTCTTGAATATCTTAAGTTAGAATAATAAATTAAGTTATGGCAATTAATCCTTTCTTACTTTATAGGTATAAAGGAAACTATTAAGTGGGCCCCACAGGACAATCCATAATATAGATGGACTCTGAAAAGGCAAAATGTGAATTGTGGGCTCGAAATACATAAGTGGTAAGAAGACCATTTTTCAAAATTCTTTTGTTTGAATATGCCTAGATTAGCGTGCAACAAATTCGAAAATAATAATTTTCTCCATAGCTCAAGAAAACCATTGGAAATATTGGCCACTTTGGTTTGACTTTTGACTGGTAGACTGACATGGTCAGCCCCTCGTGTGAAGAAGTTTCTTGTGATTCCAACTAAGAAACTGAATCACTTGAAATTGCTAAAAATGAAGGAACTGAAAATAAACTATTCGTATAGGGGTATTTTGGTCATTTCACATTATATGGCCGGTCAAACCCCTCCTTGGTCAATGTTTGACTTAGTTGAATCTAAATAAATGAAAATTAATAAAAAAAATAAAGTTGAAGTAAAAATATTTAAATATTACTCATGGCATAATTGTAAATAATGAGATTTTAAAGGGATAGTTTGGACTTTTCTCAAAGGGCTGATTTTTTTATGATAAAATAATATTAATTAAGATATTTATTTGTCTTCTTCTTCTCTAGAATGGCCAGCCACCATAACCATCATCTTCTTTCATTTTCTCTTAAGTTTTCACCTAGTAAAAGCACCATTTCCCTTCACCAAATCACCAAGCACCCTTAACAAGACTTGTTCTTAATCTCAAGGGTTATCTAAACTCAAAATTTGGAAGGTTGAAAAAAAGCTATTGTGGGGTAATTGACTTCTACAAGTTTCGGCCATAAGAGGTAGGTGAGGAGTGATGATATTTCACTTGATTTAAACTATGGTTTGGCATTGATTCATGCATGAACAACATGTCTAGTGTGAAATCCCCAATTTCCATGTATTCCTCCATGTTTGTAAAGTATTTCAATCTAATATGATTAAATGAATATGAAGTTGATGTGAAATTAATGTATGAATAATGTATGATTGATGAATGGAATACAGAAGAAATAATAAAGTTGAATGTCAATAAGTCAAATAAATTATGTTGATATCAGGAAAATAATTGAAGTATGAAAGAAAATAAAATCAGATTTTTATTTGGTAATTAAATGGATAAGTGGCTGTGATGAGAAGGAGGAAAAGAGGAAATTAAATGAGGGTCAAATGGTCTTGAGTAAAAGGAAGCATGGCTGAGATGATTAAAGAGATAATGAGGCATTTAATGCAAGTGCATGAGTCATCTTCACTAGCCATCACCCAACGTCAGCCCCAACTCCAGCCCTCTCCCTCTCGTTCCATCTCTAAGCTTCCAAGTTTCCATTCCAAGCTACCTTGACAAACTCCCTCATCCATCCATCAATTCATCTAGTTTGTTGAATGAAAAATTATCCTTGTCACTAGACTAAGGGATATCCAAAGTTTGGTGGATTGATTTCAAGTATTGGAAGAGATCTCAAAGTTTGAGATTTTGGTTTCTAGCAAAGGTAAGAGAAGAAGATGATTTAGTCAATTTCGCTTATGATAAGGAGTTGTATTGAGTTAGTACAAGATGTATATGGTAATTAATTAAAGGTCTAACTTGATATGATAATTTCAGATTCAAAGAGTTGAAAAGCGAAGGTTGATGCGCAAAGTGATTTCGCGTTTTCGAAAGAATCGAGGTAAGAAATTTAGGTAACGGACGTAAGGCGGCTATGTCTGCATGTTTTATGATGTCTTGATGTGGTTTGGAGAGATGTACTAGTTGTTTTGTGCAGGAAAAATGATATTTTCAGACTTGTCTCCTAGTGCCAATTAGGTTAGGAGCAGCCGATTGCCTTAAGTAGCAGCCGACTGCCTAGAGACAACCAAAACGCCATTTTTCGAAAACTGGTTCAAACCAGTCGATTGCTATGTAAGCCAGTCGACTGCTATTTACCTAGAAGCATTCTGTTTCAAACCAGTCGACTGCTATATGAGATAGTCGACTGCTATTTGCTAAAATGCATTCTGTTTCAAAAACAGTCGACTGCTATATGACCAGTCGACTGCTATTTGCTAAGAAGCATTTTGTTTGAAAACCAGTCGACTGCTATATGGACCAGTCGACTACCCCCATGTATTTTTCGAAATGAAAATAATTTTGAGAAATGAAGTTATGAAGCAGCAGCCGACTGCCTTGTGAGGCCAGTCGACTGCCATGTATGAAAAGAGCTTTCGAAGCTTATTTGATTTAAACACAAAAGTGTTTCCTGAAAAAAGTATATTATAAATGTTTTGAGACTATGGACTGCGTGATGATTATGCATTTCTGATGGCTAAGAGACTCTGATCAAGTCCTCAGTAATATGTATGTTAAGCGAGGAACCCTAGTCAGGTCCTCAAGACCATAAGTGACACCTGACTAGTGCTCACTGTGGTATTATTAAGGCAGGAGAGAATCCCTGACCTCTACATGGTATACCACTGTACTAATGCATAATTAGAGTCATATAAATGGGAATGAATGGTTTATATGACGATATAATCGCTTAAATATTTGTACATAGTCTCCATCTATTTCAAAGTACAAGATGTATGTATAAAGAAGTATATGATATATGTTTTAAAGTATGTTATGAAGTATGTTTTGAAGTAAAGAAGCATGATGTATGTTTTAAGAATACAATGTATGTTTCGAAGCAAGTTTATGAAGTATGCCTGTAAATTATATTTTGAAGAAATATATGATGTATGGTATATTTAAGGAAGCATACAAAGTAAGTTACGAAGTATGATGTTTTAAAGAAAGAAGTTATGCATGATGTTTTCAAGAAAGTATGTTTGCTTATACCATTGAAACAAATATGCATGGTTGCAAACAATGCATGAAAGATGTTTATGATGCATGCTTTATAATGCTTTACATGACATTATAGAGCTAAGTAGGGAAAATGCATATAGAGGCATAGTACGCTCTTTTACATATTTTTCTTACTGAGCATAAACTCACCCTTTTACGATCATTTTTCCTACAGATTATATGAAGTGAGCCTCGCTCCGATTAGAGGAGCTTGTTTTGGAAAGATTGCAGTGTACCTTCTCGATACGCTTCCCAGTTAGTATAGAAGGTATACTTATAGGTTTATATATATAGTAAATTGTAATTCAGCTACGGTACAGTACAAGTAGTCTTTATGTATATAAGATGTCGGGGATGTAAGTTAAGATGATGTATGAGATCCTGTGGAAATGGAATGATATTTATATATATCAATTTTTTTATGCTTATGGAAAATGAATAAAATTTTAAGAGCTATTAGAAAATTAGCTTAAGGGTAAGGAATGATTAGCACTGATGAACGAAATCAAATGATGTCGTATAAGATTTGAAAAGAAAAAGTTAGATGATAAGATGGAGTGACGGGGACGTCACATCTAGGGCTTTGAATTGAAACAAAACTTAGTGTAGTGATGGCTGATGGTTTCGACCAAGGTGGCAGAGTAAAGATACCATGGTGATTTTAATGCATGGTGGGTAGAAAATGAAAGCTTACAATGAGATAAGTATAGCCATAACCATAAATTAGCAAAACTATAGACTTGGCACCAAGAGAGGCATTTGGCCATGATGAAGGGGTAATAGGATTGGTGCAATTTTGATGAATGGTGGGTACAGATTAAATGTAGAGAGTAAATAAAGGTTATATATATATATATATATATATATATGAAGTTAGAATGAAAAAATAACAAGTGTTTGGCAATGGTGAGCATTCAGCCAAGAGAGCTTCATAAGGGGGTCCCTCCCATATTGATTTCTTTAGGTTTTCCAATTAAAGAATAATATATAAATGCTAAAAAGATCATTGGTGAAATCAAGTTTGAAAAAGGATGCAATTTGACTATAGTTGCGTTTAGGCATCTGGTAAGAAATAAACCAAATTTACCACCATATTAGGCAAAATAGAAGATGATGATGTGTGAAATATTCTTTATAATTGGTGTAATGAATTTTAAATGCAATTTGACATTGTTTTGCAACTTTGAATCCGGGACATAAAGAGGCCTAAGTGGTGTTATAAACGTTGTTACACTACGTTGTAGCTTAAGGTAAGGAACGTATATGAAAGATGTGTAGGAAATATTGTGCTTGCATTTGAGAAACTTGGCTATTTTGAGAAATATATAAATTGTTGTCTTCTTGCAAGGGGTTAAAATAGTTCGAGCCCTGGGTATGCAGCTGTGTTAAAACTCTTGAAGGAGAGCTTTGCCGCCTTTTGGGTCTTGCCCAGCTCAAATTCGGATTACTAGAATGGTATGGGGATACCGGATGGTTTTCAACCAAAAAAAATAGTTACAGCTGTTAAATTGCCAAAATTTTGTAAAACGACCTTAACTCTAAAGAATCAATATTTTAGAATAAGCTAAAACAGCTTGCCAACCCAAATAGTCAAAGTCCTTAATGAGAAAATATATTCGTAACCTTGCATATTTTTTAGACGCAATTGTGACTTGCATAAGAATTTATTTTCACGTGTTTTGAATTACTAATATATTGTATGTTCGTATTTATATGTAACAAAAATATTTTGGGCACTTAGTTTTGCACTAAGAATATTTACTGAATTTTTTGCTCTCAAATATAAAGTTTATTATTTTATATGATTATGGACTGGCTGAAGGTAATTTGAAATGAAATGATTTTTCTATCATTGATTCCATGGATATATGAAACTGTTTTGAGATTGTTAGCTCTTTGATGATCATGTATACCAGATTTATATGATATAGGCTGAGAGAGCTTAGTCAAGTCTTCAGCACCACAGTTGTCACCTGACTAGTGTATACTATGGACCTTTCAACAATGGCCATTGTTATAGATAGGAACGGCTTAGGGATGGATGCCTGGCCCATGCATGGGTATGCTTGATTCTTATATAGATCCTTGAAGGGATATAGTTCGTGCATGAGTCTTTTGGATGTTGACCTTCTCCATCGATTTGTTAAAGCTTATCAAATTATCGATTTGAATGATTTAAATATGAAAGGAATATATGATCTAATTGAAATGTTAATGAATGAAATATCCGTGCTTTAAAAACATGTTTGAATGACACAAAGTGCATTTATTATATTGTAATTGTCATATATATATATATACACACACACACACATACTTGATTGCATGAAAGTATATTTTTTGAGAATCCCATCGCTTTTCCTATAGTCGAACTAGGACCCCAGATAAGTGAGGTACTTTACGGCATCCTTCCATACACAACTTGGTAATCCTAATCGGCTATAGAAATTCGCTCCTTCAAAATTTATAGTATTGTTATTGATTTTACTTGCATATAGTGGCATAATACCACACTTTTGTATATGTTTCCTCACTGAATGTAAACTCACCTCCTATTTCTATTTGTAGTGATATTTTGCTCAATTTAGAGGAGCGCATATTTTGGGGCTTATTGTATTCCTTCGAGGAGCACCTACATTCCTTAGAAGGTATATGGTATTTTAATATATATATATACTTTGGACTGTGTACAGTGCTAAAATGTATTTTCAGAAAATACTGGGGATGTAAACTAATAGGAATAGAGTAGTGATTGTAAATAAGCGTAGAATATATGTATGTACAGAATGATGTATGGAAGCACATGTTTACTGGTAATTTGAAATTTATGTTACAATTGAAGTTTAATTAATACTAAATGTAATTGTAATCAATGTGATAGTGGTATAAATGTGAAGAAAAGAAAATGATTCGACAAACGGCTTAACTCGATATAGGAAAAAGGAAAAAGGTAATCAATATCAAGACTAAATTCGGACCTTACAGAGATGGTATCAGAGCAAAGTTGGTATCAGAGCAGGGTTAGTATGATATTTGTCAGTGTCATTATGTTAAAAATAGTTTACATCCCCAAGTATTGTATTTGTCTAAATATATATATGCATGATATAACTATTCAAAGTTATAGTAAATTGGATGGAAATTATTGTGGTGTTAGCAGAATGAGTACTCGTAGAAGGCGTACTGGTAGAGGACGAGGAAGGAGATAGGCAGATCCATCTCCTAAATCGGTATCAAAACCAACTTCGGGACCTGCCCTACCTCCTCAACTCGAGAGCCCTGACGCACATTTATCGAGGGTGGAGTGAAACTTGAGACTATGACGACACTTTTTAACTAGTTCAAGGCTAATTTCCTAACTTGGCCATGAATGCACCCCAGCTCCTCCGGTGGTACCTCTCCTTCACCACAAGAAGGCGCTCCTCTAGTACCACCTGCACCTCCAACGTCTCCTATTCCTTTCGTACCGCCCCCACCAACCTAGCCAAAACCTCAACAGCCATCTCTAGTTCCTTAGAGGTAGGGTCCCATAGCTTATTGTAGTGTGAGTTTATTAAAGGAGTTCATGTGAGAGCCATGTATTCTAGTACTGTTGTACATGTAAGGATACTTACCATTGTTTAATTCCTATGTATTTCGCAAGTATAACCCGATACAGTACGGTAGACCCCACAGACTCTACAGTTCTTGGATGGTAGCGAGATTGGACAGATAATGTACTGGAGGTTCAATAAGCTTATGGTAAGAATTTCAAACCCAAAATCCTTTATTTAGACTATTTTTGGGAAATGTGCCAAAAATTTAGAAAATGACGGTTAAGGACATAGCCCAGTTGAACTTTCGTAAATTATGGTCAAACTAAATGGAATTTTGACCTACTGACTGAAGCATGATAAACTACATATAAATAAGTTCTAGGCTATGTCAATAGATAGATCGAATCAGTGGTAGAATAAGAAATTTACGCGATTTCCCCGATAAGGGTATTTTCATAATTTTACCTTTATGGTAGATCAAAGCCCAATGAAACCACCTTTATTCATTAAAATATGTCTAATAATAATATTTGGTGATGAAATATGAATTTTTGGAGTTAAATTAGATGGTTATACAAATTATGGAAGTTTAAAGGGTAATTTTGTCTAAAATCTTTATAACCAATGGCATTTTGGTCATTTTGCCCCTAAATGAAACTTCTAAAATTTTCTTCACTTACCAGCCGGCCACTTCATCATCTTCTTCAACCTTTCTCACGCCACCACCATAGCTAAAGCTTGGGAAGAAATAAAAACTCACTTAAAACACCATTAAATCCACCTTAAATCAAGAAAATTCCTTCTACAAAGTTGTTTTACTCCTCATCCTCTACAAACCCATAGCCATAGCTTGTTATAAAGTTGACAAAATTAAAAGGAAAGGCTCCCTATAAGTTTCAGCCAAGGTAACATGTTCTTATATCTTTGAATCCTTTAAGTTTGAATGATAGAAAATGACGTATTTAAGGTCCCTAAGCTTGATTCTAGCCTTAGTTTGGATTAAATCCCACTATATGGAATCCCTAAGGTTTTGGCCATTGATGGGAGTACATGAATAGATGTTGTTTGATGCATAAAAATGATGCCAAATTAATGAAAAAGCACGAATTCCACCATGTTGAATTCGGCCATGGCAAGGGGAGTAGGTTTTTATGCTCAATTTGACGAATTTAGGATGCCATGAGACTGTAGAAATTACAAGGAGACTGTTGGCAAAGTCGGAATTAAAGTCAGAGTTAAATATGCAAAGTTGTGTTCTAGCACGGTGTAATTTAGGTTGGTTTAATAATTTCTACAGACAATGTAGTAGAATTTGATGAAGGAAAATTTATTAAAAATTGAATTTTGGTGAATAATGGTAATTGGTATAATGTTTGCAGCCCGTGAGTAAAGGAATATCGAGTGGTGCTATCGACAAGTTGATAGAAAAACGACAGGTAAGGGATGATTGTGTACGCTGTAAGGATACTGTGAATGCATGTTTTGGCTTAATTAAATTTTATAAAGTGATATGGAAATCAATTGCTTTGGAATTGGTAAAATTGTGGACACTGACTGGTTTATATACTGTGTTTTCGATGCAGGAGGGTTAGGTTAGAAACAGTCGTAATTCTGTCAAAAATTATAGAAATTCTCAAAAAATATTTTTAATATTTTTAAATGATAGAAATAGGTGGATTCCAAGTGATTTCCATGTGATTTATTGAAATTGCATATTTTTATTATTTACCGAAAAATAATATTTAAAATTCACGTTAATGAATTTTAATCACGTGAGGTACCAACATATGCTTATTACTATTCTACAGATAAATAGAACAATTTTAGAAAGGAATACTGAAGTGTGAATATTTTATGAATTTTTATCTCTGAATTGAATATATTTTTCAATATGTTTATTTATGGACTGATTTTAAGATACTACCATTGGAATTGATTTCATAAATGTTGTTTCTACTGTGTATACACTGTTTTGAGACTGTTAGGCCCTTATCATGTTCATGTGTCACATGCTACTATTACTGTTGCTAATAGACCCGCCAAGTCTTCAGCCTCCACAAGTGTCACTTGGCCAGTGTACACTGTGGACCTCACAAACTATGGTGATATGTCTCACATGTTATTGCTTCTCCCTTCTTGGGATACTGTTATTGCATGATATTCATTTGGGTGTTGCCTGGTCTCCACTGTATTGTACTGTTGATTTCACTGAAAATGCTACTAGTACCGAAGTGAATGTTTTAAATGTTGACTGTACTGCGAAATTTAAAAGTGTTACTATACTGTTTACTGGATTTCTATACTGAACAATTTACTGAAGTGTTTAATTAAAGTGTATATATATTGTTTTATATATATATATATATATATAAATATTGAATAATCTTCAAGTGATTAAAATGTTTATCCATGTCAAATTCAATTGCTTATTCCCTATAGTCATTTCTAGGAGTCGGGACACGACAGGTATTCCAAAGTACCTCCCATACTCCTTCCGGTTTCTTAGCCGACTATAGTATCCGTCCTTATTTATACCTTGGTACACTGTTAGGAATGAAGTGTTTTAAGCATATAGATTTCATAGTATCAGCCTTGCATACGATTCTCTTACTGAGTATGTTAGTTCACCCCTTATTTTTCCACTCCACATATTATCTACAGTGATCGATTTATATACCGACCCACGGATTTTGGCTGCGCTTTAGTACCTTGAGGCAGCAGCGAGTGGATCTTGGAGGTATATTTTATTTCTTTTATATGTTCAGACTTACTATGTACAGTATTACGGTTATATAATTCATGTACAAGGGATGTAAAACATGTGAAAGATACTGTAAATAATATTTTGTTGTATATATTTATATCTGTTATAAATATAAGTTTCATTTTAAACGTGAATTATTGTTAGTGTAAGTGTGATAAAGGCATCACAGACAGCCAAACCATCCTACTATGTGTGTGAAAAAGGATATTTACTGTATACTACAGGATGTCACAATTCAAGAAACTCGATCTGCTCAAGTACAAGGGAGACAGGGACCCATTGGTGGCAAAGAATTGGGTTAAGGCGGTTACTAAGTTAATCAAGTATATGACTTGCTCCAAAGTTGAATAAGTGGGCCTGGTGACTTACCTGTTATTGGACGATACAGAGCATTGGTGGCAGTCCACTCAGACAGTATTGGAGGCGGAGCATCCACAGGTCACATGGGATATATTTTTGGAGGCATTTAATGAGCAATACATCCCATGCACTGCTTAGAAGAAGTTGAAGGTGGAGTTTCTGAATTTGATTCAGGGAAACATGTCAGTTGATCAGTACGAGTCCAAATGTCACATACCGAATTTAGATATATACTGCACAAATTCCACTAATTTCACATGTTTATGGTTGGGCTGTTTGCAGTGTCTTCATTTCACTCATATAAAATATATATACAAGGGAAATTTATTTATTATATTACGAAATTATTCTTAATTTACATCTCATATATGTATTTTTCATACATCAGTACTATACAATCAAAGTCTGAATACAATGAAAAATAGATATACCTCAACAGTAACACAAATTCTCCTGAGGGATACCTAGTCGAAATCTTCCTGAGTGGAAGCAAAGATCTACTGAAAGTAAGCTAGGAGGAGTGGAAAAGTGGGATGAGCTAATGCCCAATAAGAAATATATATAACAAACTGATACTATGCAGACTATATGCCAGTGTTTAAATCATGTACCTAAAATTTAAGTAAAACATTAAGAAATTTAAGTAAGCTGTAAACAATATATATTAACTAGAATATCATAGATATGATTTAAAAAGTTACATACCAGCCTATATGCATGCATAGGAAAAGAAATCGATCTACCTTATGCTTCGTAACAGTTCCTTCTTTTATGGTCAATCAATTTTTCTTTCCTTTCTGTGACTTTGCCCCCTATTTGGTTTGCCCCACGAGTCATCAATCAAGGAGTCCAATATCTCAACCTTGATCCAGCTAGACATATGCCCTTTGCACTCTGAAATCCGATCCGTGCCAAACTGTTACATTGCTTTTCTTCTTTTTGCTTGCAACAAGTTACAGAATCATGTTTTGCAAATGTTCTCCCATATATTTCTCACAATATTCTATCTTCAGGAGGCCACACAAAAATTTTCTAAATCAATTGAAATCAAAGAAAAGAATAAAGTAAAATATTTATTTGCAATTGACATACCGTAAATTTTTCCCACATTTGGGTTTTCATAGCAACTGGAACATTTCTCCATGTTGGCCAAGGGTCAGTAAAATACTTTTTAATTAAGGTTTTAATTATTCGAACAGCTTGATGCTCCAAAAAATTACTAAGACATAAATAAATCCAAGTTTTTTATATGATATTAATTAATTAACTTCATATAACAAAATAGTGATATTATTTTTATTACCTATTATTCAGACAAGTTATGCCCTCTAATCCAAATTACTTGGAGCCGAATATCCTTGATTGGGCCCTTTTGTTCATTTTTTACCTCCACTCCTACCACCATCAAAACTCGCACCACTTCCTGCGTTCGTCGAAGTAGGAATGATGGTAAGCTGCTTGATCATTATTCCGTAAGAAGATAAACCCTAGGCAAATGGGTCTTGAGGGCATGAGCCTTCGGCAGATTGACCCTGTATAGATGGGCCTTGTGTTGATGGACTATAGGCAGATGGGCCTTGGGCAATTAGACCATTTCTCAAGTGAGTGGGTAAGTCGACATCATCAGCATCCACTTTTGTTGATGGGAATAATTGTGTTTCAAGGTTAACTGGTGGGGTCTGAGATCGTGGAATAGGCATGAAAAAGGATTTTCAACCCATTACAGGAGATCTACTGAGTCTAGACTTCTTACCAGATGAATTCTTTGATGGCTTCATTATACCTGCAATACAAAAAAAAATGTATGTTTTAAAAAACTAATTAAATTAATAGATAAAATAAATTAACATTTCACAAAACATCTTACAAAACATCTTAAAATAAACTAACAAAAAAGTAATTAAGTTATTAAACATAAACATTTTCTTAAAAAAAAAAGCAATTAACTAAAAAGGATCTCATCATCTTCATCATCACCATTATCATCATTGTTGTCATCATCATCATCATCATCATCATCATCATTATTATCATCATCATCTTCTTCTTCTTCTTCTTCTTCTTCTTGAATATTTACTTCTTCATAATCATTGCGAATGAGAATAGTGGGATTGTCAAGTTCTTCTGAATATGTGATAGTTATAGGGTGTGGATTTTGAATTTCTTGAGAAACCCCATCATTTAAATCCACTATGTCCACATCACATTGTGAATGTTAAATCTAGATCTTGCTTTTGTCTTGAAAATAGCCCACCAATCACGACGATCTCTTTTTGTAGATGGATAAGGAGTAAAATACACTTGTTGACTCTGTTCAACTAATATAAAAGGTTCATTGCTAACAAGTATAGACCTGTGTTTAATTTCAACAAGACCATGACTAGAATGAACGCGATGACCTCTTTCAATGTCAAACTAATGGCACTTAAAGAGTACACTTTATTTCCAATTCCAAAATATTCTTGCTCCACTATATCTATCAAGATACCATAAAAAGTTACGTTCAAAATCATTGTAACAATCACCTTTCACACAAACACTATTGTTCATTGTTTTTCAACTTTTCCCATATTTTAATGTATGAAACTTAAATTCATTTACAAAATACCCTTGATAACAACTTGCTATACGTGCAAGACCATGAGAAAGGTTAATGATACGTTTATCTATTTCATTTCCTTGTTCATGAACCTACATCAAAGTGATTCATTGGATGAGTGAAATGCATTATTGTCTATAAAATAAAATGAACTATATTTAAATTACTTATATATTGTCTAAATCATTTCGTAAAATGAGCTTGACATGTTTTTCTCTAATTGAGCACTGTTTATGTTTGGTTCATTTCTTTTGACCATTTAATCAAATATCCTATAAAATTGATTAATATATATTGAAATGTTTAGGATTAAAAAGCCTTCGTTGTATTTATAGTATAATATATGGTATATACTTACTCAATGTATGGGACAACTTCTTCACAATTCATTAGCACGCATAGCACCGCTGCATCAAACTCATCTTCTTCCAGTTATCAACTATTGCTCTTTATCAGCCAAGTGGTCGTCTTGGATATTTGAAAATTGACAAATGTCCCATAAGATCTACGTCTCCTCTATCATCATTACGTGGTGGATGAGTTAACCATGTTTGAATATTATGATCAAAGTATAATGCACAAAATATTGCAATTTCCTCCCTCGTATATGCCTCACATATGGATTCTTCCATACGGCAAGATTTTTCACCTTCTTCTTTAGGTGATATAAAAGACTATTTAATGTATACAATACACATATTTAATCGCATACAATAAGCACTCTATTTAAGGTAACATATTAAGAAATACTAATATCAAACAAATTAATTGTTCCCTCTCAAATGGACACATTCATTAGTATTGGACGGGTCCTCCAACCTTGACCTCATAGGATTAGTGAATGGGGAGATGTTCCATGCAGTCAAAAAAACTTGGTGGAAAAATTTTCTCTAATTTGCAAATTGTTTCTACAATGTTGCTTTGCAACAGTTCCATGTAATCTGCATGTAATTCAGTTGAGCATATATCTAAAAAAAATGAGATAGCTCAGTAATAGCATCCCATATTGAATTAGAGATGAAATCACGAAAGGCAATCAAAATTAATCTTTGTATAAAAACATGACAATCGTGACTTTTCATTCCATAGAACTTGCCTTCCTCAACATTTACGCACTGAGATATGTTTGATGCAAACACATCAAGAAGCCTTAACTCTTTCACCCATTTACGCACTCTTCTCTGATCATCTTTGCTCAATGTAAACGAAGCTTTGGGCACGAAAGTTTTTCCATTGCTTGTCACCAATTCCAATTCCAATTCCTTTCATTTACAAATCAGCGCCAAATCAAACCTTGCATTTATATTGTCTTTTGTTTTGCCTTTAACATCCATCAATGTGTTGAATAAATTGTCAAACACATTTTTTTCAATATGCGTGACATCTAAATTGTGACGACTATGGTTGGTATGCCAATAAGACAACTCCCAAAAAATGCTTTTCTTCACCCAATTATAAGTTACCTTGAAACCTAGAGGTTTATGTTGAGGACATTTAGTCCTAAATGTTAAGTCTTCCAAACTATCTATCTGGGACAACACTGCTTCACCTGACAATCTCATAACCGAAGGATCATAATCACCCTTTTACTAAATTTGTCCCTTTGCTTCCTAAAAGGATGCTTAGGAGGCAAAAATTGATGGTGACAATAAAAAAAACAAGACTTTCATCCATGGTGTAATCAAAAGGCTTTCGTATGTTCCATACAATAAGGACAATATAATCTTCCATGTGTACTCTACCCAGACAACATTCTATAAGCAGGAAAGTCATTAATTGTCCACATCAATATAGCCCTTAACAGCAAAATTTGATTTTTATAAGCATTATAAGTTTGAACACCTTCATCCCATAAGATTTTCAGCTCATCTATCAAAAGCCTCAAGAAAACATCTATGTTTTGTGATGGATTTCTCCTTCTCGGAATTACCATATTCAATAACAAATATGGTTGTTTCATTGTAACGTTTCGTAATATACAGTAATTATCCATAATGCACACATAGTAAGTTGGTTGGGCTATCTGCGATGCTTTTATGACACTTATGACACTCACTTTTGATAGTAATCCACTTTTTAAATAAAATTCTATATATAAATAATATCAATATTTACAACAATATATTATTTTCAGTATCTTTTACAAGTTCTATATCCCCTGTACATAAATGATACAATTGTAGTACTGTACATAAGAAGTATGAACATATAAAAGAAATAAAATACACCTCCAAGATCCAATCACTGCTGCCTCAGGTTACCAAAGCGTAGCCAAATCTGTGGAACGGTATACTACTGCAGGTAATTTGTGAGGTGGAAAAATAAGAGGTGAGCTAACTTGCTCAGTAAGAGATTTGTATGCAAGACTGATACTATGAAATCTATATACATAAAACATTTAATTCCTAACAGTACACTAAGGTATAAATTAGGAAAGATACTATAGTCAGCTAGGAAACCGGATGGAGTATGGGAGGTACTTTGAAGTACCTATCGTGTCTTAGTCACAAGTAGCGACTATAGGGAGTAAACAGTTGAAGGTGATATGTATAAAAGTATAAATCACTGGAAATCAGTTCACGCACTTCTCAATGTACGAACATTAGATAAACAGTATATAAACAATATAAAAACACTCTAACTGAAATTACTTCAATAAACAATTCAGTGTAGAATTCCAGTAAACACTATAGTAAACACTTTAGAAATTCACCATACAGTTATTATATAAATCATTCACTTCAGTACCAGTAAAAGGTTCAATTCAGTAAAACTGTATAGTACAATGGAGACTAGGCAACATCCAATAAATATCATGCTATAACAATATCCCAAGAAGGGAGAAACAGTAACAGTACGACATATGGCCATAGTCACAGCGGTCCATAGTACACACTTGCCAGGTGACAACTGTGGAAGCTGAAGACTTGGAGAGTTTATCAGCAACAATAATAGTAACAGTAACACGTGAGCATGATACGGGGCTTAACAGTCTCAAAATAGTTTGTAAATAGTAGAAACACTATATAGATCAATCTCAACGATAAAATCTTCAGTCAGTCCATAAATACATTTATTCGAAAATAAAAGCAGTTCAGTAATAAAAATTCATAAAATATTCACACTCTGGTATTCTTGTCTAGAAATGTTATATTTATCTGTAAAACAGTCATAAGCATATGCTGGTACCTTCACGTACATAAAATTCATTAACATGAATTTTTAAATATTGTTTTTTGGTATTTAATAAATATATGCAATTTTAATAAATGCTGTAAAAATCACTTAGAAATTCCTTTATTTCTAATATTTAAGAGTATTAAAGATAATTTTATAAAATTTCTAGAGTTTTCGACATTATAATGGCTGTTTCTAACCTAGCCCTCCTGCATCGAAAACACAGTTTATAAACCAATCAGTATCTATAATTTCACCAATTCCAAAGTAATTGACTTCCAAACAATTTAACTCAAAACATGCATTCATAGTATCCATACAGCTTCCACATTTATCCCTTATCTGTCAAATTTCACTAAAGTCACCAACAGCACCACTAGATAAATCTCAATCTTGAGTTGCAAAATCATTATGTAAACACCATCATTTCACTATATTCCAACTTATAATAAATTTTCTTCGTTAAATTCTGCTACATTGTCTGTAAAAATCACTAAACCAATATAATTTATACCAGTGCTAAAACATAACTATGCTTAAATCAACTCCGATTTAAATTTTGATTTCACCAACAGTCTCCTACTAACTTATATAGTCTTATGGCACCAAGAACTCATCAAATTGGATACAATTACATAGTCCCCTTAGCTTGGCCAAAACTTCCATGGTGGTTTACGCATGATTTTTCAACAATTTAATCTTAGTTTCATGCTTAACCATTCTTCTTCATTCATTTAGCATCATTTTCATGCATTAGATATGGCTATGGCTATATTCATGCTTAACACACTTAGTTTTATCATTTTCTATCATTAGAATTTAAAGAAATTAAAAGCATGGAATTTCCTTACCCTGGCCGAAATCTATGGGACTTCTTTCCTCTTGATTTTGTCAATTTTACGATGAGATATGGCTATGGGCTTGTAGAAGATTGAATTTAGAACAACTTTGTAGAAGAAGTTTTTTATGATTTAATGTGATCTAGGTAGTGTTTTTGTTAGGTTTTTATTTTTCTTCAAGGTTGGCTATGATGTCCTTGGCGTGAGGTTGAAGATGATGAGGTTTGGAGTGGCTGGCCCTTGTGGAGAAAAATTTAGAAGCTTCACTTAATAGTAGAATGACCAAAATGCCTTTGGTTTTGAGAATTTTGGACAATTTTTCCCTTATATTTTATTTCATCACTAAATAATATTATTAAACATAATTTAATGAATGATTGGGGTTTTATTAAGGTTTGACTGACCGTAAGGGTGAAATTACTAAAATACACCTACCGGCCAATCGCGTAAATTTCTTATTTCACCATTGATTTAATCTATCTATTGACATAGCCTAGAACTTATTTATACATAGATTATCGTACTTCAATCAATTGGTCAAAAGTCAATTTATTTTGACTTTTTTTTACGAAAGTTCAACCCGGCTATGTCCTTAATCGTTATTTTCTAAACTGTTGGCACACTTCCCAAAAATAATCTAAATAAAGGATTTTGAGTTCCAGATTCTTACCATAAGCTTATTAGACTCTCCTTACAATATTTGTCTAGTCTCACATCCATCCGGGCATTGTAAGGCCTGTGGGACCCACCTTACTATATTCAGTCATACTTGCAAAATACACGGGAATTGAACAGTGCTGAGTAGTCCTACATGTATAACAGTACCAGAATATATGGTTCTCACATCCTTCCCACCTTAGGAAATTTGGCCCTCCAAATTTGATCGGATTAGTCACTGAAACAGCTCTGGATACTTCTCTTGCATTAGGCTTTCTAGTTCCTATGTTGCCTCATTTTATGAATGGTACTGCCAGAGCACTTTCACCAATGGAATAGTCTTAGATCGTAGTACCTTGTCCTACCGATCCAAGATCTGAATCGATCTCTCCACATAACTCATTTCCTCCCTAATCTCCAATGGCTCGTACTGAATTACGTGTGACGAATCTGGATGGTACTTCCTCAACATTGATACGTGGAAGACATTATGCACTCTTGATAATTTTGGAGGTAGTGCTAACCGATAAGCAACATCTCCCACATGGTCTAAGATCTCGAACGGCTCGATATATTGAGGACTCAATTTCCCCTTTTTACCAAATCGCATGATGCCCTTTGATGATGAGACCTTCAAAAAGACAGAATTTCCAACTTAGAACTCCAATGGTTGGTGTCTGATATCAGCATAGCTCTTCTGCCGACTCTGAGCTGTCTTTAGCCTCTCACAAATAATTTGTACATCTTGAGAAGTTTGCTCTACCAAATCGGGAGCTAATATCTTTCGATCTCCTACTTCTTCCCATGCAACTAGAGATCTACATCATCTACCATATAGAGCTTCGTCTGGTGCCATGCTGATACTGGAATGATAACTATTATTATATGCAAACTCTGCCTGTGGTAAGTGGTCGTCCTAGGAGCCTTTAAAATCCAAAGCACACGCTCTCAACATATCCTCGAGCGTCTGGATGGTGCGCTTGGACTGAGCGTCAGTCTGCAGATGGAAAGAGTACTAAAGCTCAATCAAGATCCCATAGCCTCCTGAAATCTCTCCCACAAATGTGAGGTAAACCGAGAATCCCTATTAGAAGTGATGCTCACTGGAACACCATGTAATCTCACGATCTCCTGAATATACAAATCGGCTAAGGTATTGAGGGAATCAGTAGATCTGATGGCAAGAAAGTGAGCGGACTTTGTCAATCGATCAACAATCACCCATATACCATCAGGATTCCTCTGGGTCCTCAGTAAACCCATAATGAAGTCCATAGTGATATGCTCCTATTTCCACATCGAAATTGGTAGAGGCTGTAGCAACCCTGCAAGCTTCTGGTGCTCAATCTTCACCTGCTGACATGTGAGACATCTAGCAACAAACTCCATGATGTCTTGTTTCATCTTAGGCCACAGTACACCCTACGTAGATTATGGTAGATCTTATTACTGCTTGGATGCAGAGTGTACCTGGATGTATGGGCCTCTGTCAAAATCAGATCCTTTAGCTGCTGATCATCTAAAATACAAATCCTGCCTCTAAACCTCAGTATGCCATCAGTGCCAATACCATAATCCAATTGAACACCCATCTACACCTGATTGGCAATCTCTATACAATAGGCATCACTCCTTTGAGCATCTCTAATTCTGTCCATCAAATCTGGCTTAATTCGGAAACTAGTAGTGAACCCACATCTCTTAGAGGAAATCACATTCAAACTAAGGCTCGAGAACTGTTCTAACAGATCCTACTACCGAACCATCATGCATGATACCATACCCATATGCTTTCTGCTCAAAGCATCTGCCACCACGTTAGCTTTCCCCAGGTGGTATAGGATCTCACAGTCATAGTCCTTTAATAGCTTCATCCATCTACGCTGTCTCATATTCAACTCTCACTGTGAGAACAAATACTTCAGACTCTTATGGTCTATGTATACTTGGAATTTCTCTCCATAGAGATAGTGCCGCCGTATCATCAATGCAAACACCACGATAGCTAATTCCAAGTCATGTGTTGGATAATTTTTCTCATGATCTTTTAACTACCTGGAACCATAAGCAATCACCTTATCATTCTGCATGAGAACACATCCTAAACCCAATGCGGAATCATCACTGTAGACTGAGAAACCTTTTGATCCGCTGGGAAGGGCAAGGATAGGAGCAGTGGTCAGTCTCTGCTTTAACTCTGGAAACTGGGCTCACACGCATCTATCCACTCGAACTTAAGATCCTTTCATGTGAGACGTGTCAGTGTAGCAAGTAACCTCGAAAATCCCTCAACAAACCAGTGGTAGTATCCAGCTAGACCCAAGAAACTCCATATCTCTGTCACCGTCTTAGGCCTTTCCCATTGCACAATAGCTTCTACCTTAGACGGATCCATAAACACCCCGTCTTTAGATAAAACATGTCCCAGAAATGTGATATGATCTAGCCAAAACTCACATTTACTGAATTTGGCATAAAGCCACCAGTCTCTAAGGGTTTGTAGGACTATGTAGAGATGCTGTTTGTGCTCCTTTGATGACTTGGAATATACCAAGATATCATCAATAAACACAATAACAAACTTATCCAGCTACGGCTTAAACACCTCATTCATCAAATTCATAAAAGCTGCAAGAGCATTAGTTAATCCGAATGGCATTACCAAGAACTAGTAATGGTCGTATCGAGTCCTGAATGTCGTCTTAGGGACATCAGCTTTTAGGATCTTCAACTGATGATACCCTAATAAGAGATATATCTTGGAGAACACCTGTGCGCCTCTTAATTGATCAAACAGATCATCAATCATGGGCAAGGGATATTTATTCTTGATGGTAACCCTATTAAGCAACCGGTAATCAATACACAACTGCAAGCTACCATCCTTCTTCTGGACAAACAAAACTAGTGCATCCGTGGGCAAATAAAGCCCTTATCTAATAACTCTTGGAGCTGCTTCTTAAGCTCTTCCAACTCCACCAATGCCATCCGATATGGGGGCTTAGAAATGGGCTCCGTACCGGGTACCAAGTCAATGGTAAACTCAATCTCCCGATCCAATGGTAACCCTGTAAATCATCTAGAAACACGTCGAGGAAATCCCTAGCCACAGGAATCTCGTGCAGCTCAAGACGTTTCTTTTCCACGTCCTCCACATATGGGATATAACCTTTAATCACATCACATATAATACTCAAATAATTTAGAAACAATTATTCAACTTCCATTACTTATCTAGTAATTTTACAGTATAACGATCAAGGTGAGAGAAGGTAATAAATTTAGTGTAACAATCTAAGCTAACATAATTTGCAGCTAACCAGTCCAATCCTAAGATTACATCGAAATCACACATGTTTAACAAAATTAGGTTAGTTGTCGTTTCCTTCTCTTCTACTGTCACTTTACAATTTCTATACAAAATATCAGTTATCTATGATTCTTTGAAAGGTGTGTTTATCTGTAAAGTGTACCCTAAGGGTTCAGGTTCTACAGGTATCTTACTAGCACAAGTAGGCGACACAAAAGAATGTGTAGAACTAGGATCAAAAAGCACAAGTGCTGAAATATCAAAAATATAAATCTTACCTGTAATAACATCTGTGGAAGCATCAGTAGCCTCCTGGTCCAATGCATACACCCAACCCTGCATCATAGCCTTCTTATCCTTCTTTGCTACTGTAGCTTGTCCCGGATGTGAAGGTGTCGCCTTCTCAGACTCACTCGGTATTGAGGTTGCTGGAGGTGGAACAGTAGCGAGAATAGTCGATGCAGCTAGCTCCCTCAACATTAGGCAATCCCTGACTAAATGTCCTATTTGTCCACAAGGGAAATAGGCCTTAATAAGTAGACAGTAGGGCCGAGTACCATACGACCTCCCACAATGGGCACACCTGGTCACTGTACCCCTTTGAGTAATGTTGGGGTTAATAGTAGGAGCAGTAGAAATAGATTTAGCTAGCCTATCCTCTGAAATCCGATACCCAATGTCTTAGCCTTGTTAGGTTGCCATCTCCCTGTCCGATCCTCGAAACCTCTCTTAACCTTCTCTTTCCCCTTTCCTTTACCCTTAGACCTTGTGTCGACATGGAACTGCTCGTAATCTCGCTCACAAAGCTGGGCCGTCGAATAGCCTCATCATATGTCTGGATATCTAGCGAGACTAACCGGATCCGAATAGAGAGTCTCAATCCTACCATGAACCTGCCAATCCTATACCCTTCACTCATATGAGTTTGGGGATCAAATCGGCTGAGTGTGGTGAATTTGGACTCATACCGATCCACAGTTAAACTCCCTTGAGTCAACTCTAAAAACTCTTGCTGTAACTTCTTCTGTGCTGTACGGGGAATATACTGTCTATAAAATGCCTCCAGAATTATCGTCGAGGTTACCATTGAATGCTAGGCTAATAACATTGTCTGGGCGGACTTTCACCAATGCTCCGCATTGTCAATCAACTAGAATATAGCCAAGCCCACCTTTTCTATCTCGGAACGCCACATGTACTTAAATAGCTTCTCGATCGCATTTACCCAATGCTCGCCACCATCGGATCCTTATCCTCCTTAAATTTTGGAGGATCAAACTTCTTAAACTTCTGACTAGATTAATGTCACAATAAGACTCTATATCTACAAGCTGTGGCTGTGCTGGTGGTTGCGGTGCTGCTTGTGGCTAGAGCACAAGCTGTGGAGCAGGCTGTGGCTCAGGAGTTGGTTGTGTCGGTGCCTGTGTAGGCTGAGGTGGGGGTGGTGCTACTTCTGCGGCTGCTGCTTTAGCTCTATTTGCATTATACATGGCTATGAAATCAGCCAACATCCGTTCCACCCTCGTAATTCTCGTGTTTGGACTCTCAAGCTGCGGAGGGGGTGCAGGTTCTAGGGTAGGTTCTGAAGTTGGCTCCTGAATCAACTCCGCCTTATCTCGTCCTCTATCTCCTCGAGTAACCCTTTACCCACTTATTTTTGCATAGCACAGACATTCAAATCAGTTTTTGGTCACTTGAATCATTTATACATTCAGACTATATAGTATTATAGGGAATGTACTCCTATTTAGACATAAAAACACCGACAGACATCAGATCAATCTTGCTCTTATACCAATTAAACTGTAACATTTCGTAATATACAGTAATTATCCATAATACACACATAGTAAGTTGGTTGGGCTATCTGCGATGCCTTTATCACACTCACTTTTAGTAGTAATCCATTTTTTAAATAAAATTCTATTGATAACTGATATCAATATTTACAATAAAATATTATTTTCAGTATCTTTTACAAATTCTACATCCCCTGTACATAAATGATACAATTGTAGTATTGTACATAAGAAGTCTGAACAAATAAAAGAAATAAAATATACCTCCACGATCCAATCATTGATGCCTCAGGGTACCAAAGCGCAGCCAAATCCGTGGAAAGGTATACTATTGTAGGTAATCTGTGATGTGGAAAAATAAGGGGTGAGCTAACGTGCTCAGTAAGAAATTCGTATGAAAGATTGATACTATGAAATCTATATGCATAAAACATTTAATTCCTAACAGTACACTAAGGTATAAATTAGGAAGGATATTATAGTCAACTAGGAAACCGAATGGAGTATGAGAGGTACTTTGAAGTACCTATCGTGTCGCAGTCCCAGTCCCAATCCAGTCCCTAATAGTGACTATAAGGAGTAAACAGTGGAAGGTGATACGTATAAACAGTTTAAACCACTTGAAATCAGTTCATGCACTTCTCAATGTATAAACAGTATATAAACAGTATATAAACAATATATAAACAATATATAAACACTTTAACTGAAATTACTTCAGTAAACAGTTCAGTATAAAATTCCAATAAACAGTATAGTAAACACTTTAGAAATTCAATGTACAGTCATTATATAAATCATTCACTTCGGTACCAGTAAAAGGTTCAATTCAGTAAAACAGTACAATATAGTGGAGACTAGGCAACACCCAATAAATATCATACTATAACAGTATCCCAAGAAGGGAGAAACAGTAACAATACGACATATGGCCATAGTCACAGTGGTCCATAGAGTACACTTGCCAGGTGACAATTGTGGAAGCTAAAGACTTTGTGGGTCTATCAGCAACAGCAACAGTAACACGTGAGCATGATACCCGGCCTAACAGTCTCAAAAACAGTTTGTAAACAATAGAAACACTATTTAGAAATCAATCTCAGTGATGAAATCTTCAGTCAGTCCATAAATACATTTATTAGAAAATATAAGCAGTTTAGTAATAAAAATTCATAAAATATTCACACTTTGGTATTCTTTTCTAAAAATGTTCAATTTATCTGTAGAACAATCACAAGCATATGTTGGTACCTTCATGTACGTAAAATTCATTACTATGAATTTTTAAATATTATCTTTCGGTATTTAATAAAAATATACAATCTTAATAAATGCTATAAAAATCACTTAGAAATTCCTTTATTTCTAATATTTAAGAATATTAAAGATAATTTCATAAAATTTCTAGAATTTTTGCCAGTATAACGGTTGTTTCTAACATAGCCCTACTACACTGAAAACATAGTTTATAAACCAACCAGTATCCATAATTTCACCAATTCCAAAGCAATTGACTTCCAAACAATTTCATAAAATTATTTTAACTCAAAACATGCATTCATAATATCCCTACGGCTTCCACACTTATCCTTTACTTGTCAAATTTCACTGAAGTCACCAACAGCACCACTCGATAAATCTCACTCTCGGGCTGCAAAATCATTATATCAACACTATCATTTCACTATGTTTTAATTTATAATAATTTTTCTTCGTTAAATTATACTACATTGTCTGTAGAAATTACTAAACCAGAATAATTTATACCGATGCTAAAACATAGTTATGCCTAAATCAACTCCGATTTAAATTTTGATTTCACCAACAGTCTCCTCTTAATTTATACAGTCTTATGGCACCAAGAACTCATCAAATTGGATACGATTACATAGTCCTCTTAGCTTGGCCGAAACTTCCATGGTGGTTTATGCATGATTTTTCAACAATTTAACCTTACTTTCATGCTTAACCATGCTTCTTCATTCATTTAGCATCATTTTCATGCATCAAAACACAAGAATTCATAAGCTTCCATTCATGGCCGAAACCCTAAGGGGTCCCTAGAGTGTGATTTAGTTCAATCTAAGGCTATATCCATGCTTAACACACTTAGTTTCATCATTTTTTTTCATTAGAATTTAAAGAAATTAAAAGCATGGAATTTCCTTACCTTGGCCGAAATCTATGGGACTTCTTTCCTCTTGATTTTGTCAATTTTACAATGAGATATGGTTATGGGCTTGTAGAGGATTGAATTTAGAACAACTTTGTAAAAGAAATTTTTTGTGATTTAATGTGATTTAAGGGGTGTTTTTGTTAGGTTTTTATTTTTCTTCAAGGTTGGCTATGATGTCCTTGGTGTGAGGTTGAAGATGATGAGGTTTGGAGTGGCCAGCCCTTGTAGAGAAAATTTAGAAGCTTCACTTAATAGCAAAATGACCAAAATGCCCTTGGTTATGAGAATTTTGGACAATTTTGCCCTTAAAATTTCATAATTTTTCTAACTATCCAATTTAACTCCAAAATATTTTATTTCATCACTAAATATTATTATTAAATATAATTTAATGAATGATTGGTGTTTTATTAAGGTTTGACTGATCGTAAAGGTGAAATTACTAAAATATCCTTACTGGGCCAATCGCGTAAATTTCTGATTTCAACACTGATTTAATCTATCTATTGACATAGCCTAGAACTAATTTATATGTAGATTATCATACTTCAGTCAGTTGGTCAAAAGTCAATTTAGTTTGACCATTATTTACTAAAGTTCAACCAGGCTACGTCCTTAATCGTCATTTTATAAATTGTTGGCACACTTCCCAAAAATAATCTAAATAAAGGCTTATTGGGCTCTCCCTACAGTATTTGTCCAGTCTCACATCCATTCAGGCATTGTAAGGCCTGTAGGACCCACCTTATTGTATTCGATCATACTTGTCAAATACACAGGAATTGAACAGTGGTGAGTAGTCCTACATGTATTACAGTACCAGAATATATGGTTCTCACATTCATACACATCCAGGGAGATAAATTGTAAGCAGCGAGCATAATTGGCCAAAAAGAATACGACCTCATAGCTCGCCTAAAGGATAAAATCCATCCACACATAAACAAATTCTGACATTACGAGGTTCCATAGCAAAAAATGGATAGATACGATTAAAATGTTGCCAAGCCTCACCATCAACTAGATATTTGAGCACTCCTGAAAAACTTCGATTGTGTGCACACCATATCATAAACTCAGCAATTGCAACTGACATATAAAGCCTTTGAAGCCTAGGGATTAATGGCAAGTAGCGCAAAAATCTTGTATGGTATCTTCTTTCCTCTTGCCCTACATGGTTTATACCTAGGATGCCGACATATCACACAATGCATTAACTTGGCATATTCTTTACGAAACAAAATAAAATTATTCTTACATGCATCTATCTTAAAATAATCAAGACCGAATTTCTCTAGTTTTTTTCTTCATTTCATAAAAGTTTTTCTGTAAATGATTATTTTCTGGAAGCATCCCTCTCACAATCTCCAACATACGATTAAAACATGCTTCACTCACATTGTAGTCTGACTTCCAGTTACAAAGTTTTGACACGGCAGATAATGTCGTGTGTTTAGAACATTCCATCCACAATGGTTCCTTTGCATCATTTAACAAAGAATCAAAGTTTTGTCTTGATGAATTTCGTTGATGCTCACCAAATCTTGACTGATTAGCATTCCAGTCAAAATTAAAATAGAAAGCATCCCTGACCATTCGATTATACTGATTTTGTTCTAAATACATTTCATACATCGGATCACCAACTTCATCTCTATTTCTTGAAGATTGTCCTTCAATAGCTTCACTATGTTTATTCCAAATAGTATAACTACCCATAAAACCTTTGTAAAATTGATGTTCTCGCTCCTTACTGCCTTCTAAAAAGATTCTATTTTTACATTTGATGTAAGGACACTGACAAACTGCCTATTTGAAAATGCAAAACCAATAAACTTTTCAACTCCATTTAAAAACTCATTTGTAATATAACTATTACTATCTAATCGGCAGTACATCCAACTTCTATCTTTATTCATTATACAGTCTTAATGAAAGATTTGTAATTCAATTAAAAAAATAAACAAAATAAATAAAATATTACAATTAAAGCAAATATCTCAACCAATTCAATTACAATAAAAATTCTAAATCATAATTTAAAATAAAATAACAATTTAATCTACCTTATTAATTTAACAACTAATCATTATACAATGCATTATGAAATAGTTACCTCACGATTACAATCCACAGAAGCACCCCTTGTTAATATTAAATAACCTACAAGAATATAAAAATACATATTAAATATTAAATACTATTTTCTTTTAATAGAAAATATAAAAATTATAACGATTACAATTCATACAACGTTAATTACACTACATATTAAAACTATTAATACACCAATATACATTTAAACAAAGAAAAGAATAATATATACAACAATATATATCTAACATTAAAAAAAATAAAAATAATAATATGATAGTCAATCTATTAATACCATGTAAAATATACACAAACAAACAACAATAAATTTTCATAACTAAAAATATTTTAACCAAATTAAATATACATAAATAAATTTATACATTTCAAAGTTAACAAAAATAAATATATACATTTAAATAAATATTTCCCAAAAATGTTCCTATCTATATAACAACAAAATTAAAAACATTTCTAAATAATTATACAAATATATACAAATAAATAACAACAAAGTATATATATACACAAACAAATATATACATATATATATAAATAAATAAATATATACACACAACTAAATAAACAAACACAAATAAATATACAAAAATAAATATATACAAATATATACAAATAAATAAATACATGTACAAATCAACATTACTAAATATATACAAATAAATAAAAATAGAATAATTAACAATACTAAATACAAATTTTTTAACTAAATATTTAAGATTAATAAGTCACAAAAAATTAACAACATTACAAAATAATAAGTAAAATATTAACTAAAAAAAATACCAATGTGGGGATAGAGGCTGGTGATTAGGGGCGACCAGTGGTGGAGAGGCATCTGGTGGTAGAGAGGCGGCCGGCGGTAGGACAATGGTTTTGGGTTTTTGGTTTTTAGGGTTTTGTTTAAATGTAGAAGAGAGGAAAAGAGGAGAGAGAAGCGACGGTAAGAGATGGGAGCACTGTGGCTGGACGACCGCCAGCCAAGGTTTCGGCGATTGGAGGGTAATTAGATGGAAGGGGGAAAGAAAAAAAATGAGAAAGGAGGCGGTTTGTGCCAAGTGGGAAAGGAAATGGAGAGGGGGAGCGGGAAACAAGAAAAATTGGGACTGCCGAGCGGGAAGGCCAAAGAAAATGGGGGGCACGTTTGTCAAGCATTTATCGACAAAATTTTCGTATTATGTCTCTAATACTCTGGACTGACACTCCTTGGCTACCGTGAGGACGGTTATCGAGGAGTATTAGCGACGGATTTTCCGTTGCTGAAACCTTTAGCTACGGAAAAATCCGTCACTAATAAAAAATAAACAAAATCGTATAAAAAAACTAAAAATATATGTAACTTTTTTTTTAATTTTTTAGGAATTAGTGATGAAAATTTTCATCGCTAATTCTGTTGCTAAAGTTCATTAGCACCAAAATTAGTGACAAAAATTTCCGTTGCTGATTCTTCAAATTTTAAAAAATTAAAAAAATGAATAAATAAATTTCTGTCAGAAAGAATCAGCGATGAAAATTTTCATTACTAATTTCGTTGCTAAAGACTCATCAGCATTGAGAATTAGCGACGGAAGTTTCCATCGTTGATGGTTCCATTTATAAAAATAAAATAAATAAAATAGATACAGTTGCATCATTTAGATGAAAAATCTATCGCTGATTCTAAATCATAAATTTCTTACACATAAGTCTTAGTGACAGAATTTTTCGTCACTAATTTTGGCACCAAATGAACAGTAGCTTCCTGTCACATTTAGCGATGGAAAATGATCTATCGCAAATTACAGACAAAATTTCGTCTCTAATTCCGTTGCTAAGAATAAAACTATTTTTGTCACTAATTCGTCGTTGATGCTAGCTTTTAGCGAAGTAAAAATTCCGTTGCTGAAAGCCATTTTTCTTGTAGGGTTTTAATATAATATATTTTTATATTATGTTTAATGCATAATATACATTTACAATGTATGTATATTATATATATACATATAGGTTCGTAGATTTTATTTAACTATATGGTTTATTTATTTTGTGTGTGTGTATATATATATAAGCATTTTGTTTTAAGAATACATAAACATATATATGTGTATGTGTCTGTGTCTGTGTGTGTGTTTTATGAATTCTATCTTAATCTCCTTGCACATATGTACCATATTATTTTCTTGTAAATCTACCTTTATATACACACATATATATATATACACACACACACATACACCTTAGTTAATTCTCACTTACTTAGTTTTATATATATATATATATATATATATATATATATATATATATCCACTTTACATGTATTACCTCAGTAAGTACTTCAATAAATATATATATATATATATAAAAATAGTTGTACATTTTTCCTTGATTTAACTAATGTATGAAATATATATTTTCTTAATTAAATTAATATACTCATATCCCTTATATGTTTATATTAAATTTAATCGTATATCTATGATCACTTTCCAACAAACTTTGTTTTTAGATTTCATCGCTTAAAATAATAAGACTCCAAAACACCACTTAATACTTCGTTTAATTCACTTATACATTTATCTACAAATCCAGTATGAAAATTTGTGGTCTTCACAAAAATGGCCAAGTTTAGAAATGACATCTCCTCCTTTATCTAGTTTGATTTTGAGTCCTTATATGAAGCTTGGCAGAAATACAAGGACCTACTTAAGAAGTGTCTACACCATGGCTACCCCTATGGCTTCAGGTACAAACATTCTACAATGGTCTTACTAGTCAAAATAGGACCATAATTGATGCAGCGGCAAGAGGAGCTGTGAGAACCGATTATATGGTACTGTACATGTGTATCATATGGAAATTTTAATTTATTTTGGAATATAATTGTAAAATTTAAGTAAATAATCATGTGGGCCCCACTTGGAATTTCGAGCCCAGATTACATATGATTGAGGAAATAGTGTACGGATGATGTAACAATGATGTTATGAGAATTTGAAGGTCAAAATACCTTGTTGGCATCGTTTGGTGAAGTATGAGAAACAAATTGGAAAATAGCGGATACGTCCTGAGGGTATTTTCGTAAATTGTACCCAAACTAAAATGAATTGGGATGAAGTAAAAATATCATATTATTCTACATTAAAAGTACTTCAACATGGTGTCAATAGATTTTTCGAAACGGTCACAAAAACAAAAAATTTCACTAACAGGTCGTGGGGGTAAAATTGTAATTTCTCATTATTCGTGCACCGCGCGTTAACGAAACCACTTCCTATCATCAAGATATGTATAATATGAACATTTGGAACTGGAATCCAAAAATTTGGAGTGCGTTTATACGGTTTTTACGCCAGCAGGACTGTAAGGGTAAAATTGTTCGAAATTTTTATAACCAAGGGCATTTTGATAATTTTACCCATTTCTAGACTTTTCTACAGAATTATTTCTGCTGGGAGCTGGTACTATTCATCATCTTATTGCATAGCCTCCATGCCATTTTCAAAGAAAAATAAGAAAGAAATTTTCCATGCTTTATAACTACTAATCTGGCTAGAATTTCAACACACTCTCTTCACAAAAATTGATCCACTCTCTTTCTATAATCCTACACCAATATCTCATCCTATAAGGCACTATACAAGGAGAAAGAACTCCTCAAAGATTCAGCCAAGCAAGGTAATGCTGCCATTCTTTATGTTTTTCTTAAGTTCAATGGCATGAAATTATTCCTTTAACTTAGTGATCTTGTTTATAGCCATAGTTTTAATTAAAAGTTGAAAAATCAAAAGATGCCATGAGAGAGGGTTTTGGCCAACTTGGGAGCATGATGAATCCATATGGTTTCAAGCTTAAAAATGGTGCCAAATTAGTTGTTGAGCATAGTAGAATAACTTAGTGAAATTAGATTCATGAAATTCCATCAAAATCACCACCCATCAATTTCGGTCTAGGTGAAGGGGAATAAATTCATGGCTGTTCTTGATGGTTTAAGGGTAGATTGAGACTGTAGGAATTACGAGGAGTTTGTCGATATGCTCGGATTTAAAATCCAATTCAGAACGAAGAAGTTACGTTATACTACCGGAAGAAATTATTTGTAGAATCCAATGTGGCTGCATATAGACATGAATAATAGCTCAAAAATAAGTAATTAATGAGCTAATAATTTTGGTGAAATTATCTGCAGGCCGGGAGTAACGAATTACGATTGGCGCAATCGAAAGAGTCGGATACGACAGATAGGTAAGGGATGCGTATGTGAACTGTAAGGATATTTTGATTGCACAATTTTAATGCAAATAATTTTATGAAAATGTTTTGAAGTGAATTGCCTTGGAAAATGTGAAACATATGGCTGTTGGCTGGAAATATACTGTGTTTGAAATGCAGGAAGGCTAGGATAATAGCAGTTGTTATGCTACTAAAATTTCCTAGAAAATCTTCTGAAAATCTCATGAAATATTTTAATGCATCTTGAGATAATTTCCTAGCCTTGAAAATAATGAATTTATTATTTTTCATAAAACATGAATATACCAAAAAATATTATTTAAATATTCATGTTATCGAAAATGATGAAAGTGAGGTTACCGAAAATTCCTCCTATATGTTTTACAGTATATGAGGTGGTTTATAAAGTGAAAAGTGAAAAGGTGAATATTTTATAAATTATTTTCCCTAAATATTCACCATATGCTTTAATAAAACCTTTACGGATTGACTGAAGATTTTACTCATTTTACCGATTTCCACAAAAGTGATATTTTCATGTGAATAATGTTTTGAGACTAAAATGTCTCTACATGTATTTCGCAGTGAAAAATATGTTTATGGAATTATTATTATTATTTTTAGAAAATAAATATTATTATTTTCCACAAAATATGAAATTACCGGAAAATGATTTCCAGTAATTTTAAAAGTGAAAATTTTGAAAGGGAAATGTGGATATACGAGTATATGTGTTTACAGTGAAATGTAATATTTATGAGATTTATTACTACAGTGTAATTATTTTATAACACTGTTTTCACTGTACTAGATACTGTGATTTATACCTTTATGGATTTTTTGAAAGATATTATTGATTTTACTTAATTCCATAAAGGTAATGAGATTTCACATATACTGTTTTGAGACTGATAGGCCCCATATCATGCTGATATGTGACATGCAATATGTGATATGTGATAAGTGATATGTGAAACTGTTGACACTGATCCTGTCTTCAGTGTCTCTGTGAAATCCCTCAATTTCAGGAAATTCCTCCATAATTACAAAGTATGTTAGCTTAAATGAAAAATAAGTAGATATGAGAATTATGAAGTATGAAGGATGTATGGAACATGGAAGAAGTAATGAAATGGAAAGTCAAATAGTCAAGGAATTTAATGGACATCAGGAAAATAATTGAGGTATGAGAAAAGAATTAATATCAGATTTTCATAATTTAATGAATATGAAGTTTAATATATGAGTGATGTATGCATGATGTATGGAAGAAATAAGAAAGTGAATGTCAATTAGTCAAATGATTTAATGATGATATCAGAAAAATATTAAGAGTATGAGACAAGAAAATAAAATCAGATTTCATTTGATAATTAAATGGATAAGTGGCTATGATGAGAAGGAGGAAATTAAATGAGGGTCAAATGGTCTTGAGTCAAAAGAAGCATGGTCAATGGCTGAGATGAGTTATGGATTTACATGCATTTAATGCAAGTGCATGAGTCATCTCCAACCATCACCCCACGGCAGCAATCCTTCCAGCCCTCTCCCTCGTGTTCTCCAAGCTTCCAAGTCTTCCTCCATAGTCACCATGACAAACACCCTTGTTTAGTAACCAAATCGTTAAGTTTATTAGACGAAAAACGATCATAGTCACTAGACGAGGCTATATCTGAAGTTTGGTAGACTGAATCCAAGTCTTGGAAGAGATCTCAAAGTTTGAGATTTTGGTCACTAGCAAAAGGTAAGAGAAGAAGATGATTTGTTCAAGTATGTTCATGGTATGGTGTTGTACTGAATTAGTATAACATGTTTATGGCAAATTCTTAAAGGTTTGCTTTGATATGATGATTTCAGATTTGAAGGAGTGAAAGCTAGGGTTACGCGCCAAGTGATTTCGCGTTTCCGAAGGAATCAAGGTAAGGAATTTATGTAACGGACGTAAGGTGGCTATGTCCGCATGTTTTATGATGATTTTACATGCTTTGGAGAGATGTACGAGTTGTTTTGAATAGGAAAAGATGCAATTTTGGACTTGTTTCCTAGTACCAATTAGGTTAGGAGCAGCCGACTGCCTTAAGTAGCAGCCGACTGCCTAGAGACAACCAAAACGTCGTTTTCCGAAAACCGATGCAAACCAGTCGACTGCTATGTATGCCAGTCGACTGCTATTTTTCAGAAAAGCATTCTGTTTCAAACCAGTCGACTGCTATATGAGACAGTCGACTGCTAGTTATGAAAATGCATTCTGTTTTAAAAACAGTCGACTGCTATATGGACCAGTCGACTGCTATTTTCTAAGAAGCATTCTGTTTGAAAACCAGTCGACTGCTATATGGACCAGTCGACTGCCCTTATATGTTTTCAAAGATGAAAATATCGAAATTTTAAATGAAAATAATTTCGATAAATGAAAGTACGAAGCAGCAGCCGACTGCCCTGTTAAGCCAGTCGACTGCCCTGTTTTGAAACAAGGTTTTCAAACCTATTTTCAGAAAGTATGAAATGTCATGGCTTGAAGCTATATGGCATATGTTTTGAGATTATGCACTTTCATGTTTCTAGTAGGGGCTCTGATCAAGTCCTGAAATGATGTAATGTATGTTAAGGGCTGAGGACCATAAGTCAGGCCTCAGTTGCTACAGAGGACACCTGACTAGTGTTGACTGTAGCCACCCGCAGTTGTCCAATCTGTTTATATTTCATGTTCGGCTAAGGGAGAATTCCCGGCCCTACGGGGTATGCCACATGATAATGATGATGATAATGATGATGATGCGGTGCATAACTCCACAAAAGTATGAATAGTTTTTATGTTATCAAAAAAACTATTTGTATATGCGACTTCTAAGAATAAAGAAATCGAAAGTACTTGGTTTACTTGTACAAGAAGTTTTAAAAGAAGTATATGAAGTACGCTTTCAAATGTAAAGGATATTTCAAAGAAGTATTTGAATGATGTTTTGAAGAAGTACACTAAGCATGCTATGTTATAAAAGCATGTAAAGTATGTTTTAAAGTATGTTATGAAGTATGTTTTAAAGTAAAGAAGCATGACGTATGTTTTAAGAATACAATGTATGTTTCGAAGCAAGTTTATGAAGTATGATGTTATAAAGTATGATTTGATGCATGATGTTTTTAAGAAAGTATGTTTGCCTACACCATCTGAAAGAAATATGCATGGTTGCAAACAATGCATGAAAGAGGTTTATGACGCATGCTTTATAATGCTTTACATGACATTATAGAGCAAAGTAGGAAAAACGCATATAGAGGCATAGTACGCTCTTTTACATATTTTTCTTACTGAGCGTAAACTCACCCTTTTACGAACATTTTTCATACAGACTACCTGAAGAAATCCCTCGCTCTCAATAGAAGAGTCTACGAGTGGATCTTGAAAGTTTACCTTCGAAAGACGCTTCCCAAGTAGTATAGAAGGTATACTTATGTAATTATGCAAAGTAAATTGTAATTCAGCTACGGTACAGTACAACTAACATTAATGTATATGAGATGTCGGGGATTTAAGTTAAGATGATGTATGAGATCCTGTGGAAACGGATGATACATATATACATGTATCATTAGTCTGTTTTATTGAAATTAAATTATTCATATTGAGCTGTTAGATATTAAGCTTAAGAAAGAAAAGTATGATTGACATTGACAAGCAAATCTAATCAAGTTAAGTGGATATAGGAAAAAGTTAAGTGATAAGATGAAGTGACGGGGACATCACAGAGTGGTATCAGAGCAATTAGATTGAGGTTTGCCAGTGTCGATGAGTTAGAAGTAGAATATATCCCCAATTGTACTGTACTTGTCTGAATACATATACGATGTATAACTGTTTGAAGTTATACTAAATAGCTCAATTTTGTGATTTTATCGACAGAATGAGCTCAGATACAAGGGATGTTGGTGAAGGAAGAGGAAGGGATTATGTAGAACAGTCACCAACACAGTTTCCATCTCCATCGCATAGCCCGAACACTAGGTTAGCGAAGATGGAGAAGCATGTGGAGAATATGACCACTATGTTTACGCAGTTTATGGCGAACTTTCCAAACATGGTCACAAGTGTACCATTCGCTATTCCTATAGTACAGCCACCACTAGTACAGACAGAGTTACCCCCACCATTCCCAGTTATTGAAAGCCGAGATCTCACAGCTTATTGCAATATGACCTTAATTAAGGAATATAAGAAGCTGGATCCGCCTAAGTTTAAGGGGGATAAGGACACATTGGCCGCAGTGAATTGGGTGAAGGCGGTCACTAGATCCTTCGAGTATATGTTATGTTCCGAAAAGGAAAAGGTAGGTTTGGCTGCGTATCTGTTAGTGGATGATGCAAAGTATTGGTGGCAGTCCACTCAGGCCTTTTTGGAAGCCCAACATGTTGAGGTTACGTGGGATAAATTTTTAGAAGCCTTTACTGAGCAGTACATTCCACGCACAGATCAGACTAGATTAAAGATTGAATTTTTGAAATTGACTCAAGGGACAATGTCAGTTAATCAATATGAGTCAAGGTTTATTTCTCTAAGCGGATTCGATCGAGAGACCATCAGGAGTGAAGGATATAAGATATACAGATTTATAGAAGGACTGAAGTCTCCTATCAAATCCAAGTTGTATACCTTGGGTATCACTACTTATAATGAGACAGTCCGTAAGGCTCAGTTGTGTGAGCAGGACTATGAGTTTCATCATGACGATTTCCGATCCCCAGGTAAAGGTAAGAAACTGATAAAGCGGAAGTCAGAAAAGAAAACATCGAAAGATGGATGCTCATTTGGGAGATGTAGGCCATATGAAAGAGCTTCGAGAGGTAAGCAAGTAAATTATAAGAAAATAATTATTAATTAAATTAAATGGTTATGTGGAATTTATATTGAGTTGGGAGTATTATGATGATTATGGTATAGGGAATCCTAGAGCTACTGGGATCAAGATAAATGATGATAGATTCCGACATTCAGCCAATATTACCGTTAGCTCCCCTAAGAGTACAAGACAAAGGTGTGAACATTGCAAAAAGTTCCATAGATCACAGCCATGCCGGTTGGCAAGTGGCACATGTTTCAGATGTGGTGAACAGGGACATATGATCAGAGATTGTTCTAAGAGGGACTTAAGGACACTCGAGGAATCCGAGGAGACCTCTCAATCACAGCGCAAGGCCACTACTGAAGAAAAGGGAAAGACACCTGTTAACTATGATGTAAATGTTGAAGATGTATAAGGCAAAAGTATGTTGTATGATCTGACTAAATTGTAAATGAAGTTAAAAGAGGGTATGTATGGTTATGTGAAAGATTTTTAGTTTACGTTGTGGAAGGAATAAGGAAAAGTCCTGAACTTAGTGAAATATAATAATTGACAAGAAACGATAGTTGAAATTTGGAAGTACTCTTTGATATAAAGTTTTATTATATATAGTGATATGTGAAAAGAGTATAAATGAGAATGATGATTGACTTTTATTAGTCGATTTTACTTAAATGTTTTATGCTATAAAAGCATTACTCTGAAAAGAATATGAATTAATAGGAGAGATGAGTTATCTCAAAGACGGTAATTATTCCCTATAGTCGCCCCTAGGGACCGGAACACGACAGGTACCCTAAAGTACCTTCCATACTCTACTCGGTTACCTAGCCGACTATAGTATCCTTCCTGGTTGATTTCCTAGAGTATCATAGGGAAATGAGGACATTCATTCATTTGACATGTTTGATGCTACGAGATGAAAATATTTTGGATACGAATTAAAAGAACTATGCTAATAGTTTAAAATGTGATCAGTATATGGGTATTAAAAGAGCAAAAGAAAGAAATTATAGATAGCCATTGTGAATAAATTACGGCTATAATTCTGATTAAGATAGAAGAGATGAGTCGAGTTTCTAAAGGATTATGAAGGTGAAGATATATCACCTAGGGAAAACCACTGTGGTGGTAAATGCTCTAAACCAAAAGCATGAAAGAATAATGATTCATATGATGACAAGAAAGTATGAAGTGCTTGAGCAATTTACAAGCCTTAAGCTAAATGTTAGGCTTTCAAAATAAATTGAGAATGATGACTAGTATAATAATTAAGCCAGAATTGATGAACGAATCTGCTAAGTTAGCCCACTTCCTACCTAAGAAGTCTATGGACGCACTTAGTGCTTTGGCAGAAATGTAGATGAAAGAACGTCATTAGACTAAGTGGAGTTCCAATGAGCAATTTTATGTGATAGAGATTTCAGGTTCAATTCTCACTTTAAGGAGATTAGCAAGGAACCATGGAATCTCAGTTGAAAATTTTGCACAGCTTTTCATCCGCAGACTGATGAGCAGTCCGAGTGCATGATTTAGACGCTCGAGGATATGTAAAGAGCTGGTGCTATGTATTTTAAAGGCTCATGGGACGACCATCTGCCATTGACTAAGTTTATTTATGATAATAGCTATTATACAAGTATTTAGATGACACTGTATGAAATGTTATAAGAATAGAAAGTGTCAATCTCCGAAGTGGTGGGAAAAGTAGGCAAGTGAAAGTTATTAGTGTGATTTAATCGAGCAAGTATCTAAAAAGGTTAAGTGAGTAGTCCAAGACATAAGATGGCTCAGAATAGACAAAAGATTATACAAATGCTTGACAAAGACTAATTGATGTTTTGGTTGGAGACTCAGTAAGTTGAAAGTTTTCCATCCAAAGGAATTATAAGATTTGGTCGACGAGGTAAGTTGAGTCCTCGTTATATCAATTCAATTGAAGTTTTAGATCAAATTGGAGATATCACCAATAAATTGATGTTACCTTCAGAGTTATTGAGGATACGTAATGTTTGTATATGTCAATACTTCGAAGGTATAATCCAGAATTCATCTTATGTTATAAAAGATGAAACCTTAGAAGTTCAGAAAGACATAAGTCATGTGAAAAAGCCATTTGGGATTTTGGACAGAAAAGATAAGGTAATAATTTCCTTACATCATGGAAAAAGATACATGAAACTAAATAGCCTAATGAAGGAAGAGTATCCGGAACTATTTGAGACATGACCTGATTTGAATTTGGAGGACCAAATTCTCTAAGGTGGAGAGAATGTGAAATCCCTCAATTTCAGGAAATTCCTCCATAATTACAAAGTATGTTAGCTTAAATGAAAAATAAGTAGATATGAGAATTATGAAGTATGAAGGATGTATGGAACATGGAAGAAGTAATGAAATGGAAAGTCAAATAGTCAAGGAATTTAATGGACATCAGGAAAATAATTGAGGTATGAGAAAAGAATTAATATCAGATTTTCATAATTTAATGAATATGAAGTTTAATATATGAGTGATGTATGCATGATGTATGGAAGAAATAAGAAAGTGAATGTCAATTAGTCAAATGATTTAATGATGATATCAGAAAAATATTAAGAGTATGAGACAAGAAAATAAAATCAGATTTCATTTGATAATTAAATGGATAAGTGGCTATGATGAGAAGGAGGAAATTAAATGAGGGTCAAATGGTCTTGAGTCAAAAGAAGCATGGTCAATGGCTGAGATGAGTTATGGATTTACATGCATTTAATGCAAGTGCATGAGTCATCTCCAACCATCACCCCACGGCAGCAATCCTTCCAGCCCTCTCCCTCGTGTTCTCCAAGCTTCCAAGTCTTCCTCCATAGTCACCATGACAAACACCCTTGTTTAGTAACCAAATCGTTAAGTTTATTAGATGAAAAACGATCATAGTCACTAGACGAGGCTATATCTGAAGTTTGGTAGACTGAATCCAAGTCTTGGAAGAGATCTCAAAGTTTGAGATTTTGGTCACTAGCAAAAGGTAAGAGAAGAAGATGATTTGTTCAAGTATGTTCATGGTATGGTGTTGTACTGAATTAGTATAACATGTTTATGGCAAATTCTTAAAGGTTTGCTTTGATATGATGATTTCAGATTTGAAGGAGTGAAAGCTAGGGTTACGCGCCAAGTGATTTCGCGTTTCCGAAGGAATCAAGGTAAGGAATTTATGTAACGGACGTAAGGTGGCTATGTCCGCATGTTTTATGATGATTTTACATGCTTTGGAGAGATGTACGAGTTGTTTTGAATAGGAAAAGATGCAATTTTGGACTTGTTTCCTAGTACCAATTAGGTTAGGAGCAGCCGACTGCCTTAAGTAGCAGCCGACTGCCTAGAGACAACCAAAACGTCGTTTTTCGAAAACCGATGCAAACCAGTCGACTGCTATGTATGCCAGTCGACTGCTATGTATGCCAGTCGACTGCTATTTTCCAGAAAAGCATTCTGTTTCAAACCAGTCGACTGCTAGTTATGAAAATGCATTCTGTTTTAAAAACAGTCGACTGCTATATGGACCAGTCGACTGCTATTTTCTAAGAAGCATTCTGTTTGAAAACCAGTCGACTGCTATATGGATCAGTCGACTGCCCTTATATGTTTTCAAAGATGAAAATATCGAAATTTTAAATGAAAATAATTTCGATAAATGAAAGTACGAAGCAGCAGCCGACTGCCCTGTTAAGCCAGTCGACTGCCCTGTTTTGAAACAAGGTTTTCAAACCTATTTTCAGAAAGTATGAAATGTCATGGCTTGAAGCTATATGGCATATGTTTTGAGATTATGCACTTTCATGTTTCTAGTAGGGGCTCTGATCAAGTCCTGAAATGATGTAATGTATGTTAAGGGCTGAGGACCATAAGTCAGGCCTCAGTTGCTACAGAGGACACCTGACTAGTGTTGACTGTAGCCACCCGCAGTTGGCCAATCTGTTTATATTTCATGTTCGGCTAAGGGAGAATTCCCGGCCCTACGGGGTACGCCACATGATAATGATGATGATAATGATGATGATGCGGTGCATAACTCCACAAAAGTATGAATAGTTTTTATGTTATCAAAAAAACTATTTGTATATGCGACTTCTAAGAATAAAGAAATCGAAAGTACTTGGTTTACTTGTACAAGAAGTTTTAAAAGAAGTATATGAAGTACGCTTTCAAATGTAAAGGATATTTCAAAGAAGTATTTGAATGATGTTTTGAAGAAGTACACTAAGCATGCTATGTTATAAAAGCATGTAAAGTATGTTTTAAAGTATGTTATGAAGTATGTTTTAAAGTAAAGAAGCATGACGTATGTTTTAAGAATACAATGTATGTTTCGAAGCAAGTTTATGAAGTATGATGTTATAAAGTATGATTTGATGCATGATGTTTTTAAGAAAGTATGTTTGCCTACACCATCTGAAAGAAATATGCATGGTTGCAAACAATGCATGAAAGAGGTTTATGACGCATGCTTTATAATGCTTTACATGACATTATAGAGCCAAGTAGGAAAAACGCATATAGAGGCATAGTACGCTCTTTTACATATTTTTCTTACTGAGCGTAAACTCACCCTTTTACGAACATTTTTCATACAGACTACCTGAAGAAATCCCTCGCTCTCAATAGAAGAGTCTACGAGTGGATCTTGAAAGTTTACCTTCGAAAGACGCTTCCCAAGTAGTATAGAAGGTATACTTATGTAATTATGCAAAGTAAATTGTAATTCAGCTACGGTACAGTACAACTAACTTTAATGTATATGAGATGTCGGGGATTTAAGTTAAGATGATGTATGAGATCCTGTGGAAACGGATGATACATATATACATGTATCATTAGTCTGTTTTATTGAAATTAAATTATTCATATTGAGCTGTTAGATATTAAGCTTAAGAAAGAAAAGTATGATTGACATTGACAAGCAAATCTAATCAAGTTAAGTGGATATAGGAAAAAGTTAAGTGATAAGATGAAGTGACGGGGACGTCACAGTCTCGGTTGACACCTGATTAGTGTACGATCGAGGACATTTATAGACTATGGCCATAGATCTCACGTGTTTACTGATACTGTTCCCTACGGGGATTATAGCATGATATATTGAGGGTGTTGCCTTAGTCTCCACTATTTTCATGAGATGAAAAGCGATGATTTTTAAATGAATGAGGATATGAAAAGATGAAGGATTATTTATATGTTTTAAATAAAATGAAAGATGGTTTTCTAAACAGTTTACTGTACTAAATTAAGTACAATACTGTTTATGAATTTTCAGTGATATATGTGACACGTGTTTAAAGGAAAAAGGGGATTATTTAATCTAATATTCTTTTTATGATTCAGTATGAATATTAGATTTTTTATTTAAATGCTTTGAATTATAAAAGCATTGATTTTGAGATTTACTATGACATGATATGGAAAAGTATTTTAATTTATGACTTTTATACAGTCAGTCCACCATACTATATGAATGCGATAATGTTACGATTTCAATGATATATGTGATATGTAATATGTTTTCAAAAAGGAAATGAAGAGTGATTAATCTAATATTCTTTTATGATTTAAACTGGAATATTAGATTATAAGACTAAATGATTTACATGTCGAAAATGAAGTTTTGTAATGAAGATGAAAAGTTATTGAAAGGTGATTTATCTTCAAAAATGATGATTACTCCCTATAGTCGCTTCTAGGTTCCGGAACAAGATAGGTATTTCAAAATACCTTCCTTACTTTACTCGGATCCCTAGCTGACTATAGTATCCTTCCAATTTCGGTCCCTAGTGAACCTATAGGAAAAATAAAGGATTTTTATTGCATATAGTTTCGAAATATCAAGATTTGCTTACAAATCTTTTGCTGAGCCATGGTTTTGCTCCCTCCTTTAATTTTAACATCCACAGATTACCTTCAAAGGATTGAGGGATTTACATACCGTGGATTGACTACTTATAGTTATTCTGATGCGAACTATAAAGGATTCTGGAGGTATTGTATTTACATTTATATGTTCAGACATTTTCATACAGCACTACTTGTTGTAAATTTAAATTCTGGGGATGAAAATTAACTTGTACAGTTGTGGATATTATCTATTAATAAATAAATGTTATCTAAATTGTTTTACTATTGTAGATAAACAGTGTTTAAAGGCATCACAGACAGCCCAACCAGTACAGTGTGTATCAAAAAGTGTGAAAAAGTGTAAGATACTGTATATATAGATTTTGACAGGAGCTTTGATGTGCAAGACAGAGGATGAAGCATACAGCCTCTGGACAAGATGGCCACCAATAACTACCAATGATCATCTGAAAGATAACCACTTAGGAAGGTTGCTGGTATATATGAGCTTGATCCATTAACTACCTTGACTTCTCAGATAGCCACTTGGACTAAAAAGGTAGAATCTCTAAGTACTGAACCTAGTACTAGTCCCAGTCTACTTTTATCAATCTAGTTTTATCAGTCCGAAGCCCGTTCACTCTGTGTAATCTCTATGGTAATACTAATTCGACTGACAAGTGCCCTATGAACTTAAAGTCTGTTCAGTATGTTGCCCCACCCCATCTTAGGCAGTAGAATAACCCATTTTCCAGCATCAACAATCCATGGTGGAGAAATCACCCAAATTTCTCATGGAGTCAAAACTAGGGTCAATCTTCTAGTTCAGACCTTTAAGCCCTTCTAGTTTTCAACCTCCACCTTCTCATGTACCATCATACCAGTAGTTACCACCCGAACAGTATCAACCTCAACAATTTCATCAAACACACCCACCACCATTACTTATTCATTCTCAACCTATACCAGTACCTAAAAAAAGACTTCACTTGAAGAGATATTCACTTAAATCATTCAAAATCAAGTAGCTTCCTTTAAAAATTTGGAGATACAGGTAGGGCAGATACCACAATCACTAAGTTAACACCCTCAAGACTCCTTACCAGTAACATCGAGCCTAATCCTATTAGGAAACTAGGTAAGGAACAATGCAGCATAGTTATCAAAGATGGAATGTTAGGAAATGCTGCTAAGATTGAGGAGCAATTGATTGAGGTAGAGTTAGGCTCTAAGGTGGAGACCACTATTTTTGATGTGGTGAGTTCAGTTAAGCCTACCTTCTGTTCACCAATTATTTTTGATCTTTCAAGCTCAGCTCCAAAGATAGCTTCAGAGCCCATTTAGACAGAGTCTATAACGACAGTTGAGCCTAACTCCTGTCAACCTACTATCATTAGGTCTCTTATTCCCTTTCCTCATAGGTTTGAAAAGCTTAAGAATAGTGAGCCTCTCCCTACACCTGAGCCTATAGTACTTACTGAGAAGTGCAAAGCTATTATAGAAAATCAAGTTATACCTAAGATATAGGATCCAGATAGCTGAACTTTCCCCTGCACTATCACTAATCATTTCTTTCATAATGCCTTTTGTGACCTAGGATCTAGTATCAACCTTATGCCTTTTGTGGTATATAAGAGGCTAGGATTAGGGGAAGTTAAGCCTACTAAGACCACCTTTCATATAGAAGATAGGCCTATTAGATACCCTAGAGGAGTGGCGAGGATGTTCTTGTAAAGATAGATAGTTTTGTTATTCTAGCAGACATTCTGATATTGGACATGAAGGAGAACACTAGTGTCCCATTTATCTTAGGGAGACCATTCCTAGCTTTAGGGGAGTACTTATAGATGTAGATCACGGAGAGCATACTCTTAGGCTTTAGGGTAAGGAAGTTAATTTTAGGATGGGTTGGAGAGTTGACATGGAGGGTCACCCTAAAGGATTTTAGAAGGACTTGGTGGTAGAGAAGGATGTTAATGAGAGATTTTTAAAGGATGATCATGCCAAGTCTTATGAGGTGGCCACTATTGACTTTGTCATACTGGATAATGGGACTTTAGGGCTTTTAAAGGTTAATGGTGAAGGATTTTTCAAGGATGTGGTTGAGGAGAAGGACGTTAATAGGAGATTTTGTAGAAATGGTCTTGAGAAGGCCATGTTACCATTTGAAGCATTAATAAAGAGATCACCATCTGTGGTGAAAATTGCCCTACTGAAGAGGGATTGTGCTAATCCCTTTAAGCTTGAGCTTGATGGATCCTTCGGCTATACAGCTTCATAAGAGTCCTATTGAGGATTATAAATTCAGCCCAGCTTCATTATTTCATTGTTTTTTTCTTTTTTTTCTTTCCTTTTCATTTTTGTACAGTTCTTTTTTCTATGTGATGCTTGTTTTTCTTTGTTTGCTTTTATAGGTACACTTTGTAGCAGCACCCTTCTTTTAGCTTCACAATGTTCATAGTTGGGATATTAGGGGAGTTTTCTATTCTATTCTTCATTTTATTTTTGGTTATCTACACATTAAGGATAATGTGTACTTTATGTTTAGGGGAGGGGATTAACTTGAGCATTTAAAAAAAAAATTGCGCAAAATTGAAAATTGTTTCAAAATTTTTGAAACTTTATGCCTAAATGATTTGTTTTGAGACAATTTGAGTACTTAGCATGTTGTTTTCCCATAATCCTCTAATATTACCCTCGATTTAGTTTGATTCTAATTGACTGAGAAGTATGATTGCGGTAAAAGCATGAAGTTGAATTCTTACATTTGTCTTGATTCTGATTGTGATATCCTTATCTTTATGCATATGTCATGATCATGGATTTGTATGCACATTTAGTAAAAGCTTATGTGGACACAGGATTGCATTTGTTTGATTGAATTTGTGCATCATGTTCTAGAATTTACTTCATCTTCTCTCGAGACGAAATTATTTGATCACACATGATTAAGAAAGTGATTTAAGCCATCCTTGGATCGTTTGAGCCTTTCTAGCTAACCTTACACATACTTTATGCTTAATCACCCCTCTGAGCCAAATTGGCCTTTCTTTGTATATACACCTACATTGTTATTATCCGTTAGCCAAATAAATTTATTCTTTTATCCATTACTCCAAAAGCATGTGATTAACTAGGAAATCATTAGAGGTATGTACATATGGGTATTGTAAAAGAAAAAAAGAAAAAGAAAAAAGAAATAAAGAAAGAAATAAAAATAAAAAAGAAAAGAATTATACTAGTTAAATTACGTTAGTTAGTTATACTATTTTTAATGTTTTATATCATTAGTTTAAGTTTTATACTAGGAATTTATTTTAGTTTTGTAACATCCCGTTACCACATTTTTCACGTATTTTCATACCACTTTACCGGTTGGGCTGTCTGCAATGCCATTAACATTCAACAGTAACAAGGATAAATGATAAACATTTATCTATTAATTATGGAATATGAAATTTCTTTTCATTATTCCTTACATCTGACATCCCCTATTAACCTTTATTGCACTAAGGTAGTACTGTATACACATGTCTGAAATGTAAAAGAGGGAAGACCGTACCTGTCACGTTTAACGTGCCATGCCTCAGTGCTTTAAGCATAGCTATACCCATCTGAGAACTAATTCTCTCGACTCCGTGTACTTCTTATCTGTGGAGTTAAAACAAAGGGGTGAGCGATTCATACGCTCAGTAAAGGAAACATATGCTGCTTTAAATAAAGCAAAACTATATATCACAACTCATTTGTTCTTTTCTTAACAATAACCCAGTAGAAAAGACAGTGGATATATAGTAAACAACTCTCTTAAAACACCATTAAATCACTGACTAACAGTTTACTTTAAAATGTAGTAAACACTATCGAGGATGTCAATAATCCTCATAGTAAATAGAAACTGATAAGTTGAGACTAGGCAATAAATAAATCATGCTATCATCGTTCCTCCTCCACGTTGGGAGAACGAAACCTGCCGCTTTTGGGGTGCACCCGTAGGCCATCGCCCCTCACGGCTATCTCAGATCTATGGCCATAATCTAAAGGGGTCCTCGGGTCCACTTGCCAAGTGACCTCGAGACCGCTGATGACTTGGCAGGTCCATCAGCCCTGTGACGCCCTGAGGTGCACTCATTGGTCCATTGACCGAGCCACCGCCCCAGGTAGGTCACGCACTAGCAACGCATGAACTCAGGGCCTAAAGTCTCAAAATCAACTTTTATATCACATATATCATTTCCACAAAATGATTTGATTTCTTATAAAACAATAAAACACCAAAAACAGCCCGAAATCTCAACTTTTAAAACCTGCTCGCCCATGATCAGCTCGCCCGACATGGCTTGCCCATGGAAGCAGCTCGCTGTGGCGGAGAACATGTGTTCGCCCGCCCTCTTTGCTTTTAAAATCTGAAGCAAAACTGGCTTGCCCTCTGTGGCTCGCCCAGAAATCAACTCGATAAGACGGTGAATTAGTATTCGCCCGCCACTTAGCTTTTCAAAACAGAAATCTGATTGATATCAGTTCGCCCGCTTTCAGTTTAAAACAAGGGCCGCCCGCCCAACATCTTAAAAAGGGTTCGCCCGACTACGGCTTTACCCGGATTTCTCTTTAAAACAAGGGCACTCGCCCAGTTCTCATAAAAGAGTGCTTGCCATTTGGCTTAACTTATAGCTTTCTATTAAGAAAGTTCGCCCGCCCTTTAAAAATAGAATTGAGTTTAAAACGTATAAAAGGGATTGGTTCACCCGCCAATACCAATTCACCCAACATAAATCACAAAGGGCTTGCCCAACATAAAACATACAAAGCGCTCGCCCGCCCTGTATCATTTCACCCAACAAAACAGCAAAAAGGCGGCTATCAGCTCGCCCGCGATCAAACAATTATCAATTAACTTCTTAAAATCATGCATGTCAGAAAACAAAACATTTAACTTAACGTTTTCATAAAATTTACTCCACAGGACATGCATCACTTCACACACACTTCCCTTACCTTGTTCAACGAAGTCTTGCTTCGCCCGGCACTCCGTTCGCCCATAGCTATTCCCAATTATCGGCTGCAAATTATATATAAATTTCATTAATATTTTCTTTATATATTACGTGGCGAGAATAAATCAAATAACTACTCGCCCAATCAGATTCCCAATTAGTTCGCCCGCCAATACTCACGAAGCCTTCATTGGCTAACTGTGGAAGTTCACCCACAATCCTTCTCGCCCAATGCCTTCGCATTAGAGCTCGCCCGTCATTCACTTCACTAGAATTGGGCGTTCTCGCCCACAAAATTACCTTGGCGAGTACTTAATACCTATTCGCCTCATTGGCGATTACTATTTTCAACTTGGGCGATCACTGTAGTCGCCCTTGTCGTCACCTATTCCATAATTTTCCTTGTTTTCCTATTTTCCAAGGATCTAACTAAAACCAAGACTATATCTATGTTTATTACTGCATAAATCATAGAAATCTATCAGTGAACATCAAGAACACCTCAGAAAATATGAAACTCACCTCAACCAACTGCACTTCCAAAACACGTTGTTTTTCTGTCTCATGTTGGCCTCTATTTGCTTATTCCTTCAGCTCACCAGGCTAAGAAAGAAAGGTTTTATAAGCATGTTTACTGGTTTAGCCAACTGAAGAGTGAAACTCAGTAGATCAAACATGGCAGAGAAATGGAAGAAACAGAGAAATAGCTCTCGTGAAGAAACTGAAATTGGCTAACTCGTTTTTTCATCAATTGTCTCTGCTTATATAAACATTCTCAGCCAATCAATAGCCACCGCCTGGCCCTTATCCTGTTTCCTTCATCATTGTTCACGTCCTTCATGCCTTTAATGCATGAAGAAAACTGAAACACAAAGTGGCGTGGAAGTCTCCCTTTCACACGGCTTTTTCTTCTACTGCAGCCTTTGTTTACTTCCTCAACCAATCAGGTAAATTCCTTACTGACTTCAACCTCTTCACCATTAATTGTCTTCAACCGTATCACTTACAAGTCAATTTTGGCTGCTAATTGTTTTGAAGCCATTTTCCTTTGTCCACCCAAGCTGATTCCCGGTCTCCACCTCGTCTGCTCGCCACACTTGAGACTTAGCGAATGGCAGTTGCCTTCTCGCCAAATAGGCTATTCTTTGCCTCTCAATATGGCGATTACAAGTTCTCGCCCAATTAGGCGATCACCTGGAAAGATCAACTCGACAACCTTGTTTTGATTCACCTAACACGTTGGCGAAAACACCTATTCGCCCACTCCATCGTCCAACTCGCCGTCATCATTGGCGATCACTCCATTAACTTGCTCGCCCATTGGCGAGCCGTTTCATCATGGTACTCGCCCGTCGAGTATTTCACCTAATTGGCTCTGTTCTCATCTCAAATAAAAGAGCTTTTCACTCTTTTTGGAATTTAACATTCATTATTTATTTAATTTCCATTTTCAATTTTATGAGATTAAGGTCTACTGTAGGGTAAAAATCAGATCTTACATTTCTCCCCACCTTAAGAAATTTGGTCCTCCAAATTTCAACCATACCTATCAGTGAAGAAACTCTGGATAGTTCTCATGCATAAGGCTTTTAAATTTTCAAGTAGCCTTATTCTTAATATTATACCATCAAAGCACTTTAGCCATAACATGATCTTAGATCACAGCACTTTATCACTGCAATTTATCTTTCCTATCCAGAATCTGTACCAATTTCTCAACGTAATTCATGTCCTCTCTAATCTCTAGGACTCGTTTCGAATCACGTGAGAAGGGTATGGATAATACTTTCTCATTATTGAAACATGGAACACATTGTGCACTCCTAACAACACGGGAGGTGCTTGCACATCTTGCACATGATCTAAGATCTCCAACGTTCCAATGCATCGTGAACTCAATTTCCCTCTCATTATGCATCCCAATGGTAACTCCTTAATATACATAACCTCTTGCATATTTCAAGAAGTTTGTTCGACCAAGTCGAAAATAATTTTCGGTCTCCCATTTCGCATGCTATTGTGGATGATATCGTCTGTTGAATAACCTCTTTCAAGTGCTATCCCTATACTCCCTTTGGCCATTATCATCAACAAACTCTGCCAGGGTAAAGGATTATCCCAGGAGCCTATAACATCAACTGCACACGATCACACCATATCCTCGAGCGTCCATGTCATACGCTCGGACTGTCTCTCAGTCTGCGGATAATCTGCGGTGCGAAACTCAATAGGGATCCCATAGCTTCCCGTAATCTCTCTCACACTGAGATACGAAGTGGGACTCCCTATCAACTATAATGCTCACTGGAATACTATAAAACCTCATCATTTCCCTGACATATAATCCGGCCAAGGCATCAATTAGCTCAACAAATTCCAAAATCAAGGAATGAGCAGACTTACTAATATATCCACAACCATCCAGATAATAATTTACTCTTTTCAATTTTTCACTGAGTATGGGAAGTACCTCTAATATAGGTATTTTTTTTTTCTTCCTTATCATTTTTTTTTCAACTCTTATTTAATCTCGTCTCCAATATGAGACCACGAATATCTTTTTATATTCCTCATTGGTTCTAAGAGTACTGCCCGTCTCTTCAGGCCATCAATAATCATCCCTTTGGCGTTCTCCTGCTCTCTAGGATTATTCTCTCAAATGTGTTGGCGACCACCTTGTTCGCCCACATTTCACAACATGTTATCCGGTGTTTGAGCAATCACCCCATTCGTGGGTCGCCCATCCCGAATTTTCTTAAGGTCCTGAAGAACCCCGGGTGTCTTCTCTCAAACCAATTTACACTCCCTCAAGTCTTTTATCATCCTTGAGAGTTAGTAATTCATCTATACTATTTGTCACTTATCATCTCACTTCGGTGCTTAGTCGATAATAATATGGAGACTATCCTTTAGATAGTTTTAATCAATTGTACGTAATTGTCCCAGTAGTGTCTGAAATACCACGCACTCGCTCTCAATATATCCCGGAGCGTCCACACAATGCGCTCGGATATCTATATCCATCTGAGGCGGTGCAAATCAGTAAAAGTTTGGAATCTCAAAGCCTCTTGCTATTCTCTCAAAGCATACGGCAAATCAGGAATCCCTATCACAAGTACCCACTCACTGGAACTTCACATACGTCCTCTCTGTTCCACCAATATATATCGACTAAGGCACTTATTACATCCTGAAATCTGATGATGAAAAAGTGAAATAATTTGGTTACTTAATCCATAATCATTTATATAACATCATGGTTCTTTCGGACTCTTCCCCACCTCACAATGATTGTTTCATGATTAATCTAGGACGGCTTTTCTTTTGCAGACCTTAATATTAGTCACCGATTACGTCTCGGTAATCATCTTCCCCTCAATCACTTCTCTTATCTCTAGTGATCATTTTCAAGATTAGCAGTACTTCTTGTATCTGCTCCTCTGAGTATGACACTTTCATGGCTTGTCATTAATTCCAGCCATAACTACATAATGATCAGAGGAAATCACATTTATTCATAAACTTGGGAACTACCTCATAACTTGTGTTCCCTAGTCATTATATGACTTGTCTTCTCAAGACAATTTCTTTCTTTTACATTCATCACCACTATCGTTTTTCCACTTAATATGGTACTTTACTGTCACTATCTCATAGCCATTTCGAATACTGTATTCACACATACCCATTCACTTCTACTTTCTCCCAATTAAGTATTGGATCAATAAGGTAGCAAATTCCATAACCTCTTCAACAATTCATTTGTGCTGTACGGGTAAAACTCATAAATTTTATACCCCAATAAGCACACTTTAACCTCACTTAAGTAGTAAAATCTTTTACTCATACAATTTTAACGTCTACTTAATCAGTTGAGACCTCACGTCTCTAATATACATATTTATCTTCTTTAAAATCATCCTAGTTGGCTCTAGGCACACAAATAGGAAGGATACTACAGTCGGCTAGGGATCCAGATAGAATATGATAGGTATTTTAGAATACCATAATTGTTCCGGAACCTAGAAGCAACTGTAGAGAGTACTAATCTCATTATTTTCAAAACGATAAAATTTTCGTTTTCACCAGTTATAACAAACCAGTTTTATTCTTTACTCATCAATTTCTTGAGTAATTTCTCAAGCTATACTGCTTCATTGGTAAGAGCTTACAACAATTTCTATTTCACTTTACCAACCTCTAAGCTTGTCAACTAAATCTCGATACCAACTTTATAATTTTTGGCAACTACGAGACCTTTCATTTTCTTGGCGATTACAGCTTTTGTTCTGTTCGCCACATTGCTTTAATTCATATCATTGGTGATCGCTCTTCTCGCCACTTTGCTATGATTTACACCAAAATTTGTTGATCAGCTTACTCACCATACTCTTTGGGCGATCATCATTAAAATTATTTGGGTGATCAGTATCCTTGCCCCTTTTTAGCAATTCATGTTATATTGGCGGACTAGTGTTAGTTCTCGCCATCATCTAACTCGCCCACACTGTTGGCGATCATACATTTGCACGCCCATTGGCGAGCTATTCCAATGTAGTTCTCGCCCATCGAGTATTTCTCATAAATCTTATAATACCACGGTTCTATGGATATCGTAACGGACCAGCCCAACCGGCCATGGCAACCCCCTTTTTAGGCCCATCGACAACGATTGCTGTGACATCGCTACTCATCCATACTATCCTCTTTGGCAATCACCTCGATGCCCGGTTCTTCCAACCGTGCTCGAGTTCGCTCATCTCAAGGTTTTCTTTTTCATCCACAGACTTAAACACTTGACTTCCTCAAATGTCAAGTCACTACTAATATCCATTCTCCTAAAACATAAGGAGTATATATAACCAGTTTACATCATTTCTCACCCAATTCACTTTAAATTCAAACCCCAAAATCCACAACAAGTATGACTATCTCGCGACCTCTCATAGCTTGTACCCTGGGTCGCCTTACTTATCAATATATCAGTGGGGTCCACAATAGGGATCACCCTTTACACCATCAATTTGTATTTTAAATCCATTCAATCACTTATAACTTTGAAAGAAAACCTGTCAATATAGGAGTATATTCATAAATTCCCCTTTAATTCTCTCTCTCATCAGTATAACTCCAAACATGCGATCTTAGAACTTATATGCTAATATTACCCCTTTTTATCTCAATATCATCATTTTCAGGATCTTAATTCGATATGGACAGAGAAGTCCTGGTGGGGCCCTCACCGAGTTCCTCACTGTACCTTATCGAATAGACCCGACATAATGATGATAAGATCGCCTATCTCATGCAAAATTTTCCGGATTACTATCTCTATTAATAACCCCTAATTAGTCGACTTTGATCATATTTCACCACTTAATTCATTTCACAGTCATTTGACTCCTCTATACATTCAGACTATACAGTACTACAGGGGATGTTAACCTTTCTCAACACTTCCCATGCTAAAGGCATCAACAGACATCAGACCAACCCAGGCTCTGATACCATTAATTCTGTAACATCCCGTTACCACATTTTTCACGTATTTTCATACCACTTTACCGGTTGGGCTGTCTGCAATGCCATTAACATTCAACAGTAACAAGGATAAATGATAAACATTTATCTATTAATTATGGAATATGAAATTTCTTTTCATTATTCCTTACATCTGACATCCCCTATTAACCTTTATTGCACTAAGGTAGTACTGTATACACATGTCTGAAATGTAAAAGAGGGAAGACCGTACCTGTCACGTTTAACGTGCCATGCCTCAGTGCTTTAAGCATAGCTATACCCATCTGAGAACTAATTCTCTCGACTCCGTGTACTTCTTATCTGTGGAGTTAAAACAAAGGGGTGAGCGATTCATACGCTCAGTAAAGGAAACATATGCTGCTTTAAATAAAGCAAAACTATATATCACAACTCATTTGTTCTTTTCTTAACAATAACCCAGTAGAAAAGACAGTGGATATATAGTAAACAACTCTCTTAAAACACCATTAAATCACTGACTAACAGTTTACTTTAAAATGTAGTAAACACTATCGAGGATGTCAATAATCCTCATAGTAAATAGAAACTGATAAGTTGAGACTAGGCAATAAATAAATCATGCTATCATCGTTCCTCCTCCACGTTGGGAGAACGAAACCTGCCGCTTTTGGGGTGCACCCGTAGGCCATCGCCCCTCACGGCTATCTCAGATCTATGGCCATAATCTAAAGGGGTCCTCGGGTCCACTTGCCAAGTGACCTCGAGACCGCTGATGACTTGGCAGGTCCATCAGCCCTGTGACGCCCTGAGGTGCACTCATTGGTCCATTGACCGAGCCACCGCCCCAGGTAGGTCACGCACTAGCAACGCATGAACTCAGGGCCTAAAGTCTCAAAATCAACTTTTATATCACATATATCATTTCCACAAAATGATTTGATTTCTTATAAAACAATAAAACACCAAAAACAGCCCGAAATCTCAACTTTTAAAACCTGCTCGCCCATGATCAGCTCGCCCGACATGGCTTGCCCATGGAAGCAGCTCGCTGTGGCGGAGAACATGTGTTCGCCCGCCCTCTTTGCTTTTAAAATCTGAAGCAAAACTGGCTTGCCCTCTGTGGCTCGCCCAGAAATCAACTCGATAAGACGGTGAATTAGTATTCGCCCGCCACTTAGCTTTTCAAAACAGAAATCTGATTGATATCAGTTCGCCCGCTTTCAGTTTAAAACAAGGGCCGCCCGCCCAACATCTTAAAAAGGGTTCGCCCGACTACGGCTTTACCCGGATTTCTCTTTAAAACAAGGGCACTCGCCCAGTTCTCATAAAAGAGTGCTTGCCATTTGGCTTAACTTATAGCTTTCTATTAAGAAAGTTCGCCCGCCCTTTAAAAATAGAATTGAGTTTAAAACGTATAAAAGGGATTGGTTCACCCGCCAATACCAATTCACCCAACATAAATCACAAAGGGCTTGCCCAACATAAAACATACAAAGCGCTCGCCCGCCCTGTATCATTTCACCCAACAAAACAGCAAAAAGGCGGCTATCAGCTCGCCCGCGATCAAACAATTATCAATTAACTTCTTAAAATCATGCATGTCAGAAAACAAAACATTTAACTTAACGTTTTCATAAAATTTACTCCACAGGACATGCATCACTTCACACACACTTCCCTTACCTTGTTCAACGAAGTCTTGCTTCGCCCGGCACTCCGTTCGCCCATAGCTATTCCCAATTATCGGCTGCAAATTATATATAAATTTCATTAATATTTTCTTTATATATTACGTGGCGAGAATAAATCAAATAACTACTCGCCCAATCAGATTCCCAATTAGTTCGCCCGCCAATACTCACGAAGCCTTCATTGGCTAACTGTGGAAGTTCACCCACAATCCTTCTCGCCCAATGCCTTCGCATTAGAGCTCGCCCGTCATTCACTTCACTAGAATTGGGCGTTCTCGCCCACAAAATTACCTTGGCGAGTACTTAATACCTATTCGCCTCATTGGCGATTACTATTTTCAACTTGGGCGATCACTGTAGTCGCCCTTGTCGTCACCTATTCCATAATTTTCCTTGTTTTCCTATTTTCCAAGGATCTAACTAAAACCAAGACTATATCTATGTTTATTACTGCATAAATCATAGAAATCTATCAGTGAACATCAAGAACACCTCAGAAAATATGAAACTCACCTCAACCAACTGCACTTCCAAAACACGTTGTTTTTCTGTCTCATGTTGGCCTCTATTTGCTTATTCCTTCAGCTCACCAGGCTAAGAAAGAAAGGTTTTATAAGCATGTTTACTGGTTTAGCCAACTGAAGAGTGAAACTCAGTAGATCAAACATGGCAGAGAAATGGAAGAAACAGAGAAATAGCTCTCGTGAAGAAACTGAAATTGGCTAACTCGTTTTTTCATCAATTGTCTCTGCTTATATAAACATTCTCAGCCAATCAATAGCCACCGCCTGGCCCTTATCCTGTTTCCTTCATCATTGTTCACGTCCTTCATGCCTTTAATGCATGAAGAAAACTGAAACACAAAGTGGCGTGGAAGTCTCCCTTTCACACGGCTTTTTCTTCTACTGCAGCCTTTGTTTACTTCCTCAACCAATCAGGTAAATTCCTTACTGACTTCAACCTCTTCACCATTAATTGTCTTCAACCGTATCACTTACAAGTCAATTTTGGCTGCTAATTGTTTTGAAGCCATTTTCCTTTGTCCACCCAAGCTGATTCCCGGTCTCCACCTCGTCTGCTCGCCACACTTGAGACTTAGCGAATGGCAGTTGCCTTCTCGCCAAATAGGCTATTCTTTGCCTCTCAATATGGCGATTACAAGTTCTCGCCCAATTAGGCGATCACCTGGAAAGATCAACTCGACAACCTTGTTTTGATTCACCTAACACGTTGGCGAAAACACCTATTCGCCCACTCCATCGTCCAACTCGCCGTCATCATTGGCGATCACTCCATTAACTTGCTCGCCCATTGGCGAGCCGTTTCATCATGGTACTCGCCCGTCGAGTATTTCACCTAATTGGCTCTGTTCTCATCTCAAATAAAAGAGCTTTTCACTCTTTTTGGAATTTAACATTCATTATTTATTTAATTTCCATTTTCAATTTTATGAGATTAAGGTCTACTGTAGGGTAAAAATCAGATCTTACATTTCTCCCCACCTTAAGAAATTTGGTCCTCCAAATTTCAACCATACCTATCAGTGAAGAAACTCTGGATAGTTCTCATGCATAAGGCTTTTAAATTTTCAAGTAGCCTTATTCTTAATATTATACCATCAAAGCACTTTAGCCATAACATGATCTTAGATCACAGCACTTTATCACTGCAATTTATCTTTCCTATCCAGAATCTGTACCAATTTCTCAACGTAATTCATGTCCTCTCTAATCTCTAGGACTCGTTTCGAATCACGTGAGAAGGGTATGGATAATACTTTCTCATTATTGAAACATGGAACACATTGTGCACTCCTAACAACACGGGAGGTGCTTGCACATCTTGCACATGATCTAAGATCTCCAACGTTCCAATGCATCGTGAACTCAATTTCCCTCTCATTATGCATCCCAATGGTAACTCCTTAATATACATAACCTCTTGCATATTTCAAGAAGTTTGTTCGACCAAGTCGAAAATAATTTTCGGTCTCCCATTTCGCATGCTATTGTGGATGATATCGTCTGTTGAATAACCTCTTTCAAGTGCTATCCCTATACTCCCTTTGGCCATTATCATCAACAAACTCTGCCAGGGTAAAGGATTATCCCAGGAGCCTATAACATCAACTGCACACGATCACACCATATCCTCGAGCGTCCATGTCATACGCTCGGACTGTCTCTCAGTCTGCGGATAATCTGCGGTGCGAAACTCAATAGGGATCCCATAGCTTCCCGTAATCTCTCTCACACTGAGATACGAAGTGGGACTCCCTATCAACTATAATGCTCACTGGAATACTATAAAACCTCATCATTTCCCTGACATATAATCCGGCCAAGGCATCAATTAGCTCAACAAATTCCAAAATCAAGGAATGAGCAGACTTACTAATATATCCACAACCATCCAGATAATAATTTACTCTTTTCAATTTTTCACTGAGTATGGGAAGTACCTCTAATATAGGTATTTTTTTTTTCTTCCTTATCATTTTTTTTTCAACTCTTATTTAATCTCGTCTCCAATATGAGACCACGAATATCTTTTTATATTCCTCATTGGTTCTAAGAGTACTGCCCGTCTCTTCAGGCCATCAATAATCATCCCTTTGGCGTTCTCCTGCTCTCTAGGATTATTCTCTCAAATGTGTTGGCGACCACCTTGTTCGCCCACATTTCACAACATGTTATCCGGTGTTTGAGCAATCACCCCATTCGTGGGTCGCCCATCCCGAATTTTCTTAAGGTCCTGAAGAACCCCGGGTGTCTTCTCTCAAACCAATTTACACTCCCTCAAGTCTTTTATCATCCTTGAGAGTTAGTAATTCATCTATACTATTTGTCACTTATCATCTCACTTCGGTGCTTAGTCGATAATAATATGGAGACTATCCTTTAGATAGTTTTAATCAATTGTACGTAATTGTCCCAGTAGTGTCTGAAATACCACGCACTCGCTCTCAATATATCCCGGAGCGTCCACACAATGCGCTCGGATATCTATATCCATCTGAGGCGGTGCAAATCAGTAAAAGTTTGGAATCTCAAAGCCTCTTGCTATTCTCTCAAAGCATACGGCAAATCAGGAATCCCTATCACAAGTACCCACTCACTGGAACTTCACATACGTCCTCTCTGTTCCACCAATATATATCGACTAAGGCACTTATTACATCCTGAAATCTGATGATGAAAAAGTGAAATAATTTGGTTACTTAATCCATAATCATTTATATAACATCATGGTTCTTTCGGACTCTTCCCCACCTCACAATGATTGTTTCATGATTAATCTAGGACGGCTTTTCTTTTGCAGACCTTAATATTAGTCACCGATTACGTCTCGGTAATCATCTTCCCCTCAATCACTTCTCTTATCTCTAGTGATCATTTTCAAGATTAGCAGTACTTCTTGTATCTGCTCCTCTGAGTATGACACTTTCATGGCTTGTCATTAATTCCAGCCATAACTACATAATGATCAGAGGAAATCACATTTATTCATAAACTTGGGAACTACCTCATAACTTGTGTTCCCTAGTCATTATATGACTTGTCTTCTCAAGACAATTTCTTTCTTTTACATTCATCACCACTATCGTTTTTCCACTTAATATGGTACTTTACTGTCACTATCTCATAGCCATTTCGAATACTGTATTCACACATACCCATTCACTTCTACTTTCTCCCAATTAAGTATTGGATCAATAAGGTAGCAAATTCCATAACCTCTTCAACAATTCATTTGTGCTGTACGGGTAAAACTCATAAATTTTATACCCCAATAAGCACACTTTAACCTCACTTAAGTAGTAAAATCTTTTACTCATACAATTTTAACGTCTACTTAATCAGTTGAGACCTCACGTCTCTAATATACATATTTATCTTCTTTAAAATCATCCTAGTTGGCTCTAGGCACACAAATAGGAAGGATACTACAGTCGGCTAGGGATCCAGATAGAATATGATAGGTATTTTAGAATACCATAATTGTTCCGGAACCTAGAAGCAACTGTAGAGAGTACTAATCTCATTATTTTCAAAACGATAAAATTTTCGTTTTCACCAGTTATAACAAACCAGTTTTATTCTTTACTCATCAATTTCTTGAGTAATTTCTCAAGCTATACTGCTTCATTGGTAAGAGCTTACAACAATTTCTATTTCACTTTACCAACCTCTAAGCTTGTCAACTAAATCTCGATACCAACTTTATAATTTTTGGCAACTACGAGACCTTTCATTTTCTTGGCGATTACAGCTTTTGTTCTGTTCGCCACATTGCTTTAATTCATATCATTGGTGATCGCTCTTCTCGCCACTTTGCTATGATTTACACCAAAATTTGTTGATCAGCTTACTCACCATACTCTTTGGGCGATCATCATTAAAATTATTTGGGTGATCAGTATCCTTGCCCCTTTTTAGCAATTCATGTTATATTGGCGGACTAGTGTTAGTTCTCGCCATCATCTAACTCGCCCACACTGTTGGCGATCATACATTTGCACGCCCATTGGCGAGCTATTCCAATGTAGTTCTCGCCCATCGAGTATTTCTCATAAATCTTATAATACCACGGTTCTATGGATATCGTAACGGACCAGCCCAACCGGCCATGGCAACCCCCTTTTTAGGCCCATCGACAACGATTGCTGTGACATCGCTACTCATCCATACTATCCTCTTTGGCAATCACCTCGATGCCCGGTTCTTCCAACCGTGCTCGAGTTCGCTCATCTCAAGGTTTTCTTTTTCATCCACAGACTTAAACACTTGACTTCCTCAAATGTCAAGTCACTACTAATATCCATTCTCCTAAAACATAAGGAGTATATATAACCAGTTTACATCATTTCTCACCCAATTCACTTTAAATTCAAACCCCAAAATCCACAACAAGTATGACTATCTCGCGACCTCTCATAGCTTGTACCCTGGGTCGCCTTACTTATCAATATATCAGTGGGGTCCACAATAGGGATCACCCTTTACACCATCAATTTGTATTTTAAATCCATTCAATCACTTATAACTTTGAAAGAAAACCTGTCAATATAGGAGTATATTCATAAATTCCCCTTTAATTCTCTCTCTCATCAGTATAACTCCAAACATGCGATCTTAGAACTTATATGCTAATATTACCCCTTTTTATCTCAATATCATCATTTTCAGGATCTTAATTCGATATGGACAGAGAAGTCCTGGTGGGGCCCTCACCGAGTTCCTCACTGTACCTTATCGAATAGACCCGACATAATGATGATAAGATCGCCTATCTCATGCAAAATTTTCCGGATTACTATCTCTATTAATAACCCCTAATTAGTCGACTTTGATCATATTTCACCACTTAATTCATTTCACAGTCATTTGACTCCTCTATACATTCAGACTATACAGTACTACAGGGGATGTTAACCTTTCTCAACACTTCCCATGCTAAAGGCATCAACAGACATCAGACCAACCCAGGCTCTGATACCATTAATTCTGTAACATCCCGTTACCACATTTTTCACGTATTTTCATACCACTTTACCGGTTGGGCTGTCTGCAATGCCATTAACATTCAACAGTAACAAGGATAAATGATAAACATTTATCTATTAATTATGGAATATGAAATTTCTTTTCATTATTCCTTACATCTGACATCCCCTATTAACCTTTATTGCACTAAGGTAGTACTGTATACACATGTCTGAAATGTAAAAGAGGGAAGACCGTACCTGTCACGTTTAACGTGCCATGCCTCAGTGCTTTAAGCATAGCTATACCCATCTGAGAACTAATTCTCTCGACTCCGTGTACTTCTTATCTGTGGAGTTAAAACAAAGGGGTGAGCGATTCATACGCTCAGTAAAGGAAACATATGCTGCTTTAAATAAAGCAAAACTATATATCACAACTCATTTGTTCTTTTCTTAACAATAACCCAGTAGAAAAGACAGTGGATATATAGTAAACAACTCTCTTAAAACACCATTAAATCACTGACTAACAGTTTACTTTAAAATGTAGTAAACACTATCGAGGATGTCAATAATCCTCATAGTAAATAGAAACTGATAAGTTGAGACTAGGCAATAAATAAATCATGCTATCATCGTTCCTCCTCCACGTTGGGAGAACGAAACCTGCCGCTTTTGGGGTGCACCCGTAGGCCATCGCCCCTCACGGCTATCTCAGATCTATGGCCATAATCTAAAGGGGTCCTCGGGTCCACTTGCCAAGTGACCTCGAGACCGCTGATGACTTGGCAGGTCCATCAGCCCTGTGACGCCCTGAGGTGCACTCATTGGTCCATTGACCGAGCCACCGCCCCAGGTAGGTCACGCACTAGCAACGCATGAACTCAGGGCCTAAAGTCTCAAAATCAACTTTTATATCACATATATCATTTCCACAAAATGATTTGATTTCTTATAAAACAATAAAACACCAAAAACAGCCCGAAATCTCAACTTTTAAAACCTGCTCGCCCATGATCAGCTCGCCCGACATGGCTTGCCCATGGAAGCAGCTCGCTGTGGCGGAGAACATGTGTTCGCCCGCCCTCTTTGCTTTTAAAATCTGAAGCAAAACTGGCTTGCCCTCTGTGGCTCGCCCAGAAATCAACTCGATAAGACGGTGAATTAGTATTCGCCCGCCACTTAGCTTTTCAAAACAGAAATCTGATTGATATCAGTTCGCCCGCTTTCAGTTTAAAACAAGGGCCGCCCGCCCAACATCTTAAAAAGGGTTCGCCCGACTACGGCTTTACCCGGATTTCTCTTTAAAACAAGGGCACTCGCCCAGTTCTCATAAAAGAGTGCTTGCCATTTGGCTTAACTTATAGCTTTCTATTAAGAAAGTTCGCCCGCCCTTTAAAAATAGAATTGAGTTTAAAACGTATAAAAGGGATTGGTTCACCCGCCAATACCAATTCACCCAACATAAATCACAAAGGGCTTGCCCAACATAAAACATACAAAGCGCTCGCCCGCCCTGTATCATTTCACCCAACAAAACAGCAAAAAGGCGGCTATCAGCTCGCCCGCGATCAAACAATTATCAATTAACTTCTTAAAATCATGCATGTCAGAAAACAAAACATTTAACTTAACGTTTTCATAAAATTTACTCCACAGGACATGCATCACTTCACACACACTTCCCTTACCTTGTTCAACGAAGTCTTGCTTCGCCCGGCACTCCGTTCGCCCATAGCTATTCCCAATTATCGGCTGCAAATTATATATAAATTTCATTAATATTTTCTTTATATATTACGTGGCGAGAATAAATCAAATAACTACTCGCCCAATCAGATTCCCAATTAGTTCGCCCGCCAATACTCACGAAGCCTTCATTGGCTAACTGTGGAAGTTCACCCACAATCCTTCTCGCCCAATGCCTTCGCATTAGAGCTCGCCCGTCATTCACTTCACTAGAATTGGGCGTTCTCGCCCACAAAATTACCTTGGCGAGTACTTAATACCTATTCGCCTCATTGGCGATTACTATTTTCAACTTGGGCGATCACTGTAGTCGCCCTTGTCGTCACCTATTCCATAATTTTCCTTGTTTTCCTATTTTCCAAGGATCTAACTAAAACCAAGACTATATCTATGTTTATTACTGCATAAATCATAGAAATCTATCAGTGAACATCAAGAACACCTCAGAAAATATGAAACTCACCTCAACCAACTGCACTTCCAAAACACGTTGTTTTTCTGTCTCATGTTGGCCTCTATTTGCTTATTCCTTCAGCTCACCAGGCTAAGAAAGAAAGGTTTTATAAGCATGTTTACTGGTTTAGCCAACTGAAGAGTGAAACTCAGTAGATCAAACATGGCAGAGAAATGGAAGAAACAGAGAAATAGCTCTCGTGAAGAAACTGAAATTGGCTAACTCGTTTTTTCATCAATTGTCTCTGCTTATATAAACATTCTCAGCCAATCAATAGCCACCGCCTGGCCCTTATCCTGTTTCCTTCATCATTGTTCACGTCCTTCATGCCTTTAATGCATGAAGAAAACTGAAACACAAAGTGGCGTGGAAGTCTCCCTTTCACACGGCTTTTTCTTCTACTGCAGCCTTTGTTTACTTCCTCAACTAATCAGGTAAATTCCTTACTGACTTCAACCTCTTCACCATTAATTGTCTTCAACCGTATCACTTACAAGTCAATTTTGGCTGCTAATTGTTTTGAAGCCATTTTCCTTTGTCCACCCAAGCTGATTCCCGGTCTCCACCTCGTCTGCTCGCCACACTTGAGACTTAGCGAATGGCAGTTGCCTTCTCGCCAAATAGGCTATTCTTTGCCTCTCAATATGGCGATTACAAGTTCTCGCCCAATTAGGCGATCACCTGGAAAGATCAACTCGACAACCTTGTTTTGATTCACCTAACACGTTGGCGAAAACACCTATTCGCCCACTCCATCGTCCAACTCGCCGTCATCATTGGCGATCACTCCATTAACTTGCTCGCCCATTGGCGAGCCGTTTCATCATGGTACTCGCCCGTCGAGTATTTCACCTAATTGGCTCTGTTCTCATCTCAAATAAAAGAGCTTTTCACTCTTTTTGGAATTTAACATTCATTATTTATTTAATTTCCATTTTCAATTTTATGAGATTAAGGTCTACTGTAGGGTAAAAATCAGATCTTACAAGTTTAAAATAGAATTAGTATTAGGAACATAGTTATTAATACTTAAAATTATGTTTAGCTAATTTTCGCTCAAGTTCATTAATTAATTTCTTTATTTTTAATTTTCATGCAATTTAATTTTTTATGCTCTTTATTTACAATTAAATTGTCATACTCTTTAATTTAATTTCCAATTTTAGTTTAAGTTTCTTTTTAATTATTTTAGTAGTTAATTGGCTTCAAGAATGTGCTCATTTGATTGAATAAATCTAGGGTGACTTATTTTAGTATTTAACTAAAACTACTTAATTAATCTTTGTAGAACGATAATTCGGGACTCAAAACCTATATTATTTGGATGACCATGTGCACTTGCGTGTAGTTACCTTTAAGGTCAACAACCACCTAAGGTGCTTCATGAGCATGTACCCTATATGGTGTGGTTCATTTTGATGATGATATGCTTGTATAGTGGGAGTTTGTTTTATTTATATTCATGTGTTATTGAGACATTTTTCTTATCAAACTTAGGTATTGTTATTATTACTAAAACTCTGAAATAAGGTTTTATTCTTTCAATTGCAGTTGAGCATAAAGTTTTTTGAAAGTATGTTGTTTAACTCTTTGAGTTATATAGTAAGCCCAATTGGAAATAGGCATGTTAAGGGATCACGTTACATGTAATTTCCATACTATATATCCATACTTGATCTATGTTGATGATTATATTAATATATGTGATCATTGATGGGTCTAGTTACGAAATATATATAACAAATATGACTTTGATCCTATGTTAGTATAATTGATGGATCAGATTGTTTAGAGATGTTTTTGTGTGAAGATAGCAAGTTTAGAGCTCTTTAAGTTAATTTAAAATGTACAATTGTCAAATGATATATTTGGCCTAAGTGGGAGATTGTTGGAAAATTCTTTAAGTGGACCTACATATATCAATTAATTATACATTACAGACTATCTGACTTGTTTAGTCCATTTAAAAGTGATCATATAAATTTTAAGTTATTGGACTTTAAAGCATCTCATTTAGTATGTGCTTTGCAATGCTAGAGACCCAATTTTATTTTATTTTTATGATGGGCTAAAATAAAATAAAATACACTACAGGTATAAATAGGTTATGGTCCCTAGTCTAAACATAACGTAATTCTCATTCTTATATCCCATCATAGAGTGAAAGACAAATTCTCTCAAAAAGGTTTAGATGTTGAAGATTGTTAACCCCAAGAAATCAATTTTAATGGATTCATGTACACTTCTATATTAATTTTCTTAATGATTGAACATGAGATCATGTGTATATTTATACGTATGATTTCCTACATTTTCCACCCAGGCATAAATTTCGCTTTATCTTACTGTGTTGTAGACACCTAAGCATAAATTTTCTTTGACTCTATCTCTATCCCATTCCCTCTTTCCTTTTTTTTCTTTTTTTCTTAATTAGGCTACCAAGCACCTGCTTTTTGGGCTCGATAGAACAAAAAGTAAGGAAATAAGAGTGTCATGTGGACATTGTAATTATGTAAGAAATATTCCAATTTTATTTTTTTTTCAAAATTACTTGAAACCAAATGAACTGAAATCCAAAAGTCTTCAAAATTATTTTTGATAATCGATTGTAATTAATTTAGTTGTCAACTAATTATCAATTTAAATCGATTCAATCGGTTAATTCAATTAAGTTTGAAATATAAACAACTTAACTTAATGGAAAAAAAAACCACCCATCAAATAAAAAAACATTTTAAAATTTTAAAAAAGAAAAAAGAAAGAAAAGGTGAAAAGGAAAAAGAAAATCAAAAAAGCAAAAAAAGAGTGTGTGTATATATATATATATAAAGAATCCCCCAACCATTTTACATTTGACAGCTGTCCAATAAGGATAGAAAATGAATTGTTTTAATTGTTGAGGGTGTCTTCGTGATTCTAATTTTGACAAAAATAAAATCACCGAAGGTTCTCTGATTGACAATTGTTAAAAGATAAAAAGTTAAAAAACTACCGGAGTTTAAGCCTACTTATTCTGAATCCGTGTCTCCTACCCCCATGCGGGTCTCTACACTTATTGATAATGAGACTTCCACTTGGAAATTCAGTTTACTCACAGAACTGTTCAATAGCTAAGACCGAGAACTGATCATGCAAATACCACTATCCAGATATAGCCAACAGGATAAGCTGATCTGGAACGGTACTCAGCTTGGAGATTTTACAGTAAAGTTAGCTTACTTTTATGCCAGGCAGATATTGGGCTTTGCAGTAGAAGATTTGAGGAATAGGAGGCCACTATGGAGATGCCTTTGGCAAGCTGAGGTGATTCCCAAGATTAAGTCTTGCTATACAAAATCAAATGGAAGGGGGTGAGGCAAGAGTTGGGGTGGTTGCTCGTGATTGTAACAGTGAAGTCCGATGGTGCTGTGTGGAGAAGACGAACAATGGTGTTGATCCACTTTAAGGGGAATGCCTAGCAATTAGCTGTGGCTTAAATCTTGCTATACAAAATTGAGTGGAACAGGTTCTCCTAGAAAGTGATTGTTTACAGATCGTGAAGGTAGTTAATTCTGGTTCACCTAGTTTCTAGGAGGGCGGCAATCTGTTAGCAGAGATCAGGGCTCTCATGTAGCAGCTTCCATCATGCAAGGTGGAGCACGTCTACAGAACACAGAATAAATGTGTTCATAATCTTGTTAAGTCAGTTGGCATTATTGAGAAAAGTATATATGGTATAACTCTTTCTCGATGGGCTTTTGTAATCCAGATTCAGTTTCGTCATAAATAAAATGCATCTACTTTGCGATAAAAAAAAAAGATAAAATGTTGTTTACATTTTTAGTTTGGTTTTTATTCTTTTATTTCGTGATTCAGTTGTAATTATACGTCCACTATACTTTCTAGACACAAAACCACTATATAATATAAGACAAAAAAGAAAGATAAAAAATAAGCACATCTCTATACAAATCTGCCATTACGAGAGACAACTCAAACATATAGTGAAAAGGCAGCAAAAACAATAGAGTTTAAATGCAGGCAGAAAGACAGCTAAAGAATATACAGGTTTTGAAAATCAATACATAAAAATCAAAACTTTGATTAAAAAATGCATAAGTTCCCTTTTTTGGTTTTTTATTTAATGTTTATTTAATTCTTTAATTTTCTTTTAGTTGAGTAATTATTTAACTTATTTTAATTATTTATTTTATATAATTTAATTAATTTAAGGAAGTTATAAAAAACTTTTTGGAAGTTTTTATATTATATTTTTTTGATTTTCGACGTTGGCAAGTGGTGGTCACAATAATATACAATGACTGATATTGAAATTTGGAAATTAAGTTGATGAGATGAAATAATTTTTTTAATTTATCCAATAATTATTATATTATTATTAAAAAAATTTAAATCGAAATCTTCATGATGAAGTAGATAATTATACTATCTACTAAAATAAAAACTTACTAATTTATATTTTAAAATTAAAAAACTCTAATCTTCACGTAAATGGAGAGGCACATCTTATTTATATCTATAAATGCATTTATACTATGCAAACTACAAATAAGTACTTTCAATCTATTTAATTTATTATTTTTAAAATTGATATGACAAAGTCTACCTATACTGGGCCAGAGCCCAAAGGCGTCATAATCCACCACATGGCGAGGGATCATTAGGCCATGTGGCCTTCAGCGATAGAAGGCATAGCCTGCGACATGACATCTATTGCAGGCGATGGCAACCGCCTGTCGCCCATCGATTGACACGTGGCGCTTCTCCGGCTTCCTCGAGCGAAGACTCCTACCGCCAACTGCCACGCTTTCTGAGTCTCTTGCCGGGGACAGGCTACTACTGTTTCCGGGATTTACGAAATTTGTGTTTTATTTGGAAACAAACTCTTAGTAAAAGGACGTGATCACCCTCAGGTAATTACCCTAGAATATTCGCATATAAATAGGCCCCAGGCACAATCTTATTTTCTAATTTTTGACTACTGGCTTTTACGCTTCCCAATACTGAAGATCTTTTTGCTGACTTAAGCATCGAAGTGCTTACGCAGGGAACCACCCCTGTGTCTCTCTGACTTTTCTTGTTTTACAGAAGCTTTTTGGAGACAGAGTACGAACATCGACGTTAGCACACCTTTATTTTTGTTCTGTGCAACAACAATTGGAGCCGTTTGTGGGAAGCGTATAAAAAGCCAATCAAAACTTTTAAGATGGTGAGAACAAGATCGACGAATGTGAGAACTGGAAGTGAGGAGAACTCTGTGAGCTCCCCTGAACAACCGATTCGCCAGAGAAACCAGATGAATAGGGAGGAAGAAAGAATTACTGTATCAGCGGCAGAATTCGAAGCTCTAAGGCGACAGAGTGAAGAAACTTCCCAAGCACTAAGAGCCATGGTATATCTGTTCAAGGGAGTCCTCCCAACATTGAGTCTGCCGCCAGTCGTGCAGAATTTGATGGGAGAAACAAGTCAAGGGATCCCGCCTCAGGCGTTTGGGCAGCAGGAGGATGTGACAGTGGTAGATCCCTCTCGGTGACAGGAGGCTCCCCTCGTAGAGGAGGATGATATTCAGCAGGAGGTGGTAGGACTGGGTAGTAGGAGGCCTGCCATAGGTACCCAGCGGGAGGCCGATGAGGTAGATCTGGCACCTGCGACAGGGTTCGGGCGACAGGTGTCTGGTGTCGGGCGGTAGGTATTTGGTGTCGGGCGACAGGTGTCTGGACGACAGGGTGTTGACCGAGCGGCAGGGTCTTCCACCCACCACCGTGATTTGTCAAATTTTGCTAGTACCAACTTAGAACAAGGTGTCGAAGGTGCTGGAAAGAACGGTGGCGATGACCAAAGCACTTGGGGAGCCGGGTCGGAGTTTGACCCCACTTGCTGTACACAAATGACACGAACAAATGCACCTCAAGGAAGGGGTAAGGAAATAGTGGCCGAAAACCTGCCTAATTCATCTTATGCGAGGAATCAATTTGCTCCCTCAGTGGACATGAAGAAGATGATAGAACAGGTACTTAAAGAGAAAAAATTAGTGTCTGCAGAGGAGAGCCAAAGGAGAAGGGTACCATTTTGCACAGCCATCCTGCAGAAACCCCTGCCTCTAAAATTCAAAATGCCACAGATGACTGCATACACGGGAAAGACAGACCCCTATGATCATATGCAGAATTATGAAGCGCTAATGTTGTTACACGGATGGGAGGATGAGATAATGTGCAGGGCCTTTTCACTCACTTTAACTGGCCATGCGATGAAATAGTTCAACAATTTGCTCAAGGAGTCTATTGTCTCTTTTGACCAGCTACGGAGTGAATTTCTTAAGGCATTTGCGGTAAACAGCCAAAGAAAGAAAGAACCAACTTACTTGCTCACTCTTAAACAAGGAGTTAAGGAGTCGCTTAAGAGTTACGTGGATCGGTTTAGAGACGCCACACTGGAGGTAAGGGATTTACAATTTGGTACAGCCGTGGCAGCCATGTTACAAAGAACAAGGTCTGAGAAATCACAAGAGCCCCTATCGCTAGATCAGTCCACCACAATCTCATACCTACTTTCCCGAGCAAATAAGTATATCACTCAGGAGGAAGTAATGAAAATGGTGATGAATGGAGAGCCCAAAGAAGGAAGGAAGCGAGGAAGAGAGGTCGCTGAAGCATCCTCTAGCCAACCAAGAAAGTTTGAGAAAGCTCCTACACTAAAATACACTACCTATACCCCACTCACAAAATCTCGGGCTTCGGTGTTGGTAGCTATCGAAGGGTCAAGTCTTATACAGCCTCCAAAGAAGGCGTCAGGGAATCTGGGCCTTGACTTAAGGTCGTATTGTGACTACCACTCGACGTATGGGCACACGATGAAAAAGTGTACGGAGTTGATGAATCAACTAGAAAAGCTAGCGCGAGAGGGGAAAATAAACCGATTTGTGTGGAGAAGTGACAGAAACAACTATCCTGCGCAAAATAAAGGAAACTATTTTAGAGACAGAAGAGGTGAAAACAAGGGAACTGTAAGATGAAATGAAGGTGACAAGAGAGTTAATGACAGGAGGACAGATAGAAGGAATCGGGAGGAGGATAATGAACCCACAGGGCCAGCTATTAATGTGATATCCGAAGGTGAATCGTTAGCTGGTGCATCTTCTTCGTCTCGAAAGTCTTACGCCCAGCAGGCCAACCAAATTAACTCGGTAATGGAAGAGAGGCCGGATGAGGAGCCTATTACTTTTACATCTGCTGATAAAGGAGATATAGTGGTTCCTTATGATGACCCAATGGTGATTTTGGCAGTGGTAGCAAAGCATCCAGTGGGTCAAATTCTGGTCGACAATGGAAGTTCAGTGAACCTGATCTACTGGAACTACTTCAAAAAGATGAATCTTACGGAGGACAGGTTAAAGCCAGTGCCTACACCGCTATACGGTTTCTCTGGAGAGAAGGTGAAGGTAGTAAGGGCCATTCAGTTGCTCGTTACGTTAGGGGAGTGCCCGAGAAGTGTCACCCGTCAAGTGTTGTTTATAGTGGTGAAGTCAACATCAGTGGCCTACAATATGATCTTCGTATGGTCGCTGTTGAATGACATGAGAGCGGTAGTGCATCCTTGTTATTTGCTAATGAAGTTCCCGACTCCCCACGGTGTTGGACAAGTAAGGGGAGATCAAAGGAAGGCTAGGACGTGTAATATCGCGTCTACTACGTGTAAAAGGATTCAGAGAAAGGAAACCCTTACAATAGAAGAATCGCCTAAGCCAAAGCCTGATGAAGAGATGGAGGCAATTCGATTAGATGAAGAAGATGAAGAGAGGGTAGTATATGTGGGAAGCGAATTGCCTGAAAGAACCAAAGAGGAAATAGTCCAATGCTTAAAGGAAAATGCTGATGTGTTTGCATGGACCCTGGCCGATATGCCCGGTAGTGACCTCGAAGTTGCTTGTCATCGGCTGAACGTAGTTTATGGAGCAAAACCGATCAAGTAAAAGAAGAGAATTTTGCTCCAGAAAGGCAACAAGTTATAAACGAAGAAATCTCGAAGTTATTGCAGGCAGGATTTATCAGAGAAGTGAATTATCCAAAATGGTTGGCTAACGTTGTGATTGTGAAGAAAGCCAATGAAAAATGGAGGATGTGCGTAGACTTCACAGATTTGAACAAGGCCTATCCTAAGGATTCATATCCACTTCCTCGAATTGACAAGTTGGTCTATGAAACTTGTGGATACGAACTGCTTAGCTTCTTATATGCTTTTTCGGGGTACCATTAAATCATGATGCATCCGGAGGATGAGGAGAAAACCTCGTTCATTACCGATAGTGGAACATATTGCTATCGAGCAATGCTATTCGGTTTGAAAAATGTAAGGGCAACCTATCAGCGCATGGTGAACAAGGTGTTCAAGGACTTGTTGGGCAACACCATGAAGGCTTATGTAGATGATATGATCATTAAAAGCAGAAAGGATGAGTCACACGCTGAGAAGATGACGAAGGTATTTCAGGTATTATGGCACTATAAGATGAAGTTGAACCCTAACAAATGCTCATTCAGAGTGAGGTCGGGAAAATTCTTGGGGTTCATGATCACTAATCGGGGGATAGAAGCTAATCCTGAGAAGGTCCAAGCCATTTTGGACATGAGGCCACCCAGTACTGTTAGAGAGGTTCAAAGGTTGACAGGCAAGATAGCAGCTTTGAATCGCTTTTTGTCCAAATCAACTAAAAGAAGTCTACTGTTCTTCAAGGCAATAAGGGCTGGAAAAGACTTCAAATGGACAGAAGAGTGTAATAATGCTTTCAAACAGTTGAAAGACTACTTGAAAGAGTTGCCGCTATTGTCTCGGCCACAGCACGGAGACCATCTTCTCATGTATCTCGGTGTAAGAGAGAAGGCCGTAAGTACAGTCCTATTGAGGAAAGAAAGGGACAAGGACTACCCAATTTATTATGTGAGTAAGGTCTTACTGGATGCCAAGACTAGGTACCCCCTAGTAGAGAAGATAGTCCTATCATTGGTCATGGCAACTCGGAAGTTGCAACCTTACTTCCAGGCTCACTTGGTAATTGTCTTGACAGATCAGCCCTTAAGGCAGATATTACAGAAACCAGAGCACCCCGGACGCTTAACAAAATGAGCTATTGAATTAAGTGAGTATGACATACACTTCCAGCCTCGTCAAGCAATAAAAGGCCAGGCATTGGCTGATTTTATTGTAGAATGCACCGGTCAGGAGACCCAAGAAGAAATAGAGTTAGTTTAGTGGCAATTATTTGTGGATGGGGCCCGTAACATGGATGGTAGTGGAGCTGGAATTGTGCTAACTTCGCCTGAAGGGGAAACCTATGAGTATTCCCTGCATTTCAATTTCCTAAGTTCGAACAATATAGCTGAGTATGAGGCCTTGATAGCAGGGATAAAACTTGCTGAGAAACTAGAAGTCAACAACTTAATGGCCCACAGTGATTCACAGTTGGTGGTAAATAAGTTTTCGGGTGAGTACGAAGCGCGAGAACCAGCTTTAGTCCCTTATCTGCAGAAGGACCAGGTTGATAACAAGGGTGATCTCGTTTGCTGGTGCAGAAACATGTTTTTAATTCCCCTTGTAACAAAAAAATAAATATATTTTTAATTTATTAATGTTAATTTTCTTTTGTTGAATTCTCTTTATTTAGTCTTGAAATTTATTGAATTTAAAATTTGATTAAACTTTATTAAATTATCATTTTAATGTTTAAAATATTGTAGTGAAAAAATTATACACAACAACTATAATCACTGTTATAAAAAATTTATTTAAATTAGAATGACAAAATTTTTGTTTTTTGCACATTTTCTAACAGTGACTCTAATTGTTGTTAAAAAAATTAAAAACAACAAAATTATTGTTTTGTACATTTTTTGCAACAACTGTACTCATTACTAAAAAAATAGAAACAACAAAATTATTGTTTTGCAAAATTTTTAGTAACAACTATAATCGTTGTCAAAAAAAATTAGAACTAACAAAATTATTGTTTCGTACATTTTAAGCAATGACTGTAATCGTTTTAAAAAAAATTAGAAAAGACAAAATTATTGTTTTGTTAATTATTTAGTAACGACTATAATCGTTGTTAAAAAAATTAGGAACGACAAAAATATTGTTTTGCTGATTATTTAGTAACGACTATAATTGTTGTTAAAAAAATTAGAAATGACAAAATTATTGTTTCGTTTATTATTTAGTAACGACTATAATTGTTGTTAAAAAAATTAGAAATGACAAACTTATTGTTTCATTAATTATTTTTTTTTGGTACATGAGAGCAGTAAACTGCTTATATTACACAGTCTAGAACGGCTAATGCCAAGTAAATCCTCATGCAATAACTTCTCTAGCCCTACTAGTGGCTATGTGAGTTGAACCAAATCTAGAGAGGAGTCATGTGCTTGAGTTGCCAGAAAATCAGCACATACATTAGCCTCTTGAAACACATGCTGAACAAAGCAGGTCCAATCTCTTTCCAAAAGATCTTTGCACGCCTTTAACAAACCAAGTAAAGGGTCTCTAGTCCTCAAAGGATGAGAAGGTTTGTTCACCATAAGTAGAGAGTATAACCCAATAATAACATTCTTATATTCAAGCTCTAATGTTGTTGACAGACCAGAATAAATGGCGTAGAGTTCAGCTTTAGCGATGAAGCCCCAACCTAGACGTCTCATGAGGCCAAACACCCAGTGCCCCTACGAATTACGTGCTACTCCTCCTATTGCTATAAAAGCAGGGTTGGTTAATGCTGATGCATCAACATTTATTTTAATAAAGGGATTTGCAAGTTTCGTCCAAGAAATAATCCACAGATGTTTTCCCTGGATGCTCATTCTTGTGGCTCCCATGTTCTTGTGCTAATAATGAACCTCTGTATGTCATAATGTCCATTAGTTGGCCAGGAAAAATCCTGTTCAAAAACGCTTTTATTGCGCCAAGTCCACAAATGCCAACATATGACACCAAACATAGATGGCTAGTTTAGAGCGCTGTTTGCTATAGAAACCTGATCACTAAGGTTGAAAAGTAACCTAGGATCCATTTTTGAGGATCGAACCTAGGATCCATTTTGTCCAAATCTGATGCGAGGAGTAGCAATCTCGAAATAAATGCAAGGCAGATTCCAGATGGTATCCACATCTCAGGCAAGAGGCATCTCCAGCTATTTTTTGTCTAAAACAAAGAAAATGTTTGATTCTTGGCAAGGTATTCAACTTCCGGATCTTGTTCCAAGGAAATGTAGTCTGATTATCCCCCAAGATTAACTTATCAGCTGACTTTATTGAGAAGTCTCTTATTGACAAAGCAGTCCAGAAGGTATCATTCTGGTCTTCATTTAATGGTGGTAACAGCTTAAGTTGATCTGCAATCTCCCTTGGAAGCATATTCAGTTTTGATCAATCCCAATCCCCATTGCCAAGCCACAAGTCATTAATCGTCCAAGTCGAATGCTCCACATGTGCAGAATCCATACACCACTCAGCTAATGGTTTCTTTCCATTCCAACCCATCGATCATACCAAAAGGAGGTATTTCTCCCATCCCCAATAATCTGAGCACAACCTTTTGCAATCACTCCCTTGCTTGACATAATACTCCTCCATGTGTGGGAAGCTACCCGATAGTTTCTTGCTTTAATAAAAGATGTTCCTTCAAGATACTTAGCTTGCAGAACTTTAGCCCAAAGGCCTGTATTGCCAATTTTCGTTTTCTATCCAAGTTTGGCTAGTAAAGCCAAATTCATATCCTTTGATCTCCTAAAACCCAGACCTCCATCAGTTTTAGGCTTACACACTTGTTCCCACTTCTCTAATGGAACCTTCTCGTGGCTACTTGTCGATCCCCATAGAAAATCCTTGTTTAGATGGTCAATTTCTTTTGATACTGTAGCAGGCAACTTCAAGGTTTGCCTTGTGTAATTGGCTATAGTATTGGTGACTGATTGAATTAGTGTAGCTCTACCTGCTAAGGACAAATGATGAACCTTGCATATGGCCAACTTGCTTTTAATTTTATCTAACATAGGCTGAAAGTCAGCTTTCTTAGGTTTCTTCCTAGTAATTGGTACACCCAAGTATATTCCAAACTCCTCGCTGTGAGACATTCCAGTTAGTACCAACAAACTTGTTAATACATTCGGGTGAACATTGCAAGAGGTGAAAATTTTTGATTTATTAAAATTCACTTTTTGCCTCGAAGAATCATAAAAAACATTTAAACAATTGAGAAACACCTGGCACTGTTGAGTAGAAGCTTCGCCAAAGAGGATTAAGTCATCTGCAAAAAAAAATGTGGGACAAAGGAGGTCCCCCTCGTGACAGATGAATAGGCTTCCATGCACCACATGCAATTGTAGTATCAAAAATATCCAAGAGTTTCTGAAGACAAAGTACAAACAAATAGGGAGATCTAAGACCTCGGGAAGGTTTGAAGCTTGTAGTCAACTCACCATTCCATAATATGTTCATCTCAGTCGATGTAACCAGGAACATAATCAGTCTAATCAAATGAGAAGGCAGTCCCATATTAGTCAACACCCACTGCAAAAAATACCAATCAATTCTGTCATATGCTTTCTCCATATCGATCTTCCAAATCATCTCTCCTTTCTTCCCTTTTTTTTCGAGACATGGAATGAACTGCTTCCTGCACCACTACAATATTGTCTGTACTACTTCTCCCAGGAATAAAACTGCATTGAGTAGGTGAAATGATATATGTTAAATAAGGTCGAAGTCTATTAACAACCACCTTAGACTTGAGTTTGACTGAAACATTACACAAGCTGATAGGTCTAAATTGTGAAACATATTCTGGTTATACAATCTTGGGGATCAATACAACTAGGACCTTACTCAGCTCTTCATCGAAAACACTCTTAGTGAAAGCTTCTCGAATACTATGGCACATCAACTTGCTCACAACATCCCAATTTGCTCGATAGAAACTCGCTTGAAATCCATATGGACTCGGGGCTTTAAAGGAAGCCATGGTGCACAGAACTTTATATATCTCTTCATTAGTAGGAACTAACCTTATAGTCTCAGCCTGGTCTTTGGATAATAAGTATCAAAGTCAATAATTGCTAACCCCTCCTTTGTATATAGTTTCATAAAGAATCCTAAGACCAGCTCCCTCAAAGTAGTTTGATTTGAACATCATTCTGCTTCCTCATTTTTAAGGCAAGAATCTTATTTTTGTGCCTCCTTATCACTATAGTCATATGGAAAAATTTAGTATTTCGATCCCTAAATTGTATCCATTTTGAGCGAGATTTCTGAAGCCACATAAGCTCCTCTTGTTGCAAAACCGAATTGTACTCCTCCTTTAGATCCTTCTCTAAGCGAAATAAGAAAGAGTTCGGCTTAAATTCCAACTGATGTTGAACGCCATTTAGTCGAGCCAATAGGATCCTCTTCCTCTTAAAGATATTCCAAAAACATTTACATTCCATTCCTTGAGAACACTCTGTAAATGCTGCAAGTTACCTGGAAGTTGTAAACTATCATTCCAAGAGGAATGGATTAGATCAGGAAAAGAGTCATGTAGTTGCTGTTGAAGTCGAGGATGGCTCTCAAGGTGGATAGTGGCAGAGTTCTTAAGGAAAAGTTCATTAAGACACATGGAAAAGCTAGTTGGTAAAGGTTACCATAGCTCATGAGAACAAGTTAGATGAATAAAAGCTAGAATTGTTCATGAACTATTCTAGCTTCTCTTGGAAGATTAGCTACATTTGCTTCAGGAAAGAGTAATCTCCACTCTCCATTACCAATGGCTCTATCTAGTCGTTTTTTAATTGAACCCCTTGCATTTCAATTATTAGTCCAGGTAAATCTACAGCCCGAAACTCCAAAATCCACCAACTTCCGTTGAAATAGTACATCACCAAAAGCTTTCATTCGGTAAGGACTTTCATTCACCCCTCCTTGCTTTTCTTCCGTTGTTGCTATTTGGTTAAAGTTTCCAATCAACAGCCATGGAGAGTTATCAAAACCATTAAAGTCGGCAAGGAATCTCCATAACCTCTGTCTTTTAGATGGTACAGGGCTAGAATATATTGCCATCAAGACCCATGTGACATCATTTTGGACAACAACAATGGTTATAAACTGTTCACAACTTTATAGAATATCAACCTCCCCGAAGGAAGAATTCCAAAGAAGCCAAATTCCTCCTGCAAAACCATTAGCATCAACTTTAAAATGATTCTCAAACCGCAAACGACGAATAGCTTTATCTGCCACTGCTTCACTTATTTTTGGCTCGACAATTATTAATAAATCAACTGTAAAAATATGTTTGTACTCCAAAACAAGTCTTCAAAACTCGTTGTTACCAGCCCCTCTGCAATTCCAAAATAAAATAGGCATGAGGAGATGTAAAAGAGAAGATAGACCTCCCACAGTCTAAGCGAGATCCATGGAGCAATTGGTAACCTTGCTTCCCTCATACAAAGTATTTTCAAGTACTATAAATCCCTTTAACACAGCCACTTCAGCAGGCGTAGTAGCGATTTTAGTTTCATGCAACGTTGGCACTTGTATAAAACTCTGTTTAGCATCATTTCCTTGCTTTACAACAGTACAGACATCCAGGTAAGGCGAGTTAATGCTTTGGTGTTGCATAGCTCCCCTATAAAAATATTCATTGGACTTCTCAACCTTATTATGCTATATTGGTCCAATAACAACTAGAGTATCATTGGGCTTTTCTTTATTGGTTTGCCTATTTTCATGAGGCTTTGAAACATCCTTGGGCCCCTCGTTTTCCTCGTTAAGCCCATTAAAATTATGAATCTCAGCTACATTTAGTGAAGATCCTGCAAGAAAAATAAAACTTGAACTACTAACAGGTTCCAACTGCAAGGTAGGAGAATCTGAAAGGCGTATTGCTCCATCTTGGGATTGACTTTCCTTCCCTGTTTAGACCGAGTCACCTCCTTAGATTTAGCCTGATTAAAAGCTCCCAAATTCTGGGTAGTTTCCTTCCCTACTGAAAAACTGCCCTAAAAATCTATTGATATGCTTTCATTTCCTTTTTCTATTACCAAATTGGCAAATCTGTTGCTGATTCGATCCTCATTTTTCGATTGGTTTCTTGTCTTTCCTTTGTTGGCATCCTCCTTTCGCTGAGGCCTCTGGTTTCTTCTCCTAAATATCATCGATGGATCGAAACCAGCTTCATGATTTTCAGTTTTGGATTCATTTGCAGACATTTCCACATTTGCAGTCCTCTCTGTTGGGAAAAATATCCCTCAAACCAAACATCCACAAAAATAGAAGAAAACAAAAACAAACACAATAATTTTAATGTGGTTTGGCCCAACCAATTTGGCCTACAACCACCCAACCAATTTAATAAATAATCAAACAACTACAACTGTGCAATTTTTAGAAGAGAAAAATTGCAAACTCCTTACAAACCCAACCCAACTACCCAAAGAGCCCAACTACACCCTTTTATAATAGCTCAACTTTATAACTCTCTGGGATATTTTACAAACCAAGCCTAACACTTTATTTATAAGGGAATAACCCTTATAACTTCTCCTATACTTTCGATGTGGGATTCAAGGCAAACCCCAACAAATCCTCCCTTAACTTGAATCCCCAAACTCCCCAAATTGCTCAACAACATCTGAAAAACTAACATGCCTCTGAATCTTCTTACTCTTGGAAACAACTCTATCCTTTGCATCATCAAGCAAATATAGTTGTTTCTCATTCCTCTTTCCTTGCAAAACTAAACCACCATTCTTGTATACTTTGCACCAATCATTATTACCAACATATGTGTACCCACGTGAAGCTAACTCACCCAAAGAAATCAAATTGTAGCTAAAACTGGGTACATACCTCACATTACGAAGAGTCTTGACACCACCATCATGAAGCTTGAGTTGAACACTCCCAATACCTTCAATCTTCACTCGATTACGATTCCCAACCGCAATATTGCCTAAACTTTCAACCTCTTTCAATTCATCAAACCGATCTTTATCATTGCAAATATGCATCGATGCAGTTGAATCCAAAACCCAACTTTTCTCATAAGTATGAGGCCCATCTAAACCAGTTGCCAATACATCATCATCCGAATCAGTCAAAACAACACATGTCTCATTCTTCTTTCCATCATCACTCTTTTGTTGAGCCTTCTTGAATGCAGCCATATCCTCTCTTAATGTCTTGCAACGTGCTTGAATATGATTCTTCTCTCCACAATAATAACATTCCGCCTCACTATAATCTCTGAATCTTGATCTTGATCTCCCTCTTGATCCACCATGTCTCTCATTAGTCCTCCCTCGAGTAGAATCTTCCACAGCAGCTAGTATACCTCTCGCAGATGAAGAATCTTCTTTGCCCATAAATCTTTCATTCTCACGCAGCACAGCAATCACATCATCCAACGTCAAAGTAGTTTTACCTACCAATAAAGTCTGAACTAACAGTCTATAGGATTTGGGCAAAGATGACAACAACAGCAATGCCTTCTCTTCTTCTTTCAACTCTTTAGAATCAATAGCTAATAATTGTGAAACTAATCTATTAAATTCATTTAAGTGATCATGGAGACTCGTACCTTCATCCATCTTCAGAGAATACAAATCCATCTTCAAACACAATCTATTCGTCAGCGATTTTGACGCATAGATGTCTCCCAGCTTCTTCCACAATCCGGTTGGTATCGTCTCAGTCAATACAGTATACTTAATCTCTGGAGCAAGTGCCAATCTAATTGTGCTCACAGCCCTCTTCTGAATTCTAACCCAATCTTTATCAGACATTCCATCTGGCTTATTTTCTTCTAATGCCAAATCTAGACCTTGTTGCACTAGAAGATCCTGAATCGTACTTTGCCATAACATAAAATTACTTTTACCATCAAATAAAGGAATCTCAAACTTAGGCATACCTCCAGATATACCTTCAGCCATAGCTTTCCTCCTCTCGCAGGATCACGAACCTTCAGCTCTTGATACCACTTGTTGAGAAAAATATCCCTCAAACCAAACACCCATAAAAATAGAGGAAAGCAAAAACAAACACAATAATTTTAATGTGGTTTGGCCCAACCAATTTGGCCTACAACCACCCAACCAATTTAATAAACAATCAAACAACTACAACTGTGCAATTTTTAGAAGAGAAAAATTGCAAACTCCTTACAAACCCAACCCAACTACCCAAAGAGCCCAACTACACCCTTTTATAATAGCTCAACTTTATAACTCTCTGGGATATGTTACAAACCAAGCCTAACACTTTATTTATAAGGGAATAACCCTTATAACTTCTCCTATACTTTCGATGTGGGATTCAAGGCAAACCCCAACACTCTCTTCCAAGTGCTTATGGTTCGAGCTGTGAACGCTCATGGGACAAATATCAGCTTTATGCCCCACTGTTGTGCTCTAAGACCTATGCGGCAAGTGCACGGATCGCAACAAGTAATAAAGAGTGAGTAGAGTATCATTCCCACGATGATTAATTAGAATTGCAATAGCTAAGTACTAAAATTGGTCATCCTAGATTTATTCAACCAAATGAAAATTTTCAAATTAAATTATCTATTAACATGGAATAAAATTGGAAAATCAAAATTACTTAAAATTTAAAATACCATAATTTAAATTAAGTAAGTCCTAATGCATTTAAAATTAAATCATTATTAAACTAAAATGAAAATCATCTAAAAGCTAAAAATTAAATTGTATGACTAAATATCTAAGTATTAAACTAAATAATTATAAAATATTTAACTAATAAACTAATCTAATCTACTATACTAAATTAATAAACTAAGATAACATTTTACTAAGCTACTAAACTAAACTAAGATAAAATAATATATAATATATTAAACTATTTAAAACTAACTCTAGTAATTAGCTAAAACGTAATAAAAGTCCAATAGTAAAAAAAAAATGTGAAGAAATGGCCCTGCTTTTACATTAGCCCCTGCATTCACGTGCATCACCTCCCTGGCCAGCTTATGCATCCACGCGTCTGCTACAGCAACAACAGCTCTGCACCGGACCATGCACAACTGACCAGCAAACCTTGCCAATTTTCTGCTGTCACGCCACCAACCATGGACCATCAAGCATCGCCACGTCCAGCTCCACACGCACAGGCAACAGCAACCACTTCGTTCTTCTGCTACAGTTCCAACGATAGCAGCTGCTATCAACCAGAATAGAGCAGTCCACGCCACTGCTCACCTTGCACGAGCACAGCCCAGTCACGAAGAATGCAGCAGACAAGCAACAAGGAAAAACGATAGCAGATGCAAAAGCAATAATGGAAAATAAACACAAGACATTGATGTAGAAAAATATTTACAGATTTAGACAGAGGAAAGAAAGAAATAAATATTCAGAAATCAGAGAAAGAAAACCTTTAATGCAAAGATGAAAAAAAAAAACGTGAAGTAGAAGATAAAAGAAACGATGAAGCATAAGAACAATAATCCAGAAATTAAATTTTTAAACCTGAAATATAAAGAAAACAAGAGTAGAAAATTGTTGAAAAGAACAAAACACAATGAATCGAAGTAAACAGAACAAAGCATGTGAAAGAAACGTAAAACAAAACATTAATACTGCAAGCAAAGAACTCAAGAGAGTAAAACAGTGAGGGAAAGGACCCAGCAGCCTGTCACGCAGCCAAGCAACCTCCCAAACATTTTAAACCGAAACTACAACAGAAAAGTAAAGTTCTTAATTGTTCCTAAACTAAAGGAAGAAGTAAATCGAACATGGAGAAACAATACTGAAGAAAAACGCAGTAAATTGAGAAGACATTTAGCCGCTGTCACCAGCCAATCTTCCTCTACTCCTAAAACTAAGGAAAACTGTAAAAAAATGCAGTAAAGGTTGAAGATGAGCCCATCACCGGCCCCCTCCACAGCTCCTGTCGGCTGTCTTGATATTTTTATAGGCAATGCTTAAGGCTTCTTTCTGCAAATGCTGTCCAAATCGGCAGCTCCTCCTCCTAATTTCCAATTGTAAGCCCGGCTTTTGTTTCCTTTTGGCCCAAATTTTCTTTGAGTCTTCATATACAGCCTTCATGTGGGTTATAGGCTTGTATGATATTACATGAACTCTTGAGTTTGTAATTTAGACCCCAAAGCAATCACTTTTGTCTCTTTTTGCATCATTTTCTCAACTTTATCTTAATTTTTGAATTTTCTACACAAAACAAAAAAATTAATTAATTAGGAGAGAAAATAAATAAAAATTCCAAAATTCATCCAAAAATCATGTAATAATATCCCATAAAAATAGACATTTCAAGGACTTATCACCCACCTTGCCACACTGAAAGCATATAACATGAAGACCTTCAAATTCAGCTCTCTGATAATACTTCCCCAATGAAATAGTAGAGACTAATGGTTTCTGCAGATCGATTTCAACACATAGCCGAGCAAACTTTCCCCTAATGGCATCTTCTGTGTTTTTGTCAATTTTAATCACCCTTCCTACACATGATCCCATTCTTGATAAAGCTGTAGGATTGTAGTATTCCATAGGTAGGCCAAGAAAACGAATGCATGCAACCACCTTCTCGATAGTATTTTTTTTCGGATTGAAGTTAGGGGTTCATTGCCTCACTGTTAGGTAATAGCCTCTTATAATCCACGGGCCACCTTCTAGGACATGCATATAATGTTAGTATATCTCCACAATTATGGAAATAAATATTTCGTTGACCAATTCCGAATATGGTCCATAATTTCACGCTGAATTTCAACTCAATATTTGGCTATTAAAAGCATGATTTTATGATGGTTAAAACGTGATTTTATTGCCATAATTAGCATGCTCCCGTTAGTAATAAAAGAGGGCTCCTTGCGGTCCCCAAGTATGTGAATCTCAGACAAAGACACCATCTAGTGAGGTTTTTGAGTGCTTGGAAGGCTTGGAAGTAATTCAAATAAGCTCATCGATTTTCTGAGACTGGATCAAAATCAGACAGATAACAAAGCAATGGCTGGAGGTTAGTTTCGATCCTTACAGTATTTTTTCGCATACAGATTAAAGCATGTTTCATGTATGTTTAGAAGCATGTTTAGGCTTAATTTAATCTTACATTTGGCATCAGAGCAGTCGTGTAACCTCTGTCTTGCTTGAGATCTGTAGAAAGAAGCCATAAAAACTCATATTTTGAAACTTTAAGTCTCGGATTCCTTGAAACCCATTCTGTTTTCATGTGATTTTCGCTTAAATATTTAGATCTATTGTTGTAAAGCTCTAGGGATGAAAAATATATGAAAAACGGGACTGTTTGAAGGAGTTTGTGCCGGATCGGGTCAAAAGACCCAAAAATTTGCAAAATGCCTGTTCGGGCGAAGAAGAAGCTGCGGGCGCGTGAGATCCACTGATAACTCTATGAAAATAGAGTTATTTTAGTATTTTATTGATTAATATTATTTAATTCCCCCATTATTTTATTAATTATTCCCCTAATTTTATTAAATTCGTCATGTTCTATAGAAAAATAAATTCTAGATGAATTTCACTCTTTTCGGTAGAAAATAGACTGAAAATAGGCAAGAAATGAGACTGAACCACTACAAGACAAAGGAGCATGACTCTTCACTTTCTCTCTCATCTTTTGATATCTAGCATGCCACATGTCATCATCCTACTCACTCTTAGTGGATAAGAACAAAAGACACATGCCAACACATGGAGGACACATGCCCTTGCCACCTTGCATGCTTATGTGGACTAGAGGACAAAAAGGAAGGTGCTAGAAAGGGAGAGGTGTCCATGGCTAATGTGGGCACTTAAATGACATGAAAATATCTACTTTGAAGAGCCAAGGACATGAAGACAAGTGGCAATTAATGCCAACTCATCTAGGATAGGAAATTATCATTGTACCCCTAGGTTAAGTGACTATATAAGCAACTTTATGAGACCTAATCTAAGGGGGGGCGGCCTAGGGTTTAATTTTATTTACTTTCCAGCATTTCTTTTATGTCTTGAGAAGTTTATAAGCAGCCACCATTTTTTCACGTTTTGAAGTTCTTTTCCTTTTTTTTTTTATATGCAAGTTTACTTTATTGATATTTCCTTTAAGTTTTGTCAAGTTTCTATCAAGCTCTCTTCTAATCTTAGTATTCATGTATATTTCTCACAATGATATCTTCCTCTACCGCTTTCTTTTTGTTATATTTTGGTTCTTGATGAGGTTCTATGAGAATGGGAATTTAAAAGGTTGAAACAATACCTCCATAGTTCTTGTTCTTGAACTTTGTCTACACTTTTCTTTAGTGATATTTTATTTACTGTTTTCCATCTTTTTTTTTTGTAGTTTATAAATTTTTGTTTACTGTTTAGTATGTCTACTTTAATGTTATATTTTTGGTTTTAAGTATTTCTTTTAAAAGAAAATACAAAAAAAAAATCTGACAATGGAGTAGTGCAGTGAGGTTGGCGTCAATGGCCTCTCTTGGTTTATTATCGGTTTTCACCTTTGTCAGCTCCTTTTGTTTCGATTTTGAGTGAGTTTTGGCTACTGTTTTGGAGCATGTTCATGGTCTTTTAAGTGTCCAGTAGTTTAGCAATCATTTCATTAGTTTAGGGATCATGTTTATTAAGTATTTGTTGAATGTTGTAGGTTAGCATATTTAATGTCCTGTAATTGGTTTTTCTGCTCAGTGTTTGGCGTAACTAGTAGGATATTTTAGGGTCTGTTTTTAAGTTGTTTTCAGTGCATTTCCAGTAGCTTTTTGTCATATTAGGGTCATATTATTTTTAGGAAATTTTTAGAATTTAATTGGCATAGTATACTTAGTCATTTCTTCCCATGCATTCATGTTATTTGAAATTTCCTGATCAGTTTTGTGAAATCTGTTTGGTCAGTTTCCATGGCTGTGTCGGACTAGATTAGGCTACATTTTATTAAGGTTAAGTTAGGTTTAGGTCATATAAATTGGGGATAATTTTGGGGGATTGTTTAGATAGCATTAGATAGCATTTTTCCTAAATTTCTTTAGCATTTTACTGCGTTATTTTAGGTCAGCATTTTGCGTTAGTTTTAGGGGTTTTTAGGTTCTGTTTTAAGTCCTTCTTAATGTCATTTAGTGAGTCTTTAGGTACATTAAAGTTTCATGCATTTAAAGTTAGAGTTTATTAGGTGCTTGATTAAATTACATGTAGCATTTAATTAGTTGTTTCATGCAAATTCTGTTTAGGCGTGAATTATAGGGTCTTTTAGGTTCTGTTTTTTTGCCTCATTTTAAATGTCATTTAAGTGTCTTAAGTTCATATTAGGTCTATATATTAATTAGGTAAATTTAGGAGTTACATTTGATTAGTCTTATTAGCATTTACATAGCCATTTCAATCATTCAAATTACATTTTCCTGATCAGTTTTTTTTTAAGTTGCTGTTTGAGTTTATAGATGTCGTTTGGTCATTAATTTAGGTTCATTTCAGTAGTTTTAATGCATGTAATTGATAAGAATTCATATTAGCATTTTTAGGAAGCATTAGTGTAATTTTCTAGCATTTTGCATAGCATTTTTAATTTTCATATAGCATTAGGCGTCCTTAGTCTAGGTCACTGTCCAGAATTTTATATTTGCTGTTTTTGGTGTCATTTAAGTAATGTTCAATTAATTTTAAGTCATTTTAGTTTCATTTACTTAGTGATTTAAGTGTAGGTTAAGTTAGATTAATTTTCATGAGCATTTAGATACATTTTTAGATTAGTTTTGCATTAAATTTCAAATCTGTCCATCACAATTATTACTAATTTGCATTTTTGTTTCTTTTCTTTTACAGTTATGTTGTTTTCATCATTTTCACTTTAAGTATTTCTTATTTTTTTTATTATTTCATTTTATTCTAATTTTTTTATTTTCATTTATTTTATTTTATTTTATTAATTCCATTTATTTTATTTTATTTTGTTAGCCGTTGTAGATCACCCATATAATCAAACCTTTATAATTTGCTAGGATATACCTTAGGTAATAGTATCTAGTATTTAGCTAAGCTTCGCACTACCAGTCTCTGTGGGATGATATTTCCGAACTCACCTTCGTATTACTTGAAGACCACGTGCACTTACGTGTAGATACCTTTTAGGGTCAACAAGTTTTTGGCGCCGTTGCCGGGGACTGGGTATAGATTTAGTTAATATTGGAGAATTTATGCTTAGGTATAATCTTAGCATGTACATACTTAGTTTGTAAATACTTAGAGCCTTAAAAGCCTTAGGTTAGATTTTCTCTTTTCTGTTCTTCTCTTTTATTTTCTTTCTAGACACACGCCATTAGGACTCTGTTGATATTGCATGCGTAGAGCCAAGAGCTGTGAATTTTTCCCCTTAGATCTTGAAATTGAGAAAACACTTAGGAAAATTAAAAGGGAATCCAGAAAACAAATTGCTCCGTTGCAATATCCAATGGCAGATAATAGAGAGCTTAGGACAATAGGGGATTACGCTGTCCCAACCATAGGGGGATATTACACTGGTATTAGGAGGCCAGCAATTCTTGCGAATAACTGTGAGATCAAGCCAGCCAACATTCAGATGATCCAGACATCGATGCAGTTCAGTGGGTTGCCGCATGATGATCCACATGCACACTTGGGCAATTTCCTTGAGATATATGACACCTTCAAGCACAATGGAGTCTCTGAAGATGCGATTAGGCTTAGGTTATTTCCCTTCTCTCTTAGGGATAGAGCGAAGAGTTGGTTAACCTCCTTACCCCTAGGATCTATCAGTACATGGGATGAGCTAGCCAAACAGTTCTTAACCAAATTCTTCCTTCCCTCCAAAATGGCCAAGCTAAGAAATGATATCTCTTCCTTCACCCAGTTTGATAGTGAGTCCTTATATGAAGCTTGGGAGAGATACAAGGACTTACTTAGGAAGTGTCCACACCATGGCCTACCCCTATGGCTACAGGTGCAGACCTTCTACAACGATCTAACTAGCCAGAATAGGACGATCATCGATGCTGTGGCAGGAGGAGCACTTATATGCAAGACGTAGGAGGAAGCCTATAATCTTTTGGACAAGATGGCCACTAATAATTATCAGTGGTCAGATGAGCGACATGCACCTAGGAAAATAGCTGGTATCTACAAGCTTGATACTCTTTCTACCTTGACTTCACAAATTACCACATTAACAAAGAAGGTAGAGTCCCTTAGTACCCAGTCCTCTACTAGCCCTAATCCTGTCCTTTCAGTACAGAATCCTTTCAATCTGTGTAATCTATGTGGTGGCACGCATTCGATAGATAAGTGCTCACTAAATTTAGAGTCCGTTCAGTATGTCGCCCCACCCCAGAGGCAGCAGAGCAACCCTTTTTCGAGCACTTATAATCCAGGGTGGAGGAATCACCCTAATTTCTCTTAGAGTCAAAATCAGGGGCAATCATCCACTTCCAAACCTTTAGGACCCCCAGGTTTTCAACCTCCACCCACTCATGTGCCACCACCCCAGCATGTACCACCTCATACTTCTCATCCACCTTATCAGTCTCACCATCAACCACCACCACCACTGCCTATTCGACCCCAGCACATTCCTGCACCTGCATCTAAGAAGAAACCCTCACTCGAGGAGATGTTTACGACTATCCTGCAAAATCAAGCTGCTTCCATCAAGAACTTCGAAGTCTAGGTTGGACAGATAGCTAATGCTCTCAACCAACGTCCATAAGGAACCCTTCCTAGTAACACTGAAGCTAATCCTGCACGAAGGGAAGGTAAAGAGCATGTTAAGGTAGTGACCTTAAGGAGTGGTAGAGAGTTAGTTGATTCACATGCTAGGTCTACTCTTGTTGAGCTTGTAGTGGCAGAGCCCCTAGGTTCTAGTGAGGCAGCTAGGAAAGAGCAGGTAAAGGATGATACAGTTGCAGGGAAGCTTCAGGCTGACACTTCTTCTTCTTCATCTTGTTCTTCACCCTCCAGTTCTGCACCTGTTAGCACTCCTCTTCCTTCTCTTGTTATGCCACCGATACCTTTTCCTCAGCGCTTTCAAAATCAAAGGTTAGATAAGTAATTCTCCAAATTCCTTGAGGTGTTTAAAAAGCTTCACATTAACATCCCATTTGCTGATGCTTTGGAGCAGATGCCTAGCTATGTGAAGTTCATGAAGGATATCCTTTCGAAGAAGCGGAGATTGGAGGATTATGAGACTGTGGCATTGACAGAGGGATGTAGTGCCATTATTCAGAGGAGATTACCCCCTAAGCTCAAAGATCCAGGTAGCTTTACCATTCCTTGTACCATAGGTGATCAGTTCTTTAGTAGAGCCTTATGTGATCTAGGAGCTAGTATTAACTTTATGCCATGGTCTATATACCAGAAGTTAGGAGTAGGTACTGCAGAGCCTACCACAGTGACCTTACAATTAGTAGACAGGTCCATTAAATATCCAAAAGGGGTCATTGAGGATGTCTTAGTGAAGGTGGATAAGTTTATCTTCCCTACTGATTTTATAGTGCTTGACATGGAGGAAGATAGGGAAGTTCCCATCATTCTAGGCAGACCTTTTCTAGCTACTGGTAGGACCTTATTGATGTGCAAAAGAGGGAGCTTACTATGAGAGTTCAAGATCAAGAGATTACATTTAATGTCTTTAAATCTATGAAATATCCTGATGACTCTCAAGATTATTTTCATATGGATGTAGTGGACAGAGACTTTATTAAGGAGTTTTCTAGATCACACCCTGTGAACCCTTTAGAGGCTTCCTTAGTTAAGTCTGTTCATTTAGAGGAGTATGAGGAGGAGGATGATGATGTAATTGAGGCTTTGTAATTATTAGAGGCTTCCCCACTGATGGAGTTAGCTCAATTTAAGGCTATTGACACAGCATCCTCCCTAGCTTTAGATGTCCACCCTTCCATTAGTGACCCTCCAGCTTTAGAGTTGAAACCTTTACCTCTACACCTTAGATATGCTTATCTAGGTGAGTCCTCTACTCCAACAGTCATTATTTCTGCTGCTCTCACTTCTGATCAGGAGGAAAAGTTGTTAAAGGTATTAAGAGAGCACCAGAAGGCCATAGGCTGGTACATTGCTTATATAAAGGGTATTAGTCCCTCAATCTGTATGCACAAGATACTTCTAGAGGAGGGGTATAAGTCTTCTGTAGAGCACCAGCGTAGGCTAAATCCAGTAATGAAAGAAGTGGTCAAGAAAGAGATAATTAAGTGGTTAGATGCAGGAATTATATACCCCATCTCAAACAATGCCTGGGTGAGTCCAATTTAGTGTGTCCCTAAAAAGGGAGGGATGACCGTTGTAGAGAATGAGAACAATGAACTCATCCCTCCTAGGACTGTCACTGGTTGGCGAGTATGTATGGATTATAGAAAGTTGAACAAAGCCACTAGAAAAGACCATTTCCCTTTACCTTTTATTGACTAGATGTTGGATAGGCTAACTGGTCATGAGTTTTATTGCTTGCTGGATGGATATTCAGGATACAATCAGATAGCTATAGCCCCAGAGGACCAAGAAAAGACCACCTTCACCTGTCCCTATGGGACCTTTGCTTTTAAGAGAATGCCATTTGGACTATGTAATGCACCTACTACTTTTCAGAGATGTATGATGGCTATTTTCTCTGATATGGTGAAGAATTTTCTTGAGGTTTTTATGGATGACTTTTCAGTATTTGCGGATAGCTTTGATCTCTGTTTACATAATCTTTCTTTGGTGTTGAAAAGGTGTGAAGAGACTAACCTAGTGCTTAATTGGGAGAAGTGCCATTTTATGGTAAAAGAAGGAATAGTGCTAGGGCATAAGATCTCTTTTAAGGGGATTGAGGTAGATAAAGCTAAGATTGAGGCCATTGAGAAACTACCTCCCCCTTCTTCGGTTAAGGGCATTCGAAGCTTCTTAGGACATGCAGGCTTCTATAGGAGATTCATTAATGTGAGATCCCCAATTTTCATGTATTCTTCCATGTATGTAAAGTATTCTAAGTAAATATGATAAAATGAATATGAAGTTGATGTGTAATTGAGGTATGAATAATGTATGGTTGATGTATGGAACATAGAAGAAATAATGAAGTTGAATGTCAATTAGTCAAATGAATTATGTTGATATCAGGAAAATAAATGGAATAGGAGAAAGAAGAAAATCAGAAGCATGATTGGTGATTAAATGGATGAGTCCTATGGAAGAAGAATTAAATGATAGTCAAATGGGTCAAAAAGGTCAAGGAAAAGCTTGGCTGAGATTGATAATGAGATAAAGAGACATTTAATGCCTCTTGCATGACTCACCCTCATCATCTCATCACCAACGTCAGCCACTCTTCTTCCCAGCCCTCCCTCTCGTGCCATTTCCAAGTTTCCAAGTTTCCATTCCAAGCTCCTTGCTAAACCACCTTACTCCCTCACCAATTCACTAAGTTCAATTAACGAAAAATAATCCTTGTCGTTAGACTAGGTGATATCCAAAGTTTGGTGGATTGATTTCAAGTATTGGAGGAGATCTCAACAATTAAAATTTTGATCTCTAGTGAAGGTAAGAGAAGAAGAGGATTCTTGCAATTTCGTGCATGATTTGGGGTTGTTTTAAGTCAGTATATTATGTGTATGATGATAAGTTAGAGGTTTAAATTGATGTGATGATTTCAGGTTAAAGAAGTGGAAAAGCTAGGGTTACGCGCTAAGTGATTTTGCGTTCTCGAGGAATCAAGGTAAGGAAATTATGTAACGGACGTAAGGCGGCTATGTCCGCATGTTTTATGATGCTTGCATGTGATTTGGAAAGAAGTACTAGTTGTTTCTTTGCAGGAAAATAACCATTTCGGACTTGTCTCCTAGTACCAATTAGGTTAGGAGCAGCCGACTGCCTTAAGTAGCAGCCGACTGCCTAGAGACAACCAAAACGTCGTTTTTCGAAAATCGATGCAAACCAGTCGACTGCTATGTAAGCCAGTCGACTGCTATTTATCCAGAAGCATTCTGTTTCAAACCAGTCGACTACTATATGGAACAGTCGACTGCTAATTGCTAAATTGCATTCTGTTTCAAAAACAGTCGACTGCCTATAGAACCAGTCGACTGCTAATTTTCCAGAAGCATTCTGTTTGAAAAACCAGTCGACTGCTATATGGACCAGTCGACTGCCCCCATGTATTTTCAAAAATGAAATTATCGAAATTTTAAATGAAATTAATTTCGATAAAAGGAATTATGAAGCAGCAGTCGACTGCCATATAAGACCAGTCGACTGCCATGTATGAAAAGATGTTTCAAAGCTTATTCAATGTAAACACAAAGGTGTTTTCTGAAAAGTATATTATAAATGTTTTGAGGCTATGGACTGCGTAATGATTATGCATTTCTGATGACTGAGAGACTCTGATCAAGTCCTCAGTAATATGTATGTTAAGTGAGGAACCCTAGTCCGGTCCTCAAGACTATAAGTGACACCTGACTAGTGCTCACTATGGTATTATTAAGGCAGGAGAGAATCCCTGACTTCTACATGGTATACCAATGTACTAATGCATGATTAGAGTCATATGAGTCATATGAATGGGAATGAACGGTTCATATGACGACTCAATCGCTTAAACATTGTACATAGTCTCCATCTATTCAAAGTACAAGATGTATGTATGAAGAACTGTATGATGTATGTTTTTAAAGTATGTTATGAAGTATGATGTTTTAAAGAAAGAAGTATGATGCATGTTGTATATGTATGCTATGTTTTAAAGGAAGCATACAAAGTATGATGGCCATGTCATTTGAAATAAATATGCATGGTTGCAAACGATGCATGAAAGATGTTTATAATGCATGCTTTATAATGCTTTACTTGACATTATAGAGCCAAGTAGGAAAAATGCATATAGAGGCATAGCACGCTCTTTTACATACTTTTCTTACTGAGCGTAAACTCACCCTTTTACGACCATTTTTCCTACAGATTTCCTGAAGTGAAATCCGCTCCGACTAGAGGAGCATTGTTTTTGAAGAATCGAAGTGTACCTTCTCGATACGCTTCCCAATTAGTATAGAAGGTATACTCATGTGTTTATGTATAATAAAGTTTAATTCAGCTACGGTACAGTACAAGTAGGAAATTGTGTATATAGGATATCGGGGATGTAAGATAAGATGATGTATGAGATCCTGTGAAAAATGGAATGATATATATATATATCATTTTTATGTTTATGGTAATTGAGTGAAAATTTTATAAGCTATTAAATAATTAGCTTAAGGATAAGAAGAGAAGGACACTGCACGAACTAAATCTAAATAAAGAAGGAAAAAGATAAGTGATAAGATGAAGTGACGGGGACGTCACAGAGTGGTATCAGAGCAGTTTAGATTGAGGTTTGTCAGTGTCAAGAAGCTAGAAATAGAGTATATTCCCCAATTGTACTGTACTTGTCTGAATCCAAATGTATAGTATAGCTATTTCTAGTTATACTAAAGAGCTCAATGATGATTATATTTACAGTATGAGCTCACGAAGAAGAGGTACAAGTAGAGGAAGAGGACGGGGTCGCACTGAAGAGCCCCCAGTTTCGTCTCCTCATCCATCTCCACCACATAGCCCAAACACAAGGCTAGCAAAAATGGAAAAGCATATGGAGAACATGGCCACGATGTTCAACCAGTTTATGTCTAATTTTCCGAATGTGGCCACAAACACTCAAGCAACTGCAACTGTTATTCCTCCTGCTGAAGTAACTCCACCAGTCCCAGTTACTGGAAGGCGGGATCCTAGAGCTTATTGCAGTGTGACATTGATTAAGGAATTCAAGAAGTTGGATCCGCCCAAGTTTAAGGGGGAAAGAGATCTATTGACCGCAGAGAATTGGATGAAAGCGGTCTTAAAGTCTTTTGAATATATGCCCTGCTCCGAAAGGGAGAAAGTAGGATTGGCTGCTTACCTATTAGTAGATGATGCTGAGTATTGGTGGCAAGCCACTCGGACCGTGTTAGAGGCCCGATATGATGAGATCACGTGGGATAGATTTGTAGAAGCTTTCCATGAGCAGTACATCCCATGCACTGATCGGAATAGATTGAAGATTGAGTTTCTCAGCTTGACTCAAGGTACGATGACGGTGAATCAGTATGAATCGAAGTTTATTACCTTGAGTAGATTTGATCCAGAGGTCCTCAGAGATGAAGGGCATAAGATATACAGGTTCATCGAGGGATTGAAGTCCCCGATTAGATCTAAATTGTATCCGATGGATATCACCACCTATGGAGAAGCTGTCCGTAAGGCTCAGTTGTGTGAGCAGGACTATGATTTGCATCATGCTGACTTCCGAGCCAAGGGTAAGGGCAAGGAACCGATGAAGCGGAAGTCGGATGAGAAAGCTTCGAGTGATAGGTATCCATTTCGGAGAAGTAGACGATCCGAAGGAGTTTCGATAGGTAAGTAAAGTCTAGAAAGATGATCTTTAAATTAATTTAATGGTTATATGGAATCGTATTGAAATTGGAGTTATGATAATGATATAGGTACTCCTAAAGCTACGGGGATCAAGATAAGTGATGAGCGATCCCGAAATCAAGTTGGAAGTACCGCTAGCTCGCAAAAGAGTACAATGCAAAGATGTGAGCAGTGCGGGAAATTTCACGGATCACAGCCATGTCGCTTGGCGAGTGGCGCTTGCTTTAGATGTGGGGAGAAAGGGCACATGATTAAGGATTGCCCTCAGAGAGATCCGAAGATGCCTGAGGAATCAGATAAGACCCCTAAACCGCAACCTAAGGCCACTGCTGCCGAGAAGGGGAAGAAAGCTGTGACCCAAGGACGAGTGTTTGCCATCGACGAAGAGTCTACCGATGCCTCGTCCAAAGTGATTAAAGGTACAATTTACCTATTTGATATGAATGTCATGGCATTGTTTGATCCAGGCTCTACGCATTCTTTTGTGTCTCCTAAGTTTGCCGTGAAAATACCTGTTGAGCCTGAGACTTTAGGACACTTATTAAGGATAAGCACACCTTTTAAGGAATCACAAATGACAGAGTTAGTGTATAGAAATTGTAAGCTACGGGTAGGAGAAAGAGAATCTAAGGCTGACCTAATCCTACTGAATATGTATGGGTTTGATGTTATTTTGGGTATGGATTGGTTAGCTAATAATCATGTCATAGTGGACTGTTATGCTAAGAGCGTAACATTCTCTTCACCTGTTAGCTATGTTGTAAATTTTGCAAATAATTAATATAAAAGCATGTTTGATCTTAATTGTTTGCAAAGAAAATGATGAATAATATGTATGATGATGTGAAGGATTTATTGCCTATGTGGAGGACGTAGATCAGAAACGTCCCGGACTCAAGGATATTCCTGTAGTCCAAGATTTTCCAGAAGTATTTCCGGATGATCTTCCAGGACTTCCTCCGGATAGGGAAGTGGAGTTCACTATTGATTTGGTGCTGGGGACTGAGCCTATATCAAGAGCTCCTTACCGGATGGCTTTGGTAGAATTGGAAGAACTTAAGAAGCAGCTTCAGGAGTTGCTAGACAAGGGATTCATACGACCCAGCGTATCCCCTTGGGGTGCTCCTGTGCTTTTTGTCAAGAAGAAGGACGGTAGTATGAGGTTATGTATTGACTACCGGTGGCTGAACAAAGTGACAATCAAGAATAAGTACCCTCTTCCTAGAATTGACGACCTCTTTGATCAGCTTAAGGGTGCACAAGTCTTTTCCAAGATAGACTTGAGATCAGGATATCACCAGTTGAAGATTCGAGATGAAGATATCCCTAAGACTGCATTCAGGACGCGATATGGCCATTATGAATTTTTGGTGATGCCGTTTGGTCTGACCAATGCACCCGCAGCCTTCATGAATTTGATGAATGATGTATTTAAGCAGTACCTAGACCAGTTTGTCATTGTCTTCATCGATGACATTTTGGTGTACTCGAGGTCATGGGAAGAGCATGAGCAGCATTTAAAGATAGTTTTGCAAACCCTCAAGGATAGAGGATTGTATGCCAAGCTAAGTAAATGTGAGTTTTGGCTCAATTATATCTCCTTTTTAGGTCATGTGATCAGTAAAGATGGAGTCTCGGTTGATCCATCGAAGATTGAAGCGGTGGTTCAATGGGAAAGACCGAAGACTGTGACGGAGATTAGGAGTTTCTTGGGTTTAGCTGGCTACTATAGAAGGTTTGTAGAAGGTTTCTCGAAGCTAGCTGCTCCACTGACGCGCTTGACGCGCAAGGAAGTGAAGTATGAATGGAATGAAGCCTGTGAAAGTAGCTTTCAAGAGTTGAAGCGCAGGCTAACGACTGCACCGATCCTTACCATCCCTAGTGGTTCAGGTGGATTTGCGGTGTATAGTGATGCCTCAGGGCAAGGTTTGGGATGTGTGTTGATGCAGCACGGTAAGGTAGTGGCATATGGTTCCAGACAATTGAAGGACCATGAGAAGAACTACCCGACTCATGATTTGGAGTTGGCTGCAGTAGTGTTTGCCCTGAAAATATGGAGGCATTATTTATATGGTGAGAGATTTCAGATTTTTACGGATCATAAAAGTCTGAAATACTTGTTCTCTCAAAGAGAATTGAATATGAGGCAAAGAAGATGGCTCGAGCTTCTAAAGGATTACGATTGTGAGATCTTGTACCACCCGGGGAAAGCCAATGTGGTGGCGGATGCTCTGAGCCGGAAGCATGTAAGTATGGTGTCTTATATGATGATAAAAGAGCATGAACTAATTGAGCAATTCGCAAGCCTCAATCTTGATGTAAGACCTAATGAGCAGTTTGGAATGACGGCTAGTTTGAGGATTGAGCCAAACTTGATAGAAAGAATCCGAAGTGCTCAAAAGAAAGATGATAAACGCATTGAGGCTATGAATCAGATGCAGCCAGGTATGATCTCAGAGTTCAATCTTGGTAGTGATGGAATTTTGAGGTTCAGGAGTCGTATATGTGTCCCACATGATGATGAATTGAAGAAGTTGATCTTGACTGAAGCACATGCCACTAAGTACACGTTGCACCCAGGAAGTACGAAGATGTATCATAATCTTCGCAAGGTGTATTGGTGGAATGGCATGAAGAGAGACATAGCGGATTTTGTAGCAAAATGTCTCACATGTCAACAGGTCAAGGTAGAGCACCAAAAGCCAGCAGGATTACTGCACCCTCTGCCTATACCTATGTGGAAGTGGGAACACATTACGATGGATTTTATTATGGGGTTGCCCAGAACCAAGAAAAATCATGATGGTATTTGGGTGATTGTCGATAGATTGACAAAATCAGCTCACTTCCTACCTATGAAGTCAACTGATACACTCAATGCTTTGGCAGATATGTATGTAAAAGATGTTGTAAGACTACACGGTGTTCCAGTGAGCATCACTTCTGATAGAGATTCCAGGTTTACTTCCCATTTCTAGGAGCATTTTCAAGAAGCCATGGGATCTAAGTTAAGTTTTAGCACAGCTTTTCATCCGCAGACTGATGGACAGTCCGAGCGCACGATTCAGACGCTCGAGGATATGTTGAGGGCTTGTGCTATGGACTTTAAAGGCTCCTGGGATGACCATCTGCCATTGGCTGAATTTGCATACAATAATAACTATCATGCAAGTATCGGGATGGCACCATATGAAGCTTTATATGGAAGAAGGTGTCGATCTCCGATTGGGTGGGAAGAAGTGGGCGAACGTAAGTTATTGGCTCCAGATCTAGTCGAGCAAGCATCAGAAGATGTTAAGTTGATTTGTCAGAGGCTTAAGACAGCTCAAAGTAGACAAAAGAGCTATGCAGATGCTCGACGGAGGCCACTTGAGTTCATGGTTGGAGATTATGTATTCTTGAAGGTTTCTCCATCCAAGGGAATTATGAGATTTGGTCGGCGAGGTAAGCTGAGTCCTCGTTACATCGGTCCATTTGAGGTCTTAGATCGAATAGGCGATGTTGCCTATAGATTGGCATTGCCTCCGGAGCTATCGGGAGTGCATAATGTGTTTCATGTATCGATGCTTCGGAAGTATAATCCGGATCCGACGCATGTTATTGAATATGAACCCTTGGAGATAAGGGAAGATATGAGTTATGTAGAGAAGCCGATTCGGATTTTAGACAGAAAAGAGAAAGTTTTGAGGTCTAAGACGATCCCATTAGTGAAAGTTTTATGGCAATACCATACGATGGAAGAAGCAACATGGGAGCTAGAGAGCTTAATGAAGGAAAGATATCCAGAGTTGTTTACATGACAAGCTAAGGCAAATTTGGAGGACCAAATTTTCTAAGGTGGGGAGGATGTGAGATCCCCAATTTTCATGTATTCTTCCATGTATGTAAAGTATTCTAAGTAAATATGATAAAATGAATATGAAGTTGATGTGTAATTGAGGTATGAATAATGTATGGTTGATGTATGGAACATAGAAGAAATAATGAAGTTGAATGTCAATTAGTCAAATGAATTATGTTGATATCAGGAAAATAAATGGAATAGGAGAAAGAAGAAAATCAGAAGCATGATTGGTGATTAAATGGATGAGTCCTATGGAAGAAGAATTAAATGATAGTCAAATGGGTCAAAAAGGTCAAGGAAAAGCTTGGCTGAGATTGATAATGAGATAAAGAGACATTTAATGCCTCTTGCATGACTCACCCTCATCATCTCATCACCAACGTCAGCCACTCTTCTTCCCAGCCCTCCCTCTCGTGCCATTTCCAAGTTTCCAAGTTTCCATTCCAAGCTCCTTGCTAAACCACCTTACTCCCTCACCAATTCACTAAGTTCAATTAACGAAAAATAATCCTTGTCGTTAGACTAGGTGATATCCAAAGTTTGGTGGATTGATTTCAAGTATTGGAGGAGATCTCAACAATTAAAATTTTGATCTCTAGTGAAGGTAAGAGAAGAAGAGGATTCTTGCAATTTCGTGCATGATTTGGGGTTGTTTTAAGTCAGTATATTATGTGTATGATGATAAGTTAGAGGTTTAAATTGATGTGATGATTTCAGGTTAAAGAAGTGGAAAAGCTAGGGTTACGCGCTAAGTGATTTTGCGTTCTCGAGGAATCAAGGTAAGGAAATTATGTAACGGACGTAAGGCGGCTATGTCCGCATGTTTTATGATGCTTGCATGTGATTTGGAAAGAAGTACTAGTTGTTTCTTTGCAGGAAAATAACCATTTCGGACTTGTCTCCTAGTACCAATTAGGTTAGGAGCAGCCGACTGCCTTAAGTAGCAGCCGACTGCCTAGAGACAACCAAAACGCCGTTTTCCGAAAACCGATGCAAACCAGTCGACTGCTATGTAAGCCAGTCGACTGCTATTTATCCAGAAGCATTCTGTTTCAAACCAGTCGACTGCTATATGGAACAGTCGACTGCTAATTGCTAAATTGCATTCTGTTTCAAAAACAGTCGACTGCCTATAGAACCAGTCGACTGCTAATTTTCCAGAAGCATTCTGTTTGAAAAACCAGTCGACTGCTATATGGACCAGTCGACTGCCCCCATGTATTTTCAAAAATGAAATTATCGAAATTTTAAATGAAATTAATTTCGATAAAAGGAATTATGAAGCAGTAGTCGACTGCCATATAAGACCAGTCGACTGCCATGTATGAAAAGATGTTTCAAAGCTTATTCAATGTAAACACAAAGGTGTTTTCTGAAAAGTATATTATAAATGTTTTGAGGCTATGGACTGCGTAATGATTATGCATTTCTGATGACTGAGAGACTCTGATCAAGTCCTCAGTAATATGTATGTTAAGTGAGGAACCCTAGTCCGGTCCTCAAGACTATAAGTGACACCTGACTAGTGCTCACTATGGTATTATTAAGGCAGGAGAGAATCCCTGACTTCTACATGGTATACCAATGTACAAATGCATGATTAGAGTCATATGAGTCATATGAATGGGAATGAACGGTTCATATGACGACTCAATCGCTTAAACATTGTACATAGTCTCCATCTATTCAAAGTACAAGATGTATGTATAAAGAACTGTATGATGTATGTTTTTAAAGTATGTTATGAAGTATGATGTTTTAAAGAAAGAAGTATGATGCATGTTGTATATGTATGCTATGTTTTAAAGGAAGCATACAAAGTATGATGGCCATGTCATTTGAAATAAATATGCATGGTTGCAAACGATGCATGAAAGATGTTTATAATGCATGCTTTATAATGCTTTACATGACATTATAGAGCCAAGTAGGAAAAATGCATATAGAGGCATAGCACGCTCTTTTACATACTTTTCTTACTGAGCGTAAACTCACCCTTTTACGACCATTTTTCCTACAGATTTCCTGAAGTGAAATCCACTCCGACTAGAGGAGCATTGTTTTTGAAGAATCGAAGTGTACCTTCTCGATACGCTTCCCAATTAGTATAGAAGGTATACTCATGTGTTTATGTATAATAAAGTTTAATTCAGCTACGGTACAGTACAAGTAGGAAATTGTGTATATAGGATATCGGGGATGTAAGATAAGATGATGTATGAGATCCTGTGGAAAATGGAATGATATGTATATATATCATTTTTATGTTTATGGTAATTGAGTGAAAATTTTATAAGCTATTAAATAATTAGCTTAAGGATAAGAAGAGAAGGACACTGCACGAACTAAATCTAAATAAAGAAGGAAAAAGATAAGTGATAAGATGAAGTGACGGGGACGTCACAATTAAAGACTTCTCTCAAATCTCTAAGCCTTTATGTAATCTTCTTGAGAAGGATGGAAAGTTTAATTTTGATGAGCATTGTTTAGAGGCATTTAAGACCTTAAAAGAAAAGTTAGTGACTGCCCCAGTTATTATCGCTCTAGATTGGAATCTTTCATTTGAGCTTATGTGTGATGCAAGCGATTATGTTGTGGGTGTAGTCCTTGGATAGAGGAAAGGAAAGATCTTCCATGCCATCTATTATGCAAGTAAGACTCTGACAGATGCTCAATTAAACTATGCTACCACTGAGAAGGAGTTGCTAGCAGTAGTGTTTGCATTCGATAAGTTTCGCTCCTATCTCATAGGGACTAAAGTGGTGGTATACACTGATCACTCTGCTATTAAATACCTTATTGCTAAGAAAGATGCTAAGCCTAGGTTGATTAGGTGGATCCTCCTTCTTCAGGAGTTTAACCTAGAGATTAGGGATAGGAAAGGCACAAAAAATCAGGTGGCTGATCATCTTTCAAGGTTAGAGAGTAGAGTAGTGAAGGATAAGACAAAGATTAATGAATCCTTCCCAGATGAGCAGTTATTTGTTTATGGTCATTTGAGTTTACCATGGTATGCTGACTACGTTAATTTCCTGGTTAGTAATGTGTTACCACCTGATTTGTCTACCCAACAAAAGAAGAAGTTTTTGAATGAGGTCAAGAGTTATGTTTGGGATGAGCCTTATCTCTACAAGCAGTGTAAAGATCACATTTTAAGGAGGTGTGTCGCTAGTGAGGAGATAGAGAGTATACTTAGACATTGTCATTCTTCTGAGTATGGGGGACATTTTGGTGGTAGTAGGATAGCTGCTAAGGTACTTCAGTGTGGATACTACTGGCCTACCCTATTTAAGAATGCCCACTTATTTGCTTCAAGGTGTGATAGGTGTCAGAGGATAGGCAATATATCTAGAAGAAATGAGATGCCTTCGACAAACATTTTAAAAGTGGAACTATTTGACGTATGGGGCATTGACTTTATGGGACCCTTTATTCCTTCTTATGGGAATCTGTACATTCTACTGGCAGTAGATTATGTTTCTAAGTGGGTTGAAGCAATAGCAACACCTACTAATGATTCTCGGGCAGTGATGAAGTTTCTTAGGAAAAATATCTTTTCTAGATTTGGTACACCTAGGGCAATCATTAGTGATGAAGGATCCCATTTTTGCAATAGAACTCTAGAGGCACTTTTAAAGAAGTATGGGGTCAAGCATAAGGTAGCTACTGCTTATCACCCTCAGGCTAGTGGCCAAGCAGAGATTTCCAATAGGGAGATTAAGGGAATTTTGGAAAAGACTGTGAATCCCAATAGGAAAGATTGGTCTCTTAGGCTAGACGATGCATTATGGGCCTATACGACTGCATTCAAAACACCTATAGGGATGTCACCATATAAATTGGTCTATGGAAAGGCTTGCCATTTACCTGTAGAGTTAGAACATAAAGCTTACTGGGCTATTAAGAACCTGAACTTTGATCTTAAAGTAGCTGGTGAGAAGAGGCTACTGCAGTTAAATGAGTTAGATGAATTCAGGTTACAAGCATATGAGAATGCCAAGCTCTATAAGGAAAAGACTAAGCTGTGGCATGATAGAAAGCTCAAGGAGAAACACTTCGAGCCAGGGCAGCAGGTTCTGTTATTTAATTCATGCTTGAAGTTGTTTCCAGGCAAGCTTAAGTCTAGGTGGTCATGGCCTTTCACCATTACACAAGTCTTTCCACATGGGGCAGTAGAGATTATGGATGAGACCATTAGGCAGCCCTCTAAAGTTAATGGGCAGAGGCTGAAGTTGTATTTTGGGGGAGGATATAATAGGCAAGATTCGGTCACTGTATTAGCTGATCCTAGTCCCCCTACTATAGCTCCAGATCCAGATTGATGCAGAGTGATTGAAAGTCTTGCTGAGGACTATAAACTCAGCCCAGCTTCATTTTTTCATTGTTATTTTCTTTTCTTTTGTACAGTTCTTTTTTCTATTTGATGCTTGCTTCTCTTTGTTCTGCTTTTGTAGGTACCTTTTGTAGCAGCATCCCTTTTCGAGCTTCACAGTGATTATCCGTAGGATGTTGGGGAGTTTCCTATTCTATGCTTCATTTCTTTATTTTATCTGCACATTGAGGACACTATGCACTTTAAGTTTGGGAGAGGGGATTAACTTGAGCATTTTAAAAAATTTTTGTGAAAAATTGAAAAATCTTTCAAATTTTTTGAAAATTGGGCTTTAATGAATTGTTTTGAGATGATTTGAGTACTTAGCATGTTATTTTCTCATAATCCTATGATATTACCCCTTGATTTGGTCTAATTCTGATTGACTAAGAAGCATGATTGTGGTGAAAGCATGAAGTTGAATTCTTGAATTTGTATTGATTTTGATTGTGATATCCTCACTTTTATGCACATGTCATAATCATGGAATTGTATAAATATTTAGAGAAGGCTTATGTGGACATAGGAGCGCATTGGTTCATTTGATTTTGTGTATCATATTCTAGAATTTGCTTGATCTTCTCTTAAGGCAAAATTATTTGATCACACTTGATTAGGAAAGTGATTTAGGCCATCCTTGGATCGTTTGAGCCTTTCTATCTAACCTTGTACATATTTTATCCTTAGTCACCCCTTTGAGCCAAATTAGCTTTTCTCTGTTTATACACCTACAAGTTGATTTCCTTTAGCCAAATGAATACACTTTCCTATCCCTTACCCCAAAAGCATGTGTTTTACTAGGATATATCATGAGCTATGTACATATTTGCGTAGATGGATAGGACATATATATATATAATTTTAAAAAAAAAAGAAGAAAGAAAAAAAAATAGAAAAATGGAAAATTCAAAAAAAAAAAGAAGAAAAAGAAAAAGAAAATAAAGTGTATAGCAAAGGAAGTAAGTTTGGAGGGGTTGGTTAGAGCTCTAAACATCATAGATCCTAGTGAGCAATGCATGATTAGGGGTTGAGCCTAAATTTCCTTTATCATACCTTAGCCCTAGCCTTACATTACAAGCTTAATAAAGACCTATTGATTCTTGGTTAAGTGTGACTACATTAGTGGAGAGAGAAGTGAAAGACAAACATATGGAAGTGATCACTTGTCATTGACTTTGCATCTTTATGTTTGCATAAACTAATCCGAATTGTGTACTTTGAAATGAGTTTGACATTACACACACAAAAGGATTCCAATTTGGGTTAAGACTTATGATTGAATGATACCTAGTGTTTGATCAATGATTGTAAGTCTTTGAGATTGGAATTTGTACTTTATTTTTTAGGATGATTGAGAAAATAAAATATTCTTCGTACTTGTCATTTCCTACTTATGTTTTGTTTCGCTTGAAGACAAGCAAAAGCTCAAGTGTGGAGGTGTGATAACTCTATGAAAATAGAGTTATTTTAGTATTTTATTGATTAATAATTATTTAATTCCCCCATTATTTTATTAATTATTCCTCTAATTTTATTAAATTCGTCACATTTTGCAGAAAAATAAATTCTAGATGAATTTCACTCTTTTCGGTAGAAATACACTGAAAATGGGCAAGAAATAAGACTAAACCACTACAAGACAAAGGAGCATGACTCTTCACTTTCTCTCTCATCTTTTGATATCTAGCATGCCACATGTCATCATCTTACTCACTCTTAATGGATAAAAACAAAAGACACATGCCAACACATTGAGGATACATGCCCTTGCCACTTTGCTTGCTTATGTGGACTAGAGGAAAAAAACGAAGGTGCTAGAAAGGGAGAGGTGTCTATGGCTGATGTGGGCACTTAAATGACATGAAAATATCTAGTTTGAAGAGCCAAGGACATGAAGACAAGTGACAATTAATGCCAACTCATCTAGGATAGGAAATTATCATTGTACCCCTAGGTTAAGTGACTATATAAGCAACTTTATGAGACCTAACCTAAGAGGGGCTGCCTAGGGTTTAATTTTATTTACTTTCCAGCATTTCTTTTATGTCTTGAGAAGTTTATAAGCAGCCACCTTTTTTTCACGTTTTGAAGTTCTTTTCCTTTTTTTTTTATATGCAAGTTCACTTTATTGATATTTCCTTTAAGTTTTGTCAAGTTTCTATCAAGCTCTCTTCTAGTCTTAGCATTCATTTATATTTCTCGCAATGATATATTCCTCTACCCCTTTCTTTTTGTTATATTTTGGTTCTTGATGAGGTTCTATGAGAATGGGAATTTAAAAGGTTGAAACAATACCTCCATAGTTCTTGTTCTTGAACTTTGTCTACACTTTTCCTTAGTGATATTTTATTTACTGTTTTCCAGCATTTTTTTTTTGTAGTTTATAAATTTTTCTTTACTGTTTCGTATGTCTACTTTAATGTTATATTTTTGGTTTTAAGTGTTTCTTTTAAAAGAAAATACAAAAAAAAAATCTGACAATGCAGTAGTGCAGTGAGGTTGGCGTCAATGGCCTCTCTTGGTTTATTATCTGTTTTCACCTTTGTCAGCTCCTTTTGTTTCGATTTTGAGTGAGTTTTGGCTACTGTTTTGGAGCATGTTCATGGTCTTTTAAGTGTCCAGTGGTTTAGCAATCATTTCATTAGTTTAGGGATCATGTTTATTAAGTATTTGTTGAATGTCGTAGGTTAGCATATTTAATGTCCTGTAATTGGTTTTTCTGCTCAGTGTTTGGCGTAACTAGTAGGATATTTTAGGGTCTGTTTTTAAGTTGTTTTCAGTGCATTTCCAGTAGCTTTTTGTCATATTAGGGTCATATTATTTTTAGGAAATTTTTAGAATTTAATTGGCATAGTATACTTAGTCATTTCTTCCCATGCATTCATGTTATTTGAAATTTCCTGATCAGTTTTGTGAAATCTGTTTGGTAAGTTTCCATGGCTGTGTCGGACTAGATTAGGCTACATTTTATTAAGGTTAAGTTAGGTTTAGGTCATATAAATTGGGGATAATTTTGGGGGATTGTTTAGATAGCATTAGATAGCATTTTTCCTAAATTTCTTTAGCATTTTACTGCATTATTTTAGGTCAGCATTTTGCATTAGTTTTAGGGGGTTTTAGGTTCTGTTTTAAGTCCTTCTTAATGTCATTTAGTGAGTCTTTAGGTACATTAAAGTTTCATGCATTTAAAGTTAGAGTTTATTAGGTGTTTGATTAAATTACATGTAGCATTTAATTAGTTGTTTCATGCAAATTCTGTTTAGGCGTGAATTATAGTCTTTTAGGTTCTGTTTTTTTGTCTCATTTTAAATGTCATTTAAGTGTCTTAAGTTCATATTAGGTCTATATATTAATTAGGTGAATTTAGGAGTTACATTTGATTAGTCTTATTAGCATTTACATAGCCATTTCAATCATTCAAATTACATTTTCCTGATCAGTTTTTTTTAAGTTGCTGTTTGAGTTTATAGATGTTGTTTGGTCATTAATTTAGGTTCATTTCAGTAGTTTTAATGCATGTAATTGATAAGAATTCATATTAGCATTCTTAGGAAGCATTAGTGTAATTTTCTAGCATTTTGCATAGCATTTTTAATTTTCATATAGCATTAGGCGTCCTTAGTCTAGGTCACTGTCCAGAATTTTATATTTGCTGTTTTTGGTGTCATTTAAGTCATGTTCAATTAATTTTAAGTCATTTTAGGTTCATTTATTTAGTGATTTAAGTGTAGGTTAAGTTAGATTAATTTTCATGAGCATTTAGATACATTTTTAGATTAGTTTTGCATTAAATTTCAAATCTGTCCATCACAATTATTACTAATTTGCATTTTTGTTTCTTTTCTTTTACAGTTATTTTGTTTTCATCATTTCCACTGTAAGTATCTCTTATTTTTTTATTATTTCATTTTATTTTAATTTTGTTATTTTCATTTATTTTATTTTATTTTATTAATTCCATTTATTTTATTTTATTTTGTTAGCCATTGTAGATCACCCATATAATCAAACCTTTATAATTTGCTAGGATATACCTTAGGTAATAGTATCTAGTATTTAGCTAAGCTTCGCACTACCAGTCTCTGTGGGACGATATTTCCGGACTCACCTCCGTATTACTTGAAGACCACGTGCACTTGCGTGTAGATACCTTTTAGGGTCGACATCCACGTGTCCGATGGTGTGAACGAGCGTGTGGATCTCACGCGCCCGATGGTGGAAATGCAGGCGCGTGAGATCCACGCGCCAGATAGTAAAAATGCGAGCGTGTGGATATCACGCGCCCACTCCTTAGTACAGTGTAGACGCACTGTTAAAAAAAAATTTTTTTTAAAAGGAGAAACCCTTTTGGGCCTCGGGTTTTGGGCCACTGTTTGAGCCCTTTTTGGGTTAGTTTTGAGCCATATAATTTATGGGTTTTTTCTTTTATTTTGGGCTGGATTGTTTAATTATTTAGGCATATGGATTAAATAAAAAGCCATTTGGTTTATTTTATTTTAGGTCTTAAGGATTTATTTAATTTAAGTAATTTAAATTATTTAATTTATGCCAAATAATTATATTTTTGATAGTTTTATATCAAATTGTCAGTTCTGTAATTTTCATAATTTTATGAATAATTAAATCATTTTCACAAAATTAATATAATTATGAAAACTTCTCATTATTTGGATTTTATGAGGATCTTTCATAAATTTGGAATTTTTATAAATGCTGTAATTTTAAATTGAATAATTTTGTGAAAATTATTATAAAATTATGATTAAGTTATGAAAATTTGATTTGAATGTGTATATGTGCTCATTTTGAATATGTATAATTTTGTTATTTTTATACTAGAAGCACATGTAGCTAAGTTATTCATATTATTTGGAATTAAAATTGCCTTGTGTTAATTGCAATTTTTAAAATATGAATAAACTTAGAATTTTACCAATATGTCTAAGTGATTTATAATTTATTTAATTAGGGCTTAGCCACAGCAACCTTAATTAAGTAAAATTATATTTCTAAAAATCACATTATGGTATTAGACATAAATTGTGATTAGTTATAAGGTTATGGTAAATTTTATCCCATAGGAATTGTTATCATAATTTTATAACTAATTAGGATAAAATATCAAATTAGTTTCTTAATTTACCCATAGGAATTAGGAAATGATATAATTTGATAGTTTTATCATTATGATATGAATCTATTAGAATTAGAACTTTAGCCCACAGACAAGTTTTATGTCTGAGATTCATTAATAAAATATGTTTACATTGGTAAACATAATTAAGTTTGCCTCAAAAATTCTAGATACATAAGCATGTTTATTTTCTGTATGCAGTATTTCCTCAGGCTAGTATTAACCTGAAAGTTCCTGAGCTAAATGGAGAACTACAAGGTTTGGAAGGAGAGAGTTCTCCTCCAATTAGGGTGCATGGATATAGACTATGCTATAAGGAAAGACGAGCCCGTATTGACAGAGACCAGCACTCCTGCTCAAGTAGCTTTACATGAACACTGGGAGTGATCCAATTGCCATAGTATCATGTATATTAAGACAAAGATATCTGCTGGGATACGTGGTTCTGTTGAACAGCATACCAACGTTAGGACCTTACTGAAGGCCATAGATGATCAGTTTGTCACTTTAGACAAAGTGTTGGCCAGCACCCTAATAATGAAGTTCTCATCAATGAGGCTCACTAGTGTCAAAGGAGTGCACGAGCACATAATGGCCATGAGAGATATAGCGACCCAACTCAAGAAGCTAGAGGTGGAGATGTCTGAATCTTTTCTTGTGCAGTATATATTGAACACTCTACCAAAGCAGTACGGACCATTCAAGATATCCTACAACACACATAAGGATAAGTGGACCATCAATGAATTGATAACCATGTGTGTTCAAGAGGAGGGAAGGCTGCTTATGTAATCCGGTGAAAGTGCATTTTTTGCAAGCCAAGGAAAAACCAAAGATCGAGCCAAGAACAAGGGAAAAGGGAAAATCCCTGCCCAAACTGACATTAAGAAAGAGTCCAAGTGTTTTTTCTGTAAAAAAAAAGAAACACATGAAGAAGGACTGTGCCAAGCTTCAGCAGTGGCTCGTTACGAAAGGTAATCCACTCTCATATGTTTGTTTTGAATCAAATATGGTTGAGGTTAATCATAACACATGGTGGATTGATTCTGGATCTACAATTCACATTTCGACTTCTTTACAGGGTATGACAAACCTAAGGAAGCCAGTGGGAAATGAGGAGAGCATCTATTTAGAAAACAAGATGCGCTCGTGTGTTGAAGGCATTGGAACATGCACTTTAGTTCTTAGGAGTGGTTTTGTTTTGCAATTGGAAAAGACCTTTTATATTCTTAGTTTCTCGAGAAATTTAATCTCTGTTTCTAGGCTGGTACCTTATGGATATTCCTTTCAATTTTCAAATAAATCAGTATTGATATATTTTAAGTCTGATATTGTTGGGAATGGTACTTTATGTGATGGTCTTTTCTCTATTGATTTGCAAAATGACACTACTCATAACGCCTTGCATGTTCAAACTGGCACTAAAAGATGTGTTATGAATGAGGACTCCTCCACGTTATGGCACCGGAGATTAGGTCATATCTTCATAAATAGAATTAAGAGATTGGTAAATGACGGAATACTTAGTACTCTCGATTTTACTGATTTCGACACTTGTGTGGATTGTATTAAGGGTAAGCAAACCCACAAGTCTAAGAAAGGTGCCAATAGGAGTTCAACCACATTAGAGATCATACATTCTGACATATGTTGTTCAGACATTGATGCATATGGCCAGAAATACTTCATCACCTTTATTGATGATTACTCGAGGTTTATGTATCTCTACATGCTTCATAACAAGAACGAAGCATTAGACGCCTTTAAAATCTTTAAGGCTGAAGTAGAGAAACAATGTGGAAAACCCATAAAGATAGTAAGAACCGATAGAGGTTGGGAGTATTACGGTAGATACACTGAAGATGGACAAGAACCTGGACCATTTGAGAAGTTCCTTCAAGAAAATGGAATTATTGCCCAATATACCATGCCTGGTTCACCGGATCAGAATGGTGTTGCAAAAAGAAAGAACCGAACTTTGATGGAATGGTGCGTAGTATGCTTAGCAACTCGAAGTTGCCTAAGTCCTTTTGGATTGAAGCTCTTAAAACGGCAGCTTATATATTGAACCGGGTTTCAACCAAGGCTGTTCCAAAGACACCTTTTGAATTATTCAAAAGTTGGAAACCGAGTTTGCGTCATATGCGCGTTTGGGGATGCCCTTCTGAGATAAGAGTTTACAACCCACAGGAAAAGAAACTGGATCCTAGAACCATAAGTGGGTATTTCATTGGATATGCCGAACGGTCCAAATGCTACAGATTCTATTGTCCATCTCATAGCACTAGAATTGTGGAATCAAGGAACGCCAAGTTTCTTGAAAATGACTTAGTGGGAGCGATCAATCTCAAGAACTAGTTTCTGTGAGAGATCAACCCTTTAACTCGAGTCAAGGATTGGTTATCATGAACAATGTCCCTTCAGTGCAGTTGGACATTGAACAACCAATCATTGAAGATCCACAAGTAGTTGATAACTTACCAGTAGACAAGGCTCCTCTAGATACACTAGAATTGAGTGAGCAACCAGTTGAACAACATGATCTTTCGGAGAATGTTGAACCAACATTAAGAACGTCTACTAGGGAAAGGAAATAAGCTATTCCTAGTGATTACATTGTGTATCTACAAGAGTATGATTTCAATATTGGGCCCGTTAATGATCCAGAGACATTTTCACAAGCCATGAACAGTAAAGAATCAAAACTTTGGTTCGATGCTATGAAGGATGAGATGGATTCGATGGCATCTAATGGAGTATGGGATCTTGTCGAGTTGCCTAATGGGGCCAGGGCTATAGGCTGTAAATTGGTCTTTAAGACCAAGACTGACTCATTAGGCAACATTGAATGTTATAAGGCAAGACTCGTAGCCAAAGGATTCACTCAAAAGGAGGGAATCGATTACAAGGAGACCTTCTCTCCTGTATCTAAGAAAGATTCTCTCTGCATCATAATGGCGCTTGTTGCACATTTTGACTTAGAGTTGCAACAAATGGATGTGAAAACGGCATTTCTCAATGGTGATATAGAGGAAGAGGTTTACATGAAATAACCTGAAGGTTTTTCCTCTAGTAATGGTGAGCATTTGGTCTGTAAGCTCAAGAAATCCATATATGGGTTGAAACAAGCTTCCCGCCAATGGTATCTAAAATTCCATGAAGTCATCTCTTCATTTGGTTTTGTTGAGAACATCATGGATCAATGTATATACTAGAAGGTCAATGGGAGTAAGATTTGTTTCCTTGTGCTATATGTGGATGATATTTTGCTTGCAACCAATGATAAGGGGATGCTACATGAAGTGAAACAATTTCTTTCTGAGAACTTTGATATGAAGGATATGGGTGATGCATCTTATGTCATTGGCATTAAGATCCATAGAGACAGACATAGAGGTATATTAGGTCTGTCACAAGAATCCTATATCAATAAAGTCTTGGAAAGATTCAGAATGAAAGATTGTTCACCAAGCCCAGCTCTCATTGTGAAAGGTGACAAGTTCAATTTGAACCAGTGCCCGAAAAATGATCTTGAGCAGGAACAAATGAAGAACATTCCATATGCCTCAGCTGTTGGAAACATTATGTATGCACATGTCTGTACTAGGCTTGATATTGCTTTTGCTGTGGGAATGTTAGGTAGATACCAAAGTGACCCGGGGATGGACCACTGGAGAGCTGCGAAGAAGGTGCTTAGATATCTTCAAAGCACTAAGGATTACATGCTCATGTATAGATGGACTGACGAGTTGGAGGTGATTGGCTACTCAGACTCAGACTTTGCTGGCTGTGTTGATACCTGAAAATCAACATCTGGTTACATCTTCATGCTTGCCGGTGGAGCTGTTTCATGGAAGAGTGCTAAGTAGACACTGACTACCACTTCTACTATAGAGGCCGAGTTCGTTTCCTGTTTTGAGGCTACCTCACATGTGTATGGCTTAAGAGTTTCATTGGTGGGCTTAGAGTTGTTGACTCCATATCTAAGCCATTGAGGATATATTGTGACAATTCAGCTACGGTATTCATGGCTAAGAACAATAAGAGTGGAAGTCGAAGTAAGCATATCGACATTAAGTACTTGGCCATTAGAGAATGTGTTAGAGATAAAAGAGTGGTCATTGAACACGTTAGCACTGAATTGATGTTAGCTGATCCTTTGACTAAGGCATGCCACCGTTTAAATTTAAGGATCATGTAGAGAGAATGGGACTTGGTCCCACATTTTGATTGTAATTGAAACTCTTATTAATAATATGATGTTTCTCATTTTGATTTGTATATACTAAAGTTTTATTTGAGAAATATCCTTGTTGTTTGGACCGAGAATAAACATAAGGTTTTATTCATTAAGTAAAAATGGGTTGATTTAGAAACATTTTACATAGTAATACATGGAAGATAATACTCACAATTTGAGGAACTGTCGCCATGATTCATGTGATTTGTTTCTTCTATAAGTGAAATATATGGACCAAGTGGGAGAATGTTAGTATATCTCCACAATTATGGAAATAAATATTTGGTTGACCAATTCCGGATATGGTCCATAATTTCACGCTGAATTTCAACTCAATATTTGGCTATTAAAAGCACGATTTTATGATGGTTAAAACGTGATTTTATTGCCATAATTAGCATGCTCTCGTTAGTAATAAAAGAGGGCTCCTTCCGGTCCCCAAGTATGTGAATCTCAGACAAAGACACCATCTAGTGAGGTTTTTGAGTGCTTGGAAGACTTGGAAGTAATTCAAACAAGCTCATCGATTTTCTGAGACTGGATCAAAATCAGATAGATAACAAAGCAATGGCTGGAGGTTAGTTTCGATCCTTACAGTATTTTTTCGCATACAGATTAAAGCATGTTTCATGTATGTTTAGAAGCATGTTTAGGCTTAATTTAATCTTACATATAATCCTCCTTTTCAAACTTAAAGAGAAAATAGTTGAACCCCAAGTCAACAATCTTGCACCTGCTAGATAATTGCCACAATAGTTTGATTCTACTTGATAGAGTTTGAAATCCCAAGGATTTTCCTAGGAGTTTGACAATAAGAGCCGTATGCTAAGGCTTTCTCATTTGCTTCTTCTCTTTTATGGTAAAGACAATTCTGGGAACATTATTATTCACATCATATTCATCCTCCGAGATCTCATCTTCAAATTACATCTCATCATTCCCATTATTTGTTCCCCAATCATCCCAACCAGATGAAGCGGGGACATTTCCACCTGTTAGCATATCCTTGTATGAGAACTTATGGTATGTCTCAAACTCTTTCTCACTGCTGTTCTGTGTTAAGCCACCATCAACCACTAGTGTTTTCGCTTCTACGATCTCATTATCACTGCCTGTGTGTCTATGTTTGAATTTCTTTTCAGTGCGTTTTCAAATCTCACTGTTGGATGTTGTAGAGTCTGCATGTTGGCATGCAAAGGAGTTTTCGAGAGAATTCATCTCAGCATGCAGAGTAGCTTTTTCTTGCTTTTCATTAATTATTTAGTAACTACTATAATCGTTTTAAAAAAAATTAAGAACAACATATTTATTGTTGCCTAATTATTTTTCAGCAACAACTATTGTTGTTGTAAATAAAATTAGAAGCGATAAAATTGTCACTTTGTATTTTTTTTTTAGCAACAACAAATAGTAGTTGCAAAACTATCTTTTGCAACAATAGAAATATCATTGTCAAATAGGATTTGCAACCAACGTTTAAGTCGTTACTAAAACAAAAATAAAAGAAAATCCCTTTTTTAGTAAAAAATAACAATAAATATGTTATTGGAAAAAATAAAAGTTAAATTTATTATATTTCCTTTTTAAATCCCTTTTTTTTTACAAAAATAACAATAATGAATTTGTAATTCTTGGAAAAAAAATAAAAGAAAATCAACTATTAAATTTACTATATTGACAAAAATTAAATTTGTAATTACTATATTGCCAAAAAAAAGAAAATCAATTATTAAATTTGTAATTACTACATTGCCAAAAATTAAATTTACTATATCTCCTTTTTAAATCCCTTTTTTTTTTTACAAAAATAACAATAATGAATTTGTAATTCTTGGAAAAAATAAAAGAAAATCAATTATTAAAAAGGAAAAAATTCTCTTTTTAATGATTTTATTTCAAAAATTTATATAAAAAATAAATTTATAACAGTAACAAATTTATTCATTTTATTAAAGGAGAGCATTGGGGTTCCACGTGGCACCTTTGCTCTCTGTTTTTTCATTTTTTTCCCTTTCTGTTCTTTCTTGTCTTTTGTTTTTTATTTTTAAATATTGAGTTTTATTTTTATCCAATTGATAATGGATAACGGTATTTGTTTTCTTTTTACTTTTTACAAATATATATATATGAGGAGGGATCCAGTTACACATGTGTAAAACAAATTTAGTTTTACACACTTTCATATCTTTTTATATGATTTATAATTTTTTAATCCGACCGTTGAATTTTATGTTCTGTTCATATAGATCATGCATGCCAAATTTCAAATTAATCGAATACGTCTAACTATATATTTTGTAAAATAAAATTTTAACCGTTGATATATATTGAAAAAAATACTATTCTCGATTAAAATGATAGAAATAGTAGATTGATTCAAAAATTTACATACATAATAAATATGAGTAGGTTGTTAAATCCAACGGTTGGTTTGCAAAAATATTAATCATATATGAAGATATAAAACTGTGTAAAACAAAGAGATATTTTTACAAATTTGTTTTACACAGTTTTATATCTTCAGATATGATTAATATTTTTACAAACCAACCGTTGGATTTAACAACCTACTTATATTTATTATGTATGTAAATTTTTGAATCAATCTACTATTTCTATCATTTTAATCGAGAATAGTATTTTTTTCAATATATATCAACGGTTGAAATTTTATTTTATAAAATATATAGTTAGACGTATTCGATTAATTTGAAATTTGGCATGCATGATCTATATGAATAGAACATAAAATTCAACATTCGGATTAAAAAATTATAAATCATATAAAAAGATATGCAAGTGTGTAAAACTAAATTTGTTTTACACATGTGTAACTGGATCCCTCCTCTATATATATAGAGGGGAGGGATCCACTTACACTTGTGTAAAACTTAATAATTTGAAATTTGGCATGCATGATCTATATGAATAGAACATAAAATTCAACATTCGGATTAAAAAATTATAAATCATATAAAAAGATATGCAAGTGTGTAAAACTAAATTTGTTTTACACATGTGTAACTGGATCCCTCCTCTATATATATAGAGGGGAGGGATCCACTTACACTTGTGTAAAACTTAATAATTTTACATACTTTTTCGACTATTAGATTGAAATCACATGAAAGACTTAGATTAAGACCCTTTTACTTGTAAGTGTAAAATTAAATGTAAAAATATTTTTGATCTCTTTCCTTTTTTTCAATGCATATGAAAACATTCATATGCATTTAGCATCTAAGGCGTGCTTAAATTAACAGATATGATAGTACTTTGCAAGGCATTTGTTTTAATTTAAAGTTTCATTTACCCAAGTCTGTAAAACATTCAACAAACCCTTCCATTAGAATTTTTTCAATGGTTTCGATCCAAGTTTCAAGACCTTTTCTTGTGTTGATGATCTAATTCCTTGACATGTCTCCTCTACTACTTGGAAGTTTGACTCGGGACCTTTGGTTCTCCTTGTATGCGACATTTTTGGTTCTCAAATGTTTCAAGTATGCTGTTATATCCCTTGGAGTTTTATATGGCTGCGGTAGGAGTTTTGTAACAGTGCCCTTGTTTTTTAAGGCTTCTTGAGGTGTTGGCCTTTGTTTTTGTTGGTGCTTTTATACATTTTTTTAGGGGTCCTTTGGCTTGTTTGTCCTTGTTAGTGTTCCCTTTTCCTGTGTCTTTTAAGGGCATTCATTTTGAAGCTTTGTGTCCTTGCAGAGGGGTCCCTTGTTTTTTAGGAAGCTCTTTTGTTTTAGTCAAGACACTTTTGCTTGGTTTTTTCTATCCTATTTTGATTAAGGCGATGGTATACTGTTTTTCTATAATTAATGAAAATGTTGCTTAACAAAAAAGAACCCTTCCATTAGATCATAATTGGGAAATTTTATGTATTGTTACTCAGTAACACTAGTAGGTTTCTCCAGTTTCTTTGGAGAATGAAATATTACTAGTTAAAAAAAAAACTAAACAGTAAACAATTAAATCAATGAAAAGAAGAAATCAATGAAGAAATCAAACTTCTCCATCCACTAATCATCCTTATAGTCAGAAAAATAAACAAAATTTAGCAGCTAAAACTAAATTACTAGTAAGAACCGTATGGAAGCCATTGAGGCAAAACTCTAAATCCTAATTTTGTGAAATTGGCATAAAAAAACTATTGTGAAAGAGATAGAGAAGAATTGCTGTGAAAAGAGAAAATGTAAAAAAAAGGAAAGAAATCAAAATTTATTTTACATTTAATTTTGCACTTACAAGCAAAGGGGTTTTAATCTAAACCATGCATATGATCTCAATCTAAGGGTCAAAAAAGTGTGTAAAACTGTTAAGTTTTAGACAGGTGTAAGTGGATCATTTCCCATATATATATATATATATATATATATATATATATATATATAGAGTAAGGATTCACTTACACATGTGTAAAACAAATTTATTTTACACAGTTTTATATCTTCATATAGGATTAATATTTTTGCAAACCAACCGTTGGATTTAACAACCTACTCATATTTATTATGTATGTAAATTTTTGAATCAATATGCTATTTCTATCATTTTAATCGAGAATAGTATTTTTTTCAATATATATCAACGGTTGAAATTTTATTTTATGAAATAAATAGTTAGACGTATTCGATTAATTTGAAATTTGGTATGCATGACCTATGTAAATAGAACATAAAATTCAACTGTCGATTAAAAAATTATAAATTATATAAAAAGATATGAATGTGTGTAAAACTAAATTTGTTTTACACATGTGTAACTGGATTCCTCCTCATATATATATATATACACACATACACATATGTATGTATGTATGTATGTATGTATATATGTATGTATGTATGTATGTATGTATGTACACACTAATATTGATTTGGAACTAAGTGGTTTTAAATATTTGGGATCTAAAGTATATTTCTTAAACGTTACTTATTTTCAAATCTCTTTCATCGCTTGTGTTCTTTTCTTTTTTCCTTTTTTTTTCATTTTTATGCTTTAATTTTTCAACAAATTTGATTTGACATATTCTTTTTTTTTTCAATTCTTTTTTATCCTTTTCTTTTTTTCCTACCCAATCTCTTTCTCATTTTTCCTTACTCTTTCTCTCTCTCGATACATTCTTTTGTTTTATTTTAAATCAAATTATATAACACATGCTCGACCAATGCAATCAATGAAATCCAGATCAAAATAAAATATTTTGAAAAGTAAAAAATAAAAAAATAAAAAAATGCCTAAAAAATCAAGAGAAGCCACATGCAATGTGCCACAATCAATGGGTATGGATTAAATCCAGATAACATTGGTTAAAATAAAATGTTTTTGTAAAAAACTCTTTAAAAAAAAAGTAAAAAAAAAAAAGTTTAGAAAGAAAACAAAGAAAGCCATGCGTCACATAGTATCACCATTGAAGTCCGAAGAATTTTTCTTGCAAAATTTATCGTATAAATTGATAGATAGATAAAAATTAATTTTTATTTAAATATTTTTAAAAATAAAATTTACTTGGAATAAAAAATAAAACTTTTTAAACATGTATAAAAAAAATTAGTGGCATGAGTGAAACATCAAAAAAAATATATTTTAGAGAAAAATGACTACCTTAAAAAAAGAAAATGAACAATAAAAAGGGAAGCTAAAGCTACGGATCACATGATACCCCAATTAAATTCATTTTTTGTAAAATCTATCTATAAAAAATTATATAGCGAAGAAAAACGAATAGAAGTCAAAACCAGATGCCAACATACTAATTAAGCTTTTTTTTTTTCCTTACAAAATCAATTTTTTTTAAAAAAAAAAAAAGAGAAAAAAAGATGACGACAATTAAATTAAATTTAAAAAGTAAAAATAAAAAATTATGTTTAAAAATAAAAGTAAAAACTCACTAAAAAATAAAATTTAAAAAAAAAAAGAGAAAATGATGGGGTGGGGGTGCCATGTGGACACCCCACCAACCTAAAAAAACTCATTAGAAACAAAGGGAAATACAAAGGGAAATTAAAAAACAAAAAAAAACAAAAAGCAGGAAGAGGAGAAGGTGCATCTTAGATAGAACTGTTAAACGGGTTGGCTCGGCCGTTTGTGGGCCAATTCTTGATTAAACGGGCTAGTTCATATATTTTGTAGGCCTAAAATATCAAAATCCTAATCCTTATTTTTTTGGTTTGCAAGCTAATGGACCAGCCAGCAGACCAAACAAATAAAAAAAGTTTTATATGATATTTTGTATCAACAACAATCAAATTATCGTTTCAATAAAATTAAAGTATTAAGTCTAAAATTCTCTTTAAATTTGATCAATGAACATTCATAAAATTCATAAAATAATATTAATCAACGAAATGAAATATGATACTAAACATTACAATAGTCTCAAGACAAGGTACTAAATTTACAAAGCTTACAACAATCCCAAAACATGATATTATGCTTACAATAATCCCAAAACATAATACTAAACTTGATTCGATTCTAAAACAAGATGCTAAATAGCAAGTGGGCTGTGGGTTTAGGGATGGAGCCAACCAAAATAACATATAATTTGGGTTTAGTTATTTTGAGCTTAAATTGGGCTAGGTGTTGCATGGTTATGTTTCTTTTAATTAGGTTTGTATTTATTTAATGAATTTATATACGATGTATTGACAGTGTATAGTTTTTATACGCTGTTAATATATAAAAAATTGACACCTCATTCATAAGCCCTTATGAGCAAATTGAAAAAAAAAATTATTTGTATTTATTTTTAAGAGTTTGACATATTTTTAATTTGTATATTAATAAGGTATCGATCTCTAATGCATAAACAGTTTATAAAGGCTATATACTGTTAATGCATTATATATATAAACCCTTATTTAATTTAAGTTGGGTTTATTTTTATTTAATTGAGTTTACTAATAGTATTAAGTCATTAAAAACATTCAATAAAAAAAACGAGCCAATCTGCAAACTCACAAGTTTAGCCTGCGCAGATCGCGAACTAAACAGATCGGGTTCATCATACATGCATTTGAACAGGCTTACGTTTTAGAGTTCCTAAAACTCGAAAATAAGTGGGTAAGTAGGCCAGTCCATGAGCTCAAACCCGTTGGACAGCTCTAATCTTGGACACCCCCACCATCATTTTTGTCTTGCAAAATTAATATTATGGATAACAATTATAAATATATTTCTTAAATTAATATTAAACATATAAAATGTAAAATGTAAAGCACAATAAACTAATTTAAATATAAATACAAAATCAAAAACTTCAAAATGATAAACAAAAAAAAAATAGGTTGAGGGATTTTTTTTTTTGGTCCGAAGGTTGAGGGATATTTTGAAAATAAAAAGATGAACTGTGAGGACATAATGATAAATACCCAATACAGTACTGGCTCACTACACCCATCCCCTTTAAGTGGCTCACTAAATCCTTCTTCTTTCGGTACATAGCATTATTGAACCAAAAAAAAAAGTCTAATCTCACTTCATGTCATTGTCAGCATCATTTGTTTGGTGCAATCCAAGTAAGGTCTTCAAAATTTAAAAATGGACACAAATGCCAGGAAATAATGGAGTGACTGCTAAGGCCAACAACATTTGTTGTTGCTATGGTAAAGAACCTGTTGTTTCTATAAGTGGGATTTGAAAATCAATGTTTGTTTGTTTGCTTGTTTTGGTTGTTTTTGTTTTGCCTTAGTTGGCATAACAGTGCCTTGAATAATTTGAACCATTGACAAAACCAATAAACTAGCACAAATAATTGCACAATCAGCAAATGCTGATCAGTCAGTCTGTTTTATAAGCAATATCCTATCTAGAAGGGGTGATTCAATTGCTAGAATTTATTAGTGAGGCTTGGAGCTGAGACAAAGGATGGAGACAAATTTTGAAGCTTTGAATTTGATTCTTTTATTATCTCAATTATGAAGTTTTAATTTTTGTATTCTAATTTTAACGACTCTACTTTTTATATTATTAAAATAGGACAATTGATAATACAAAAGATTTTTATCCTTTAGGCACGTGACACTCATTAATACAAAAGATTTTTTATTTTTAATAAAAATATCAAAGATCATTTTTCTAGAATTTTAAACTGTATTAATTATTATTTAATTGAAACAAAATATGATTTTTTTAGATTGATAAAGATGAGTGCATTCGAGCTAGAAACTTATCACCAAAATGTCATGTCATCAAAATTAGAGATACAATCTTAAAACTGTTGCCCATTATTTTTAATTTATAAATTTATTAAAAATTTGGTAAAGTGACGAGAACGGTAAGCGATGAAACTAGAGGTCCTAAATTGAGACTTGAAAAAACTGGTAAGAAGCATCAAAAATCACCTAACCTTGAATTCCTTCTAGAATGAGGATGTATTATTGCTATATATAGACTCACAGCATGAAGAAAAATCAAAGTCCCCACCAACGCCGAAAGGCAGAGTGCAAAGAAAGGAGTGTTACAGCTATGGAGCTACCATTTCTGCCTATCAAGATCGTGGTCACAGCTCTGCTGCTTGGATTCCTTGGATTGCTCGTACGCCTGTTTGAGGCTCTAATTTCGAAGCCTGAAAGACTTCGTTCCAAGCTTCGAAAGCAGGGCATCCAAGGTCCTCAACCATCTATCTTACTCGGAAATATTCGTGAAATGAAGAAGATTCAATCGAAGGTGTCCAAGTTGTCAAGAGAAGGAGAACAAGTGATAATGCACAATTCTTTTTCCTTTGTGTTTCCATTCCTGGATCGATGGAGTAAACAATACGGTATGAAACTTGTACCTTAGCAATCAGTTCCTTTCTTTCTTCTTAAGGGTCTATTTTCAAAAGCCTGTTGTCTGACGTTCAGATATACTATGTTTTTTTACAGGTTCAAGATTCATGTTTTCGCTTGGGAATTTACAGATTCTGCACATAAGCGATCCTGAGGTGGTAAAAGAAATAATCATATGCACTTCATTGGATTTAGGGAAGCCTTCCTATCAGCACAAACATAATGGCGCTCTGCTTGGCCAAGGAATTCTGACTTCTAATGGTGCAATTTGGGCACATCAAAGAAAAATCCTTGCTCCTGAACTGTATATGGAGAAAGTCAAGGTACTTTTCAATGATTAAAACTTTGAACTTGAGTCTGCTGTAATGGTTAGGTTACTTTCCCCTGTTTTCTTTAACATTTGGAACTGTAATTTGATAGCCCTTTCCTTTAACAAGTGTAGGGTATGATAAACTTAATGGCTCAGTCCTCAATAACAGTAGTAGACTCTTGGAATAGTAAGATTGAAAGTGAAGGTGGAGTTGCAGACATTAAGATTGATGATTACATGAGAAGCTTCTCTGGGGATGTTATTTCGAGATGTTGTTTTGGAAGCAATTATTCTAAAGGGGAAGAGATTTTCTTAAAGCTTAGAGGACTAAAAAAGATCATGTCAAACAAAATGTTCTCTACTGGGATTCCTGGAATAAGGTTCAATTCAACTTTCTTTTTCCCTGATTTCTTAGACAGTTTGACAAAGAATAGAGATAATGGATAGAATCTGAGATTTCCAGGTATCTTCCAACAAAGGCGAACAGGGAAGTATGGAGATTGGAGAAAGAGATTCGTGCATTAATCTTGAAGCTAGTCAAGGAAAGAAAAGAAGCAAAATCGGAGAAGGATCTACTACAGATGATCCTTGAAACTGCTACAAGCAGTGACATCGGACAAAGTGAAACGGATCGATTCATTGTCGACAACTGCAAGAACATATATTTGGCAGGCTATGAGACTACGGCTGTGTCGGCCACATGGACTCTGATGCTATTGGCCTCAAATCCAGAATGGCAAGAGAGAGCTCGGGCAGAGATTCAAGAGATTTGTGGGGATAAATTACCAGACTCCGACATGTTCCGCAAGATGAAAACAGTAAGTCTAAAATTTAGTAGTAAGTAGAACTATTTTCTTCATTTACTCTCCATTTGAAAGATCATGGAATAGTCATTGACAAGAAATACAAGCTGAAAGCCAATAGATAATATCTGTTTCTTAGAAAAAACTTTTGGAACGTCCAAGCAACAACTACTTTAACATTTTTTTTTACATTTTTTTACATTTTTTAAAAAAGATATCGAAGTCTATAGAAAAATCCGGAAAAGGAAAAATTTGTAAATACTTAATAGAAATCCATTCTCACGGAAATCAACCCTTTAAAAAGTAATAGATCATTTGAATTAAGTTTCTGATTCACGTGCACTTTTTTCGGTGTAATGATTCACGTGCACTTTATCATTCTATTTTTTTTGGTTGCACTCGGCTGTGCACTTTATCATTCACATTAGTTTAATATTCACATTGACATAAATGAACGTAAACAAACTACTAGTGTGAATAAAGTTTAAGATAGAATAAGAGAAATGTTTGACTTTGGCATACATTGATAGGCATGCACAGAAAAAAAAATCATTTGAATATTAGGTTAGGTGTAACATTTGAACTGCTAGAGTCTTTCGATTAAAAGATTATACTTGATTTGCTGGTAATCATGCTCTATAATCTTTAGATATGCCAAATACAGATATACTATTTGCATTAGTTAAATATCCCAATAATTTTTAGATATGCCAACGGGTTTATGTAATTATAGTTAGAGAAGTAAACAAATGTTTTTTTTAATTCATAATTTCCAAATCTCAATAGATCGGTAACAAGCGTGAAGCATAGTTTGTTTATTTTTTTTTAATAGTAGTCAGACAAATACGAGGAAAAATAGGCCTTGACAATTAATCCTATGGATCACAATCACCTGGAAATAATATTATTTATTTTTTTAGATATTTGTTAACAAAAAGCAATTGAAAAATCAAACATATATCTCTTCACTTTTCTTAACAAACAAATACACAAATGAACAATTATTATGCCTCCTTGAAAAGATTATGGTCTTATGAGGTTCAATTTCATACTTCTTGAAGTTCTTCATTTGTATGTATAAAAAAACAAAAAATCAAAATATTAATAAAGCAGTGGAATTTTTTTAAAGAAAAAAATATATCAAAAAAGATTTTAGGAAATTTTGAAATGATAAGAAAATTCCTAAAAAATGTGTGTTCTTATAACATTCAAAGGAATAAGAGTAAGCCAGAATATCGGATATTTATGTAAGAGAACATTTGCAATTTGTCAGAAGAGATACGAAAAAAATTGATTATATTAAAATTGGCTGGATGGTTTTCAAAGAAAATGAACAATTCAGTTTGCTTTGTGAGGATAGTCTGTCCGAATTGTGTGACTGACGAAATATCATAAACATTTCCAAAATTGGTTTTGATTCAATTATTTCTTTTTAGTACTAGATTTATGGGTGAAAGAGGGAAAATAGATGAAAGATAAATAAAAGATAAGAGAGAGAAATAAATAGAAGAGAAAAAATAAACTATGGAAATGAGCAAGTCTTTATTTTAGTTTCATTTTGAAATTTAAAAGAGAAAATCAATTCGAAAATGGATGATTAATACTTATATAGGAACGTAATATAATGCTTATATGCTTAATTTATATAATTAGTATAGCTATTTTTTTTGTAGTTTTGCTAATGTAAGTTGTAATAGTAGGGAACTCATGAGTCGTTGATTATACATTTTAGATTATTATTGTTATTTCTCAACAAAGAGTTTGCATAGATTTTTATTGGAAAACTAGTTGAAATGTACGGCATGCATGCAGTTGACAATGGTGATCAATGAGTCGCTACGCCTTTACCCTCCTGTTCCGATTGTGTCTCGGGAACTATTTGAAAACATGAAATTTGGAGATATCCATGTGCCTAAAGGAGTTACTATTTGGACATCGGCTGTGGCACTTCACCAAGATCCTGATATTTGGGGGTCTGATGCTGATAAATTCAACCCTGAAAGGTTTGTCAATGGAGTCGCTGGCGCATGCAAGCTTCCTCATGTATACATGCCATTTGGGGTTGGACCAAGAATCTGTTTGGGACAGAATTTTGCCATGGCTGAGCTCAAGATGCTTCTTACTCTTATTTTGTCTAACTTCGAATTCTCTCTCTCACCAAAATATATACATTCTCCGACAATGAGATTAGCTGTAGAGCCTGAAAATGGAGTGAATCTCCTGGTTAAGAAGCTATAACTAAGCTATCAGCTAAACATATGATTTATCAGTTTGTTATTTGTTTTTGTTCTTATTATTACCTTTTTTTCCCCTTTTTTTCTGTTACATATAGAAAAATAAATGTAATCGGCAGTTTGGTTCGAGTCTCGAGCGATGCAACTGCCAATTATTGGCAAAAATCGAACGGCACCGACCGATGTGCTCCTGAAATTGTCTATTCAATGTGAAAATAATAGTTTTTTCTTGTAACGTCTTCTCAAGAAACACTGTTTTCTTTCTAAACGTATACTGTAGAAGCAGTTAGTTTGATTAATAGTTTCTTATGGTTTCATAACCTTTTAAAATTTTCTATTGTGTGGTCCTATATTTTATTATTATTATATGATAATTTTTAAATTATTTATTCATCTCTATAAGTGGTAACTGCCCACCAATAAAATTACGTCTTTAATGAAAAGACGTATATAAAAAAACAAAGAGGGCATTGAGTCCCGAATCTGAGCATTATGAAAAAACAAACTATTAGTGAGATTGCTTAAGATTAGAAGATCAAATACAAAGAACGTAATTTCACTGCAGCTCAATATTTTCAATATCAATGATTAGAGGTTAGTATCCTATTCTACGCATTTAATTCATCATGTGTTGTTTTGATATTAACATATTAGATAAATTAATTAAAAATTTTTGTAGTTGGAATCAAAGTCTTTAAAACCTCTACCTTGATTTTGCTTGAACAATTGATAATTGTGTTTGTAATATAGGAATAAGGCATTTATGACAAAGGATCTTGGCCTTTTGCCAGAACTCGTTTGATACGTCTAAAAGCCTTATCAGCACTTCGTTTGATAAGTCTGCATGTATGCCTAGGAGCACCGCTCACTTAGATGTATCCATTTATGCTTTATTGATGTCAATATACATATGCCAAAATCTCAAAACAATTCAGCAAATATCTTTAATTTAATCATTTTAGAAAACATGAAAACCCCTTTTAATGCAATTCATAAACCATTTGAATATGTATAAATATGTATCAAGTTTTCTTTCAATTATGCTGAACGTTACAAAACCAAACATATTCATTTATATATATATATCAAATCAATGCATTTTCAATAAAACTCATGTTAAGTAACTTGTGCAAGCTCAAAACCATGATTAAAACATGAGTTTAAATCCCCTGATATGCATATGCACAATGCAGATGTAGTCCTACAATCATGCAGTCAAATTCAGTATCAATCATAGCACATATCACCTCATAATTAAATCTCACCTAGAAAACCTCTATATCCAAAAGATCATGTATACACAAGTCGTGTCTATTCATCAAGTTCAATGTCACAATACTGATACTAAGACCCCACCTAGAGGTGGTTATTAGGCCGGGTTGGCTCGACCCAGTTCACAACCGGATTTGGTCAATCCGGCCCAATAATCGAACCGGCCCATATCGGGTTGGGCTGATTCCAATTTATTGGGACTGGACCGGACCGGTTCCGGTTGAATCGGTTCGGTTCAAATTAAAAAAAAAAAAAGAAGGAAGGCTAGCTTCCCTTAGTTCACAGCAGTTTGCAAAGTAGGCTGCTGTGACCATTTGATGGCTGTTGCCCATCTAGCAATCCGTCTTCTTTCCTTTTTTTATTGTTTTAAAAATTTCAATTTTTTCCCTAAAAATACCATCATTCTTCCTTTTATTTTTATTTACATTTTCTTCGATATTTTCTCTCAAATCTACTATCTACATTCATCCACTCTTATTCTCTTCACTCACATACTCTCTCAATATTCACTCAAACTCTCTCAAATTCACTTAAATTCCTTTATTCCAAATTTATAATATCATCATTTTTCTCTCTAAATTTCGTTTTTTTTTATTTTATAATTTTACAAATTTTACTTTTAATTTTCAAATTTCAATTTCCAAATTCTAATATACTATAAATATATATCCTACATCTATTTTTTTTTTAATTTTAACATATTTTTATTTTCAAAAAAATATAAAAATGTCAAATTTCTTTCGTTGTTCATGCTCTGTTTCTCGACCTTTTGGTTCCATTGAAATTCTTAATTGGATGACGAATCATTTAATGAAATAGAACCTGATATTCATCCGGAGGAGAAGGAGCTTCCTTTGGCACCATCGATTGGTAGTGGTCGTGATCGTGATCGTGGAGGAGGTTGTGTTCAAACACAATCATCAACTGCCACCACTGCTGCTACATCATCAAGACCAAAGTTTAGCAAAAAAAAAAACAAGTAAGGTATGAGAGTTTTTCGACATTGTAGTAAAAGAAGGTACGACGGATAAATATTGTGCTATTTGTAAATTGTGTAAAGGCGTTTACTCTTATAACTCCGGTGGAGGTGGTGACGGTACAGGTTCGTATAAAAGACATTTAATTACTGCACATAAAGTTAATCCTGATGCCGAACAAAATGAATTTTGGAAGGCAAAAGTAACGACCGAAATTAAAAAATTCCAAACTAATTTTTTTTTCTTTCCACTTCTATCTTTTTCATTTAATTAATCGATAACACTAGATTTGCATTCGGTATCGGTATAAGTACAATTCAACTTTTCATTTCACCTAATTCAATATACAATTAATTCAATTAATAATAATAAATTAAATACAGACTATAATATAATAACTAATTTCGTTCACAAGAAACTTCACATAAGTTACGTTCCACTAATTTTCGATGCATATTTATGCTTTCTTTCATAAATACAACTGCTGTGCAAATACATGTTTGAATATAAATAAACAGTTAATAAATACTCGATCACCTGATACTTCTAACTTCTAGAGACTTCTTCGTCTAATTAAAGGCAGCAGACTTCTTGTATACCGATAAGCTATTTGGGATGGTGAGAAGGGGGTAAGCTTTGGGGAAAGCCCAGTAAGACACATATATAAAAGTGCATATTATATAAAATAATTCAAATATGAATATTAAAATATTAAAAAAATCATTTTATGCAGTAACACTCTATGTAAACAGTTTATATGAATCAATTCAATATTCAATGCAGTAAAGCAATTCACTTGAAATCATTAAAATAGAATGAATGCACTTGTATCAAGAAAACATATACTGTAAAACTCGTATCACTTCTTTTGTCACTTTTTAATCAAATCATGTGTCATTCTTGTAAACCAAATCATTCAGTAAATGACTCATCTGTCAAGTATCACATATCGATGGAAAATAATCTCCCAGAGATTCATGCATGCACAATATCCCATAAGGGACCTGTATAGGAAGGCCAAGGATCTGGAACTCCTTAGCCAATCCTATGAAACACTATAATGAATGACCATCGTCGATCACTCACAGTTCGCACTGGTCAAGTGCTTACTGTGTAAACCTGTGGGGTTCGACCGTAACTCTCACAGTCATATCATGTAAAGGGGAAGGTCTGGGACGTCTCCCAGCCTAATCATCACTGTCTCGTATGCACGATCATCAAGGAGACATCAATTTCATAAAATCACTTCATATACTCGTAAGTCATTTCATATAAATAACTTCATGTAAATCCTTTCATGAAATTCAATTCATGTAAATCATTTTGTATAGTTCAATTCATGTAAAGCACTTCACAAACCTCAATTCATGTAAAACACTTCATAAAATTCAAATAATGTAAATCGTTTCATGTAATTTAATTCATGTAAACCTTTTTATGTAATTCAATTCGTGTAAATCATGTCATGCGACTCAATTCATGTAAATCACTCATGTAATGCAATTCATGTAATTCATTTCATATAAATCATTTCAAATAATGCAATTCATGTAAGTCATTGCATGCAATTTAATTTGTGTAAATCATATCATGTACTCATTTCATGTAAATCATCTAATATAATTCAATGCATATTAATCATTTTATTTAAATCAATTCATGTAAAACATTTTATATAATGAAATATTTAAACTTGTAAGAATTAAAGATAATTCCTATTTCTTGTATTTAGAAAAATTGGATAAGAACAATTAAAACGAGATTTCAATGAAATTTCAATTGCAAATAAAACATGTTTTATACGACTCTTATACATGTATTTTACCTCTATTCCCGTGCAGTATATAAGTGCAGTAACTCCTTTTGCGCCTCTTTATTCCTCGTACTTCATACTGCACAATAAATCTAAATTATATTCAAAATCCTATATTACAATTTCTAATTCTAATAAATATTCCATCATTTGCTATTATCATTCTTGAATTTCACTTCTTATTGCCCAACGTATATTTAAAATTTTGCATTTTAGCAATAATAAATTTTCTATAAATCAATTTCAACAATTAATATATTTCATCTCATATCAAATATTAATACGAGACCATAATTAAATTTATATTCTTTTCCAATTTAATTCCATCTTGTAACTCTTATTTAAATTTCTCTTGATTTCTTATCTTTTGCTTTATTATTGATTCCAACTATTTAATTTATTTTATTTTCTACCAAACACCAAAAATATAATTTCAAATAAATTTCATTCTTCCTTAAATTTTCATGTCACCAATAATTTCAATTTCTATTTAAAAATCCCATATATAACTATAATGAATATTTCTATAAATTCCTATTTTCCCTTTTTTTTTTTTGCAAAGCTCAACAATTATTTATTTAATTTCCATGACTAACATACATAATATTTCACTCCAATATTTATTCTTTACCTTACATCACATTAGTCTTATTTCTATTTAATTTCCCAATTTATCTTTATTCAGTTTATATAACATTCCTACTATCATTTATTATGATATTATCCCAATATCATGTTTCACTTCACCATGGCCAATGGCCTAATGTAACATTATTTTTATCATTTTCCATTCCTTATTCAATGTTAATACTTTAACAATCTTTATTCATTATGTACTTTCATCTTATACCATACTGACATCAAAATTTCATTCAACACCATGACTTTCATGCCATGGCCGTGAGTTTCAATCACCACCTTCTTATGATTTTCTTTCTTTAATCATTTCTAACTTCATGAACTTATTTTACTCATCTAAAAATTCTATCAAACAACTTCAATTCAACAAAATTCCATCACCACTACTCAGCCCACAACATGGCCGAATAACACCCTCTTCACCCCACTGCATTTTTTCCCCCAACCGTGAGCCTCCTTTAGGCATATCCTCATAGTTTTCATTCTTTAATCCCTTCTAGTTTCATAACTACCCCCCCCCCCCCCCCCCCCACTTTTTTTTTTTCTCATTGAAGTATTCAAGTCAAACATATTTAAATTCATCAAAATTCACCACCAACGTCAGCCCCTGTTTTGGTCGTGAGGCATCCATGCTCACGCTACTTGCTGTTTTGCAAATTTTCACTTCAGCCAAGTCCCCAAACAGCTTTCATTCATCAATTTTTTTCTACTTATCCAAACCAATCATACATCAATTCCAAACCAATCATACATCAATTCAACATAATTTCTTTAATTTCCTTTCCTAACCAAACAAATTATACATCACTACCATTCATTTTACTTAAATCTAAGGTCACAAACATCATCTATTTACCTAATACAAGCATATACAGTAAGTAGGATTACATGGAATCATAATCTTCTTCCTTACCTTACTCAAACCGAGAACTACAGCAGCCTATTTCTCCTTTGATTTGTTCTGTTCCAGCCCATTAAATCCCAGGCATAGGCAGCTCTTAAGGAGAGGAATAAAGTTTGTTGAAAGTGCTTGGTCATTTGATGAAGAAAGAATGAGGTTTCAACAAGCTTACGTGAGGAATTCCATGGAGAAAATGAAGGAAACGTAGCAGCAGAAAAAAACCAGGGGAGTCGGCTGCAGTTTGTTTTTGCCGACTTGGAAGAAACTTCAAGAAGGTCTTTCTTTTGTCTTCTTCTATAATAATTTAGTCCAATTAAGTTTTACCACCTAGACCTATTTTCTCTCTTCTTTTTATTATTATTTTTTTTTCTGCTTTTAATTGATTTGCAGCAAGCTTCAACGAGAAGCTTGCTGCAACGTTCTCTTCCCATTTTTTTTTTTCATTTTTCATTTTCATTTTTTTAAAATATATATTATAATTCTATTCTATATTTACAATTTTGTATATAACATATACTATTTATATATTGTATATATACATATAAATATAATTTATACTTCATCTATGTATATATATATTTAAAACACTCACATAAGTATAAATTATATTATAAATATATAATTCTTAAATCATATATTTTCCTATTTTATTATTTATTAATATATATACACTTTAATTCAAAATAACATTTATTATTTATATGTATACACTTTTATATTTGTACATATATATATATATATAAAAAATCACATATATATACACACATTTTTTTTCTTAATACCCGAATTAAATTCCTAATTATTAAAATTTTAATTTATCAATTGATCGAGTGTTATAATTTCGAAATATTACAATCCTTTAATAAATTTATTTATTTATTTCAACCAATCTATTAACATCTGAAATTAAATTTACATATACTTAACTCCAAAAATAGGAGAATTTGCTGTTATCACAGCAAACAATCTCAAAATTAATACACATGATGGTGGAAAAAATTTTAATTTTGATAATGTTCAAGCTAGACGTGATTTAGTTAGATTTGTAGTTAGGACTAAACAACCATTCACAATTTGTGAAAAAGTAGGATATTTAGCATTTGTTTGCAAATATTTACAACCCGCATATAAATCTGTTTCTAGACATACATTAAAAAAAGATTGCATGGATATGTTTAAAGAATATAGACAAGCTTTAATTGATAAACTTAGTAATATTTCACCTAGGGTTAGTTTAACTAGTGATATATGGATTAGTACTAACGGTATAAGTTATCTTGTTATAACTTGTCATTGGATAGATGAAGATTAGTGCATGCAAAAAACGAATTTTATCCTTAGATGTAATAGAAGAAGCACATATACTATTCATAAATATATTACTAAAGTTTGTAAATTATATGGACTAGAAAATAATAGAGTATTTGCTATTACTTTTGATAATACTTCGAGTAATACTGCGACTATTCCTTATTTAATTAAAAGTTTAAACCCTGTTATGCAAGGTATATTTTTTTATGCAAGATGTGCATGTCATATTATAAATTTATGTGTTCAAAGTGGTTTTAGTTCTAGTGGTACTGGTAGTGGCATAGGTCCAATTGATAAAATTAAAATTTTAGCAAAATGGATTCGCACTCCAAATAATAAACGTGAATGGAAGCAAATTTGTATAGCAAATAATATACCTGTTAAAACATTTCCACTTCTTGTGGAAACAAGATGGAATTCACTTCATTGTTTGCTTTTTTCTGTTTTACCTTATAAAGAACTTGTTACTCCTTTTTATAACAATTATACAAGTAGCACGCATTTAGTACTTTTTGAAGAAGATTGGACTTTTATTGAATATTGTGTTGATTTATTATCTACTTTTAAAGATGCAACCGAAAGATTTTCAACTCAATTTTATCAAACTACACCGTATTTTGTTCCTATTATCTACACAATGTTTGAAAAATTTGTAAAATTTAGGAATCATGAAACTTTAAGTTCTTTTGTATATGATATGGAGGAAAAATTTAAAAAATATTGAGAAATAATTCCTCCTATTTATTGTATTGCAACTTTACTATATCCTAGTCAAGGTGAGGTAAATATAGGGATTTTTTTATTGTTATAAAGAATTTCTTGGTCTTGATTCTATTAAGGATCAAAAGTTCTCAATTAACAATCTTTTTCGAGAATTGTTTAATGTTTATGAAGTAGAAATGGAGCAGTTAAACTTTAATCAAGGAGAAGAAGATTCATACGAAGAAACCGAGAGTAGCAAAAAAGGAAAAGGAATTTTAAATGCAATTAAGGAAGCAGCAAAGAAGAGAATGAAGCTAAAAGGAAAAGCCAGTAGATTTGGATCAACAACTCGACAAAGTTCTAGCTTCAATGAGATAGGATTTTTCTTAAGTCAGGATTTTTTTGTAGATGAAAACTTTGATCTTCTCCAATGGTGGAAAAAAAAACCAAAAACAATTTCCAATTTTAGCTTCCATGGCTCGAGATGTTTTTGCGGTGCAAGTTTCTTCTGTTACTTCGGAATCTACATTCTCGACATGTGGAAGAATTATTGGAGACCATCGAACCACTTTTTATCCGGATTCATTATGCATGTTAACATGCTGTCGTAACGGTTTTACGCTCGATGATTTTGAAAACGTTTAAAAACAAAGGAGTCGCCACCAATCTTTTTTGTAAGGTGTGATTGGCCACCTAAAATTATTTATCTGTTTAACAAAATCTCAAAATTAATTAAGTTTTATTAAAAAGACAATTTGGGTCTGCGAAAACAAAGTTGGGTCAGGGAGTACGGTTACGCGTGGGGAAGGATTAGTACCCCCACGACGCCCGTTAAAAAACGGTACTATTGTAATAATGTGTTATCTTTTAGTTTTAATAAAATGGTCTTGAATTAATATTTTAAAATAATTCTTATTTTATTGCATTTTTTATTTGTATTAATTTTGAAATATTTAAATTTTATTTTTTATTTGAAATAAGTGAAAATCTTTTATATTGAAAATTATTCCGTAGTACCCCAATACTCTGGTAGCATTTCAGATAATTTCCTCACCTAAAGATTTCTTAAGAATCACTACTTATGAGTTCTATAGAATCTCATCATCGGAAGATTCTCACTCGCTTCAAAAATTATTATGAATGCATATGATGCAAACAGATAATGAATGATGCAAATGAATTTTTTGATTTTTTATATAAATATTTCTTTATTTATTTTAAATCAAAATTCTTATTATTGAAAAATTGCACTAAGTATCCCAATACTTTGGTAACACTTAGTGAACTTCTCTCACCTAGGGATCAATCAAGAAATCACTACTTGTGAGTTTCATGACATCCCATCATCGAACCTCATTTAATTTAATTTAAATTTTATTATTAATTTTCCTTTTTTATTTTCTTTTAAAAAATTATTTATTTTTATGTTTAACAAGAAATTAAATTATTGAAAAATCATACTAAATATTCCAATACTTTTGGCAACATTTAGCACAACTCTTCTCACCTAGGGATCAGCTAGGAATCACTACTTGTGACTTCCGTAACATCCCATCATCGGACAGTTGTTTAATTATTAAATTTCAATTTTATTATTAATTAAAAAACTTATTGATTTATTTTTTAACAAAAATTTAAATTATTGAAAAATCATACTAAATATCCCAATACTCTGGTAACATTTAGCACAACTCTTCTCACCTAAGGATCAGTTAAGAAATCACTACTTGTGAGTTTCATAGCATCCCATCATCGGGACTTATTTATTAATTTTATTATTAATTTTAAAAATTCAATTTTATTTTCAAAAATTTAAATTATTGAAAAATTATACTAAATACCTCAATACTTTTGACGATATTTAGTAGACTCTTCTCACCTAGGGATCAGTTAAGGAATTACTACTTGTGACTTCCATAACGTCCTATCATCGGACAGTTTTTAAATTAAATTTAAACTTTGTCATTTTTTATTTTTTATTTTATTTTATTTTTTTAGCTTCCTAAAATACATTTCTTAATTGTCTAATGAGAATTTTATTTTTATTTCAAAAATTATATGGTTATATATGTATTTTATATAGTTATTTATATATTTTATATATTTATATACATCTTAAAACTATATATATAAATATATTTCTATATTCTTTTTTATGAGTTTTATTTGTTTTATTTATATATAAATATTTATTTATATTATGAGAGTATATTAAAACACCCAAAATAACTTATCTAACAAAATAAATAAGTAAATACTAAATAAATAAAGGAGGAAGAAAAAGATACCAAACAGACTTGGGCTTGGGTCCAAAAAGAACCTCCCAAAACGGCCCAAAAACCCAGCCCAAACGACAGGGCCCAATCTGCCAAGGGAAACGGGTCACGAGCGGGTCGGGCGCGCGGGTTGTGAGCTGGAGGTGAAGCCGGGTCGCGGATCTCGGATCTGGATAGGGTCAATGTGCGAGTCTCCTCCTCTCTTCGGACAGGGCGCGGGGATCCCGGGTCGAGTCCGGGTCGCGCACGGATCTCAGATTTTTTTTTCTATAAAAGCCAAACCTTTTTTTATTTCATTTTCTTTTCTTTTTTTCCACAAAAAACTTCAGAGCTTTGAAGCTCTCCCCTCAAGCGATTTCCGGCCATGTCGGACCGCCGGCCGCCGTCGTCGGTGGCCAAATGCCCAAAAGGAAACCACTTTCCAAAAGTCCTCCTTCTCCTCTTTCAAGATCCGACCTCCGTTTCACCAAAAAAAAATCACCCTAGCCTCGCAGATCTGAGCTTCACCGAAAGCCTTTCCTCTTTTTTTGATTTTCTGTTTTTTTCTCTTTTTTTGTTGGATCTGGATTTTTGTTTTGGTTTGTGTTTGGTTGTTTTTTGTTTTGCAAGTAGGGATTTCAGATCTAGGTTTTTGGGTTTTGGGGGTTCTCGGCTTTAGGGATTTTGGTCCTAGTGGTTTTGGTTTTGGTGAGTCTCGGTTTTGGACGGTGGCTTTTGGGGTTCTGTGTTTCTTGCAGTGGCTGAGTTGGGTTTGGTTGGCAGGGGTCTCGGGTAGTTTAGATGATGTTTGCTGTGATGGTGGTTTGGTGAGGATGGAGGGTCTCAGTTCTGTCGAAAATGGTCTTGAGACAGAGGGTGTTTTGGTGGTCAATGACTGAGTGTGTGGGCTTGTGGAGGATGGTGGTGAATGGTTTTTGTTGGTGATGGCTCGGTGATGGTGATGAGGTTGTAGTGGTGGTTCTCTCTCTGATCGGATGGGAGAGGGTTAAGGGCTTTGTAGTGGGGCTGTGATGGATGGCCGGCTGATGGATGGGTGACCAGATGGTGGACAGCCTCGGGAGGGAGGCTATGGCAGGGGTGGCTGGCGGTTATGGGGAAGGAAACCCCATTAAATGCATTGGTAGACAAAAATAATAAAATAAACAATAAACAAAAAAATAATAATAATAATAACAACAGATACTAATAATAATAATAATAGTAATAATAATAAAACAAATAATAAAAATAAAAGCAGATACAAATATATATAAAATAATAATAATAATAACAAAAATGGGACAAAATTAGGTGTCAACATATGCCTTAAAGATTGGTTTGATGCGGAATTGAGCAATGTCAAACTTGGAATGGCCAATAAATTCGCTGATAAAATTCAAAGGAGGAGGAAGAAATTTCCAATGCAATCCGTATAAATTATGAAGAATAGAGAATAATTTTTTTTTGTAAATTGTATGTAAAATTGTATATAAGTTTAGTCATAGTAAGTATTTTTATGGACTACGATCCCGTAGTTTTTACCCTTTTAACTTTTGAAGGGGTTTTCCACGTAAAAAATTTTTGGTCTCCTACTCTCTCTTTTTTATCCTTTGTTGTTGTTATTATTATTATTATTATTATTATTATTACATACCAAATTAATTAATGTTATACTTATCTATGTTTAAAATAAATAAATATTTAAAATATCAAATGAATGAATATTTTAAAAACATATTAAATAAATGAATAAAAAATAAATGAATAAATATTAAGTAAATGATATTTAAAATATAATAAATTCTTTTAAATGCAAAATGATATTGATACCCTTACAGCTTATTTATCATTTTAAATGCAAAATGAATATAATAAATGAATATAATAATAAAATTCATAATATCATTATTTATATTTTAAATCAAATATCACTTTATCATAATAACTTTATTATAATATTATATTCATAATATAACTTTATTTTATTATAACAATAATTTTATTAGATAATTTATAGTAATTTATTTTTACATTAATTAAATAAATTATAATAACTTTATAATAAATTATTGTTAAATTAAACTATTAACATAACATTATTTATTACGAAAATAAATTTATTAGATTAAATTATAAAAATATATTAATATATAATTTATTTTTATTAAAATAAATTAATAAAAATTTTAAAAAATAAAAATTTTAAATTTATCCAAAAAAAATTAAAAGCTAGACCGAATCAGTTTAACTCGGTCCGATTTTGAGTGAACCGGTCTTGCGAACCGGGCCAGTTCGCACCTTAATATAAGACGAATTGGCCCGGCTCGGACCGATTCACATATCGGTTCAGATAGGTTTGCTGATTTGTGGGCCGGAACCGGTAAAAATCGGTCCGAAACCGGTCCAGTCCAACCCATAACCAGCTCTAACCCCACCACTAGAATAGGTCCTCCTAGTATCTCACAAATATATAAATACTATGAATCCAAAAAATCATTTAAACATCAAATTAATGCATTATTAGTAATATTAATTCCGAAACTTATTCATAATCAAAATCGAGATCATTTATCCATCAAAATATCATCACATATCCAAATTCTTCGATAATTCTCCAAAACTCAACATTTGGGTAGAAAATCACTAAATCGATATAAAAAAATCATTTATGCCTAAACTTCGTCCAACTAAGCAATCCTATATGACCTAGACAATATAAATCTACGACAGACTTATATAAATGTCTTACCGACTCATATGCTCAGGGCTCGTGCGTCAAGCCTAGCCCGAACTAAAGTTGTCACCTTAGTGCTTTGCTACATCTTAAACACAATAACATCAGGCTAGTACCCATTTACATGAGTTATTATTTTTTTACTAATTTAAATTTACAAACGCAGCACCTCAAAGTCGTCTTACTGACTTAAAACCTAGCATGCACATAATCTGAACTTCGCGTGCGTGCATTGAGTTTTGCGCTTACATCGAGCTTGACACATTTACCCCTTTAAACATCATTAACAAATTTATTATAAATGCAATAAAAATCTAAATATATATACATATATATTTAAATTTAAATGATATTGGCTTACAGATTAACTCGACTGAACACTTTATATATATATTTTTTCTTTTCCTTACTTTTTATTTTCACTTTTCTCACAAGCCTAATTTTTGTTCCAAAATTAGCCTTAGATTAGTCTACAACCAGCACACGTTCGGCCCTCTAACAATTGCCAAGATTTTATCCACCCATGCTTAACCTTGTTGAGCCACCATTTTGGCCTCCCTTTACTCACAGCTTACAACTCACAAATTAAACTTTCCTTTTATTAGCGTAAAACCCCTGTAATGGCACTCCAAAAACAACCTCTAATGCAACATTGAACTACCCTAAACGCAGGTTTGAATTAGCACAACACGACCCTTGTTTCAGCACCTAACCAGCCTTTATGTAGTCTTTGTGTTTCCTGCCTTGTACACTGCCTACAACCAACACCTAGAAGCCAGCAAAACTCAGCCTCAAACGACCCTCCATCAACCTTTAAGCACTGTTCCTGATCGACTTTCTTCCTCAGTCTCAAATTCTCTCCTCTACCTATCAGATTTTCTTTTCTTTCCTTTTAGTTTCATCCGGCTCTCTCTCTATCACTCTCCCTTTCTTGGTCTCTACCTTATCTTCTTTGTTTCTCTATTTAAAAAATAGGGAGCAAATGGCAGTGGTGTCTGCCTCCAATAACAAGGTCAGTCCTTGCTTCCTCCCGACTCCCACTTCCTGTCTCGGTTCCCCTGTGCTTCAGCCCTTCCTTGGCATTGAACCAGTACCTTACTCCCCTGTACAACCATCTAAAAAAATAATACCACATTCAGTCTTGTTCCTAGTTAGTTTCAGCCACCTAAGCTATCTCCAACAACCCTTAACTCAGCCTCTAAAATGCCTCTGTTTAGGTCACTCGAATGCCCCCTAAAACAATATCTTGTATAGCAGCTCACCCATGAATGAGGGACACCAGAGAGCCAAGAATGGTGAGAAGCAGGCAATGAGTGTAGGAAATTCATATAGACAAACATATACAGGATCTCATGTTTAATCATTAAGAAAAATAATACGGAAGCGTACCTAAACCCATTGCAATTGATTTTTTAGGGTTAGAGTCTTCCACATTTAAACCTTTTCAGAGAATCTGTATCTCACTCAATGAAGGGATTTGAGAATTAGAATTACGTTATGTTTATACTGTAGTATATTTTATTTTATTTTGGCCCATCATGAAAATAAAATAAAATATTGGGTCTCTACACATTGCAAAGCACATACTAAATGAGATGCCCTAAAGTCCAATAACTTAAACTTTATTTGATCACTTTTAAATGGACTAAACACATCAGATAACCTGTAATGTACAATTAATTGATATATGTAGGCCCACTTAAAGAATTCCCCAACAATCTCCCACTTGGACTACATATGTCATCTGATAATTGCACATTTTAAAATAACTTCAAGAGTTTTAAACTTGCTATCATCACAAGGCAACATCTCTAAACAATCTGGTCCATTAATTATATTAACATAGGATCAAAACGATCTTCGTTATATATATTCCATAACTAGACCCATCAATGGTCACATTTACTAATATAATCAATGACATAGATGAAGTATGGATGTGTATCATGGAAATTACATGCAATGTGATCCCTTAAACAAGCTTATTTCCAATTGGTCCTACTTTTAAAAAACCTTATGCTCAACTGCAATTTGAAAGAATAATACTTTATTTCAGAGTTTCAGTAATAACAACAATACTTTATTCTAATCAGAAAAATGTCTCAATAACAAACGAATATAACTAAAACAAACTCCTACTATACAAGCATATCATCAAAGTGAACCACACCCAAACGAGCTACATGCTCATGAAACACTTTAGGTGGTACACCCTTAGTAAGCGGATCCACAATTATGGAGTTTGTACTGATATATTCAATAGATATTTGAAGACTCTGAACTCTCTCCTTAACAACAAGAAACTTGATGTCAATATGCTTTGACTTCGACAAGCTTCTGTTGTTCTTAGAGTATAATTCTGCTGCTTTATTATCACAATAAATCTTTAATGGCCTCTCAATACCATCGACAACGCACAACCCAGTGATAAAATTCTGCAACCATTTTGCCTAGTTCGATGCCTTATAGCAAGCTATAAACTTTGCATCCATGGTGGAAGAAGCTATGAGTGACTGCTTTACACTCTTCCAAGACATAGCTCCTCTAGCTAACATGAAAACATAACTAGAAGTGGATCTTCTGCTATCAAGGCAACTAGCAAAATCAGAGTCCGAATACCCAACGATCTCTAAATGATTTAACCTCCGATATGTGAGCATGTAATCTTTAGTTCTCTGTGAATATCGCATAACCCTCTTTACTGCTTTCCAATGATCCATTCCAGTGTTACATAAATATCTGTCAAGCATTCCAACTATGTACACAATATCTGATGTGTATAAACTTAAGCATACATGAGACTCCCTATTGTTGAAGCATAAGGAATCTTCTGCATATCTTCCTTTTCAATATTGTTTCTTAGGCCTTGAAGCAAATTGAATTTATCACCCTTAACAATGGGTGTGTCTCTTGATGCACAATTTTTCATGTCAAATTTGCTAAGCACCGCATCGATATATGCCTTTTGTGATAAGCCAAGTATTCGTCGAGAACGATCTCGATGGATTTGTATGCCTAACACAAATGATGTATTCCTAAGATCTTTCATCCCAAATTTATTTGAAAGAAATCTCTTGATTTCATGCAATAGGCCTATATTGCTGCTTGCCAACAGGATGTCAACGACATATAACACCAGAAGAATAAACTTGCTTCCACTAATCTTGTTATAAATACATTGATCAATAGTGTTCTCCTTAAAACCAAAAGAGGTGATCACTTGATCAAATTTTCAATACCATTGACGAGATGCTTGTTTTAAACCATATATGGATTTCTTTAATTTACATACCAAATGTTTCGATTCATCCGGCAAGAAATTTTCTAGTTGCACCATATAAATTGTTTCTTCAATGTCATCATTGAGAAATGCTGACTTTACATCCATCTGATGTTGCTCCAAATTATAATGGGCTGCAAGTGCCATAATGATTCAAAAGAGTCTTTCGATGAAACCGGAGAGAAAGTCTCTTTATAATCAATGCTTTCCTTTTGAGTGAAACCTTTGGCAACTAGATGTGCTTATATATTTTGATATTGCCTTTCAAATATTGCTTGGTTTTGAAAATCCATTTACAATCAATTGGTTTCACTCCTTTAAGCAATTTGACAAAATCTCAAATGTCATTGTCCTCCATTGATTTCATCTCATCTTTAATGGCCTCAATCCATTTATGAGAGTTAACACTTTTTTTGACTTCACTAAAAGATTTTGGATCATCTTCTAGTCTTATATCAAACTCTTGTTTTTGGAGATATAAGATATAATCATTTGGAATCGCCGATCTCCTCTTTCTCGAGGATCTCCTTAATGGCACTTCCAATTGAGGTTGTTGTTGCTCTGCAATATGAGTAAGAGGTAATCCAGGAGTGTCTTGATAATCCGAATTTGCATCTTGAACAATATCAAACATAATTGTTTGATCATTTTCCATTACAACTGTAGGAACTGTAACGTGTTCTTCCTCAAAGACAAAGTTCCTAAGTTTGGTACCCTCATCATATTCAACATTTTCAATAAACTTAGCATTCCTTATTTCGAAAAAGGATCTATTTAAGAGATCATAAAATTTAAAACCCCTCGATCTTTCTGAGTATCTAACAAAGTAGCAGCTTATTGTTCTTGAGTCCAATTTCCTTTCATTAGGCTTGTATGGTCTAGCCTCAGCTGGACAAACCCAAATATGTATATGCCTAACACTTGGCTTCTTTCCTATCCATAACTTATATATGGTTTTAGCTACTGCTTTGCTTAGAACTCAATTAAAATGTACATTACAGTTTTTAAGGCTTCTCCCCAAAGTGACTTTGGCAAAGAAGAATGACTAATCACACTTCCAACCATATCCTTTAGGGTCCAATTTCGTCTCTCAGCTACACCATTTTGACTTGAAGTCCATGGCATGGTGTATTAAGGAAAGATGCCACATTCTGCTAAATACTTTGCAAAAGGGCTTGGACGTTGTTCACTTAATTCGTCGTATCTACCGTAATATTCACTGCCATGGTCAGATTTAATGGCTTTAATTTTCCCACTAAGTTGATTTACAACTTCAGCTTTATAGGTTTTGAAAACGTCCAATGCCTAAGACCTATCGTGAATCAAATACAAGTACCCATAACGAGAATAATCGTCTATAAAAGTAATAAAATATTATTAACCATTCCAAGAGGCTGTAGGGAATGGACCACAAATATCAGTATGAATTAAATCTAAGACGTTTAAACTCATGTTAGCACTAGTTTTCTTGATATTTGTTTGTTTTCCCTTAATACACTCAACACATATTTTGAAATCTGAAAAATCGAGGGAATCGAGAATTTCTTCTGAAACAATCCTTTTATTCTTTGTTCAAAAATATATGCTAAACTCTTATGCCATACCATGGAAGAATTCTCATTAATTAATTTGTGCTTTGTACCACAATTACTTATATGCAAGGATTTACTAATGTGTGTGGCATGAAGGTCCAATTTATATAGATTATCAACTAAAGAACCTATGCCAATAAGATTTGAATACTAAAAAAGACTAAATTTTCCATTTTCAAATGAACAAGAATATTCTGATTTGTCCAAATAAGAAACAGAAATCAAATTTCGTCTAAATGATGGTATATAAAAAGTCTCTTTCAAATCTAAATAACAACCAGATCCTAACTTTAATCTAAATAGACAAATAACCTCAACATGAGTTGTTTCGCCATTTCCTACGTAGATGAATCTTTCAGCATTAGTTAGCTTTCTGCTCCTCAGACGACCCTGCATAGTCACACTTATGTAAGTAGTTGCACCCGTATCTATCCACCAAGTGTGATTGGGTACTAAAGCCAAATTAACTTAAGAACAAACAAAGTTGAAAAGTTTACCCTTTTTGGCAAGGCATTTAGCATATTTGGAACAATTTTTCTTCACATGACCACTTTTACGGCAAAAGAAACAAGTGATCACTTTATCTTGTTTCTGTTGCCCCTTAGGCCGTGAAGTTCCAGTATTTGCAGTGCCTTTTCCTGTATTGTTTCTTTTCCTTTTTCTGTTGACAGCATTATCATTGGAAGAAGATGCTAAGTGAGAACTTTTTTCCTTCTCTTGTTTCAATCTCTCTTCCTCTTGCACACACTGAGCAATGAGCTCATTAAGAGTCTATTTCTCCTTTTAAGTGTTATAACTTATCTTAAAAGGACTGAATTGTGCAAGAAGAGATATTAAGACCAAGTGCACGAGAATGTCTTCAGACAACTCTAACTTTAGTGCCTTTAGTCTTGTAACAAGATTAGACATTTCCATAATATATTCTCTTATGTTTCCTTTACCACTGTACCGCATTGAAACAAGCTTGATAGGATGGTGTTTGTTTCAACATTTTCATTTGCAGTGAATCTGTCTGCAATCTACTGTAGGAAATTTTTAGCATTTTCTTCCTCAGGCATTGTGCCTCTGATGGTATCCGGAATTGAGTGCTTCATGATCATCGGACTCATTCGGTTTGAATGCTCCCATTTTTCATAAAGTGCCCTTTCCATAGCTGTACTATTATCAAGAGGGGTAGGAGGTTTGTCAGACCTGATCACATAGTCTTGATCCATACACCCAAGCACAATGGTAACGTGTTCCTTCCATTTCTCGAAGTTAGTGCCGTTAAGTACTAAAATATTGTTCAAATTGGCAGATATTGAAGAAACATTTACTATAAGCAGAAAAATAACAATAATAAGCTTACAATTAACAAACAATAATTTTAGGCTATATAAGATACCAAGCACAACATTTAAATTTATTCTTTAGACAAAAATTTCAATTTATAAGCGGTACTTTTAAACTTTATTAGTAAATATTGATAATCAAATCCTGCCAACAACATGCCTTCCTTTGGGCTGACATATTGCATGCATGGTAAAAAATAATTTTATCACATATTTACTACCTTATTGTGTTTGTAATTCAGCAAAAAAATAACTTTCCTTTGGGCTGATTATTTTCCGTAGGGATTAAAAAACATAGTCATTTAAATTCTTAAATGACAACCTCAATTTTCAAAATAAATAAATTAACATAAAAGAGGTCACTTTGGTGGCATTTTATATTAATTTAATTTATTTTGAACTTTATTTTCAACAATTATGCACACATACAAAACATTGAGAGTACACAAATTTATTCACATCAATAGGGAGAGTGAGTACTATCAATCAACTTAGAATATCATGAAATATTTTATCATGAAATAAAATTTCAAAAACAATGTGCATAATACATCAAAACATCGAAATTACCATGAATATTAAATAATAAATATTTAACAGTTTCAAAAAATTCCAAAAAAATCATCAAAAATTTTAAAATAAAATTTTACTATAAAGTGGAGAAACTGGTGGCACAATGACTACCAGATGGTGTCGCGTGGGCCCCATGCACCACCTACATTGCGTGTGGAAAGGATCCCAGGTCGGGATCCCTTTCTTCCTCCTCTAGTCGGGTCAACCCGACCTGGTTGATGTTATAGCATACTTGTTCGAGTCTGTTTAATATTTTTTTTGAAATTTTCACCCCTTTTTCGATGAATTTTGTTAAAATTGAACACACAATCATGACATTAACACCTTGTTTTACAAAACCCATGCAAAAACTAGGATCAAAACAACAAATTTGGTGATAAATTTGATCAAGAAATTTTAAGAAAACTCCATGAAAGAACCCTTACTGCTTTTCTTGCTTTCTTTCAACCAAAACAAAAAATTTACCAAAATTGTGACTTTAATTCAACCATATAAGTCACAAGAAACAAGTATCATCAATCAATTTAAATTAAAACATGTAAAACATAATTGTTTTGCTTAAATATTTAATTTGAGATTTAAAAAAATTAAAGAATAAATTACCTTAATCATGAAACAAAATTCATAAAAACTGTTTACATGATTTTAATCTTTATTTTATAGGGAATAAAAGCCCTAAGGTTTCAAACACAAAATTTTAATTCTTAATGATCAAAGATGAACAAGCTCTTAATACCATTTGTAATAAATTCATACAGACAAACATATACAAGATCTCATGTTCAATTATCAAGAAAAATAATACGGAAACGTACCTGAATCTATTGTAATTGATTTCTTGGGTTAGAGTCTTCCATGTCTAAATCTTTTAAGAGAATCTGTATCTCACTTAATGATGAGATTTGAGAATGAGAATTACTTTATGTTTAGACTAAGGACCATAACCTATTTATACTATAGTATATATTATTTTATTTTGGCCCATCATGAAAATAAAATAAAATAGTGAGTCTCTACACATTGCAAAGCCCATACTAAATGAGATGCCCTAAAGTCCAATAACTTAAACTTTATTTAATCACTTCTAAATGGACCAAATACATCAGATGGCCTGTAATGTACAGTTGATTGATATATATATAGGCCCACTTAAAGAATTTCACAATAGTGAGGTGCTGCAGAGTGTATGAGGCGGTGAAGAAATAAGACAATAGAGAGAAGAGTGAAATGAGAGAGGGAAATGATAGAGAGACGAGATGATAGAGGGAGGGTGAGGGAGTATGCACTACAAAAAATGAACCTTCAGCGACGGAATTAGTGACGGAAAATTCCATCGCTGAAAACTAAATTCTATCGCTGATGGTCTTCAGCGACGGATTACCAATGAAAATTTTTTATTGGAAAAATCGATGTCGCTGATGCTCACTCCGTTGCTAAAACTTCATTTCCGTCGGTAATTCCATCGCTAATTAGCAACGAAATTTTTTTACATCAGCGACGAATTTTATGTCATTAGCGACAGAAAATTCCGTTGCTAAAAACATAATTTCATCTTTTAATTTACAAAAAAATCCGTCGCTAAAAGGCATCAGTGACGAAAATTTCCGTCGCTGATAGTTTTATTATTATTTTATTTTATAAAAAAATTCGTTGCTAAAAGGCATCAGCGACGGAATTTCCATCGCTGATAGTTTGTTATTTTTGTTAATTCAATAAATATTTTGTCACTAAAGAGCATCAGCGACGGAAATTCCATCGCTAATGTTATGAATTCCTTTGCTAATGTAATAAATTCCGTTGCTAATGTTATGAATTTCGTCACTAATTTGATTAATTTTTTCACTTATTTGACAAATTTTTTTTGCTAATTTCTATGAATTTCGTCAAAAAAAAAAGTTCTGAAATTAATTATTTATATTTATATAAAGAGAGAGAGAGAGAGAGAGAGAAAGAGAGAGAGAGAGAAACATTTAAAATAAACCTAATATTTCCGTTGCTAATGTTATGAATTTCGCCACTAATTTGATTAATTTTTTCACTTATTTGACAAATTTTTTTGCTAATTTCTATGAATTTCGTCAAAAAAAAAGTTCTGAAATTAATTATTTATATTTATATAAAGAGAGAGAGAGAGAGAGAGAGAGAGAGAGAGAGTGTGAGAGAGAGAAACATTTAAAATAAACCTAATATTTATACTTAAATCCATAAATATTATCTTAAAATAAATTAACTAAAAAAAACACATTATTTTCAACATCATTATCACCACTACCACCAGCATCTCACCATATCATCATCTAAAAGTAAAAAAAAAAAAAAACAAAAACATAAGTATTAAAGTTTATCATATAAAAAAAATTAAAAACATAAACATAAAAAAAAATAGAGTAAATTTACAAAAAAAAGGAAAAAAAATAGAAGGAAAGAGGTATAAAGAAGAAAAACTAAGAAAAAAACGAAAAGATGGACAAACAAAGAAGATAGGGAGGAGTGAAGAGGAGAGAAAATAGAGAATAGGAGAATATATAGTCTTTGGCGCGCATACAGAGAAATTTCTGACGGAATTACCGACGGATTAGCGACAGAAATTTCGTTGCTAATACTATGTCGAAATATTTCCCGCTATAGTGCAAGCGGGAAAAATTCAAAAAATTGGAATTAGCGACGGAAATTTCGTCACTAATATTATTTGAAAATATTTCCCACTATAGCGGAGGAGGAAAAAATTCAAAAAATTGAAATCAGTGACGAAATTAGCGACGGAAATTTTTGTCGCTGATTCCAACTTTTAATTTTCATATTAAATAATCAGTGACGGAAAATAGCATCAACGACGGAATTTTCCGTCGCTAAAAAGCATCAACGACGGAATTAGCTACGGAAAATTCTGTCACTGATACCCTAAATTTTCTTCATTAAGCATCAGCGATAGATTTTTTCTGTCGCTAAAAAGCAATAGCGACGGAAAATTCCGTTGCTGATGCCTTAAATTCGAAAAAAATAAAAATATATAAATAAATAAATTTTCTTCATTAAGCATCAGCAATGGATTTTTTCCGTGGCTAAAAAGAAACAGCGATGAAATTAGCGACGAAAAAAATCCGTCACTGATGCCTTAAATTCAAAAAAAAAATAAAATATATAAATAAATAAATAAATTTTCTTCATTAAGAATCAACGACGAATTTTTTCCGTTGGTAATTCCATCGCTGTTGCTTTTTAGCGACGAAAAAAATCCGTCGCTAATGCTTCAAATTTAAAAAAAATAATTAAATAATTAAATAAATAAATTTGGATCAATTGAAATCAGCGACGAAAATTTTCGTCGCTAATTCTGTCACTAAAACTCATCAGCGACGGAAAAATCTGTCGCTAATTCTAAACCACAAATTTTTTCCTATAAGTTTTAGCGACGGAAATTTTCGTTGCTAATTCTATTGCTAATTTAGGTGCCAATTGAATAGTAGCTTCCCACTACATTTAGCGACGGAGTTAGCAACGGAAAATGCTCCGTCACAAATTACCTTTGGAATTTCGTCGCTAATTCTTTCACTAAGTAAAAAATATTTTCCGTTGTTAATCCATCACTGATGCTATTTTTTAGCAACGGAATTTTTCTGTCGCTAAATTCTGTCGCTGAAAGTCATTTTTTTTGTAGTGATGATGCTTTGCCCTTTTGGCACAACTTTGTAGGGTTGGTGGAATTTTTTTCCACCAACTCCATTTTCAAACCCTTTCTTTTCTTTTTTTTATCTATATATATTTTATATATTTCTAAATCTTAAAATATATATTTTTTATAAAATATTTATTTCTATACATATATATATATATTTTTATTCCTAAGATAGAATATATATATATATATATATATTTATCCTTTCTAAGATATATATATGTATATGTATGTGTGTGTGTGTGTATATATATATATATATATATATATATATATATATATATATATATATATAAAATCTATATATAGATATATTTATCCTAAGATGTGATGTATACACACACACTTAATATATCTACTGTTTTGAATTCTTAAAAATGTATATCTTATTTTAATTTGTATATAACTACATACTTATATATATACACACCATATACTTGCATATACATTTATTTATCCATGGTATATGTATTTAAGTTTCTTGTTCTTTCAAATATTTTTATATTTGTTTATATATATTTTTAAATATATATTTATATGCTTACACATGTAATTTATATATATATATATTAGATTATTTTTACTTCACTTGACCGTTTAGTTTTATAATTAATTATATGTATATATTTAGTTATGTACATACGTATATTCGCATGCATGCATGCACGTTGCATGCATTTATCAACGCATGCATGTACGTAACCTATACATAGAATTTTGAGTAGTCCTTCCATTCTGATTAAAGTACATCGTATATACAGCATGCATATACATTTTACGTCATTCTCGAAGACTTCATTTCAATAATTATGAACTATATTTATATATTTGAAATCCACAATTTATTTTATTGCATTATATACACTTAGAATTACACATTGAGTATAAAGTTGTTTTAAAAAAATTGTGTTTCTCACGAGTGGGCGCTCAGGTCATTATGGGGAAGGCCACTAAATTACACTGAAGTCTAAATCATTTGAATGGCTTTTGGCTTTATCTCAAAACTATTGGCATGTATCATTGGCCTCCTGGAAATAGTAATCTCTTAGCTTGGGTAATGAGTAATCACCTAGAGTGCTACAGGATTGGTCGGCTATAGTGGATGGATGATGAGGAGCGAAGTTATAGGTTGAGTCCCTTCAAAGCCTCCTAAGAGTTTTCTGGATTTCAAAGTCAAGGGAAACTAACTCGTAACTCTTAGTTCTACGCATTCTTCCAAGTTACCAAAGTGAAGGTAAATTAACTAAATTCTAAATGAAATCTAACTTAAGAACTAATAGAAAGAAATGTTTACAGAAAAAAGTTTTGGGCTAGTCTTAGGCATGACTGGTATTGATATTAACTGTTGGCTACCTATTTCTCTAGTAACGACGCTAAAAATTTGTTGACCTTAAATAGTGAACTATGAGCAGGTATACACAGTTTAATACAGAGGTAAATCCAAATGTTGTCCTATAGAGAAAAGATTATCCTAACTAAGCACCAAAATTAATCACCTCAAGTTTATATAAACAGTCGATTAATCACAATTTAATTAAGCATTAAAGCTAGTTAAACTAATAATAAAAATGCGTAAAATGAGAAAGTAAAAGTGTAAGGAAAGAATACTTACAGTGCTACGAAGGAATAAAAAAAATGCTGCAAAGGAAATAGTGTAAAATGTAAATACAAAAAATTAAAGGGCAAACAAGTAAATAACTTAAATATGAATGGACAAAGTGGAAAAATAAAAAAAGTGAGGGGGCTGAAATGAAATTCCAAAAACTACATAGTGACTAATGGCATTAAATAAAATTTGAAAGATATTAAAATTTAACGTTAAATTAATGCATTAAAATTTAGAATTTATATATGATACATTAACCGTATATAATTTTTATACACTGTCAATGCACCAGATGTTGACAACTTATTAATAAACTCCTATGAGCAAATTAAAAAAATTTATTTATATTTACTTTTAAGAGCTTGGCATAATTTTTCAATTTACCAATTGATGAGGTGTCAATTAGAGCTGGTTACGGGCCGGACCAGGCCGGTTTCGGACCGATTTTCATCGGTTCCGACCCTAACCAGAGAAGAACCGGTCTGAACCGATAGGAAATCGGTCCGGTTCGGACCGGTTCTATATTATTAAAGAGGCGAACCGGCCCGGTTCGTTGGACCGGTTCGCCCAAAAACCGGACCAAACTAGTTTAAACCGGTTCGGTCCATTTTTTCATTTAAAATTTTTATTTTTTAACATTTATATTAATTTATTTTAATATATATTAATATATTTTAATAATTTAATCTAATAAATTTTTTTTATACTAAATAATGTTAATAATTTAATTTAACAATAATTTATTATAAAGTTATATTATAATTTATTTAATTAATGTAATAATAATGTAAAAATAAACTACTATAAAATTATCTAATAAAATTATTGTTATAATAAAATAAAGTTATATTATGAATATAATATTATAATAAAGTTATTATGATAAATTGATATTTGATTCAAAATACAAATAATGATATTATGAATATTATTATTATATTCATTTTGCAATATCATTTTGCATATCTTTATTTATGTTCATTTATTATATTCATTTTGCATTTAAAATAATTTATTATATTTGAAATATCATTTACTTAATTTTTATTCATTCATTTATTTATTCATTTATTTAATACGTTTTTAAAATATTAATTCATTTTGTATTTTAAATATTTATTTATTTTAAACATAGATAAGTATAACATTAATTAATTTGATATGTAATAATAATAATAATAATAATAATAATAATAATAATAATAATAATAACAACAACAACAACAACAACAACAACAACAACAACAACAACAACAACAAAGGAGAAAAAGGAGAGAGTAGGAGGAGACCAAAGATTTTTTACGCGGAAAACCCCTTCAAAAGTTAGAAGGATAAAAACTACGGGACCGTAGTCTATAAAAATATTCACTATGACTAAACTTATTTACAATTTTACATACAATTTACAAAAAAAAAGATTATTCTCTACTCTTCATAATTTATACGGATTGCCTTGGAAATTTCTTCCTCCTCTTCTGAATTATTATCAGCGACTTCATTGACCATTCCAAGTTCGACATTGCGCGATTCCGCATCAAACCAATCTTTAAGGCATGTTAACATGCGCAATGAATCCGGATTAAGAGTGGTTCGATGGTCTCCAATAATTCTTTCACACGTCGAGAATGCGGATTCCGAAGCAACAGAAGAAACTTGCACCGCAAAAACATCTCGAGCCATGGAAGCTAAAACTGAAAATTGTTTTTGGTTTTCTTTCCACCATTGGAGAAGATCAAAGTTTTCATCTACAAAAAATCTTGACTTAAGAAAAATCCTAGCTCATTGAAGCTAGAACTTCTTCGAGTTGTTGTTCCCGATCCCGATCCCAATCCGCTCGCTTTTCCTTTTAGCTTCATTCTCTTCTTTGCTGCTTCCTTGATTGCGTTTAAAATTCCTTTTCCTTTTTTGCTACTTTCGGTTTCTTCGTATGAATCTTCTTCTCCTCGATTAAAGTTGAATTACTCCCTTTCTGTTTCATAAACATTAAACAATTCTCAAAAAAGATTGTTAATTGAGGACTTTTGATCCTCAATAGAATCAAGACTAAGAAATTCTTTATAACAATCAAAAAAATTTCTATATTTACCTCACCTTGACTATGATCTAGTAAAGTTGCAATACAATAAATAGGAGGAATTATTTCCCAAAATTTTTTAAATTTTTCTTCCATATCATATACAAAAGAACTTAAAGTTTCATGATTCCTAAATTTTACAAATTTGTCAAACATTGTGTAGATAATAGGACCAAAATACGGTATAGTTGGATAAAATTGAGTTGAAAATCTTTCGGTTGCATCTTTAAAAGTAGATAATAAATCAACATAATATTCAATAAAAGTCCAATCTTCTTCAAAAAGTACTAAATGTGTGCTACTTGTATAATTGTTATAAAAAGGAGTAACAAGTTCTTTATAAGGTAAAATAGAAGAAAGCAAACGATGAAGTGAATTCCATCTTGTTTCCACGGGAAGTGGAAACGCTTTAACAGGTATATTATTTGTTATACAAATTTGCTTCCATTCACGTTTATTACTTGGTGTGCGAATCCATTTTGCTAAAATTTTAATTTTATCAATTGGACCTATGCCAGTACCAGTACCATTAGAACTAATACCACTTTGAACACATAAATTTATAATATGACATGCACATCTTGTATGAAAAAATATGCCTTGCATAACAGGGTTTAAACTTTTAATTAAATGAGGAATAGCTGCAGTATTACTCGAAGCATTATCAAAAGTAATAGCAAAAACTTTATTATTTTCTAGTCCATATAATTTACAAACTTTAGTAATATATTTATGAATAGTATATGAATTATGTGCTTCTTCTATTACATCTAAAGATAAAATTCGTTTTTGCATGGACCAATCTTCATCTATCCAATGACAAGTTATAACAAGATAACTTATACCATTAGTACTAGTCCATATATCACTAGTTAAACTAACCCTAGATGAAATATTACTAAGTTTATCAATTAAAGCTTGTCTATATTCTTTAAACATATCCATTTAATCTCTTTTTAATGTATGTCTAGAAATAGATTTATATGCGGGTTGTAAATAGTTACAAACAAATTCTAAATATCCTGATTTTTCACAAATTGTGAATGGTTGTTCAGTCCTAATTACAAATCTAACTAAACCACGTCTAGCTTGAACATTATCAAAAATAAAATTTTTTCCACCATCACGTGTATTAATTTGAGATTGTTTACCTTCTAAAATTTCATCTTCTTCGGCATCAAGATTAATTTTATGTGCAGTAATTAAATGTCTTTTATATGTACGTGTACTGCCAGCACCTCCACCGGACTTATAAGAGTAAACGCCTTGGCACAATTTACAGATAGCACAATATTTATTCGTTTCACCTTCTTTTGCTACAATATCGAAATACTCCCATACCTTGCTCGTTTTTTTTCGACTAAACTTCGGCTTTGATGATGTAGCAGCAGTGGTGGCAGCTGATGATTGTGTTTGAGCATGACCTCCACATCGACCACGACCAATCGATGGCGCCGCCAAAGGAAGCTCCTCCTCCGGATGAATATCGGGTTCGATTTCATTACATTATTCGTCATCCAAACTAGGAATTTCAATGGAACCAAAAGGTCGAGAAACAGAGCATGAACGGCGAAAGAAATTTGACATTTTTATATTTTTTTGAAAATAAATATATGTTAAAAACTAAAAAAAATAGATGTATGATATATATAATATATTGGAATTTGAAAATTGAAAATTAAAAGTAAAAATTGCAAAATTATAAAATAAAAAGAAAAATGAAATTTATAAAAAAAATGATGATATTATAAATTTGGAATAAGGGATATATATAATATATTAGAATTTGAAAATTAAAAGTAAAATTTGTAAAATTATAAAATAAAAAGAAAAATAAAATTTAGAAAGGAAATGATGATATTACAAATTTGGAATAAGGGAATTTAAGTGAATTTGAGAGAGTTTGAGTGAATATTGAGAGAGTATGTGAGTGAAGAGAATAAGAGTTGATGAATATAGATAGTAGATTTGAGAGAAAATATAGAAGAAATGTAAATGAAAATAGAAGATAGAATAGAGGTATTTATAGAAAAAAATTAGAATAAAAAAATAAAAAAAATTAAAAAAAAAGATTGATGATTTGGCCGTTGCCCATCAAACACACAGAGGCAAGTCTGTGACTTGCCTCTGCTGCAGACTGCAGTTGCACTGCAGTGCAATTGCAGAAGGCTGCCATTGCGCGCTGCGCAGTGGCAGCCAAATTTTTAATTTTTATTTTTTTAACCGGACCGGGCCCTTAGCGGGCCCGATCCATGCAGGCCCGGTTCTATATATTTAAAACCGGCCCAGCCCGGTAACATACCGAGCTGGGCCGGTTTCGAACCGGTACTGTACCGGTTCGAATATTGGGCCGGATTAGCCCGATCCGGATGCAACCCGGCCCAATAAGCACCTCTAGTGTCAATCTCTAATATATTGACAGTGTATAGAAATTATACATTATCAATGTATCATATACAAATCTTAAAATTTAAGGACTAAATGCATGAATTAAAATAAATTAAAATGCAACCAAACTTGAACACTAAATGCTAATTCTAAAATTAACCCTTAAACTAAAATTTGACTTAAACCTAAATTAATGCTTGATAAAAACAAAAAATTGTTTTTAGATAAAATTTAAAACATTTTAAATACATACAAAATCAAAAACTTCAAAAAGATAAAAAAAAAGGCTGAGGAATATTTTAAATAGTTGAACTGTGAGGATATTATGATAAGTATCAAGTACAGTACTGACTCAGTGCATCGTTCCCCTTTTAGTGGCTCACTAAATCCTTCCTTTTCTGTACATAGCATTATTGAACAAAAAAGAAGGTATAATCTAACTTCTTGACCTTATCAGCATCATTTGTTCGGTGCAGTCCAACAACTGCCTTCAAATTTAAAATCGACACAAATTTAAGGGAGTAACTAGTAAGTAGCAAGGATAAAAACATCTGTTAAAGTGCTTGATTTTTTTTTTGGTACATGAGAAAAACATGTTAAAGTACTTGATGTTTCTTTAAGTGGAATTTGAAATTTAGATTCTAAGTGGGATTTGAAAATCATTTTTTATTATTTTTTTATTGCATTAGTTGGTATAACAGTGCCTAGGATCGAATAATTTGAACCATTGACAAAACCAATAAACCAGCAAAAATATTCGCGCAACCAGCAAATGCTAATCAGTTAATCTAATTCATAAGTAATAGCCTATCTAGAAGGGGTGATTCAATTCGTAGTTGCTACCATTGGATTTATTAGTGAGGCTTGGAGCTGAGACAATAAAGACTTTAGTTTTTATATTATTAAAATAAGACAATTGATAATTTTTAAATGATTTTTATGTTGATAATGTAAAGTTGGTTGGGCATCGTTCTTGTTTTCTGTTTCTGTTTTCGTTTTCGTTTTCTCTTTTTTTGGAATCAACGACAAAAACCGTGTTTAGCAATGTGTTTCTGTTTTTAGAAAACAAAAACGAAAACGAAATGAAAGGTTTTCAAAATTGTTGGAAACAAAAATTTCTTGTTTCTATTGTTTTCAAAAACATGTTTTCATTTCTAGTACTATTCATAAGCAAGTAAACAGTGTTCATATATTAATATAATGTTAACATTTGTCGCACTAAAAAATATAAAACATAATAAATTAATTTTTAAAATAAAATAATATTAAATTTAAAAAATATTATTTAATTAAAAATAAATATTCTTTAAATTAATATTTTATTTTAATATAAAACAGTTGAAAACATAAAAAGCAATTACATATGAATTATATTAAACTATAATATCATAATATTATTTAATTTAAATTTGTATAATAATTTATTGAATATATTGTATATTTTAAATAATATCATTTATTATAATTCTTATATGTTAATAATTAATATTATTACTAGGTACTATTATCTAATATAATTAATTATTATTTTACTGAACAATATTATTATTTAATATTATATTATTTCAATCAAGTTTAAAATATGCAACTACTATCAAATAATTTAATATTATTAAATAATTGAATACTTAACATTAGGTAATATTATTTATATTAAATATAATATATTTTAATAACTATATAATTTATTATAAATTAATTAGTTAAATATATTATTTGATAATTTAATATTATTACAATTAAATTAAATAATATTTATTAAATATAATTTAAATTATTAATTCAATTTATTACTTAATACATAAATTTAGAATTTTACTAATTTCAATTATTATTTAATATTAATTAAAAACTTATTTAATATTATTTTTATTGAATTGTTTTATTTAATATTATATTTAATTATAATATTATTTAAATTATATTAAATTTTAATATGATTAAAATAAAAATATTTAATATTGGTATTAAAAATTATAAAATATTATTATATATTGTGTACATAATATTATTTAATAAATATATTATTATTTTTATTTAATTTTTAAAATTTTATTTTGTGAATTAAATTATTATATATGAATCAATTTAAATATTTGTTTTTAATACGTAACAGTATTAACCAAATACGTTTTCTTTTTTCAGAATTTGAAAAAAAAAACAAAAAAAAATTTTCAAAAACAGGAAACAAAAAATATAAAACAGGAAACAATCCCAAACAATCCGTAGTAATTCATATATCAGTTTATATCTTTTAGCCCGTGACACTCATTAATACAAAAGATTTTTATTCTTAATAAAAATATTAAAGATGATTTTTTTTAATTTTAAAATGCATTAATTATTATTTAATTGATACACAATATGAATTTTTTTAGATTGATAATGAAAAGTTATCACCAAAGTGTCATGTAATCAAAATTAGACTTAAAATAACTGGTGCCTTGATTTCCATCTAGAATGAGGAAATATTTGTACTGCTGCTATATATAAACTCACCCCGCCAACGCCAAAAGGCAGAGTGCAAAGAGAGTCTGAAAGTCGTAAAGCTATGGAGCTACCATTTCTGCTAATCAAGATCATGGTCACAGCTCTGTTGCTTGGATTCCTTGGGCTGCTTGTACGCCTGTTTGAAGCTCTAATTTTGAAGCCTGAAAGACTTCGTCCAAGCTTCGAAAGCAGGGCATCCAAGGTCCTCAACCATCCATCTTACTTGGAAATATCCGTGAAATGAAGAAGATTCAATCGAAGGTGTCCACGTTGTCAAGAGAAGGAGAACAAGCGATAATGCACAATTCTTTTTCCTTTGTGTTTCCATTCCTGGATCGATGGAGAAAACAGTACGGTATGAAACTTGTACCTTAGCAATCAGTTCCTTTATTTCTGCTTAAGGGTCTATTTTCAAAACCCTGTTGTCTAACGTTCTAATGTGCTATATTTTTTACAGGTTCAAGATTCATGTTTTCACTTGGCAATTTACAGATTCTGCACATAAGCGATCATGAGGTGGTGAAAGAAATAATCTTATGCCCTTCATTGGATTTAGGGAAGCCTTCCTATCAGCACAAGGAGAAGGGCCCTTTGCTTGGCCAAGGAATTCTGACTTCTAATGGTGCAATTTAGGCACATCAAAGAAAGTTCCTTGCTCCTGAACTACATATGGAGAAAGTCAAGGTACTTTGCAATGATGAGAACATTAAACTTGAGCCAGTTCTTCTGCTGTAATGGTTTAGTTTTTTTACTTTCCCCTATTTTCTTTAACATTTGGAACTTTAATTTGATAGTCCTTTCCTTTAACAAATGTAGGGTATGATGAACATAATGTTAGAACAAATTCGTCCACAAAGCCCATTAGCATAATGAATTAGAAAGAAATCTAACCTTGGGTGGGTTTGAGCCAAAACCCACCATTACTTCGCCATTTTGCCTCTGCCAACTGAGGAAAACATCACCGGAGATCCATCAACGCCTGGCAATCCTCAATTTACTCTGCCATGGTGGTCTGAAAGCCAAATGGAGGAAGATGATGGTGAGGGATGATGAAGAACGAGAGAGAGCAAGGAGGGTGCTACTACTGTCCACTTTTCTTCGCACAATACAAGTGATCAATGGGCCATCACTTATATAATAGTGTCAATAGTAGGGACCTCCCATAATTTTGGATCATGTATTATATCCGTCCCATTAAGGATAAATACATGTATAATAGAGATATATTATTTATATTTATGGTCACACCTTATACAAAATATACTACTAAATTAACTTATATGATATTAATTATACTTAATTAATCCACATTAATGAGATAATTCAACATTCTCCCACTTGGATAATTAAGTTAATTAATGAAAATATCATATAATATCAATATGTATTCATAAGCCCTCTAAATACATTGTACCGAAAGGGTACAAATGTGTAGACTAATACATACTTTAACAACGACAACAATAAGCCTTTATAAGCTTCAAAATGCATCACACCGACAGGGTATAAATGCGTAAACTTATAAAAACTGCAACAAAAATAGTAATATTAAGTGTGAAATGGAAATGATATGAAAACATAAACAATATCCATTTCTATTAGGTCCATACATCTAAACCAAATGATGCCTTACTTCAACAGAAGCATATGAGACTAATACCGAGTGTCTCATCCAACAGAATGCCATATTTATCAAAATGCGCACAAACAAAATATGCATATATGGCAAGTGGGAATCCATTAATATAGTTATAACTGATTTTATTACATAGAGCTCGCACTAACTTAATACGGCAAATGGCTCCATATGCCTCATACAAGTGCTATGTCGTCAAGGCACTTATGCAGCCAAACTTTCAGTTAGCCAAAATGAGCTCTTTCACTATGTGCTCTAGCATCCAATCAAGCAATGGATTCCATTATTTTCTCTCTAACAAAACCGAATGATGATATCTAAATATTTAAAGTGTGAGGAACTCCTAGTATTTTAAGAGAGAAAATACTTGCTGCAGCATTACCACAGTACACCTACAAGACTTCGAAATGGCAACCACAGAAAATCAGCCCTGAGACAAAATTCTGCAGCCTAAATGGCCCATCATGTAGCTTTACAACATGCTACATATTTAGCCTCCACAATCAAGAATGCTGCAAGTGTTTGCTTTACACTTTCCATAATACAGCTCCTTTATGTCCACAAATATATAGCCAAAATAATTTTCAATATCTGGATAGCTTGTAAAATTAACATCAGAATATCTGACCAAACTTAGAATGTAAGATTTGTCAATATCTGAATACTCTCTTTATAGCTTCAGTTCTCTACTGCAAGATCACTCAAGTATCTTCGAAATACATCTATAACATACATAATATCCAAATGTGTATAAACTTGAGCATACCCTAATTACCCACAATAAGGCATACACAATACTCGATATGAGCTCTTTCATTATTATCTTGAGGACTTTGAGATTTTCACAATATATCACTTTTCACTAAATGACATCTTACTAGGAGAACAACATATAATAAACCTACTCAACACTCAATGTAGGTTCTATGAGACCAATAATGTATGCCTATTGATATGTCATGAAGAATCTTAATCCTTAAAATGAAATAGAGCCTTACTTAGATTCTTCATCCTGAAGTGACATGACGACATGGAATGTCTCATACAATAGGTCAGTGCTATAGGCTGCTATTTGATATCATCAATTTAGAGCACAATAAGCACATAACTCCCACTAACCTCGCAATGGATCCAATTATCAAACGATAATGTTCTCCTCAAAATGGCAATCTCATTAAACTTTATATGTTACAATCTGGATGCCTTTTAATGTTCATAAATGAACTCCTTGAGTTCAACTGTATGTTCCACCTTAAGAACTACAAACCTTTAGGTTGCTTTATTTAGACATTTTACTATCCAAGATTTAGCTCTTAATCAAAATGAGCTGCTAATTGCTATCATAATTCTAAAAGAATCTTAGGCAGAAACAAGAAAGAAGGTTTTCACAAAACCAATTCTTTCTCTTTATTTAAAGCTATGGCCAAATTTGGCTTTAAATTATCTACCTAATCTTTAGAGTCTCTTTTGGTCTATAATGATGTGACAACTAAAATGGATCCCATGCATCCTTATGTAGCATAGATGCTTGCTCATCCTACGTGACTAATATCCAACTCTAAGAGTTCGAATCAGTATAGTCTCCTGAAAAATATCAAAAACAGAAGACACATGAATTTCATATTCATATTCTTTTGTAAGGTCAGGTGCAGGTTTAGATGTACAGTATTGAGATCAACCGTTGGTTCCTTTGGTTTGTGGCTTTTCATCATTAAAAGATAACGCATATATGGGACTGGCACAACAAAATATATTTCAATAATGACCTCGTAGAGTTCACAACTCCCACTCTTTAAGTCATCCTCTAAATAGATTGTATTGTCAGGCTTAATAATTGTAGTGTCACATAATGAGAAAAAAAAATATAGAATCTTTCTAGTCGATGTAATAATCAACAGAATTGTCGCTGATAGTTTTCTTGTCAAGTTTTCTTGACTGCAGGTTATAGGCCTTTTGCCTAACTTTATAACCCTAAACACAGAAAGCGGCACTAAACTCAACTTCTTGTCTGACTATAACTTAGGATGAATCTAGGAACTGATTTTGCTTGGAAATCGACTTAAAACATAAGTTGCAGTTTTCACAATTTCACTCCATCTAAATTCCTGATATTTGAAGTGATTCAACAGAAATCATACTACATCAAAATTGTACGAATGATTATTACTACAATCTCATCCTTGTCGGTATTCCAAGCACAGCATACTAGGCATCAATACATAATCATATAGTGCACTTAAGTGAAAATCAATATATGATCTCGCCTAGCTTCATTATACTGAGCATAACATTCATCACTACTATCTGATCATTGCCTTAAGCAGCGCAGTGGAATTAATCAGAATGCCTAAGGCCTCTACAAGATCAAATCTTTCACTCTATATGACCTAAATCAAAATGGTCTTTAGTGAAAGTGATGAAACACTTATGTCCACTAAATACAATATGTAGAAATTATCTACAAATGTCAGTATATATGCGCTCCTAATCATTTCAATATCTGCTAATCATGTCCTTAATATTAGTAGTAAGATTTCCTTTAACACAATCCTACATGTGCCTCAAAATGTCCCTAACTCTTACGCCACTATTTGATAGATTTCTTATTTATTCTATCATAATTAGAATCGAGTCACATCATTCACCATTGAAGAAAATTTGCTCAATATTGGGTACAAATCTACTATATACGATCCATCACACAGAATGCTAGAATCAATACATATGTTGTTACTAAATAGAAATACTTTTCCGTTATCAAGATGAAAAGTATCGACCGACAGTAATTCCAAAACTGTCTACGAAATGTAACAAAAAACTGGCTATGTTTTCAGTATGGATTCTAACTCTATAACCCCAATTCACAACAATTTTCTTTTATTCTATCTATGGTTGCTTATGGCTTTATCAATAATAGCACCGGTATCTAAACACTAATAGTTAGAGGGCATATCTTCTAAATTGGATTCAAAATGAAAGGCTAACGAAATGCCTTTTTTACACATTCCAATCTAAAGTGTTCTTGCAATCTACCCTCTTGTGCCCAAGATTATCACCGAAGTGGCACACATTGATATTTAGAGGTGTTGGTGGAACCAGAATGTGAAATAGACTTGGAAAATTTCTTCTTCTAAAATGTCCTTTTATTGAGACCTTTTAATAATATTTCCTTTTGGCAGTAACACTGGCATATGTCATCGTTATGGCTAAATGAGATCTGTTAACCTGAAAGATCTCCTACTCTTGAATGACAATATCAATTTTGATATTAAAATGCCATACTTCCTTCTGCATTAAATGAGATCTGTAAAACTAGAAATCTCCAATTCTCCATCCCAGAAGGAAGTAGTACTGAATCTGCCATATATGGAATCAAAATCCTATAGCAACCTTTATCCATCTTATGCGAACTATTTTTTAGTGGCATCCATAAATACTTCTTGGTTATTTCTAATCAGAACACTTCCTCTGATGTACTATTTCATGGTATACATTATATAATCAGAGAATTTCCAATTGAGTGTTCTTGAAATTTCAAATATTTTGTCCTCAAAGAGCTCACATTATTGGGTATAGAAGATAGATCGACTCTCGGGACTACTTCCTAGTTTAATATGTCCCTAACCATAAAGAATAATTCATACTATCTATCTAATTCGATCATACTAGAGATTTTATATGTGATAGTTGCACAATATGGAGGCTAGTGGAATAATTCAAACAATATCAAAATTTATTCCACAATACACTACAGAGGATAAGACAACACTAGTTGAATACAACTTGAATGATCGCCCACCGACAGGGTAGGAAGATCGTGTCATATCCCAACCAAAACCCTCTCAGTCCCAGCATCTCTAAAAGCAACTAACAATTCGACAGGGAGAGACTAGCCACTTCTAGAGATCTTAGTAAATCTTGCAATCGCAACTATCACTGTGCATTGCCTTATTATTATTATATCCTTAAAATTATCAAAATAAATCATCAAAAAAATCTTCATGACTATTCCTGCGACAGGCAAGTACTAGTCAATCCAATTAATGATTTATAATTTTAAGAATATTCACGAAATTTGTTGACCAGAATTAACTACACCTAAAATATGCAATTCCTAAAGCATATGTAGTAATTTTAGGGCCAACATTAATTAATTAAATTAATTTCACATAAATGTGAATATTCAAATAATAAGGCAATGTTATTTTAAGAGAGTTTATTTGTTTAAATAAATTATTAACGAAATGAGAAAACCATAATCCAAAATGGCTCAACAAAATACCCAAATAATTTATTTAAACTTATTTAATTAGGCCAAATATTAGTAATTTATGGGCATGAGTTTATATTTCAAAATTAAGTGAATTATGAATTAAATGAGTAATTAAATTTCTAAAAATTACTCCAAAATTAATTCCTCCAAAATTCACTTATATCACAGTAATTTTGGGCTTAACAACTAATTATTGCTATTAAATAAAATTTGGCTTATGACCAAAATTGTCCAAAATTAATTAACCAAATGGCCCATAATTGTAACATCCCGTTACCACATTTTGCACGTATTTCTATACAACTTTACTGGTTGGGCTGTCTGCGATGCCATTAACATTCAACAGTAACAGTGATAAACGGTAAACATTTATCTATTAATTATGGAATATGAAATTTCTTTTCATTATTCCTTACATCTGACATCCCCTATTAACCTTTATTTCACTAAGGTAGTACTGTATACATATGTCTGAAATGTAAAAGAGAAGAGACTGTACCTGTCACATTTAACATGCCATGCCACAGTGCTTCAAGCATAGCTATACCCATCTGAGAGCTAATTCTCTCAACTCCGTGTATTTCTTATCTGTGGAGTTAAAACAAAGGAGTGAGCGATTCATACGCTCAGTAAAGGAAACATATGCTGCTTTAAATAAAGCAAAACTATATATCACAACTCATTTATTCTTTTCTTAACAATAACCCAGTAGAAAAGACAGTGGATATATAGTAAACAATTCTCTTAAAACACCATTCAAATCACTAGCTAACAGTTTACTTTAAAATGTAGTAAACACTATATAGGATTTCAACAAATCCTCACAGTAGACAGAAATTGGTAAGTTGAGACTAGGCAACAAATAAATCATGCTATCATCGTTCCCCCTCTCCCTTGCGAGAATGGAATCTGCTGCTTTTGGGGTGCACCCGTAGGCCATCGCCCCTCACGGCTATCTCAGATCTATGGCCATAATCTAAAGTGGTCCTCAGGTTCACTTGCCAAGTGACCTCGAGACCGCTGATGACTTGGCGGGTCCATCAGTCCTGTGACGCCCTAGGGTGCACTCGTTGGTCTATATGACCCGAGCCATCGCCCCAGATGGGTCACGCAAAGTATATAATTAATAACGCATGAATTCAATGCCTAATGTCTCAAAATCAAGTTATATCTTATGTGTCATTTCCACAAAATGATTTGATTTCTTATAAAACAATAAAACACCAAAAACAACCCGTAATCTCAACTTTTAGAACCTGCTCGCCCATGGTCAGCTCGCCCGATATGGCTTGCCCATGGCAGAGAACATGTGTTCGCCCGCCCAACATTGCCCTTTAAATTGACAAGCAAAATTGGCTCGCCCTCAGTGGCTCGCCCATTAGGCAACTCGCCCAAAGATTTCATATTTCTATTTTGAAAATATTAAAACGTCTTATTTTTCGTATAAGAAATTACACTTTAAAACTGTTCGCCAGAGTCAGCTCGCCCTTCACGGCTCGCCCCTGACTAACTCGACAAGACGGTGAATTAGTATTCGCCCGCCACTTAGCTCTCAAAATAGATGTCTCGTTGATAGCGGTTCGCCCGCCTTAAATTTAAAACAAGGGCCGCCCGCCCAAACACTTTAAAAAAAAGTTCGCCCGATTACGGCTTTACCCGGATTTCTCTTTAAAACAAGGGCACTCGCTCAGCTCTTACAAAAGAGAGTTTGACACTTGGTTCGCCCTATAGCTTTCTATAAAAACAGTTCGCCCGCCCTTAAACTAGACACGGGTGTATAAAAAATTATAAAAGGGCTTGGCTCGCCCGCCAATACCAATTTGCCCAACATAAAAATACAAGAGCTCGCCCGCCCTGTATCAGTTCATCCAGAAAACGACATAGGGGTCGGCTTTTAGCTCGCCCGAATCAAAATAATTATCAATTAACTTCCTCAAACAATGCATGTCAGAAAACAAAACATTTAACTTAATGTTTTCATAAAATTTACTCCACAGGACATGCATCACTTCACACACATCTCCCTTACCTGGTTCAACGAAGCCTTGCTTCGCCCTGCTCTCTGTTCGCCCATAGCCATTCCCAATTATCGGCTGCAAATTATATATAAATTCAAATTAATATTTTCTTTATATATCACTTGGCGAGATTGAAATAAATCAAATGACTACTCGCCCAATAGAGCCCCAATTAGCTCGCCCAGACGAGCTCGCCATTCACCAAATGGCTTCCACGTGGTAGATCGCCCGCCATTACTCACCCTAGGTTTGTGAGCTCGCCGAACATTCAACTCACAAGGCTTACATTGGCTTAATTGTGGGAGTTCGCCCACAATCCTATTCGCCCAATGCCTTATGCAATTGAGCTCGCCCATTAATTCACTTCACTAAAGTTGGGCGTTCTCGCCCTTTGACACACACTTTACATTGGCGAGTTCTTTATCTTCTACTCGCCTTATTGGCGATTACTAGTTTTCAACACGGGCGATCAACATAGTCGCCACTGTCGTCACTTATTCCATTATTTTCTTTGTTTCCATATTCTCCAAAGATCTAACTAAAAACAAGACTGTATCTATGTTTATTACTTCATAAAACATAGAAATCTATCATTGAGCATCAAGAAATCCTCAGAAAATATTAAACTCACCTCAACCAACTGCACTTCCAAAACAGCTTATTTTCTGTCTCATGTTGGCCTTCTTTTGCTTATTCCTTCAGCTCATCAACGAGGAAAGGTTTTACAAGCAGGTTTATGTGTTTAGCCAAGTTAAGGAAGAAGCTTAGTAGATCAAACATGGCAGAGAAATGGAAGAAACAGAGAAATGGTTTTCGTGAAGAAGCTGGAATTGGCTAACTCGTTTTTCCTCAATTGTCTCTACTTATATAGCCATGCTCAGCCAATCAATAGCCACCGTCTGCCTCTTATCCTGTTTCTTTCATCATTCCTCACGTCTATCATGCATTTAATGCATGTAGAAAACTGAAGCACAAGTGGCGTGAAAGTCTCCCTTTCACACTCTTTTTCTTCTGCTGCAGACTTTGTTTACTTCCTCAACAAATAAGGCTAATTCCCTTATTGACTTTAACTTTCCTTCATTTATTGTCCTCGACCGTATATCTCACAAAGTCAATCTTGGCTGCTAATGGTTCTGAAGCCATTTTCCTTGTCCACACAAGTTGATTCCCGGTCTTAACCTCGTCTTGAGACCTCAGCTCGCCACACTACATCAGTTCACCAACATTCACAGCTTATTACTCTACTCGCCCACTTGTAATTATATGGGAAATCAATAGTCTTCGCCACGTTGGGCGATCATCCAAAGAAACTAAATTGGCGAACACATTAATCAATCAGATGCATATTCATACTCGCCCTCAACAACTGGCCACAAGCCTTTATCTTACTCGCCCTTTGGCGAACTGAACCATATACTTGCCCGTAATCATCATTGGGCGATCACACTCCTCGCCACACACAGGCCTTCACCATACAAATCAACTTGGCGAAGTCAACTATTTATCAAACAAAAAGTCCAACAAACAGCTTGCATCATCAACTCGCCACCATCAACTCGCCATACTTATTCCTTGGGCGATCAGGCGGCACATCACATTGGGCGATCAACTCGCCCGCCGTGCCACATATTGGCGAACTCACCAGTTCGCCGGTATAACTAATCACCCTCCATTGGCGATTAGCTTTGCTCGCTCATTGGCGAACTCATCCATTTAGTACTGGCCCGTCGAGGATTTCATCGAAATTGCGTCTTTCACAACTCAAGTTAAGGAACTTTTCATCCGAGGGAAATCAATATTCAATATTTATTTAATTTCCATTATTAATTTTATGAAATTAGACTCTACAGTAGTGTAGAATCAGGTCTTACAATAATTAATTAATCAAAATGGCCAATTAAACATTAATCCAAAATGGCCTATTAAATAATTATGCAAAATGGCCTATAATCAATTTAATTTAATAGCCAAATAAAATTAATTAACCAACATGACCCCAAAATTAATTAAGCAAAATGGTCCTAAAATTAATTATTACTAAATAGCCAATTAAAATAACTAAATAAATAATGCCCATAATATCACAAAATTATTTTTACCTAATATTTAAATAATTAAACTAAATAACAAAAATAAATTCAAAATAAATGGACCAATTTAATTTAAATGACAAGGTCCAAATAATGCAAAAAATAGTCCAAATAAAAGGCTGACCCAAAAACACAAACCAAAATGAGCCAAAAATATGGTCCAATAACTAAACCATAAAACGGCCCAACCAAAAAAAAAAATACAGCCCAAAAATTTGGTGCCCCAAAATGGGGCCCAGCAATAATGGCCCCCAAAAAAAAAATCGAGCCTAAAAAAAATTAATTTTAATTTTTTTAAAATTTATTTCTTTCACACGCGCCTGCACCATCAAGACTGGCGCCTTAAAGGAGCTGTCGGGCGCGTGTGTTGCTTGCGCCCAACTGTCTTCCTCACCCGAAAACAGGCAAAAGTTGCAAAAACCGGGTTTTTACCCGACCCGGCTATATTTTCACCATTTTAGCCCCGTTTTTGACCCATTTTACTTCAATTTCATGGCATTTTCAATAAAAATTCATCATCAATCAATATCTTGCATTATTTGGCTCAAAAAAATGCATGAATCTTTTGGGTATGACATAAATCCGAAAATACCCAAAAATAAAAAAAATGTATAGATTCTCATCTTTCTTCAAAAAATGGCTAATGGCTTTCTTGTGGACATGCTCTAATGCCAATTGTTAGAACAAATTCGTCCACAAAGCCCATTAGTACAATGAATTAGAAAGAAATCTAACCTTGGGTGGGTTTGAGCCAAAACCCACCATTACTCCGCCATTTCGCCTCTGCCAGCTGAGGAAGACATCACCGGAGATCCATCAACGCCTGGCAATCCTCAATTTACTCTGCCATGGTGGTTTGAAAGCCAAATGGAGGAAGATGATGGTGAGGGATGATGAAGAACAAGAGAGAGCAAGGAGGGTGCTACTACTGTCCACTTTTCTTCGCACAATACAAGTGATCAATGGGCCATCACTTATATAATAGTGTCAATAGTAGGGACCTCCCATAATTTTGGATCATGTATTATATCGTCCCATTAAGGATAAATACATGTATAATAGAGATATATTATTTATATTTAAGGTCACACTTTATACAAAATATACTACTAAATTAACTTATATGATATTAATTATACTTAATTAATCTACATTAATGAGATAATTCAACACATAATGGCTCAGTCCTCACTAAAAGTAGTAGTAAACTCATGGAATAGTAAGATCGAAAGTGAAGGTGGACTTGCAGACATTAAGATTGATGAATGCATGAGAAGTTATGTTCTTTCGAGATTTTTTTGGAAGCAATTATTCCAAACGGGATGAGATTTTCTTAAAGCTTAGAGGTCTAAAAAAGATCGTGTCCAACAAAATGTTCTTTAATGGGATTCCTGGAATAAGGTTCAATCCAAATTACCCTGATTTCTTAAACAATTTGACAAAAAATAGAAATAAAATCGTATCCGAGGCTTTCAGGTATCTTCCAACCGAGACGAACAGGGAAGTACGGAGAATGGAGAAAGAGATTCGTGCATTGATCTTGAAGGTAGTCAAGGAAAGAAAAGAAGCAAAATCGGAGAAGGATCTACTACAGATGATCCTTGAAACTGTTACAAGCAGTGATATAGGACAAGGAGAAACAGATCGATTCATTGTGGACAACTTCAAGAACATATATTTGGTTGGCTATGAGACTACGGCTGTGTCGGCAACATGGACCCTGATGCTGTTGGCCTCATATCCAGAATGGCAAGATAAAGCTCGGGCAGAGGTTCAACAAATTTGTGGAGGTAAATTACCAGATTCCGACATGTTCCGCAAGATGAAAACAGTAAGTCTAAAATTTAGTAGAAGTAATAACTGTTTTCTTCATTTACTTTTCATTTGAAAGATCATGGAATAATCATTGACAAGAATATATCTCTAACAGATTATTTAATCCATAGATCACATTCCTTCAGAAAAAATCTTCGGAATGTCAGTGAAGTTGATAGATTGATTGGTTTTATCTTTAACGTTCTTAACTTCAAAAATAAAAAACAAAAACAAACATATTTCTCTTCACTTTCTTAAGAAACAAAAGCGGGATTAATTCATTTTGCTTTGCAGGATGTTGGAGCTTAATATTTTAATAATAAAATATATCACTTAATGTTGAATTTATATATATAATTAAAAGTAAGCTGCTGTTACTTTAAAGAATTTATTGTTTCAGTTTTAGTATTAATATATTAATGTTGAAAACTGGTCAGTTTATACTTTTGAATATTTGTAACGTTATAACAATGTTGCATCAAATTGTTAGCCGTTTAACATTTACATTAAAGTTGGCTGTTTATGGTTTAACATTTTACCATTAAAAATAGAATTAATACAAAACGGAAAAGCAAAGCATTGGCCGGTTACCATTGACGTTTTCCTATTAAATTCATTAGTGTAAGTTACGAAATGTTAAGACTATAAATAGGAGTTCTAATCCTCAAATGATACACCAACTCACAAATCATCTTGCTTACAAATTCCTTACTCCACACAAACTATCAAAATCTTGGGCAGAGAAAGGTGTTCTATTTTTTTGAGCTTTTTGACTCTACAGTTAGTGCAGAATTGTAGAGCGTACAACGAAGAATTAGTTGGGCTGTTGTATCCTGGAGGCGACACGCTTTGAGTTCCTGCTGCACCGGCCACTATCAACCGCAGAGGCGTGAATCGTCTTAAAGAGAGCGAGATATCCGTGCCTCAGTCCATCTCTTCGTATCATCAGTAATTTAAATTTAATTTCATATTTCTTATATCATTTTTATTACTAACAATTTCTGTTGATTTAGCCTATATTTCCAACAATTTTAAGACGATTCATTTTTATTTTAAAAAAGATGTCTTCAACTCAAGAAAAACCTTTGAAACTTACAAATGAGTTGAATATACCTTTTCGTTTTAGTGGAGAGCATTTTAAAAGATGGAAAGGAAAAGTTTTATATTATTTAAATTTATTAAATGTAGCTTATGTCCTTTCCGAAAAAAATCCAAAAAAGATTTCTACTGATGATATGAATGATGAGGAAAGGAAGACACATGAGGAAAAGAAAGCGAAGTGGGAAAAAGATGAATATAATTGTCGTTACAGTTTACTCAATTGTCTTTCTGACCAGTTTTATGATTATTATGAGAGTACTTACAGTACTGCTAAAAAGATTTGGAAGGCTTTGCAGAAAAAGTATGATACAGAAGAGGCTGGTGCCAAGATGTATGCAGGTAGCCGATGGTTTCGTTATCAAATAGTGGATGGAAAGTCGGTGGTGGAACAAATCAGAGATTTTCAAATGTTAGCCCATGAACTCAAGTCCGAAGGAATTCGAATTGAGGACAATTTACAAGTAGTGGCTATCATTGACAAGCTGCCACCTTCTTGGAAGGACTTTCAAAAGATACTTCGCCACAAGCAAAAGGAGATCTCGATTGAAAATCTAATCACCCGAATTCGGATTGAGGAGGAAGCAAGGAACCAAGATGCAACAAGTGCTCAAAGAGTCCAAGGCAATCTTTCCACTAAGGTAAATCTTATTTCCTCTAGTGAGAACTTGCCTAAAAGTCAGAATTTTAAGAACAATGCTCTATTAAAGCCCAGGTTCAAGCCTATGAAAAATAGGTTTTTTAAAAAGAATTATAAGCCAAGCCAAAATTCAAATACCAACCCATCAAGTCGTGCTCAAAATGGACCATGTTTTGTGTGTGGCAAAGTTGGACACACAGCAAGAATTTGTAGATTCCGGAAGCGTGGGCAAAATCCTCAAGCCTACGTAACCGAGGAGCCACTTGTGGCGATGATATCTGAAATTAACATGGTAAATGGGCTTGATGGGTGGTGGGCAGATACTGGTGCTGCTAGGCATGTGTGCAAGGATAAGTCTTGGTTCAAGACATATTCTAGCCTTAATGAAGCAAAAGAGGTAATGCTTGGTGACTCTCACACTACAAAAGTTCCTGGTCAAGGAGACGTTGAATTAAAATTCACTTCTTGTAGGACTCTGACTTTGAAAGATGTTTTGCACACACCTTACATGAGAAAAAATTTGTTGTTTGGTTTTCTGCTTGATAAGGCTGGTTTTAAACAAACCATAGAGTCTGGTCAATATGTCATTACTAAAAATGGAGCATTTGTGGGTAAAGGGTATGCTGTTGATGGTATGTTTAAATTGAGCATTGAAATGAATAAAGCATCTACTAGTTCTGTTTATACTGTTTCCTGTGTTAATATTTGGCATGCTCGTTTATGTCACATAAATAGTAAGTATGTGAAAAATATGAGTAAGCAAGGACTAATTCCTAATATAAATAATGAATTTCAAAAATGTGATTCTTGTAGCATGTCTAAAATTACAAAAGTGCCTCATAAAAGTGTTGAAAGAAATACTGTCTTATTAGATTTGATACATACAGATATTTGTGAGTTTGAAGGAATTTTAACACGTGGAGGAAATAGATATTTTATAACTTTTATAGATGATTTTTCAAAATACTCATTTGTTTATTTAATTAAAAACAAAAGTGATGCCTTTGATGCTTTTAAAATTTTTATTAATGAAGTTGAAAATCAACTTGGTAAAAAGATTAAAAGATTTCGTAGTGATAGAGGAGGAGAATATGATTCAAATGACTTTAATACTTTTATTTAATCTTTAGGAATAATTCATGAAGTTACACCTCCTTATTCACCAGCTTCTAATGGTGTAGCAGAACGTAAGAATAGAACTTTAAAAAATTTAGTTAATGCTATGCTTATTAGTTCAGGAGCTCCAAACAACTTGTGGGGTGAAGCCATATTAACAGCTTGTTATGTACTAAATAGGGTTCCTAATAAAAAAAGCCTTATAACCCCTTTTGAATTGTGGAAAGGTTATAAACCAAATTTAAGCTACTTAAGGATTTGGGGTAGTTTAGCTTATGTAAGATTGATAGATCCAAAGAGACCTAAATTAGGAATTCAAACTTCCACTTGTGTGTTTGTTGGGTATGCTTTAAATAGTAAGGCTTATAGATTTTTAGATTTTGAGAATAATGTAATCGTAGAATCTTTAGATGCAATATTTCATGAAGATAAATTTCCATTTAAATCAAGAATAGTTCAAGATCAAGAAGTTGCTAAACAAAATTTATCTTCTAATAAATCTGTCATAAATGATGATTTTCAAGTAAGGAGAAGTAAAAGAACTAGAGTTGAAAAAGATTTTGGTAGTGATTTTTATGTTTATAACATAGATGACACAATTTCTTATCAAGAAGCTTTATTGTCTCATGATTTTGAGTTTTGGAAAGAAGCTATTAATGAAGAGATGGATTCTCTTATTTCAAATAAAACTTGGAAGTTAGTTAACTTACCAGATGGTTGTCACGCTATAGGGTGTAAATGGATTCTTAGGAAAAAACTAAAGCCTGATGGAACAATAGATAAATATAAGGCTAGGCTTGTAGCAAAAGGATTTAAACAAAAAGAAGGAATTGACTATTTTGATACTTTTTCACCTGTTACTAGAATAACATCCATTAGATTTTTAATAGCGATTGCATCTATTCATAATCTCATAATTCATCAAATGGATGTCAAAACGGCTTTTTTAAATAGACACTTAGAAGAAGAAATTTACATGGAGCAACCTGAGGGCTTTGTAATGCCTGGTCAAGAAAATAAGGTATGTAAGTTGAATAAATCTCTGTACGGTCTTAAACAAGCTCCTAAACAATGGCATGAAAAATTTGATATGTGCATGAGGGATAATAATTTTAAATCAAGTGAATGTGATAAATGTATTTATTTTAAGTCTTTCAATAATTGTCATGTGATTATATGTTTATATGTGGATGATCTCTTAATATTTGGAAATAATATGGACACAATTGATAATACTAAAACTTTGCTCAAGAAATACTTTGAAATGAAAGATCTTGGTGAAGCTAATGTTATACTGGGAATGAAAATTACTAGAAGTAGTGATTGTATTTTACTTGATCAGTCTCATTACATAGATAAAATATTAAAGAAGTTTAATTATGTTGACTGTAAGCATGTGACTACTCCCTTTTTGTCTCATTTATGTTTATTTCCTACTGTTGAAGATGAAGATATTGTTAATCAAGAAGAATATGCCAAAATAATTGGTAGTTTGCGTTATGCTTGTGATTGTACTAGACCTGATATAGCATATGCGGTAGGTGTTTTAAGTAGATTTACTAGCAAGCCTAATAAAGAACATTGGTATGCTTTATATCGCTTGATGAAATATTTGTGTGGTACTAAAAATTATGGATTATGTTATAAAAAACAACCTGCTGTCCTTGAATGTTTTTGTGATGCTGATTGGAACTCCTTATCAGGTGATTCTTTATCTACAACTGGTTTAATATTTACTTTAGGTGGTAGTGCTATTTGTTGGAAATCTAAAAAACAACAAATAATTGCAAAATCGACAATGGAGGCTGAGCTAATTGCTTTAGCTTCAGCTAGTGAAGAGGCTAACTGGTTAAGAGATTTATTACATGAAATTCCAATGTGGGAAAAACCAATACCACATGTGTTAATACATTGTGATAGCACTGCTACAATTGGTAGGGTGCATAACCATTATTATAACGGAAAATCCAGATCTATTAGAAGGAAGCATGCTATAGTGAGATCCTATTTGAGTAGTGGGATTATAAGTGTGAATTACATAAAATCAAATGATAACCTTGCAGACCCTTTAACAAAAGCTCTAGCTAGAGAAAAGATCTGGAGTACATCGAAGGGGATGGGTCTTTTGCCCAAAGAATCTGGAATCTCCTATGAGGAAACCCAACCTAATGATTAGAGATCCTGAGAGTTAGGTTCAATGGGAAGAACGAATCATAGAGAGATCGTTAAAAGATACACACTAAGTAACTTTAAGCTTATTTGTCCATCCCTATGGTGTAGTGTATCTTTCCCGTAACGATGGAGGGTTGATTCTTTAAGAATCTTAATGAAATCTATAGCTCATTATGAGTGGAGTGTGTTAGTTACAGGAACACTCTTGATAGATTTCACCTATGTGAGTATTGGAGTGGGGCCGCTCCTATGAAGCTTGGTTGGGCAAGTTTCTAGATTACTCACTAAGTCTGGGATCAAGCACAAGGCCGTAATGTGCTGGCTTAAAAGAAGCTCGTTAACACCAGAATTATTATGTGTGTATTGCAAACTCTTGTCTCCCTTATGCAGCCAAAGTTCAATGCGTATGACACACTATTGGGTTAGGATCAAGATTTGCTACTACACTAAGTAAAGGTTCAATGCGGTCGCACACCTTTATTATGCATAATAATTCATCTCTGTCCAAGTTAATAAAATTTAAAAATATATATATATTATTTTATTATTAAAATGGGGAGAGAATTGTTGGAGCTTAATATTTTAATAATAAAATATATCACTTAATGTTGAATTTATATATATAATTAAAAGTAAGCTGCTGTTACTTTAAAGAATTTATTGTTTCAGTTTTAGTATTAATATATTAATGTTGAAAGCTGGTCAATTTATACTTTTGAATATTTGTAACGTTATAACAATGTTGCATCAAATTGTTAGCCGTTTAACATTTTACCATTAAAAATAGAATTAATACAAAACGGAAAAGCAAAGCATTGGCCGGTTACCATTGACGTTTTCCTATTAAATTCATTAGTGTAAGTTACGAAATGTTAAGACTATAAATAGGAGTTCTAATCCTCAAATGATACACCAACTCACAAATCATCTTGCTTACAAATTCCTTACTCCACACAAACTATCAAAATCTTGGGCAGAGAAAGGTGTTCTATTTTTTTGAGCTTTTTGACTCTACAGTTAGTGTAGAATTGTAGAGCGTACAACAAAGAATTAGTTGGGCTGTTGTATCCTGGAGGCGACACGCTTTGAGTTCCTGCTGCACCGGCCACTATCAACCGCAGAGGCGTGAATCGTCTTAAAGAGAGCGAGATATCCGTGCCTCAGTCCAACTCTTCGTATCATCAGTAATTTAAATTTAATTTCATATTTCTTATATCATTTTTATTACTAACAATTTCTGTTGATTTAGCCTATATTTCCAACACAGGATACTCTGTCACGAATTGTGTGACTGACGAAGTATCGTAACCATTCACAAAATTGGTACTAGATTTGTGGGTGAAAGAGGGAAAATAGATGAAAGACAAAAAAAAAAAGGGGGGGGGGGGGAATGTAACCCTGGGAATGAGCAAGTCTTTATTTTAGTTGTGTGTGAAATTTAAAAGAAAAAATCAATTAAAAAATGGATGATTAATACTTATATAGGAAGGTAATATAATGTTTATAATTATTTAATTAATATGGCTATTCTCTTATAGTTTTGCTAATATCATTAGTAAGTTGTGATAGTAGCCAACTCATGAGTCATTGATTATATATTATAGTTTAGATTATTATTGTTATTTCTCAACAAAGAGTGTGCATCAATTCAGCATAAATAGTGACCAACATCAAGTACTTAAACATATAAGACAAATGAACCTTTGTCATGAAAAACTTATTGGAAACTAGTTGAAATGTATGGCGTGCATGCAGTTGCCAATGGTGATCAATGAGTCGCTACGCCTTTACCCTCCTGCTCCGATTTTGTCTCGGGAACTATATGAAAACATGAAATTTGGAGATATCCATGTGCCTAAGGGAGTTACTATTTGGACTATGATTATGGCACTTCACCAAGATCCTGATATTTGGGCACCTGATGCTGATAAATTCAACCCAGAAAGGTTTGCTAATGGAGTCGCTGGTGCATGCAAGCTTCCTCAAGTATACATGCCATTTGGGTTTGGACCAAGAATCTGGTTGGGACAGAATTTTGCCATGGCAGAGCTCAAGATGCTTCTTGCTCTCATTTTGTGTAACTTTAAATTCTCTCTCTCCCCAAAATATATGCATTCTCCGACTATGAAATTAACCATAGAACCTGAATATGGAGTGACTCTCCTATTAAAAAGCTATAATTAAGCTATCAGCTAAACATATGATTTTTCATTTTGGTGTGATACTATGATATGTTGATCATATCTTAGTAGCGAGGTGTTTGGTACTCTTGGTTGTAAAGAAAATGTGGGGAAGTGAACTTTGTCACTTTGGTACTAAGTGTGACATAAGGATAAGCATAATGTAATATGATCATGTTTTGAGTTTAAGTTTACATACATGATAGATATTGATGTGTGGTGTTATGTGAATGTAGAAACCTCAAAGAATACCTTGTGAATACCATGTGAACTCGCAGCCAAGGTAGGCTCGTAAGGGTGAGGTTTCTTACTTTCAGCTGAATTAAATTCTATCATGTATGTATGATTGTACTAATGTGTTTGGTGTGTGAAATTTGCAGCGGAATGAACTATATGTTGTGACTACTGTAAAATTTGATGGTTGAAATGTTTCAGACATGTTTTATTACTGACATCACTATTATATTTATACAAGTATGTACAGAAAGTATTAAAAATGTTGATTACAAAATCAAGGATTTCTTCTTTATTTCAGAGTTGACTTGGGATTGCATATCTTTGCATGATTTCCTTCTTTGTTGCATTGCTTGACTGGTGCTACTTGATTACAAGAATAGCAACAACTGTTTGTCTAATTTCTTTGCTTGTTGTGCTACTTGATTGATGCTATGTGATTGCAGGGATTGTACTCACTGTTGGTCCAGCTTGATTGAGAAACTTTACTGCTTGAGATCTGTTGATTGCTGATTGTGGTGAGTGTGAATGTGCTGTAGAAGCTATGTCCTTAATATGCCCCCGCAAGATGTTGGAGCCATCGGTAACACCAATCTTGGAACACAGGAACTGAAACCTTTGTCTGGTAAGAGGCTTAGTTAGTCCATCAGCAAGTTGATCTTTTGTTGAGACATAGGAGATTTTAAGTTGACCAGCTTGCACGTACTAGCGCACAAAATGATAATCAAGTGCTAGATGTTTCATTCTGGAGTGAAATACTGGATTAACGCTTAGATAGGTAGGTCCAATGTTGTCACAAAAGATTGTTGGAGATGACGAAGATGGGCAGTGGAGTTCAACCAAGAGATTTTGAATCCAAACAATTTCAGATGTGGCATGAGCAATGGCACGATATTATGCTTCTGTAGAAGACCTCGCAACTGATTTTTGTTTAAAGGATTTCCATGAGATGAGATTACCTCCGAGATAAATTATATAGGCTGATGTGGAGGTTCGATCATCAACATTACCAGCCCAGTCTGAGTTAGTGAAGACAGAGATATTTAATGGGGATTTATTGTGTAAGAACAAACCATGATAAAGTGTACCTTTAAGATATCGAAGGATTCTCTTAAGGCATGACCAGTGATATTGACTAGGAGAATGCATGTATTGAGCAAGTTTGTTAATGAGATGAGCAATATCAGGCCTTATCAAAGAGAGATACTGCAAGGAACCAATCACCTACCTATACTTGGTATCATCAAATAGTCTAGTACTGTGACGTCCCCGTCACTACATCTTATCATCTAACTTTTTTCTTATTATCTTATACGACTTGATTTGATTTTGTTCATCAATGTCATTCATTCTTCTTCTTCTTAAGCTTTATATCTAATAGCTCAATATGATTAATTTACTTTCACATAATAGAATAATGATATGTATATATATCATTCCATACCACAGGATCTTACACATCATCCTAACTTAAATCCCTAACATCTTATATACCTAAATGTTACTTGTACTGTACCGTAGCTGAATTACAATTTACTTTACATAATACATAAGTATATCTTCTATACTAACTGGGAAGCGTATCACGAAAGTACACTGTGATATCTCAAAAGCAAGCTCCTCTATTTGGAGCGGGGTTAACTTCAGATAATCTGTAGGAAAAATATTCGTAAAAGGGTGAGTGTATGCTCAGTAAGAAAAGTATGTAAAACAGCGTACTATGCCTCTATATGCAGTTTTCTTGCTTGACTTTATAATGTCATGTAAAACCATTATAAAGCATGCATCATGTACTTCTTTCATATATCGTTTGCAACCATGCATATTTCTTCCAAATAGTATAGGCAACATACTTTATATGCTTCTTTAAAATAGCATACATCATATACTTTCTTTAAAACATCATACTTCATAACTTACTTCAAAACATGCATCATATTCTTTCATCAAAACATACATCATATAGCAGAGAGATTATTTGCATATTAACATAATTATGCACTAAATCATGTGGCATACTCCTGTAGGAGCCAGGAATCCTCCCTTAGCCAATATATACATAATAGAGACAATTTGGCCAAACGTCGGTGGCTACAGTGAACACTAGTCAAGTGACATCTGTAGCACTGAGGGCTGGACTAGAGCTCCTCAGCCATGAACATATACAGAAGTGCATAGTCATTAAGTACTTCATAGTCTCAAAACATTTGTCATATAGCTATTTGTTATGACCTTCATACTTTCTTGAAATAGGCTTTGAAAACCTCTTTTCAAACAGGGCAGCCGACTAGCCTCATAGGGCAGTCAACTGCTGCTTCATATTTTCATTTATCGAAATTATTTTTATTTAAAATTCTGATATTTTCTTTTCTGAAATTCATAGGGGCAGTCGACTGGTCCATATAGCAGTAGACTGGTTTTCAAACAAAATGCTTTTCGAGAATTAGCAGTCGACTGGTCATATAGCAGTCGACTGTTTTTGAAACAGAATGCTTCTCGAAACATGGCAGTCGACTGGTCCTATAGGCAGCCGGCTAGTTTTGAAACAGAATGCTTTTTAGCAAATAGCAGTCAACTAGTTTGAAACAGAATGCATACTGGGAAAATAACAGTCGACTGGCTTACATAGCAGTCGACTGGTTTGTCTCGGTTTTCGAAAAACTACGCTTTGGTTGTCTCTAGGCAGTTGGCTGCTACTTAAGGCAGTCGGCTACTCCTAGCCTAATTGGTACTAGGAGTAAGACCCGAAAATCTTATTTCCTGCACTTCAAAACAGCTGGTACTTCTTTCCAATTGGCATTTAAAACACATTAAAACATGTGGACATAGCCACCCTACGTCCGTTACATAAATTCCTTACCTCGATTACTTCGAGAACACAAAATCACTTGGTGTATCCAACCTTAGCCTTTCACTTCTTCAAAGTTGTAACATCATACAATTTTAAACTTTTAAACAATCACTATACACATGCTATACCAACTCAGTACAACTCCAAACTATGAACGAAATTGACTAAATCCATTTCTTCTCTTACCTTTGCTAGTCACCAAAATTTCAGACTTTGAGATCTCCTCCAATACTTGGATTCAATCTACCAAACTTCGGATATAGCTTAGTTTAGTGACAAGGATCGATTTTCATTCAACTAACTAATTGAATCGATGGAAGAACAAGGTGGTTTGTCAAGGTGCTTGGGAATGGAAACTTGGGAAAAATGGAGGAAATGTGAGGGAGAGCTGGAATGTTGCTGCCGTAGGGCTGATGGGAGATGAAGATGACTCATGCACTTGCATTAAATGCCTCCCTATCTCTTTAATCATCTCAGTCATGCTTTGACCCTTTGACCATTTAATTATCCTTCTTCCATTCATATGCCACATGCATTTAATTACCAAAATTTGATATTAATTTCTTCATGCTTTAATTATTCCCTAATCCTTTTCATAACATTAGAATTTATTCATTGACTAATGGACTTTCAATTTCCTTATTTCTTCTCAGGTTCCATACATCATTCATACATCAAACTTCTCATATTTACTTAATCATTTCTGTTTGAAATACTTTACAGACATAATGAAATTACATGAAATTAGGGGATTTCACAAGTACCATCTTGTAATTGAAGCCTCACATTAGTGGCCATTGGAGTATGAACTTTTTTGGCAGATAACATGTGGAATTTCTCTAGAATATCTCGAATGTATTGATGTTGAGATAGAAACAAACCTTTTGAAGTTGAAATAATTTCCACACCTGAAAAGAAATTCAGATTACCAAGATCCTTGAGAGAGAACTGTCTGGATATGTCACGACCCAAAGGCCAATGACGTCCTCTTAACACTTACTTTATCCCTTACGGAAATTTACAAACCAAATTTTTCTTTCTCTATTTACGGTTTGTATTCGATGTTAGTGCAGTATCTAAATCCAATCTTATCCCATTAATATTATTTTTCAAGCTATGTCATCCATCTCAAGGTGATTTTTATGATTTTAGCCTTATTTTTACTATTTCAAAAGAAACGGGTCGAAAACCTCCCCTTTGTATTTTATCAATTTCCCTAGTAAAATCACCTGCATTAAAACACATTTTTAAACTACACAATACAGCCAGCTGTTGTTTCCCACAGTTCACACAATCATGCATCTCATGCTTCTCAAGGGTTTAACCATTTATAAGTCCACATCTAGCAATTTATACACCATTCAAAATATACATCTTAACCCGGATCGAACTCGATAATCACCTAGACTCACATAATAATCTAGTACGATCCAAAACTACATCCTATATTCTTTCCTAGTACTGTGAAATTAAAGTACATATAACTATCAACTAATATACAAGTAGTATACCTCAAAAATGCAAAAGCTAGGCCTGGAGAACGCAGACGAGTACCACTACTAGGTACAATTCCTGGAAGCCTATACGAAGCCTAAGCCGGCTATCAACTTGTAAGATCTGTAGATGTTTAAATTTAAGGGGTGAGCAAATCCACGGCTCAGTAAGTAGTTTAAATAAGTACATACTAGGCTCATATCGTAAAACACGATCATACATGCATGAATTCTATAAAATAGCATGTATGTGTTATATTAGAGTTAGCTACCAATTTGTATGTACACAGATTGCATAAGTTCATTCGTGCTTTCCTTCCTTTCTTAAACTCACGAAGTATCATTCTTTTTATCCTCTTTTTATCGGTATGTTTAAGTGTGAAGGAAAACAAACATTCAAATAACACATAATTCTATAGCATAATGTAAATATAATTCAATCATTATTCACATTCTTTGTCTTATGTATAAGATCATATAATTCAATCATTATTCACATTCTCTGTCTTATGTATAAGACCTATTTCATCTAATAACATTCGTCACATTCACAAATCACAATCATTTATTTATTTTCACAATAACCTATGATTCCTCATATTTCATCAAAACACGTGTAGCACTTAGCTCTCAAAGGATTCTAGAGGTGGCCCCCATAGTTTCCGAAGAATCTATGTAGCACATAAGTCCCTTGAGTTCTCTAGAGGTGGCTCACACGGTACAAAGATCGAGTCTTTACTCGGGTTGGCCTTTATGACACATACTTTCTACTATCTCATCGGAACTCGTGTAGTACTTAGCTCTCAAAGGATTCTAGAGGTGGCTCCCATAGTTTCCGAAGAATCTATGTAGCACGTAAGTCCCTTGAGTTCTCTAGAGGTGGCTTACATGGTACAAAGATCGAGTCTTTACTCGGGTTGGCCTTTATGACACATACTTTCTACTATCTCATCGAAACTCGTGTAGTACTTAACTCTCAAAGGATTCTAGAGGTGGCTCCCATAGTTTCTGAAGAATCTATATAGCACGTAGGTCCCTTGAGTTCTCTAAAGGTGGCTCACATAGTACAAAGATCGAATTTTTACTCGGGTTGGCCTTTATGACACATACTTTCTACTATCTCATCGGAACTCGTGTAGCACTTAGCTCTCAAAGGATTCTAGAGGTGGCTCCCATAGTTTCCAAAGAATCTATGTAGCACGTAGGTCCCTTGAGTTCTCTAGAAGTGGCTTACACGGTACAAAGATCGAGTTTTTACTCGGTTTGGCCTTTATGACACATACTTTCTACTATCTCATCGGAACTTGTGTAGCACTTAGCTCTCAAAGGATTCTAGAGGTGGCTCCCATAGTTTTCGAAGAATCTATGTAGCACGTAGGTCCCTTGAGTTCTCTAGAGGTGGCTCACACGGTATAAGGGATCAAGTTTTACTTAGGTTACCTTTCTCCTAGTTTTCGACAACACGACTAGGTACTAATCGAGGCCCATAGATTCAACATTGAGAGTTATATATACCACACACAAATCACATATACATTCTCAATTTATCACAATATGTTAATATGCTCACAAGATACGACTTAATTAATTCATATGCATTCCTCATAATGCAAGCACCAAACAATTATACAATTTATATACTTAGTAAACACAAACAAACCACAACGTATAACACACAAGTCACAAGCAAGATTCCTTTCCAACCAACTACTATTCACGATCACATTATGTCCAAATTTGTATTTTTACCATACTTACTCTTATAGTCTTACCCGTAGTATTCTGCCGAACTTAATGTGGATTTAGATAAGTATTTTAATAAGAATTTATTCATCTCTTACGAGATGATACTAGCAAGGCTTATTTAACCCACTTACCTCGAGGCTTAGTAATTATCCTCCTCGCGCTTCCGAGTCTGTACTCAAACCTCTACACCGTTTCGCTTCGCTACACATAATCCACTAACAATTTCGATAAGTTTACATCATCGTGCTTAATCACGTACTTAAAATAAGAACCTTAAATGCTATTAATTTCGAGTAACTATTAATTTAAAGCTACCTCCTTATCGTCAATTACGACGTACCCATGGTATGAGTCCTTATATACATATATATATATATATATATATATGTTTTAAGCATCTTTGTATTTATATCTATATGTATATTCCAATATATATATATATGTATATATTATAGATATATATTTGTTTATCTATGCTCATTCCATTTTTTCTTTCTTCGTACAAATATACATTATGCATGAGCATATGCATTTAGACATATGTATATATATATATACATATATATATATATGTACTTAGACTTTAAACAAAACGTTACAAAGCCTTACTTATTAACTCATCTTGTGCCATTTCCAATAATTTCCCAAATTTTGGTCCAAATCTGGCATATCAGGTACGATAGTTTCCTGATCTTTGTTCATTAAAATTTAGATTACTAATTGTGGGGATATGAAATTTGTACAAAGCCAAAACCATATCATTCCTGACTCATTTACCTTTCTGAAAATGTAAAGTTTGCAACCAAACTCCATCTGAATTATTTTCTACAAATTTTTTGAAGTTGACACTAGGTTGTTTGTACTTTGCAGTGAATATCCTGCATTCATATGTACATAGCTTAAGCTACATAATTCCAAATCCACAAATTCCAAAACTAGATAAAATCTAACTCATTTCCCTATCTAGAAATATAAGGTTCATGATTTAATTCTTCCTAGATCAACATTAACAATTTTCCAAAGTTGCACTATCCTCCAGCAGTATTCAAGCACAGGGTTACACTGACCTACTTGCACAAAATACTTCATATTTAATTATACACACATCCAATTGGTGCAAACCCAGAACCATCACAATCCTAACTTAATTACCTTTCTAGAAATGTAATGCTTGCAACCTAATTCATTGTAGGCTATTTTCTACAAGTTTTTCAATGTCAGACCCATGATTCAAGTTTCTGGATAGAGTATCCTACACTCATTTGTACATATCTCAAGTTATAGAAATCCAAATCAAGAAATTCCAAAACCGACTTTCTTGTAACTTAAAGAGCTATTAATCATAATTTTTCCAGAATTTTTCTCCTTGTATAACAATTAAACTAAACGTTTTAATTGCAACCCAAAACAAAACATAGATTTTTAGATTTGAACATCAAGTTGGAATTTAATCAATCCTTCATCCATAGAGTGCCCATTTGATTCAATTTATCATAATTTCATTTTCATACTTAATAAATAAACATTGTAAAGTTAGAAGAATATCTCATTTACCCAAATTTTTCAACAGCTCTTCCTTTTCTCTTCTTTCTTCCCCTTTCGGTTTCACCTTTTCTTTTCTTTCTTTTCTGGTTCAACCCGAGCCTCTCTTCCTCTACTTCACTTCTTTTCTTTCTTTCCTTCTCGGTCCCAGCTCACTTTCTCTATTCACTCACTTCTCTCCCCCGTCGGTCTCACCTCTCTTTTCACTCTTATTTCCTTTCTTTTTTTCTCATCTCATTTTCCATCAGTTTTTTCTTTGTTAAATCCCGATGGTTTTGGTGATGATGGATAGTGATGCTTGGTTTAGTGGAGTTTTGGTGCGAAAGGTCCCATCAAACTCCACTAAACACATACTTTACTTATTTTATTGTTTTATTTTAGTTTATTTTAAATTTCCAATGTCTATATCTATATAACTCATAATTGTATTTACATTTTATATATATATATATATATATATATATATATATATATATATATATATATAACTAATATATGTTTATATATGTATATTTATTTATTATTATTTTTGTTATATCTTTTACATATAACATGTGTATATACTTATTTTATTTTATTTTTTTCAAACCTTAATTATAAGGATATATAAACATACGCATCCATATACATATATATATATATATAACATATATATTTTTATGTCTAGTATATTTTTTTTGTAGGTATGTGTGTATATATATATACGTATATTTATATCTTCTTCCTTTCTTTTAAAATTTACACACACACATATATATATATATATATGTATACATATTTAACACTCAATATATACATATATATATATATATATATGTATTCCTCATTTATTTTATTTTATTTTATTCAAGTATACTACATTTCCTTTAGTATACTTGCGCCTTTGTTTTTAACGAAGCAATTATACATATGTATTTCATGGAATACATGCATCTATTTGTTCTTATAAAATTCTTAAACTCATTATAAGATTTCTAAATTATTTTCAAGGATTATCTATTACTAAATTTGCTAAACTTGCAACTTCATTCTCATTACTTGGAATAATGATAATTACAAGGTGCATCATAGTACTTAGCTTATTCTATGTCTCTTATTTATTCATCAATATGGTACAAAGTTTGTAGTTTTTACAGGATAGTTGTTGCAATAACAGATTAAGAGTTGCATCATTATTTCCAGTCACTGTGAGATCATCAATATAAACAAAAAAAATACACAAGAATGGAGCCCTTTGAGTATATAAATAATGAAGCATCAAAGATTGAGTTTTTGAAGCCAAAATTGAGTAAGAACTTGCTAAGTTCTTGATACCAGGCTCTTGGTCCTGTTTGAGACCGTAAATGGCCTTGTTGAGCTTGCAAACAAAATTGGGTGTATCCTTGTTAATGAATCCAGCTGGTTGTGACATATAAACTTCATCAGATAGTGTAGTTTGTAAGAAGGCATTGTTTACATCCAATTGCCTAATAGGCTAGCCATGATATTGGGCGATACATAGAACAGTTCTGATAGTTGGTGGTTTAATAACAGGACTGAATGTTTCTTTGTAGTCAATGCCTGGTCTTTGATGAAACCCTTTGGCCACAAGTCTAGCTTTGTATCTTTGAATAGAACCACCAGGATTTCTCTTGATTCTAAACACCCATTTGCAACCCACAATATTTTGTTTAGAAGTAGGTGGGACAAGGTACCATGTTTGATTTTTGACCAATCCATTGAATTCCTCAGTCATTGCTTGTCTCCATTTTGAGTCTTTGAAGGCTTGACTAGCACAACTTGGTTTAAGAGAATGATCAACAGAATGTTTGGTGGCTAGAAACAATTTTTTTTGGCTTGAAAATGTTATCTTGAGATCTGGTGGTCATTGCATGAGTTCTAACAACAGTTGAATTAGATGGAAGAATGGAGGGTGGATGTGAGGCTTCATTACCTGATGAAGGAACTGTAGGAGCAAGAGACTGGTGATCCGTCTGAACTGGAGCAATATCAGAATTTGCTGGGTGAGTGGCTGTTGTGGAAACTGACTCAGGAGTTGGTAATGCAGGTAGGGTGGTGACTGTATTAGTTGTTGACTCAATGGTTGAGGATGAAATTGAGGGAGCAGTGATAATCTCTGATGCTATAGGCAGCCATTGATCGATAGAGTTTGGTGTAGGTGGTGGATTGGGTTTCTGTAGGGTTGTAAATGGAAAAATTGATTCATGAAAGACTACATGCCTTGAGAAAAGACCTTTTTTTTGTTGGATCATAGCATTGAAATGCACGTTGAGTATTAGAATAGCCTAAAAATACACAAGGTCTAGATTTTGATTGCATTTTATGGTTATTGTATGGTCTAAGCCATGGATAACATAGGCAACCAAACACTCAAAGTTTGTTGTAGTTTTGAGGTCTATTGAACAAAGCTTGGAAGGGTGATTTGTTACTGAGAACAGGAGTGGATAATCTATTTATAAGATAGGTTGCCGTTTGGAAAGCATAGGGCCAAAATTTGAATGGCATGGAAGCTTGGTGAAGTAGAGTTAGACCAGTTTCAACTATATGTCTGTGTCTTCTTTTAGTTGTTCCATTGTGTTGGGGAGTATGAGGTGGACTGGTGAAGTGAGAAATTCCATGAGTGATAAGGAATGAAGACATTTTCATATACTCTCCACATTATCAGAATAAATAGAGATGATGGGGGAGTGAAATGAGTTTTCAACAAGGGCTTTAAAGGTAGGGAACAAGTGATGAACATTAGACTTATTTTTTAAAGGAAACAACCAAATATATTTGGTGAAGTGGTCTATGAAGATGATATAATACTTAAAACCATTAGTGGAAGTAACAGGTGCTATCCAAACATCAGTATACAACAATTCTAAAGGTTTGGAGCTTGATAAACTTGATTTATTAAATGGTAACTTGTGACTCTTGTTACAATGACATGCATCACAAACTAATAACTGACGTAGATGTTCAGATGGTAATTTAAAGGAATGAAGTAAATGAAAAAGAGTTTTGGATGAGGGATGACCAAGTCTTCTATGCCAAGTATCAATGGAGGCTTTAACACTGAGTAGAGCTACTGCTGGTTTTGAAGAGGTGGGCAATTGACTGGGAAGCTCATAGATATTACTCCTGCTCAAACCTTTCACCAGAGGTGCCCCCGTGTTTAGATTTTTCACCAAAAAATAATTAGGAAAGAATTCAACAGAGCACTTGTTAGTTTTGCACAATTGAGAGACAGAAATAAGATTGTTGTGCATATAAGGAACATGTAAAACATTTGACATATTAAGATTTTTTGTGGGAGTAGATATAACAGAAGAACCTGTGTGAGTGATTTTCAGACCGTTGCCATCTCCAACAAGGATTTCATCTGGACCACCATAATCTGAATAGAGAGACAGATTGTTCAAGTCTGCTACAATATGATGAGGAGCACCCGAATCCATGATCCAACGGGAGTTGGTGTTTGAAGGAGCCATAACATGATTGGCAACTGATTCCTTTTGTGTTTGTTTGTGAAGGCCACATGTTTTGGCTATATGACCTGGTCGTTCACATAGCTCATAGATTGGTTTAGATACAGTGGAGGCAGTGTGTGGAGCAACCTTTTTCTTTTGATAGGTAACATTGTTCCTATTGAAGAAGTTTCCTTTGAAATTACCTCCTCTCTGTGAGTAGTTACCCCTTCCCCTTCGAGAATATTGGATGTTGTGAGCGGTGGCAGTAGAAATGGAACCAAGCTCTTCCTGGTTGATGATAGCTTCATAGTCAGTAAGCTTGTCATGGAGTTCCTCAAAGGAAATAAGACTCTCTCGAGCTCTAATGGCTGTAGAGAGCTCCTTGAATGCAGGGTTAAGTCCATTTAATATGAAGATGATCAAATCTTCTTCAGCTACAGGGGCTTGGGCCATGGCTAATTCATCAGTAATACCTTTCATAAATTGTAGGTAATCAGCAATTGATCTGTTATCTTGAGCAGAAGTAGTGAGTTTTTTCTTTAAAGACATGATTCTAGATCTTGTTTTACTGGCAAACGGTTTGTTCAATTTCTCCCATGCTTTTTGAGAGGTTTTTGCAGTTGCGATGAGAGGAACAATAGACTCAGTTACAAAAGCAACAATGGCATGTAAAATGAACTTGTCTTGTCTTTGCCAAAAGTTGTAAGCAGGATCCTTAGGATCTGGACAAGATGAAGTACTTGTTAAATATCCAATAAGAGCATACCCTGCTATCTGAGAATTAAATTGAATCTGCCAATTAGGAAAGTTGATGGAATTCAATTTCAAAGGTAATTGGGCTACTGCGTTAATTAAGATGGGAGCTGAAGATTGATGTTGGTTTTCTGGTGCCATTGAGAAGAAAAGAAAAAAAATGAAGAAAAGGCAGAATAATAAGGATCGATAAGTTGTTAGGCTATGAACCTTCTGATACCATGTAAAATTTGATGGTTGAAATGTTTCAGACATGTTTTATTACTGACATCACTATTATATTTATACAAGTATGCATAAAAAGCATTATAAATGCTGATTACAAAATCAAGGATTTCTTCTTTATTTCAAAGTTGACTTGGGATTGCATATCTTTGCATGATTTCCTTCTTTGTTGCATTGCTTGACTGGTGCTAATTGATTACAGGAATAGCAACAACTGTTTGTCTAATTTCTTTGCTTGTTATGCTACTTGATTGATGCTGTGTGATTGCAGGGATTGTAGTCACTGTTGGTCCAGCTTGATTGAGAAACTTTGCTGCTTGAGATCTGTTGATTGCTGATTGTGGTGAGTGTGAATGTACTATAGAAGCTATGTCCTTAATTTAACATAATAGATATAAAATTGCTTACTTGATCACTTTTGTAAGTGACATGTGTAAAAGGAATTAGTATCATATTGTTTGGTTTTGATACATGCATGAAATGATGAGTTTTAGCATAATAGATATAATTGTTGAATTGTGTCAATTAAGAAAGTTATAAGATAATCTTGAAATTAGTGTACCTTGGAGTATCTAATCATGAATGATATAACAAGGTGACTGAGAGTGAAATGAGTGGTGTCATCCTATAGAATTAAAAGTGCGAGACATGATAATCATAAAAGTTACATTTGGCCATGATGTTTTGAGGATGATATAATTGTGTTGTGATCTGTTGTGTGAGTGGAAATATGGTTGATATATGATTGAAGAGTGAATGAGTAATATAACACAATGATATTATTTACTTATGCGTGAACCATTTTTTAATGTGGGCATAATAGCCCATGTAGTGCATGTGAAAAAATTCTTAATATACTGATGTTATGTGCAGTGTGATTGTCACGACTCAAAGGCCATGATGTGAGCTTAACACTTTCACTTCATTACGGTTTACCAATTTTACGAACCAAATTTTTCTTTTCACTTTAAGGTTTATATTCATTGTCAATGTCACCACTAAACAATTTTCGTCTTTCTTAATTTGATTTAACTTAACTTTACCATTTAAGTAGTTAACGTCTAAAGTGAATCAATTTTCTCGATAATTTAATTCAGTATTAAAATTGGCAAAAGAAAAAGATCAAAACCTTCCCCTTATATACAGTCAATTTCCCTAGTAAAAATCCTGCAAAATACACAACTACTTCCAACAACACAACTCAATTCCAGAATCCACAATTTATATCATCATACATTACACACAATCCCAGAATCATCTATTAACATATTCACATTCCACAAAGTTCATAGTTATCATACCACAAGTATATCCCGGATTGCACACGATAATCATATTAGTCTATAATAATCTGGAGCGATCCTAAGTTACATCCCAAAATATTTTTAATAAGCATGTATTGTGTACTTTAAAAATGTCATACAAGATAATTAAAATGGTATACAAGAAAGGAAACAAAAACAGCACTCAGAGGATTCAGACAAGTATCGGTAGTAGATACCGTCCCTAAGGCCTCACACAAGAACTTCGGGCATGGAGTCTAGCTTGTTTGTTTTGCAAGGTTGTTAGAAAGGGGTGAGCAACCACGACTCAGTAAGTAGTTTAAGTAAATGCATGTTAGACTCATGTTGATCTACATGCAAGTGTAGAAAAAGCAATGCTGAAGTGACATGTATGCATGGTATTCAATCACGGTCTTAAATCAAAACACTTTCACCATGCACTTCAATTCAAAACACTTTCATTATGCATTTTATTTCAAATTTACTATGCATTTTGATTAAATCAATTCACTATGCATTTCAGTTAAATTCAAAATACTATGCACTTTAATAAATCAATCATTATGTAAATCACTATGCACTTTGATAAAATGATCAATATACAGTTCGATAAATCGATCACTTGCACTTCAATAAATCAACTAGTAGGCACTTCGATAGATCAATTAGTATACATTTCGATAAATCAATCAGTATGAACTTTGATAAATCAATAAGTTCATAAAACAAAAATCAATAACCGTTAGGCATATAGCCTCGAACCATTGAAATCATTACTAATAGTAAAACGATTGTATGTAGAGTTTAGACAATAATCCTCAATTACTGATACGATAACGATAACGATGTCCATCCTAGCTAATGATGGAATGGTGTCACAAGCAACATGAAATCTCTGGCCATAGAACAATACTCCAATTTCGCTGATCAGTCGAGAGCTGGAACTTGCCTGCTGGTTTTACAAACAAGTAATAATTTCCCTAGACCACTAGGCTTGATAGGCACACTACAATAGTCTAGAGCACAAAGCTCGATAGATAGGTAATAGGCCTAAAGTTAAGCTCGATAGACTAGAAATGAACCAAAGGACATCAGATATGCCTACACTCAAAACAGTTTGAAAACAATGTTCTCGTGTAGCACTTGGCTTTCACAAATTTCAAAGCATTTATTAAATCAGTTTTGAATTTGAAATATAAGGAAATTTTGATTTATTTCAAAAATCAGTTCAAACCAAGACTTTGCGATTTAAAATATAATGCAAGTCTTTAAAATATAGATATTAAGTAATTAAACTCAAAACATGCTATACGTGAATGCACATATGCATCAGTTCACTTCACTTAACATGCATGCTTGGCTGGCCACAACACGCAAGGCAGAAAACAAATTTCAATCCAGCCCAAGCATAAATCGAATTTCCCTAACGAAAAAAAATTAATCTAAATATTTATACAATTTAAAATAATTCTACGAGATAGTGCTAATTGACTTTACTTAACGTACTTACCTCAACGCTTAGTAATGACCTCGATCTTTCAGATCAAAACTCCACTTTTGGACTTCTCCAATGCACTTTCAATAGTTCTTTGCTAGCCCCTTGTACTTAGGGTTAGTGGTTGTGTTGGAAAAAATATCCTTCAAACCAAACACCCACAAAAACGAAAGAAAGCAAAAACAAACACAATAATTTTTAATATGGTTTGGCTCAACCAAAATGATCTATAACCACCCAACCAATCTAATAACCAATCAAATAAATACAAATATGTAATTTTTAAAAGAGAAAAATTGCAAACTCTAACAAAGATCCCAAAGCCCAACTACACTATTTTAATAGCCAAACCCTAGCTATTCTATCGATCTCTACAATTCTTTGGGACACTTTACAAACCAAGTTTGACACATTATTTATAAGGGAATAACACTTATAACTTTTCTTACACTTTCGATGTGGGATTCAAGGCAAAACCCAATAGGTTGTCCCTCTCCTTGACAACACCTATTATTACAATTGAAATATTAATTTCATTTCTCATTTTCATTTCTTTTTCTCACAATATATATACACACACAGGCACACACATACACAGATATATACTTTAAGTTTCAAAATAAAGAGGCTTTACGTTAAAACCCTTAAACCGAGCCTCGTTCTCTGTTTGGCCTTCACATCTTAGTTTACATTTGTTACCATTTCTACCCAAAAAAAAATTAGCTCAAAATCTCTCTTTGCTTTTCGATTTTGCCTTATCCAAGCACCTTAAATGCCACCCAAACCCCGCTTCAAACAGTACTTAGAAGCCAGCCAAGAATCCCATTCCAATTCCCCCGTTTATGCTATGTTCGAACCCCTATTGTGATGCCAAGAATCTCACCTAAGTTAGCCTTCAAAAACCCAGCTCAAACCACCAAAATGGCCTTTATGTACTGCCCAAAACCAGCGCTTAAACTAGTCCCGATAGCCAGTGCCCTGTGCCAAACCGGGAGGAAGAAATCCCAAAACAGTTGAAGCAACAAGGCCTGCAGTTCCCCTCCCCTTACCACATGGTTTTGTTACTATCTTCTCTTTAATCCAGCGACTTTCCAAGGGCTCTTTTGGGGCCAACAAGGTAAAGGTAAGGTGAATGAAGTGGGGTCAAAACTCTTTCCTTAAAACTTGAAGATAATTCCCATTTTCTGCTGTTGACTTCTACGTACCTCTGCCTCTCATTCCTCTCGGTTTCTCTCCAATGTCCAGCAGTAGCGACTCGCCTCTCTTAATCAGTTCATCACGCCTCTTCTACTGCCTTCTTATTTTGAATCAAGAATGAGGATGAACAGTAGCCCTCTGCTTCAGTAGGGCATCGAAGACCAGCAACCTTTTTTGCTGTGGTTAAGAATGGTTTTTTCCATATTCTTCTTTATTTTAACAACCCCAAAGAACTTGAGATCTCAACCTTGTTTTTACAGCTCTGAACTAGTTCGATCCAACCTTGTTTTCAAGTGCTAATTGCCACGGTTTCTAGCCTTAGGTTCTGCTGTATAAAAGGCCACTGATGAGAGCACCATAAGCCTCTCCTTTAGCATTGATTCTACTTCAAGATCAGCCTGTTAGTATATCTCTACAATTATAGAAATAAATATTTTGTTGACCAATTCCGGATATGTTCCATAATTTCACGCTGAATCTCAACTCAATATTTGGCTATTAAAAGCACGATTTTATGATGGTTAAAACGTGATTTTCTTTTCATAATTAGCATGCTCTTGTTAGTAATTAAAGAGGCTCCTTCCGATCCCCAAGTACGTTAATCTCAAAGACACAAACACCATCTAGTGAGGTTTTGGGTGCTTGGAAGACTTGAAGGGTGTAAGAATCCTGTCATCAAGTGTAGAAATCGATCAACACAAATTCTACAGAGGTGAAATGCCTGGAGGTTAGATCCTGTTGCTTCCGCTTTTAATTATTTTGACATGTTTCATATAGTGTAAAAGCATGTATAATCTGTATGATGTACTTACATTTGGCATCAGAGCTTGAATTAATCTCTGTCTTGCATAAAAAAATTATGCTATGTGATTTTATCAATTCTGCCAAAATATTACTTGTGTTTTAAGAAGGTTTCTGGTTACAATGAGATTAGGAAATAATATAAAATTGTTTTCTAGCCATTTAGCAATAAAAAAACAGAACAAATAACTCAAGAATGCTTCCTGTACATTCCACCGAAAGCATGAAAATTTTGGAAAATTTGAAGCTGTTTTTCAAGACGTTACGAGCCAAAACCATTTTCACAATATCTGTTTTTGCTTCATTCTAATCGATTTGATATAAAGAACCACTCAAATCGATGAATGGAAGGCTAAGTTTCAACCGGGCCTTGAATCGAGTTGAAAAACCCGTTTGCAGCAAAACTGGGTGAAGAAGACGATCTATGCACGTGTTTTGCCGCACAAAGTTCAGTTAAAAAATATATATAATACGTATATATATTTTCAACTCTTAGGGCTCGTGTTGGGAACCTTATTTGATTTTGGGCTAACACATGATTTGACCGAAGAATGTTCATTAAATTGGGCCATCAACTTTTATTCATGCATGGCCACGTTTGTTTGTTTCTTAGACAAAATTTTGGGTCATTAATTTTGAATTTGGCCCAGCTTTGCTTTTGGGTTATAGATTTATATTGTATTAGATCTTATGTTTTAATTTATTCTAGGCAATAAGCCTTTAAATCAATTTAGGCCAAATAATTTTATTGTATTTTGGGTAAATTTGACATTTTGGCAGAAATTTGCAATTTTATAATATTTAAAAAGATTTTCATGAATTATGTAAATTTTCATAAATTTAGAATTTATGAATTTTTTGTATAATTTTGAATATTGCAAATAATTCATAAATAAATTGCGAAAATTATCATAAAATTATGAAAATTTGATTTGAATGTGTATATGTGCTCATTTTGAATATGTATAATTTTGTTATTTTTTATACTAAAAGCACATGTAGCTAAGTTATTCATATTATTTGGAATTAAAGTTGCCTTGTGATAATTGCAATTTTTGAAATATGAATAAACTTAGAATTTTACCAATATGTCTAAGTGATTTATAATTTATTTAATTAGGGCTTAGCCACAGCAACCTTAATTAAGTAAAATTATATTTGTAAAATCACATAAGGGTATTAGACATAAATTGTGATTAGTTATAAGATTATAATAAATTTTATCCAACGGGAATTTTTATTATAATTTTATAACAAATTAGGATAAAATATTGAATTAGTTTCTCAATTTACCCAGAGGGATTAGGAAATGATATAATTTGATAGTTTTATCATTATGAAATGAATCTATTAGAATTAGAACTTTAGCCCACAGGCAAGTTTTATGTCTGAGATTCATTAATAAAATATGTTTACATTGGTAGACATAATTAAGTTTGCCTCAAAAATTCTAGATACATAAGCATGTGTTTTTCTTTAAGCAGTGTTTCCTCGGACTAATATTTACCTAGAAGTTCCTAAACTAGAAGTTCCTAAACTAGATTGAGAGAACTACAAGGTTTGGAAGGAGAGAGTGAAGGAGACCGAAACAAACACGCAGCGGAAATAAAACATTCGGCCTCCACCAGGATCGATTCGGAGGGTTGCCTGATTAGGGTTTCGAGATTTTACCTAACGTTTTCTCTGTTTTTTCTGTCTTTGGTCGAATCACAAGCAGCAACTTTTCGTTCCTGCCTCTATGGTATCCACACGAACGGATCTCACGACTCTTGAACGTCTCACGATCAGATGCCTTAAGGAGCGTTTTGATTCTTTTAACCGAACTGCTAGCTTCGATTAAAAGAATACTTTTCTGTTTTCTAATTGTTGTTCGGCTATGTTTCAGAAAACATCCTTTTATAGGCAGTAAATTTTACCCTAAAATTTACTGCCAAACAGAACTCTAATCCTACTTAGAATAGGATTAGTTATATCCCTAATCCAATTCAGAATATGATTAGTTATATCCTTAATCCAATTTAGAATAGGATTAATTAAGCTCCTCATTGATCCGTTCTAAGTGTGCGACCCAATAGGTTCTCAAAACAATGGCAATGACAAAATTGTCACAGGCAATGAGCGGTATCTAGCAACACATCATTGCTACCCATGTAACGAGAATGTCAATGACTCGACATAACCTTACTCGTGATAGATGTTACTGTGTAGTCTAATCCTTTTATCCTTTGATGTCTTGATTAGACACAAGTCATGGAATGTGTCACACTTGTATAGTCTAATCAGCGTTTCTTGATTCCTGAGTAGACTAAGTAAACAAATAAAATCAATATCTCATATTGACTTATTTGAGCACGGCCATGCATTTTAGTCTCACTCTATCAAAGGGCCCAAGACATCACTCTTGTTATATAAGAGGGATAAATCCTATCTTGATCACTCAACATCCCTCTACATAGATCGAGGCATACCCAATTACTACCTTTATAGTCCATCCTGTTACGAATGACATCTAGCAGCATTAAAGTATGCAATTCTCTATGTTGGGATCTCTGATGATCTCAAGTCAAAGGATCACATACACCATCATCACTATGAGAATCGCTTATGACACTCATATAACAATCCATGTAGCGTTCTCATGGAGGGTCGATCCAGTACATAGTTCTCTAACATGTACCTATGTGATGACTTGATATCCTATATCCATGACAATGGTCATCAGTCAACCACATACTAGTCTTATCGTATCATTGTTATCCTTGTTCACAATAATACTTGACTAGGGATATTTTAAGAATAATGTGTTATTACTATTCTAAGGACATTATCATATAAGATTATATTACGCAGTTATAAAACAAATATAATAATGAACTATAAATAAAATGTCATGATACATAAAAATGCCAAAGTCAATCATCTAATGAATGGTTCTAAGGGCATAATCCAACAATCTCCCACTTGCACTAAGACCATTCACTCATGTATCTAATACCTAGTGACCTAGTGTGACGATCATGTCTCTGCTGCGTCAAAGGCTTCGTCAGTGGGTCGGCGATGTTATCGTCAGTTGGTACTTTGCATATCCTCACATCTCCTCTCTCGATGATATCTCGAATGAGATGGAAGCGCCGTAGTATATGTTTGGATCGTTGGTGAGATCTAGGTTCCTTAGCTTGTGCGATGGCTCCATTGTTGTCACAATAGAGCTCAATCGGATCTACAATGCTAGGAACAACTTCAAGCTCAGTTATGAACTTCCTGATCCAAACAGCCTCCTTAGCAGCTTCAGAGGCAGCTATATACTCAGCCTCTGTTGTAGAATCGGCCACTGTCGCCTGCTTTGAACTCTTCCAGCTCACAGCACCACCATTAAGGCAAAACACATAACTAGACTGCGATCTATAGTCATCTTTATCAGTTTGGAAGCTAGCATCAGTGTAACCTGTTACAATGAGCTCTTCCTCACCTCCATATATCAAGAATGTATCCTTAGTCTTTCTCAAGTACTTAAGAATATTCTTGACAGTGATCCAGTGACGTTCACCAGGATCAACTTGATATCTACTCGTCATGCTCAAGGCATACGAGACATCGGGACGTGTGCATAACATGGCATACATAATGGATCCAATAGCAGATGCATATGGAACTTTACTCATACGTTCTCTCTCTTCTTGTGTTGTAGGACACTGTTCTTTTGAGAGAGTAATGCCATGTGTCATAGGCAAGAATCCTTTCTTGGAATCCTGCATGCTAAACCTCTTTAGCACTTTATCTATGTATGCACTTTGACTTAGGCCAATTAATTTCCTTGATCTATCTCTATAGATCCTTATACCCAGTACATAGGTAGCTTCGCCCAAGTCCTTCATTGAAAAGCAATTCCCTAACCAAGTCTTTACAGACTGGAGGGTAGGGATGTCATTCCCAATGAGTAGTATGTCATCTACATACAACACTAGGAAGACAATAGTGCTCCCACTGACCTTCTTGTAGACACAAGGTTCATCTTCATTCTTGATGAAACCAAACTCTTTGATTGCATCATCAAAACGAAGATTCCAACTTCGAGAAGCTTGCTTTAGTCCATAAATAGAACGTTGTAGCTTACAAACCTTTCTAGCATTTTTGGGATCAACAAAACCCTCAGGTTGTGTCATGTACACATCCTCGAGTAGCTTTCCATTAAGAAAAGCAGTCTTGACGTCCATTTGCCAGATTTCATAATCTTGGTATGCAGCTATCGCAAGCAAGATCCTAATGGATTTGATCATCGCGACTGGTGAAAAAGTTTCATCATAGTCAATACCATGAATTTGTTTAAAACCTTTAGCAACCAATCGCCCTTTATAGGTATGAACATTTCCTTCCATGTCGGTTTTCTTCTTAAAAACCCATTTACACCCTATAGGTTTTACCCTCTCGGGTAAGTCAACCAAGGTCCAAACTTGGTTGGCATACATGGATTCCATCTCAGATCTCATGGCTTCAAGCCATTTCTCAGAGTCTGGCCCTGTTATAGCCTCTTGATAGGTAGTAGGCTCATCTTGGTCCATGAGCAAAACATCACCGTTCTGAGTCATTAGAAATCCATATTTCTGTGGCTCACGATGTGTTCTAACTGATCTACGCAAGGCTTGTGTCTCTTGAGCAGGCGGTTGCTCCACAACAGCTTGTGGTTCTGGTTCCACAACAACTTGTGGTGCTTGCTCAGGCTCCATCTCAACATCGGGTGCGCTATCTTGTAGCTCTTGAATTTCTTCAAGTTCTACTTTTCTCCCATTAGTTCTTCTAGAAATGAATTCTCTTTCTAGAAAGACACCTGTTCGAGCTACAAACACTTTGCGCTCAGTGGGATTGTAAAAATAATATCCTTTAGTTAGTTTAGGATATCCCACAAAATAGCACTTATCAGATTTAGGTGCAAGTTTGTTAGAGACTTGACGTCTTACATAAGCCTCACAACCCCAAATCTTCATAAAAGACATACTGGGACGTTTACCAGTCCATATCTCATATGGTGTCTTTGGAACCGATTTAGATGGAACACGGTTCAGTGTAAAAGTAGCTGTTTCTAATGCATGTCCCCAAAAGGATTCTGGAAGATCTGTATGACTCATCATTGATCGAACCATATCTAATAAAGTTCGATTTCTCCTTTCAGATACACCATTCCATTGTGGTGTACCTGGAGGAGTGAGTTGTGAGACAATCCCACACTCTTTAAGATAGTCAAGCAATTCTTGGCTTAAGTATTCACCACCTCAATCTGATCTAAGTGCCTTAATGCTCTTGCCAAGTTGGTTTTGTACTTCATTCTTGAATTCTTTGAACTTTTCAAAAGATTCTGACTTGTGTCTCATAAGATACACATAGCCATATCTACTGAAATCATCAGTAAATGTAATAAAGTACATAAACCCACCTCTGGCCTGTGTGTTTAAAGGTCCACATACATCTGTATGTACTAAGCCCAATAAATCACTTGCCCTTTCACTATGTCCTTTGAAAGGGGCTTTAGTCATCTTACCCATCAAACAAGATTCACATGTCTCATATGATTCAAAGTCAAATGAGTCCAAAAGTCCATCTTTATGGAGTTTGGAAATGCGATTCTCATTTATGTGTCCCAAGCGACAATGCCAGAGATATGTTGGATTTTGATCATTAGATTTAATCCTTTTAGCATTTATGTTATAAATAGGCATATCAAGATTTAGAATGTAAAGACCATTAATTAGTTGTGCACTACCATAAAAGATATCATTTAAATAAATGGAGCAACAGTTGTCCTTTATTATAAATGAAAAACCCTTCTTGTCCAAACAAGAAATAGAAATAATGTTTTTAGTGATGGAAGGCACATAATAACAATCATCTAATTCTAAAACAAGCCCTGTGGGCAATGTCAAAATATAAGTTCCTACAGCTAATGCAGCAACCCTTGCTCCATTTCCCACTCGTAGGTCGACCTCGCCCTTAGTCAACGATCTACTCCTTTTGAGTTCCTGCACATTTACACAAATGTGAGAACCACATCCAGTATCTAATACCCATGATGAAGAAGTAGATAGATTAACTTCTATAACATAAATACCTGAAGTGGTAGTCTCACTTCCTTTCTTCTTCTTTAGCTCTTCCAGGTATTTGTTGCAGTTCCTCTTCCAATGTCCGGTCTCACCGCAATGGAAGCATTTCCCTTCTTTGGCAACCCCACCTTTAGGCTTCAGTGCAGTATCATTAGGCTTGAACTTGCCATTGGTTTTATTACCCTTTTTCTTGCCCTTTGCATTAGCCCTGCCCTTAGCTTTCTTAACTATTAAGACATCTTTGGGCTTGGCCTTTTTCATGTTGGATTCAGCTGTTTTCAACATGCTAAGTAATTGTGGCAGAGTCTTGTCAATTTCATTCATGTTGTAATTAACAACAAACTGACTGTAGCTGTCTGGCAACGATTGCATAATCACATCAGTGGCCAACTCTTGGCCCAAAGGAAATCACAATCTTTCAAGGTTTTCAATGTACCCAATCATCTTGAGCACATGAGTACCAACGGGAGTCCCCTCTGCCATCCTACACTGAAACAATGCCTTAGAGACATTGTACCTTTCTTGCCTAGCTTCCTCTTGATAGAGTTGCTTGAGATGCTCGATCATATCGAACGCATCCATTTCCTCATGTTGCTTTTGAAGCTCAGGATTCATGGAGGCAAGCATAAGGCAACTAACATCCAATGCATCATCTTGATGCTTCTTATAAGCATCTCTTTCTGCCCTTGGAGCATTAGAGGGTGGTTCCTCAGGTAAGGGAATCTCAAGGACATACAACTTCTTTTCTTGCTTGAGGACTATCCTCAGGTTCCTGTACCAATCCAGGAAGTTTGTCCTATTCAACTTGTCCTTCTCAAGGACAGATCGCAGTGAAAGTGTGTTATTTGTGTTTGATGCCATGGTAATCTACAACAAAAATATGCAAAATATAAGTATCATGAATGCATTCATTTAATTAAATATTTATTTATTAAATGATGCTCCCACTATTTTTATCGAATCAACAACCCTCACTATTAATTCGGAAAAATTATCACATAATTTCTCTAGTGGGCCAAGATCCATATTTCACCTTATCTAGAGTTAGCTTTGGCTAATCGCCCAAGATTTGGCTATTTAGGTAGGCAACACTTACCAATTACATCTCATGTAACTCTTGGATAGTTGGGTGAACAACACTTGTTCTAATTCATCTCATGAATGGAAGCCCAACTTTATGCCTCTAAATTCCCAATCCTATTGAGGAAATCTAGTTAAGTCAACCCAATTTATAGCCTTTGGATATCACTATTATCCCATCGCGTCTTACTAAGATAGATATGATATTTTGCTTTGGCAAACATAACAAAATCGATTCTAGCCTTGACGAGTGCTATTCATTGGTAGGCATCTATTATTGACTTAATTTAATTTGAGGGATTTTCTTAGTTTATTGAATAAGATCTCACCAATTTTACTTTTTTAAAATTATCATATGATTTTCATATCATAAACGTACAAAATAAACCATGCATCTCATGCAATTAAGCAATAAAATAAACGTGACATAGTTATAGCCCAAACTAAATGGATTTCCCAAGCCAATGAGAAAACCTAAGGGTTAACCTAAAGGTAATAGCATCTTCTCCAAGTGCCTCTTTGGTCATCCTTTGCATGGTTGTCAGCTCCAATTACATAGTTTAAGAGAAACCTCGAGTTACATTCGAGGGGAGTAAGATGAGAAAAGAATGTACAACAAGAATTTCAAGAACAAGGCACGACACGCAGGTCGTATTTATTAAAATTTACAACCACCAAAATACAATCATATTGGGCTAGGGCTATAACTATGCACCATGCTCAAACAACAACCACCGTGTTATACAAACAAGTGTAATGCAATTTCAAATTTTAGTTTTATTAACGAGGCATATTTGAAAAGAATTATAACCCTGACTGCGGGGTTCCCAGGGGCGGCCAGTATCTCAGGATGTTCCAGCCCCTTATCCGGAAGTGTCCTAATCTTATCAGGATGTTCCAGCCAGTATCTCATACTGACTATAATTTTAGTCGCATTAGAACTCTTATCTAAAAGTGTTTCAATCTTTATACACTTTCGACATCATTCTGTTTCTTCCATAACGTTTATGCAGAACAGAAACGCCATTAATAATTCGCATCACAGATTATATCTCACATATAAGTTGAATCGAAATTGATATATATCATATATATAATTTCAACAATTCGATTTGTAGCCTCTGAATATATCATATACATTCTAATCTGTATTAATCTCATTAAAACGATTGCATGTAATCATAAACAGAAAGTAACCAGAGATCATGCTTTTATCAAAACAAATCAGGGACTCCGAATCTGGCTCGGATACCAGTGAAAAAGACCGAAACAAACACGCAGCGGAAATAAAACATTCGGCCTCCACCAGGATCGATTCGGAGGGTTGCCTGATTAGGGTTTCGAGATTTTACCTAACGTTTTCTCTGTTTTTTCTGTCTTTGGTCGAATCACAAGCAGCAACTTTTCGTTCCTGCCTCTATGGTATCCACACGAACGGATCTCACGACTCTTGAACGTCTCACGATCAAATGCCTTAAGGAGCGTTTTGATTCTTTTAACCGAACTGCTAGCTTCGATTAAAAGAATACTTTTCTGTTTTCTAATTGTTGTTCGTCTATGTTTCAGAAAACATCCTTTTATAGGCAGTAAATTTTACCCTAAAATTTACTGCCAAACAGAACTCTAATCCTACTTAGAATAGGATTAGTTATATCCCTAATCCAATTCAGAATAGGATTAGTTATATCCTTAATCCAATTTAGAATAGGATTAATTAAGCTCCTCATTGATCCGTTCTAAGTGTGCGACCCAATAGGTTCTCAAAACAATGGCAATGACAAAATTGTCACAGGCAATGAGCGGTATCTAGCAACACATCATTGCTACCCATGTAACGAGAATGTCAATGACTCGACATAACCTTACTCGTGATAGATGTTACGGTGTAGTCTAATCCTTTTATCCTTTGATGTCTTGATTAGACACAAGTCATGGAATGTGTCACACTTGTATAGTCTAATCAGCGTTTCTTGATTCCTGAGTAGACTAAGTAAACAAATAAAATCAATATCTCATATTGACTTATTTGAGCACGGCCATGCATTTTAGTCTCACTCTATCAAAGGGCCCAAGACATCACTCTTGTTATATAAGAGGGATAAATCCTATCTTGATCACTCAACATCCCTCTACATAGATCGAGGCATACCCAATTACTACCTTTATAGTCCATCCTGTTACGAATGACATCTAGCAGCATTAAAGTATGCAATTCTCTATGTTGGGATCTCTGATGATCTTAAGTCAAAGGATCACATACACCATCATCACTATGAGAATCGCTTATGACACTCATATAACAATCCATGTAGCGTTCTCATGGAGGGTCGATCCAGTACATAGTTCTCTAACATGTACCTATGTGATGACTTGATATCCTATATCCATGACAATGGTCATCAGTCAACCACATACTAGTCTTATCGTATCATTGTTATCCTTGTTCACAATAATACTTGACTAGGGATATTTTAAGAATAGTGTGTTATTACTATTCTAAGGACATTATCATATAAGATTATATTACGCAGTTATAAAACAAATATAATAATGAACTATAAATAAAATGTCATGATACATAAAAATGCCAAAGTCAATCATCTAATGAATGGTTCTAAGGGCATAATCCAACAGAGAGTTCTCCTCCAATTAGGGTGCATGGATATAGACTATGCTATAAGGAAAGACGAGCCGATATTGACTAAGACCAGCACTCCTGCTCAAGTAGCTTTACATGAACGTTGGGAGTGATCCAATCGCCTTAGTGTCATGTATATTAAGACAAAGATGTCTGCTGGGATACGTGGTTTTGTCGAACAGCATACCAATGTTAGGACCTTACTGAAGGCCATAGATAATCAGTTTGTCAATTCAGACAAAGCGTTGGCCAGCACCCTGATAATGAAGTTCTTATCAATGAGGCTCACCAGTGTCAAAGGAGTGCATGAGCACATAATGACCATGAGAGATATAGCGGCCCAACTCAAGAAGCTAGAGGTGGAGATGTTTGAATCTTTCCTTGTGCACTATATATTGAACACTCTACCAAAGCAGTACGGACCATTCAAGATATCTTATAACACACATAAGGATAAGTGGACCATCAATGAATTGATGATCATGTGTGTTCAAGAGGAGGGAAGACTGCTTATGGAATCGGGTGAAAGTGCATTTTTTGCAAGCCAAGGAAAGAGGAAGGATAGAGCCAAGAACAAGAGAAAAGGGAAAATCCCTACCCTAGCTAACATTAAGAAAGAGTCCAAGTGTTTCTTCTATAAAAAGAAGGGACATATGAAGAAGGACTGTGCCAAGCTTCAGCAGTGGCTCGTTAAGAAAGGTAATCCACTCTCATATGTTTGTTTTGAATCAAATATGGTTGAGGTTAATCATAACACATGGTGGATTAATTCTGGATCTACAATTCACATTTCGACTTCCTTACAGGGTATGACGAACCTAAGGAAGCCAGTGGAAAATGAGGAGAGCATCTATTCAGGAAACACGATGCGCTCGCATGTTGAAGACGTTGGAACGTGCACTTTAGTTCTTAGGAGTGGTTTTGTTTTGCAATTAGAAAAGACCTTTTATATTCCTAGTTTCTCGAGAAATTTAATCTCTGTTTCTAGGCTGGTACCTTATGGATATTCCTTTCAATTTTCAAATAAATCAGCATTGATATATTTTAAGTCTGATATTGTTGGGAATGGTACCTTATCTGATGGTCTTTTCTCTATTTATTTGCAAAATGACACTACTTATAACGCCTTGCAAGTTCAAACTGGCACTAAAAGATGTGTTATGAATGAGGACTCCTCCACATTATGGCACCGGAGATTAGGTCATATCTCCATAAATAGAATTAAGAGATTGGTAAATGACGGAATACTTAGTACTCTTGATTTTACTGATTTCGACACTTGTGTGGATTGCATTAAGGGTAAGCAAACCAACAAGTCTAAGAAAGGTGCCAATAGGAGTTCAACCATATTAGAGATCATACATTCTGACATATGTTGTCCAGACATCGATGCATATGGTCAGAAATAGTTCATCACCTTTATTGATGATTACTCGAGGTTTATGTATCTCTACATGCTTCATAACAAGAACGAAGCATTAGACGCCTTTAAAATCTTTAAGGCTGAAATACAGAAACAATGTGGAAAACCTATAAAGATAGTAAGAACTGATAGAGGTGGGGAGTATTAAGTAGACACATTGAAGATGGACAAGCACCTGGACCATTTGCGAAGTTCCTTCAAGAAAATGGGATTGTTGCCAAATATACCATGCTTGGTTCACAAGATCAGCATGGTGTTGTAGAAAGAAGGAACCAAACTTTAATAGAAATGGTGCGCAGTATGCTTAGCAACTCAAAGTTGCCTAAGTCTTTGTGGATTGAAGCTCTTAAAACGACAGCGTATATATTGAACCAGGTTCCAACCAAGGCTGTTCCAAAGATGCCTTTCGAATTATTCAAAGGTTGGAAACCGAGTCTACGTCATATGCGTGTTTGGGGATGCCCTTCTGAGATAAAAGTTTACAACCCACAAGAAAAGAAACTAGATCCTAGGACCATAAGCGGGTATTTCATCAGATATGCCAAGCGGTCTAAAGCCTACAAATTCTATTGTCCATCTCATAGCACTAGAATTGTGGAATCAAGGAACGCCAAGTTTCTTGAAAATGACTTAGTTAGTGGGAGCGATCAATCTCAAGAACTAGTTTCTGTGAGAGATCAACCCTCTAACTCGAGTCAAGGATTGGTTATCATGAACAATGTCCCTTCAGTACAGCTGGACATTGAAAAACCAATCATTGAAGATCCACAAGTAGTTGATAACTTACCAGTAGAAGAGGCTTTTCTGGATACACCAGAATTGAGTGAGCAACTAGTTGAATAACATGATCTTTCAGAGAATGTTGAACCAACATTAAAAAGGTCTACTAGGGAAAGGAAATCAGCTATTCCTAGTGATTACATTGTGTATCTACAAGAATATGATTTCAATATTGGGCCCGTTAATGATCCAGATACGTGTTCACAAGCCATGAACAGCAAAGAATCAAAATTTTGGTTCGATGCTATGAAGGATGAGATGGATTCGATGGCATCTAATGGAGTATGGGATCTTGTCGAGTTGCCTAATGGGGCAAGGGCTATAGGCTGTAAATGGATCTTTAAGACCAAGACTAACTCATTAGGCAACATTGAACGTTATAAGGCAAGACTCGTAGCCAAAGGATTTACTTAAAAGGAGGGAATCGATTACAAGGAAACCTTCTCTCCTGTATCTAAGAAAGATTCTCTCCACATCATAATGGCGCTTGTTGCACATTTTGACTTAAAGTTGCAACAAATGGATGTGAAAACAGCATTTCTCAATGGTGATCTAGAGGAAGAGGTTTACATGAAACAACTAGAAGGTTTTTCCTCTAGTAATGGTGAGCATTTGGTCTGTAAGCTCAAGAAATCCATATATGGGTTGAAACAAGCTTCCGGCCAATGGTATTTAAAATTCCATGAAGTCATCTCATCATTTGGTTTCGTTGAGAACATCATGGATCAGTGAATATACCAGAAGGTTAGTGGGAGCAAGATTTGTTTCCTTGTGCTATATGTGGATGATATTCTGCTTGCAACCAATGATAAGAGGATGCTAAGTGAGGTGAAACAATTTCTTTCTGAGAACTTTGATATGAAGGATATGGACAATGCATCTTATGTCATTGGCATTAAGATCCATAGAGATAGACATAGAGGTATATTAGGTCTGTCACAAAAAGCCTATATCAATAAAGTCTTGGAAAGATTCAGAATGAAAGATTGTTCACCAAGCCCAGCTCCCATTGTGAAGGGTGACAGGTTCAATTTGAACCAATGTCCAAAAAATGATCTTAAGTGGGAACAAATAAAGAACATTCCATATGCCTCAGCTGTTGGAAGCATTATGTATGCACAAGTCTATACCAGGCCTGATATTGCTTTTGTTGTGAGAATGTTAGGTAGTTATCAAAGTGACCTGGGGATAGACCACTGGAGAGCTGCGAAGAAGGTGCTTAGATATCTTCAAGGCACTAAGGATTACATGCTTATGTATAGACGGACCGATGAGTTGGAAGTGATTGGCTACTTAGACTCAGACTTTGCTGGCTGTGTTGATACTCGGAAATCAACATCCGGTTACATCTTCATGCTTGCCGGTGGAGCTATTTCATGGAAGAGTGCTAAGCAGACACTGACTGCCACTTCTACTATGGAGGCCGATTTTGTTTCCTATTTTAAGGCTACCTCACATGGTGTATGGCTTGAGAGTTTCATTGGTAGGCTTAGAGTTGTTGACTCCATATCTAAGCCATTGAGGATATATTGTGACAATTTAGCTGCGGTATTCATGGCTAAGAACAATAAGAGTGGAAGTCGAAGTAAGCACATCGACATTAAGTACTTAGCCATTAGAGAACGTGTTAGAGATAAAAGAGTGGTCATTGAACACGTTAGCACTGAATTGATGTTAGCTGATCCTTTGACTAAGGGCATGCCACCGTTTAAATTTAAGGATCATGTAGAGAGAATGGGACTTGGTCCCACATTATGATTGTAATTGAAACTCTTATTAATAATATGATGTTTCTCATTTTGATTTGTATACACTAAAGTTTTATTTGAGAAATATCCTTGTTGTTTGGACCGAGAATAAACATAAGGTTTATTCATTAAGTAAAAATAGGTTGATTTAGAAACATTTTACATAGTAATACATGGAAGATAATACTCACCATTTGAGGAAGTGTCGCCATGATTCATGTGATTGTTTCTTCTATAAGTGAAATATATGGACCAAGTGGGAGAATGTTAGTATATCTCTACAATTATGGAAATAAATATTTGGTTGACCAATTTCGGATATGTTCCGTAATTTCACACTGAATCTCAACTCAATATTTTGCTATTAAAAGCATGATTTTATGATGGTTAAAACGTGATTTTATTGTCATAATGTGATAACCACAAATTCTTCTATTTTTGGAGTTAAGTATCTGTAAAATTTAATTTCAAATGTTAATAAACTAGTTGAAATAAATAAATAAATATTGAATAAAGATAAATTGTGAAAAAAAAAAAATAAAAAGAAAGTGTAACGCAGCAAGCTTCTCGTGGAAGCTTGCTGCATTGAAAAAAAAAGTAAATTAAAACAGAAAAGAAAGGGGCAAAGGAGAGAAAAGAGGGGAAAAATCTAGATTTCTAGGTGGCTGATTTTTATTGGATGTAATATTAAATAAAGAAAATTTGGTCTTCATCAGCCACAGATAAACCGACTTTCTTCTTCAGTGTTCTGCTACACGTTTTGCTCAAATTCTTCCCAAGTTCCTTTTACGTTTTCATGACAAAAAATCCATCTTTTCATCCTTCAATCATCTAATCTCCTTCACAAAACACCTTTCTCACATCAAGATCACCTCAAATTGAAATTAGAGTGCTGAATAGAAGAAAAATCATATGGGTTTTGAAGAAGTTGACGTGAAGGAATCAGTGCTGGTTGGGAGTGAAATATCTCGGTTATGGCAGGAAGATATGAATTGGTGAGTTTTCAATTGTTTCTAGCTATGTTCTTTCATTCGCTTATGAATGGATGATGTAAATTAAGTATTTAATTGAAACAAATAAAAGAGCAAAGGAAACAGAGAGGTTCGGCTAGGGAGGGGGATTTATGGAGTTATTGTGATTTTAGTAATTGTTTGAGTAGGAATTAGTTTTAGTTGATAAATGGAACTTGGATGAGAATTGGGATTAAATAATAGGTTGCAGGAATTAGCAAAACGGCGTGAACAGGGGGCTAATTGGCCATGAATTGGATTGGATAATTATGGTTTGAATTGATGAATTTAAAGTGTTTACTGAAATTTCTAAGTGAAGTAGATAAAAAAAAAATTTATAAGTGAGATTGAATGAATGATAAATTGAAAGCAACAGAGTGGGGTGAATGATGAGCAATATTGGCTATAACATGAGCTGCACGATGACGATGAGCAGTTTTACTTAAGAATGGCATTGATGAACTTCCCAAATGAGTAAAAATAAGTATGAGACAAAAGCTAAGAAGAAGAAGAACGAAAAACAATAAAGAAACAGTAGCTGACCATGAAGATGGAACAACATAAAGGAAGCTGTCGGTCTTGTAAGGAAAAAATGTGGGCAGCCGACAACTTCAGGGAAAAATAAAAAGGAAAGAAAAGAAAACAGCAAAAGAAAAGAAGAGAAATAAAAGCTGACCAAGAAAAAAAAAAATAGCCATGAGATTAAATGAATTAAAAAGCTTAGACTTATAGGCTGTTAGATGATCAGTCATAGGGGTTTTTAAACATTGAAAATTTATGTTGTTGACGTGAATAAGGAGTAAGCATGATTAAGTACTTAAATTTATTTAAGATCTCCCATCATATTTAACCACAATAGGAATTCTATAATATTTTTACGAGTAGTGACAATTAAAAATAAAAGTTTCGGATGGAAAAGTGAATTATACAAATTGAGCAGTGAATATTGATTTTTATCAAATGTTATCTTGCAGCTTATAATTTGGAGAAATAAGAGGCTTAGTGGTGCAAGTTGGAAGATTATCCCACATTGCTATTGAGGTAAGGAATGGTATATGGAAGTAGTGTAGGAAATACTGTGCATGCATGTGGGAAATTTGGGTGATTTAGAAATTATACATCGAAATTTATAAAAGGGGTTAGAATAGAAATTTACCAAAAGGTTACCGAAAATTATAGAAAATTTCCCTTAATTATTTACATGCTCAGTATCTTAAATAAATAGTATTTTTATATAGTTTGAATATTTGAATACGTGAAATGATGATAATATGTTTTATGAGTTTTATGAGATTTATTTAGAATATATAAAGTGTTGATTTGTTTACATGAATAGAAATCGATTGAAATAGTTTACATGAAAATTGATTTACTGGAGTTTTATCGATATATGAACATGATTTTTTTAGAGAGTGTTGGCTCCTTGTGGATTCATGCATACAGATTGATGATTAGGGCTGGGAGACCGTAGCTAAGTCCCCAGTACCTTCCCCTTTATCCGATCACAGTTGTCACTGACGAGTGTACACTGTAGATCTTCGACAATGGCCATTGTTACAGATAGGAACGGCTTAGGGCTGGATGCCTGGCCCCACGGGGGTACGCCTAATCCTATACAGGTCCCTGTAGGGATATAGTTCGTGTATGGGTTTCTTGGATGCTCACACTCTATTGTTTTACACAGTATATGAAATGATTGATTTACAGACAGATGACAGATTTGATTGAAATGATTTGAAAAGTGAACCGTGAAAGAATATATGAACAGTGATTGAATTAAAGATAGATTGATTTTAAATGATTTGAACAGTGAATATTTATATGAACAGTATATGTTTTAAAAGAGTTTTCAATAAATGTTTACATGCACTCATATGTATTATTTTATTTATAAAATTTAAGTTTATGATTTTACTGCATATAGTGGCATAGTACCACTCTTTTATATGCTTTTTCTTACTGGGCTTTCCCCAAAGCTCACCCCCTTACTCACCATCCCAGATAGTTCATCCGTGCACGTGATTACAGAAGTTACAAGGTAGTGGGAGAGATCACTAAAAGTGATATGTGAGGAGTACAGGTATAAGTGGAACTTTTATATTTATATTCAGACTAATAAATGCACAGCAGACGTAATTGTAAGTGGAATGAAATCAGTGTAGTGTTCAATATATATATATATATATATATATATATATATACACACACACATGATCTAGTGGGATGTAAATTATATTGAATTATTATAAATAGAATTATAAATACTATATCTTAGTTTTGTTATAGAATCGAACTTACATCGACACCGAATGCAAACCGATTGATATCGACTAATGGAATGGGAAAGATAATAATTAAAAAAAAAAAAATTAGTCCGAATTTCATAATTTCGGATGTTACACATAATTAGCATGATCTCGTTAGTAATTAAAGAGGGCTCCTTCTGGTCCCCAAGTACGTTAATCTCAAACACACAAACACCATCTAGTGAGGTTTTGGGTGCTTGGAAGACTTGAAGAGTGTAAGAATCCTGTCATCAAGTGTAAAAATCGATCAACACAAATTCTACAGAGGTGCAATGGCTGAAGGTTAGATCCTGTTGCTTTCTTTTTTAATTATTTTGACATGTTTCATATAGTGTAGAAGCATGTATAATCTGTATGATGTACTTACACAGCCTTTCTTCTTCAATCGGTTTTTTACTCACGGTACAGCAACTCTAGTCGTTTGCTTCAACCTTTCTTCTCTCGATTTCGACTCTCCTTTCTCTAGTAGCTATAGCAGTTTCCTCCTTTTTATTCTCAAGTCTCTCTTCCTATTTTTCCTTTCTCTTAGCCATGCTTTGCTCTCCCTCTCCCAGCTCTTTCAGTTTTCTTTTCTTCCTCCTTTGTTTGCTGCAGCAGTTGATATTTTCTTTTATCTTTTTTTTTTTATGCCAATGTAAAAGCGGCAGAGATGAAAATATAAGAAAGGATTGCGTGAAAGATGATGAGGAAACGTGAGGGAGAGATAAGCAGTTAAGAGAGACGAAAATGAGATGGGATGAGAAGAAGGGAGTCGGTAGAGGGTGGCAATGGGCAGAGTGCTCTGCCAAAATGGCAGAGTAGCTACCTGTTTCTTTCTTTCTTTCTTCTTCTTCTTTTTTTTTATATATTTATATATCTTATATCATATATATAAATATATATTATTTTCCTTTATTTTAACTTATATATGTATTTTATACTTAATATTTTTATATTTTCATGTACACATGCATATATATATTTTTATCCATATACTTGTGTATATATCACACTTAATTTAATGCACTTATATCTTTAATTTGATTAAATGAAAATATATATATTTATTTATTTGTTCTTTTGATTATTTATTCACTTATATAAACTTGCACATAGGTTTGTGATTGCATTTATATCATTATAAACATATATCTTTCCTGTATACAAGTATCAATTATTTTCTTTATTAAAATAATATACATATATCCCAAACTTATATACAATCTAAATTATATATATTAATTATTTATTGTTAAATGTACTAAACTCCACTTTTTGATTTCATTACTTAAAATAATATAGAATTTCAGAAAACTCTCAACGCTTAGTTTATTTATTTTCTTTGTTTATATACAAACTCGGTACAGAAAATTCACAGTCTTCATAGTAATGGATTGTGGAACTTAAATGAGGTTGATGATTTCAATTACCATGTATTGAGCAATGATGATAACTATACTTAATTGATAAGTGACTGAAATGGTGAGATCTAATAAGCATACCATAGCAAATCAGTATAGGTAAGCACATCATGATTTTATAAGATTTGAAAAGTATGTTTTGAGCCATGCTTTTATTGCATTGTTTTACTTTGCATAACATGACATTTTTAAGCATAAAAAATATGTTTTATACCATGCTACATATGAGAAATTTATGCATTGGATGGGTTTATAATGTCTGAAATATGTATCCGACCATGCTTTATTTGCATTTGAATTACTTTTGCATAAGCATGGATTTATGAGAATGTTAAAATTTGAAAATGTGCATTTGACATGCTTTTATTGCACGCTGCATACTTGTGCATAGCACGTATTTTCTAACATCTAAGATCCAAATATGATTTTGAAAGTCATAGCATTGTTTATAAGATATGTATTGAAACCTTTTAAGTCTAAGTTTACTAAAAATGGGTTAATAGCCATGCACTCCGATGTTTATACATGTCTTGAATCATATTTGTGAACATGTTTTGAGATAAGAAATGTGATTTTTCAGCAAGCATTAAACCGAGCTTTAATGTATGAAATATGTTTTATTGCATGGCATGTTTTAAAGAGATTTCGGTATTGAGATAACAAAAGGCACCCTAATAGCTCATACCATACCACATGGTATGCAACATTATTGTATATACCAATAACCAATCCTACCTAAATGGCATGGAAACGGTATTTCAATAGGGATGCAACCTAACGAGGCCATCTTGAAATAATAAATGCTATTAAGACACAGGTCGCGGCATGTGCCTCTATGTCAACTTATCACTGGCACTAAGAAAGTCTATGATCATAGATAGTTATATCGTAATCCCACAAGGGATATTAACCATGACTTGCTACCATGAGTTGATATTTTTGCTAGCCAAATATTAGAGAATATGCCATGTCTCCTAAATAAGCGAGAATAGATTTATACTTGATTTATATGTGGTGATCTCAGATATTTTATATGATTTAAGAACCTAAACTATGTTTTAAAGATAGAAGCATGATGATGTTTATCCATTGCTTGATGCTATTGCGTGTTGGTTTTACACCTTGTTATTTATGCATCCAGCATAGTGATTTTATACTACATAATGATATTATGCATTTCGGTTTTGTGCTTCAGCATTTATATCTGGCATTTAAAAAACAATGGGTTTTATGCAATATATTTATACATGACACATACATGTAAACATGAGAATATTTTTTATAAGAAAGTAATAAAAATTGTTATTATAATTAACTGCGTTAAAATTATATAATTGTTTTTAAGAAAGTGAATTTGTGAAATCAAAACCTTCCTTGTGTGTGTGTATTGGATTATCATTGATAAAATATTGGTATTATTTGCTAAATATATATTTTGGCAAGGTAAACGATTTTAGCTCATTCCCTTATGTTCATCCTTTTCAGATTTTTTAGGTGAGATTTGAGCCTATAATGAAGGATACTTTCAGTGGACCTCATCTTCCATAATTTGATTCGGTATTTTGGAGGTATAATCTCAGTACTTATGTTTGTTTATAGTTCAGACATGCATGTACACAGTAATATGAGTCGGAATGTAAGCTAGGAACGATGTGAACGTAAATATTAAACTTACTACCTTGTGATACAAATAAGATTAAACTTAAGGTGTATGATGTATATTGATGTTATGGGATATTAGTGGTGAATTATGTATGATCGATGGTTTATAATGATAACCGAATAATAGTTAAATGGTTTAATTTGGTTATTATAGAATCATGATCTTCTTGCAAAGGGAAGGGTACATGGTACGAGGTAATTCTGTTGGGACCTTAGACAAATAGTGTAAAATAAGATAAGTAGTAACCTACTTGATAAGAGAAATCTACACTATGTGATGACAAATCATTTAAGGAAAAGGAAAAATTTAGCCCACATTTTTAGTTTTTTGGAGCATTATTGTTCTTGCCAGAATTATTACTTGCATAATGAACTTTTAGTTTCTTCAAAATAGCATCTCGTGCATGATTTTCAACCTCAATCTTGAGATGAGTTTGCAATTGCTCCATGGTTGTAATTTCGTGCAATACTTTCTTCCTATACTCATTCCAAGATGGAAGAAGTTTACATAGAACTGCACCCACTTGATGTGAGTCAGGAACATTTTCTTCATTTCTTCCAATCCTGAGATAAGTATTTGCAACTCGTGCACTTGATGCGTAACAGTTGTGCCAGAATTCATTTTAAATCCAAAATATTTCATAGCAAGAAACTTGTTCGTACATCTTTTTTCATCTTTGTATTTTTCATCTTTGTATTTTCTCTCCAATGTAGCCGCCCATGTTTCTTTTGGAGATGACATGTTTTGGTACAAATCATATAACTGATCAATGAGAGAATTGAGATGTGATCACGACAAATAAATTCATCTTCTTCATGCTTCAATTTTTCTTTCTTGACATCTTTTGAATCATCTTTATTTGGTGCTGGTAGTGGTGACAAACTCGGATCAAGTACTGTTTGTAGGAAAATCATGTTGTCCTTCCATCGCATGTAGTTAATGCCATCAAAACGTCCAACTTGATCGTTTCTTGATTTAAAATCTAGAAAATTGTATTCAAAGGAAGTGCCATTTTTGAATCCTTAATATTGTTAAAAAAATAGAAACAGAACAAGTAGAATATATAATTCTAAGGCATGAACTTTAATCATTTTCCTTAAATATTCAAAAGTCCTGTAGGATACAAAATCACAGACTTTCAAAAATAGGTATTAACTTATGAAGTAATTAAGCATCGAAGTCTACATGTTCATAATAGCGAACGACACCTTTGAATAATCATGTCTTGTCCAAAAGACATCTCTTTAGACAAGGTATGTCTTTTAGATATCATCTTTTATCTTCTGATAAGTTATATTTTTAGACGTAACTTTTGGCTACTTTCTGACAAGTTATGTTTGTTAAAGAGGACCTTTGGCTTCAAACAAGTTATATCTATTACACCTAACTTTTGGCTAATTTTATTTAATTCAAAATTAAAATAAATAAATAAATTTCAAAAATAAAATTAAAAAAATTACGTCTTAGCCAAATTCAGAAGCCCAAAATGCCCAAGTGCCTTGTATAAAATAATATAATTAATCTAAAAGTGCTAGGCTCCCAAGTCAAGCCCACGGTGCAAAGCTCAAGTTTTTTTTTTTACCAATTTATTAAAAATTATAGGGCTTACACATTTAAATACTTTGTCTTCTTTACTTTCTTAATGTGGGATTCTTAATATTCTAGACTACTTAACATTTCAAACTATTTAACATGTTAAGTAAGTGGGTTATTAAAAAACATATAGACAAGCCTTACTCGACGTGGAAGAATGGAGTCTATTAGATGGAAGAAGACAAGATGTGCCTAAGCAGGAAATTAGGAGGAAGGGTCAGCTAGAGCAAAAATCATGTTAAGTTAATGTGGATGTAGAAGCCATGCATTAAAAAAGACAAACTCAGTGCACAAGACTCACACATTGAGAGGTCTTAGGAAGGTAATATGTGCACAACCTTCCTTCCGCATCAATGTACAAGTGATGCATAAATTGGAAAAATGTGTGATTGGAATTTCTAGAAGGTATTGTGAAGCTAACAGTTGCAGGAAAATTTTTGAATATAAAGAGTCTTTGATATTCATGTTAAGAGGATATCCAGAAGACAGTTCCTTATTGAATTCGATAAACAGGAAACGATGAAGGTAATGAAATGTGATAACTGAGAATTCTCTTATTTTTGAAATTAGGTATATGTAAATTTAATTTCAGATGTTAATAGATTAGTTGAAATAAACAAATATAATTGTTAAAGGATTGAAATATTTTGAAATTATAATACTTGATCAATTGAAAAAAATATCTAAGTTTATAAAATAATAACATTTATGTGTGGCTTAAGTGAAATAAAATTGATTTTTAAGGGGTAAATAAATTAACTTAAGGCGGATTTTTGTATGTTAAAATTTTATTAAAAAGAGTTAAATATCTGCCACCAAAATCCACAAAACCGACCTCCTCCTCTTCTTACTGCTCTGCTGCCGGATTTTTACTCTTTCTCCTCTAAAATGTTTCACGTGAGCCATACCAAATCTCATCTTTTCTTCAGCCACTCATCCAATCTCTTTCACAAAACACCTTCCTCACATCAAGATCACCTCAAATTGGGATTAAAGTGCTGAATAAAAGAAAATTGAATGGGTTTTGGAGAAGCTGAGGTGAAGGAATCAATGCTGGTTGGGAGTGAAATGTCTCGGTTATGGCAAGAAGATATGAATTAGTGAGTTTTCCATTGTTTCTAGCTATGTTCTTTCATTTGCTCATGAATGGATGATGTAAATTAAGTCTTGAATTGAAACAAATTAAAGAGTAAAGGAAACAGGGAGTTCGGCCATGGAGGGGGATTTATGGATTTATTGTGATTTTAATATTTGTTTGGGTAGGAATTAGTTTTAGTTGATGAATGGAACTTGGATGAGAATTGAGATTAAATGATAAGTTGCAGGAAAATAGCAAAATGGCGTGAATGATGGGTTTTTCGCCAAAAACAAAGGCTGAATGATAGAGATGAATTTTCATGTAAGGGAGATGTTTATTGTATTTCCTAGATGAATAGAAAAAGGTTTATAAAACTAGAATTTATTTAAGAGTGGAAAACATTATGGGGGAGCTATTAGAACTCTCGGCTAGGCAAGGAAAATGAGGAAGATAAGTCCCCATGGGTATTTGGCCAAGGATAAGTGAAATAAAAGATTAAAGAGTGGTCCTGTTCAAACAATTTCAAGGTATAAAAGAGTTAAAATAAATACAAGAGATAAGTAAAGAATAATTAAGTAAATTTGGAGAAAAATATAACTTGTGTGTATAAAGAAGTACGTAGTTAGGCTTAAAAATAAGATTGCAATAGGAATTTCCATAAATTGAGAAGGAAGAAATAAATTAAGTATTAGAAATTTTAAATGAGGAGATAGAAATTAATAAAACAATTGTTATAATTGGAATATGGAATTTTAAATATGTCGCAACGGCTTCGCGCTCGACAATTTTCGGAAAAAAGCGTTTAAAAAACAAAAATGGGAGTCGCCACCAATCTTTTTTGTCTAGGTGTGATTGGCCACCTGAAAACGTTTATCTTTTCAACAAAATCTCAAAATTAATTAAGTTTTATTAAAAAGATAATCTTTTGGTCTGCGAAACAAAAATTGGGTTCGTGGGTACGGTTACGCGTGGGGAAGGATTAGCACCCCCACGACGCCCGTTAAAAAACGGTACCATAATAATCATGTGTTATCCTTTTTGTTTTAATAAAATGTTCTTAATTTAATATTTAAAATTAATTCCTTTTTTATTCCAACCTTTTTATTCAAAATCATTTTTTATTTGCAAATTTATTTTGTTTTACTTTATTTTTCAAAAGTAAATGTGAACCTTTTTGTATTGAATAATTAAATCAAATACTCCAATACTTTTGGCAGTATTTGAAATAATTTTCCTCACCTAGAGATTTCTTAAGAATCACTACTTGTGACTTCTACAGAATCTCATCCTCGGAAAATTCACACTTGCTTCGAAATTAAATGGATGCATATGATGCAAACAAATAATATATGATGCAAATGAGTTTTTAATTTCAAATTTCCTTATTTATTTGTTGATTTATTTATATTTCTTTATTTTTAACAAAACTTATTCATTTTCATTTTTAGTAAAAATTTAAATTATCGAAGAACCGTACTAAATATTCCAATACTTTTGGCAACATTTAGTAGGATTTCTCTCACCTAGGGATCAGTTAAGGAATCACTACTTATGACTTCCATAACATCCCATCATCGGAATTTTATTTAATTAAATTTAAAATTTATTATTAATTTTCTTTTTCTATTTTCTTTTAAAAACTCATTTATTTTTATTTTTAATAAAAAACTAAATTATTGAAAAATCATACTAAATATTCCAATACTTTTGGCAACATTTAGTACGATTCTTCTCACCTAGGGATCAGCTAGGAATCACTACTTGTGACTTCCGTAGCATCCCATCATCGGAATTTTATTTAATTAAATTTTATTATTTATTTCAAAATACGTTTTCTAATCAATAATAATAATTAATGAAAATGCTAATAAAAGAAAATTTTTTCAATTTCTTATTTTGCAACATGCATTAGTAACGATAAAAATAATGATAACAATAATAATAATAACAATAAAACACAAATAGTAATAATAATAATAATAATAATAAATAATAATAGCTAAACATAAGACAAACATTTATTAAAATTAAAAGGAATATACCCTATTGATTTGGATTTTAGAAAACCCAAGGAAGCTCTTTGAACTTGGCCCAATTGACAGCCCAAATTGAGGGCCCAAAAACATTCCACGGACTGGACCCAGTCGGATCGGGCCACCAGGCGCGGGTCGGATCCTTACTGGTTCGGGTTGGGTCGGCGATGGAACGGCGGGTCGGGTCGGCGATGGTGTGGCACACGGATCCCCTTCCTACGGGTCAGGCGCGCGGACCCGGGTCCACGCGCGGATCCTTCCTCTCCTTTCCTTTTTTTTTTTTTAACTATAAATTCCAACTCTTTTTTTTTATCTCATTTTCCACCTTTTTTTGAAAAAAAAATTCAGAGCTTCTCAAAGCTCTTGGCCGGGACGATTTCAGGCAGTGCCGGACCGCCGTGCGCCGCCGCCGGTGGCCAAAATGAAAAAAGCTTCTTCTTTTCCCACTCCTCACTGCATCCTGAACCCGATTTCGACCACCGTTTCACCAAAAGAACTCCCTAGCCCCACGAATCTGAACTCCCAAAAGCCTCCTTACCCCTTTTTTTTGTTTTTGTTTGTGGTTTTTTTTTTGTGATTGATGGTTTTTGGTTGTGGCTGTGGTTTGCTGTTGGTTGTTTGTAGTTGCTGTTTTTTTTTTTTTGCAGGTTGGTGTGTGTTTGGATGTAGGGCTATTTTGGGACTTGGGTCTCGGTGGATTTGGTTTTGGTGAGTGAGAGTCGAGGTGAGGTTACGGGTGTTGGAGTTTTCGACTGGTGATGGTGATGGTCGGAGTCAAGGTGGCTAAGGGGACTAATTTTTTTGGTTGAGTTCGTCCGGTAAAGTTTGAAGTGGGGGCTGTGAGTAAAGGCAATGGAGGCAATGGATGGCAGTGGTTGTGTTGGGGCGTTGGAATGGTGGCGTGTTGAAGGAGGGTCGAGGTGTGGTTACGGGGGTTTTGGGTAGTCGAGATGGGTCTCGTTGAGGGTTCCCCCCCGGTGGTTGCTGGTTCTTGTAGGGAAAAGGAGTAGGCAGAGATGAGATGGGTGGCAGAGGGGGTGGTCGGCGGTGATGGGATTGCCTGGGGAGATGGGTTGGCAGTAGTTGATTGACTGATTGGACAAAAAAAAACAAAAATAATAATAATAATCATAATAATTATAATAAAGATAAAAAAAATAAAAAAAAAATAAAAAACACAACAAATAATAAAAGATAAAAAAAATAAAATAAAAAAAATAAAAATAAAAATAAAAATAAAAATAAATATAAATATAAACATAATAATAATAATAATAATAATAATAGTAAAAATAATAATAATAACAAAACGGGACAAAATTAGGTGTCAACAAAATATATTTGGAATTTCTATGCAGTTTTGAATTCGGGAAATAAGGAAACGTAGAGGCGTCAGTGGATTTTTATACTGTGCGGAGTAGAGGTAAGATACATGTATAGGAGTCGTATAAAACATGTTTTATTTGCAATTGAAAATTCATTGAAATATCGTTTTAATCGTTCTTATCCAATTTTCTTAAATACAAGAAATAGAAATTATCTTTAATTCCTACAAGTTTAAATATTTCATTATATGAAATGTTTTACATGAGTTGATTTGAAATGATTTATATGCATTTAATTATATTAAATGATTTACATGAAATGAGTACATGATATGATTTATACAAATTAAATTGCATGCTATGACTTCCATGAATTTCATTATCTGAAATGATTTATATGAATTTCATTATATGAAATGAATTACATGAATTACATTACACGAGTGATTTACAAGAAATTATTTACATGAATTTCATTGCATGAATGATTTACATGGATTGATTTCACGAGAAATGGTTTACATGAACTAAATCACATGAAATGATTCAGACGAATCATCTTTCACGAAATGATTTACACAAATTGATTTATAAGAAATGAGTTACATGAATTGTTTTACATGAAGTGCTTTACATGATTTGGAATTACATGAAATAAATTACATGATTTGAATTATATGAAATGTTTTACATGAATCGAATTGCACGAAATGATTTACATGATTTGAATTATATGAAGTATTTTACATAAATTGAGGTTCGTGAAGTGCTTTACATGAATTGAACTATACAAAATGATTTACATGAATTGAATTTCATGAAAGGAATTACATGAAGTGATTTTTATGAAATGATTTACGAGTATATGAGGTGATTTTATGAAATTGATGTCTCCTTGATGATCGTGCATACGAGACAGTGATGATTAGGCTGGGAGACGTCCCAGACCTTCCCCTTTACATGATATGACTGTGGGAGTTACGGTCGAACCCCACAGGTTTACATAGTAAGCACCTGACCAGTGCGAACTGTGAGTGATCGACGATGGCCATTCGTTATAGTGTTTCATAGGATTGGCTAAGGAGTTCCGGATTCCTGGCCTTCCTATACAGATCCCTTATGGGATATAGTGCGTGCATGAATCTCTAGGAGATTATTTTTTTATCGATAAGTGAAACTTAATTGATAATTGATTTAGTGAATTATTTGATTTACGAGACTAGTGCATGATTTGATTGAAACGTGACAAAGAAAGTGATACAAGTTTTACAGTATATGTTTTTTTTTATGCAAGTACATTTATCCTATTTTAAGGATTTTAAATGAATGGCATTACTGTATTAGTCGAAGTTTCTGAAATTATTACATTATCTCATGATTTTGAAATTGTTACCATATTGTTTACCGAAGTTGCATACTAAAATGGTTTTACAGCATCGCCTACATAAATGGCTTATACAGTGATTAATGATTTGAGATTGCATCGCATAAATTATAAAATGTTTTATACTGATTATTGATTTGAAATAGCATCACATGAATTATTAAATGTTTTATATTGATTAATGAATTGAAATTGCATTGCATAAAGTGTTAAATGTTTTATATCGATTAATCGTTTTATCGTCAATTGAATTTACTCCCTATAGTCGCATCTAGGGACCGAAACACGATAGGTACGCTAATGTACCTTTCATACTCTACCCGATTACCTAGCCGACTATAGTATCCTTCCGATACTATCCCCTAGTAAACTGCTAAGAAATAAATATTTTATGCATTTTAATATTTGTATTTAATATGTTTTTTTCTTAATTAGTAAAATAAGTGATTTTTATTTAACTGTATTTTACATGCGCTTTTATATATGTTTTTTACTGGGCTTTCTCCGAAGCTCACCCCCTTCTCACCGTCCCAGATAGCTTATCGAAATACACAAAGTCCGCTGCCTTGAGTTAGTCGAAGAAATCGCTAGAGGTTAGAAGTACCAAGTGAGCAGGTGTGTGTGTGTGTGTGTGTATATATATATATTTATATTCAGATTTATAAATGCACAGTAGATGTGTTTGCGATGGTATGTAAATAGCGTGATGTTAAGTTAAAGCATGTTTATGTATTGTAATGAAAATTGAAAAATGAACTTACACTGACACCGAATGCAAATCGATTGATACTGACTAATTAAATAGGAAAGATAGAAATTAAAAGGAAAAAGTTAATCCGAATTTTATAATTCTGGATGTTACATGAAATGCACTACAAGAAATAAGACATTCAATGGCATGTTTTTACCATTTAGTAGCGTTTATAAACGTACTGAGTCACGACGCCCTATTCTAGTGTTAGTAAACTTAATGGTGTTTATGTTGTAAACGTCGCTAAGTTGGCCGTGTTTATTTTAATATTAACCGGGGTTTCTAAATGCCTTTACGCACAAAAAAAATATTTACTTGCATATTTAGTGACGTTAGAAAACAAAAATGCTGTCAAATGAAAGCAGTTAGCGGCGTTTTGATCTAGAAATACAACTAAATATGTAGATTTTTTAAAATATATATTTTTATATCCAAAAAAAATATTTAAATAGCCTTTTTACTACAATTATACAATAAATTTGTAAAGATATCGATTAGAACCAAAGAAACAATATTTATAACTTTAGAGATCAAAGTAAATAATTTATAAAATTACAATATTAACTCATTCTAAATAAAATTTAGTTTGTTATATTATTATTATTATATAAATTATTATTTTAATTATAAATATTATATTATATTTTTTTTGGAATTTAGATCAATTATTTTATTAATAATGAATTAGATCATAAAATTATCTCATCCATGATATTGTGTACCTACAAAGAATGAAAACATTGATACATTTCAATTCATTTTATCTCTCCCATTACACTTATTACATATTACAACACTATTTTAATATTACCATTACAATATCTAATCTCATCGTCATGATAATTAATTTTTAGTCGTTTCATTTTTTAATCTCATTAGCCATCCAAATGAACTACATGGGATGTCTGAAAATTGATTTTAGAACTAATCCAATGGCATCTTAATTAATTGAAATAAAACATTCTCATTTTCATTTTAGAATCATCAAAAACTTCATAGAATCAAGAGAATAACCAATACCAGCCACAACACTACACCGGGTAAACAGAGAACGGGAAGTCACTACAAGTCATGCGGTTACATCCGGTCCTTGTCAATATCTGCGTGATAGGTCTGTTACTCGGTTTCATTACCCAGATCGTACGCCTTTTTGATGCTCTAATATTGAAGCCTGGACTGGACGGCTTCGTTCCAGGCTACAAAAACAAGGAATTCAGGGTCCTCTATCATCCTTCTTGCTTGGAAATCTAGAGGACATAAAAGAAGACAAGACTCAAGGGGTGAAAGATTTCAAAAGACGAAAAACATGAAATAACCAACAATTGTTCTTCCATGGTGTTTCCATACTTGGACAAATGGAGAGAACAATATGGTATAAAATATTAGATGTTGTTTATCACCACATTTAGGCCTTTAGCTTAATAAGTTGATTGGGTACTTGTATGTTTTGGCTTCCAAGTTCGACTTTTATGTTTTCAATGGGAAGCACACAGATTTTGCACTTGCCCAACAAAGATTTACTGGAGGAGATAAGCGTAGGCACTTCATTCGATTAGGAAGGCCTTCTTCTCAACTTATGACGATTGAACCATTGCTAGGAAAAGGCATAGTAGTTGCAAATGGAGCACTATGGGCACACCAAAAGAAAAAAGCCTTGCCCCTGAATTCTACATGGAAATAGTCGAGGTATGTTTCCATTAATGTGAATTTGATAATATATTCTACCAATCCTTGAAGAGTTGAAATAGTACCTCTAAGTCTAAAACCTGTTTCAATTTTAAACTACTTTGTTAACATTTGCAGGGTATGTGTTGGGGTTCCGACATAAGTTGTGGAAGTGCTTGAGTGTGTGTTTGTAAGTGTGAGGAAAAGCTTCATCTTTTAAGTTATCTTTTGGGATGAAAAACCCAATAGCACCTAGCACTGGTATTAAAGCCAGGTTACTAATAACTCATCTTCTATTTTGTGTAGAAAAAGAATTCCCAAGACCCAATGTGTGAAGGAAGAGATTGTTGGGGTTCCCAACATCTCCCTATGTTCATGGTTCAGGGTAGAAAAATGTTCCCCCGATGTATGAAGAGGGAGATTATTGGAGTTCCCATGTCGGTTGTAGAAGGGGTTGAGTATGTATTTATAAGTACGAGGAAAAACCTAATCTCTTAATCTAGCTTTTGGGGTGAGACAGCTCAATAACATCCAATTATATAATGAAATTAATGGTGGAATCCTCAATTATAATTGTGAATATAAAGATTGACAATTATCTAAGAAGTTTCTTGGGAGATGTTATCTCAAAAGCAGGTTTTGGGGGCTCTTACTCCAAAAGAGGAGATTTCTTTCTACAAGAATTTTAAACTTGTCAATTTGTTGTCAACCTTAATCTAGAAGGTTGTGAAGGAACGAGAGTAAGGAGCATCACAAAGTACCTATTGCAAATGATCCTTGAAGATGCTAAAAGCAGCGATTCAGGCCAAAATGAAACAAATCGCTTCATTGTTGACAATTGCAAGAACATGTACTTCGCAGGCTACAAGACTAGTGCAGTAACAGCAACATGGACATTCACGCTATTGGTCTTATATCCAGAATGGCAAGAAAAAGTTCTTGAAAAATTTCTTGAAATTTGGGGAGGTCAATTGCCAAATGCCAATTTGCTTCTCAAGACGAAAACAATAAGTAAAAGTTAATCCTGAACTTGTATTGGTATGAAGAGAAATTTAAGTTTTGATCTCTTTACATTGATTGGATTACTATTGGCGGATAACTACGGTGATTAATAAGTTTTGATCTCTTTAGTCCTAGCTCAAGCCCACGGTCCAAAGCCTAAGGCTCTCGACGAATATGTTAAAAATTATAGGGCTTACATATTTAAAGGCTTTTTATCTTCTTAATATTCCAAACCACTAGACATTTCAAAAATTTAACATTCTCTCCCTAATTTGAAATGTTTGCTTAGTTAATTATTTTACATGACAAGTAATATGTTTAAAAAATATACTTCTCGATTTAAACCTTTCATCATATTTTAATGTATCTAACAAAATTAATAGTGTTCGTGGATTGAACCATAATTTCTAATGTTAGAATTAATAGTATAACACACATAAGACTTGTTTTGCTTGTTCAATATTGATGGAATTCCACCTATTTTTTTAGATAAATTTCTAAAATTAAAGACGGAATTTCATCGCTAAAACTCATTAGTGACAGGGTTCCACCTATTTTTTATTTTTTAAAATATTTTTCTAAATTAAAGATGGAATTCCGTCAGAAGAAGTCATTAATGACAAAATTTTAAATATTTTCATTTGAAAAAAACCAAATAATTAATTTAAAGACTGAAAAAAGTAGAAAATTTAAAGACCGAATACGTCACAAATAATCATTTGAGTGATTTTTGAAAATGGTACTGATCAAGAATCCAATCTTATTCAGATTCTATATATGGCTTGCATAATACATAAATTAAATACTGTTTTCAAGCATGAATGGCTAATTTCATAATGTCTAATTTTATGTAGAGTAATAGCAGGAAATCCCAACATACGCATTCTAATTACCTAGCTAGGCTGGAAGCATCCTGTCTGGATTCTATCTACAAAGAACGGCATTTTTTTGGTACATTTATATTATCGTTATTTTGGATCGAAAGCTTCCCGGAGACATGGAGAAGAAATAGGCGGAGCCAGGCTAAGCTTCACATGCATGCTTAAGGAGTGGCGTCTCATTAGGTAGAGTGCTTTGACTTTTTTAGATTTATTGGCTGAGCTGCGTTGAAAGAGAGAAACCTCATAACTCTTTAGGAGTAAAATAGAGGGAAAGCTTAAATTTCGCTATAGGCACATCTAACTACCAAGCGACACAGCATAGAAATAATTAAGTAATGGCTAAACTTGAATTGCGCTAGGCTATTCTTTCTTATTTTCTCTCTACATTCTTCAACAATAGAAAAGTAAATTTAAAAACTTGAGATTCAACTTGATTGATTCAGGCAATTTTTTAGTAAGAAATGATTTTTAAAAGATTTTAAATTAAAATTCCAACACTTATATATAATCTTTTTCCAAAGCTTTAAAATACGGCTTGTTTACATAAAAATAAAAAGTTAACCTAATTTCAAGGAGAAAACCGAAAATTATGAATAGTTATAATAAACTCAAAAGAAAAGAAAATGATTGAACAACTTATTTGTGAATATTCCCTGGAGTTCCTTTTGAGCACTTACTCTTAGAAAATTATATTGTGGATTGTTAACAATTAAGACTTAACCTATTGGCTGTTATTTTTTTTAGGAGGGATTATATCTAATATTTGACTCCTCCCATTCCCCTCTTATACCTCTTATAAATCAAAAAAATTATATTGTGGTTTGTTATTAATTGATAATTTTATTAGTTAATAAAATAGACTGATAATTTAATCTTAGTATATAAAACATGTAAGGTAGCTTAATTTTATTTATTGTGATCGTACTAGATATGGACTTTACGCAACTTGATAGGTTAGTATGGTATGGTGGTTACATAGGCCTTAAAATTCTATAAGCCTTTAATAGGGATGGGATATTAGGATTTTAGTAAAAGATATATATGATACATATATATCCCATCTTCCCTTCAAATTTATTGATATCTATTTATTGAGAGCCACTTAAGAAAGAAAGGAAGAAATAGAAGAGGAGCACTAACTTGTCAGAACTTTGATAATCGTGCTTTTGCTTTCAACGATATTCTTCTAAATAGGTACATGCATGTTTGATCGTTTATAATTTTAGTATTCTAATTTTCACTTAAGATCAATGAAACTATTCTTATATTTGATATCAAAGCTAGACTTATGTGAAATTAGAACCCAAACAAATTTTTAAGTTTCTTTTGTTTTAACTTTTAAGTTAAAATATTTGATTTTGAGTGTTAATTTTTATGCATATAATATATACAAATTATACTATGTAGTTTTTTTTTTCGAAGTTTTGTTCATATATATATATATATATATATATATATATATATATATATATATAAACTTAAGAAGTTTTTTTGTTTAATTTAAGCAATCTTAAAACTAATTACTTATTTATTATGTTATTATATTTAACAATTAAAGTAAATTCATATGATCTTAGTACTAATTACCTGTTTATGTTGTCTACAATATTTTTCAATTTCTATGCTCTAAAACGATGAAGTGCTATATACTAAGTACAATAATTGATTATTACATATCTTTTAATTCATATTGGTATTTTCCTGGAATAATTGCAAAAACTAAGTATACTTAAAGAGGAGGCCTTGGGACTTTGAGATCCCATTTTTGAATTTCATCAAGTGTGAGATGGAGTTTAGTTTGTTTGTTATTTATTTAGTTTGTTATTGATATATTTTGTATTTTCTTGTTTATCATTCAATGTAATATATTGATTATGATTATAACTTTGAATGAGAATGTACTATTCAAAAGTATAGTTAATGTGATTTGTGTGTTTGGTGACAAGTTGGCCATTACCATAATTTTAGGTCAGTTCTTTCATAATTTTATTTATGGTTGTTACAGATAAATTTTTAATGTAAGTGAATATTTAAGTTTAATTGTATATAAAACATGTCGCCCTCATATTATATTTCTGAAAAATATAATATTCATTTAATAATAAAATAGTTTGCTATTAACTATGACATTAAAATATATATTATTAATCCTAAATTTATGAGTGTCATTTCGGGATTCAAATTAATTCGACATCAGATAAATTGTGGTTCAAATCAATGAGTATAATCAAGTTAGATTCATATTAATTTGGATTTAAATTAGATTTAATCCGGATCAATTTAAATTTGAATCATTCAAATTAGATCAAATTTGATTTATTTATTTCTTTTTAATTAAATAAAATGATCAAGCTTGAAATCAAGCTGGTCGAGCGAAATTTTTGAATCGAATAGTTTTTGGCACAACCATATATGTATCACATATAAGGGCCTTGTTATTAACAGTGCTTGGTGATTTAGGGTTCCAAAACTTCCACTTAGACCTGGAGTAGAAATAGGTGCTCTAGTCTAAGCTTTAACGGGATAATGAGTATGTGAAATGGTACTTTTGACTTTTTTGGCTCTATTCTAAAATCGATGGCTGAGTTGTTTGGTGGAGAGAAGTATAATACTTTTTTTCCTTAACTAATGCGATGACTATTAGCATATAGATATCATAATATATATTTGCTTTTAGAACCCATTACAAATCAGCTACTGCGTTGTCGACCTGAAGAATTAATTTTCAATTACAAACAAGTAAGAAATATTATGCATGATAAACCAACCATGTTGAAAACACACAAAAGGTAAAAGCATATAAGCCATCATTCAGAAAAAGCAGGGGAAAACAGAGTTAAACACCATGGAGCTGGTGATTTTGCTTTCCAAGCTCGCATCTACAATTCTGTTAGTTGGGTTGATTGGCATGCTTATACGCTTGTATGATTCACTGGTATTGACGCCTGGAAGGCTCCGTTCCAAGCTGCGAAAGCAAGGAATTCGAGGCCCTCCTCCATCCCTCTTGATCGGTAATATGATGGAAATAGGGAAGATAGGATCCAAGGAGCCAAATTTGGCAGAAGATGGAAAACAAGTGATAAGCCACAATTGTTCTGCTGCTGTTTTACCATTCCTTGATAAATGGAGAGAACAATATGGTATGAGTTCCATAATTTAGTATTCAATTTCAACTGGACGGCTTAAAGAGTTTACATGTTCTGAAATGTTTTTGTTAATTTTTCAGGCCCAACATTTATGTTTTCAATGGGAAATATACAGGTTCTGCATATGAGCCACCCGGATGCAGTGAAAGAAATGACTTCATGCACTTGTTTTGATCTGGGAAGACCTTCCTATCAAAAGAAAGGGCTTGATCCGCTGTTTGGCAACGGAATTGTACATGCAAATGGCGCAGTTTGGGCACACCAGAGGAAAGTCCTGGCCCCAGAATTCTACATGGAGAAGGTCAAGGTATGCTTCAAGCGTTGAAATCAATTTTAACTGCCGTAATTAATATGTTTTTATGGTCTTCATCATTGATATTGTAGCAAGTTACGTGTAGGGTATGATGAAATTAATGGTAGAATCTGCAGTTTCGCTGATAAACGAGTGGAATAGTAAGATCGACTCCGAAGGTGGAGTTGCGGACATAAAGATTGATAAATATTTGAGAAACTTCTCTGGAGAAGTTATCTCAAGAGCTTGTTTTGGAACTAATTACAAAGAGATTATCTCAAAGCTCAGAGAACTTCAAGAAATTGCATGTAAGAAAGTTGCTTTGCAAGGGATACCAGGACTAAGGTTCGACCTCCTTTTCCGATGAAATACATAAACCTTTTATGTTTATACCTAAACGACACTAAATCCCTTTAGTTTCAAAATATCATTTTTCTCTCCTTTCACTAGTCTTAAATCCAAAAATCGTAAACCGTATATCCTAGATTTTAAACCTAAAAAATCATAAATCATAAATTATAACCCTTAATTTCTAAACTCCAAGCCAAAAACTCCTAAATTTTAAATCTTAAACCTTGTTAAAAGGGAAAAAAATGGTATTTTGAAACTAGAGAGGTTGGTGTCTTTTTAGTATATGGTTTATGTAATTCATCCCTTTTTCTGTCTTTTCTCATGTCACCAACTTATAACAACTTATAAAGCTTGAAATAAATGTCTAGGATGACTGATGGAGATGATTGAACTTTTGAAATTTAGATCTCTCCCAACCAAGAGCAACCGAGAAATGTGGAGATTAGAGAAAGAAGTTCACATGTTAATCTTGAAGGAAGTGGAAAAAATGGAGCCAGCATCAGAGAATAGCCTCTTACGAATGATTGTTGAAGGAGCTAAGAGCAGTGAATTAAGCCAAGATGCAATAGACAACTTCATAGTCGACAACTGCAAGAACATATGCTTTCCGGCCTATGAGAATGGCGCCGTACCAGCAATTTGGACCTTGATGTTGTTGGCTTTATATCCAGTGTGGCAAGACAAAGTTCGTGCGGAGGTCCTTGAAATATGTGGATGTCAATTGCCTGGCTCCGGTATGCTCCCCAAGATGAAAACAGTAAGTGTATATGCCTGTAATGCACATTTAATCCATTAGATTTTTTATTTAATCATTGAAATTTTATTGTGTAAAATCTAGTCATAAAGTTTATATTTGGCACAAATTTTTTATTGATCTTTAGAATTCGTTTGACACAGTTTCAAACATTAGCTACACGAGAGCATATCAGCCACAATTCTTCAATATAATTAACCGATCAAAAATCAAAATTAATTGTTTAGGCTTCAAAATATACGTGGAGGATATACTTAAAAGCTGTGTGGATCCCTAGATAAGATTTTTCTGTGACTGTGATGGATTCCTGCATAATATTCTATCTCATCATTAAAGTTTCGGATAGGTTAAATGAACAAATATATGAATTTATTTTAAGGTATTAGTATAAATTCACTTCATTCACTCATTTCTATAGAATATTTTATGTTTGGATTGTTATCCAATACATTATTAGTAGAACTCAATGAGCAAGATTAATATGATAATACATAAACTTTTTTAAGAAACATTAAAAAAAAAAGTATATACCATCATCTTAATCTCACATGTAAAGTCTAAAAATTTTATTAATAGTGTTGAAAACAGTACTTCAAGAAAATTCCATGGTCAAAATATGCATAAATTTGTGTAGATTTTTGAATTTGTTTGACACTTTATATTCACTTTAAAATATGGCAGCTAACAATGGTGATCTACGAGTCATTGCGCCTTTACCCAATTGGCTGCATGCTGACTCGGGAGGCAGTTCAAGACACGAAGTTTGGAGGCATACACGTGCCAAAGGGAGTTAATATCTGGGTACTGTTGATGACACTTTACCAAGACCCCAATATTTGGGGACCAGATGTCAGCGAATTCAACCCCGAAAGGTTTGTGAATGGAATCAATGGTGCATGTAAGCTTCCTCATGTGTACATACCGTTTGGTACCGGCCCTCGTTCATGCTTGGGGCACCACTTTGCCATGGCGGAACTCAAGATACTGCTTAGTCTCATACTCTCAAACTTCACATTCTCTCTCTCACCAAAATATCGACATTCTCCCATTATGAATTTGATTATTGAGCCTGAATTTGGTGTGGATCTCTTGCTTACTAGGCTTTGAGGTTCTTGTATTATTTCTAGATTGATTGTTTATTCTGCAGTTACTTAAATACATGTTTTTAACCATGTGAATAAAAAACAATCAAATCTCGAAATTTTATCTGTAGCCGCTCAATATCAATTGATTTTCAAGTGAAATTTATTTTTTTTCTCAAATTTAATCTTGAGCTCGCCGATTTATTGGTAAATATTCGATTTGATATAACTTGATTTACATATAATCAATTTAGTGCAGTACTTTATCGCAAATGACATCACTTTTACGTGCAACAAATCAAAGAATTTATCTTTGGATATTGATCCACATGCACTATACTAACCCAATTTGATGATTTAACCATCCTTTTTAAAGCTAAGTATCAACCTTCAATAAAGATTTTTTTACAAAAAAAAATCAAAACAAAACAAAAACATCATTAAATATTGAAAATGTTTGGAAACTAAGAAACCAAAAAAGTTCATAAATTTGTGCACCAGCTCCATTGTCATCATCTATGTTCTTCTTCGTCACAAGCCAATCAAACTGCTTGACCATAGGGAAATGTAAGATCTGATTCTACACTATCGTAGACCCTAAATTCATAAAATTGATAATGGAAATTAAATAAATAATGAACATTGATTTTCACTTGGTTAAAAAGCTCGTTATCATGAGATGAGAATGGAGCAAGTTCGGTGAAATAATGTATGGGCGAGAATGTTGTTCAGCTCGCCAAAGGGCGAGCAAGGTAGTACGTTCGCCAATGGGCGAGCAGATAGACAGTGGATAATGGCGAGGGCGAGTATACTAGTTCGCCCAAATGCTGCGAGTGCTCCTGATCGCTCATACAAATTGAGGAAATTAAAATGCTAAATAAAAATTGCCAAATGTGTGGAATCATAGCAATTGGCGAGTTGAGCCATACTACGTGATCACCCAATGTGACGAGGGATCTGATCACCCAAGGAATGAGTAGGGCGAGTTGATGATGGCGAATTGATTGGTTGCCTCCTTGGTTTGGCGAATAGTTGAGTTCGCCAAGGCTGAGGATAGATGATGGCCCGCGTGTGGTGAGGACCGAGATCGCCAATGTGTTTGGCGAGTAAAATGGTCGCCCATATAGAGGGGCAAGTGAAAGGCCAAGTTGGCGAGAAAGGCAATTGCTAATCGCCAAACCTCTATTTGATCGCCAAGAAAGGATATTATTTTGTAATGGCCAAATATTAAGTTGGCATCAAAACAAAGTGGCGACCTGGTGTAACCAGTGAGCGAGCTGTTAATTTGCTTAGTGTTGGCGTGGTCTAAACAACAAACCGTGCAGCCAAAATTGACTTGGCAAGTCGGACGGTTGGAGACAATAAATAGAGGAAAGCTAAAGTCAATAAGGGAATTAGTCTCATTGGTTGAGGAACAAAAAGCAAAGTCAATTGAAGCAGAAAAAGGAGTGTGTAAGGAGGACTTTCACGCCACTTATGCTTCAGTTTTCTTCATGCATTAAATGCATGATAGACGTGAAATAAATGTTGGAAATGAGATAAGACCAAGTAGTGAATTCTGATTGGATAGTGTGACTATAAAAGGAGAAACAAATGAGGATAACAGAGTTAGCCAACCCCAGCTTCTTCATGAAAACCATTTCACTGCAAATTATGCTCTGTTTCTTCCATTTCTCTGCCATGTTTGATCTACTAAGCTTTACCTTAAGTTGGCCAAACAAGTAAACTAGCTTGCAAACCTTTCCTCCTTAGTTTGATGAGTTAAAGGAGTAAGCAAAGGAAGGCCAACATGAGATGGAAAGCAACCTGTTCTGGAAGTGCAGTGGTTGAGGTGAGTTTCATATTTTCTGAGGAGTTCTTGATGATCAATGATAGATTTCTATGTTTTATGAAGTAATAAATATAGATACAGTCTTGTTTTTAGTTAGATCCTTAGAGAATATGAAAACAAGGAAAATAATGGAATAAGTGATGGGAATTGCGACTACTGTGATCGCCCACGTTGAAATTTAGTGAACGCCAATGGGCGAGTAGGCAATATAAACTCGCCATAATTGTTGTTGAATGGGCGAAGTCGCCCAATTTAGTATAATTCATGGGCGAACTGATAAAGGACGGGGAGCCCATCTCCGAGTTGAAAGCCGTATGGCGAACTCACATGCATAAAGCATTGGGCGAGTAGAAATGTGGGCGAACTCCCGCAATTAAGTAAATGTAAACCTGGCGAGTTGAATATTGGGCGATCTCACAAATATATGGCGAGTACTGGCGGGCGAGCTCCCACGTGTAGCCATTTGGTGAATGGCGAGCTCGGTCGGGCGAGCTAGTTAGAGCTCTGTTGGGCGAGTAGTCATTTGATTTATGTCAATCTCGCCAAGTAGTATGAAATGAAAATATTAATAGAATTTATAAATTATTTGCAGCCGGGAATTATGAACTCGGTAAATGCGATTTGGAAGGCGAGAAGGAAGCAAGGCTTCGTTGGACCAGGTAAGGGAGATGTGTGTGAAGTGAATGCATGTCCTATGGAGTAAATTTCTTAGAAATTATTGAGAAATTGTTTTGTTTTATGACATGCATTATTTTGATAATTGTGTTGATTTGGGCGAGCCCTTGTGTATTGGCGGGCGAGCCAATCTTTTTGTCATTTGGGCGAACGATCCCTTTAATGTTTTTTGGGCGAAGACCCATGTTTTAAATAAATGGCGGGCGAGCCAAAGGTTTATAAGATTTGGCGGACTGGTATTGGCGGGCGAGCCAAACTTTATAATTTTGGGGCGGGCGACCCCTTTTGTTAAGAAAGCTATGAGCGAGCCGAAATGGGCGAGCCAGCGTTTTGTTTTAAATGTAGAAGGTGGCGGGCGAGTACTTGTCCACCCCTTTAGACTTGACCATGGGCGAGCCGGATTGGCGAGCTGACCATGGCGAACCGATATCGATGATATTTTCTTAAGGAAAATGAGCTATTTTAATATCTTTGAAAATAGAAAATATAAACCCTTTTGGGCAAACTGAATAATGGGCGAGACAGTTTTGGTTGTTGTTTTAAAAGCAAAGGTTGGCGGGCGAACACATGTTCACCGCACTGGGTAAGCTGCCATGGGCGAGCCGTACTAGCAAGTTGACCATGGGCGAGCAGGTTTTGAACGTTGAGATTTTGGAATGTTTTTAAGTTGTTTTGTAAACAGAAAGCCTAAACCTTTTTGGGAATTAAATCATTTGAGTAAATGATAATATGGGTGAGAGAATCCCTTAAAGGTTTTCATGAAATATAAAGTGATTTTTGAGACTTTAGGCCCTGCATTATATGCATTATTATTCATGTAGTTGCGTGACCCACTTGGGGCTGTGGCTCGGTCGATGGACCAACGAGTGCACCTCAGGGCGTCACAGGGCTGATGGACCCGCCAAGTCATCAGCGGTCTCGAGGTCACTTGGCAAGTGGACCCGAGGACCACTTATAGATTATGGCCATTGATCTAGTTGAGATAGCCGTGAGGGGCGGTGGCCTACGGGTGCACCCCAAAAGCGGACTTGTGTTCCTGGGGGAACAATGATAGCATGATCTATTTGTTGCCTAGTCTCAACTTATTGAATTCTATTTGCTAAAAGGATTTGTTAAATCCTAATTACTGTTTACTACATTTTAAAGTAAACTGATTAGCCAGTGATTTCAATGCTGTTTTGAGAGTGTTGTTTACTATATCCAATGTTTTCCTATTTGATTTAATGGTATATAGTTTGGTTTTATAAAGCAGCATATGTTTCCTTTACTGAGCGTATGAATCGCTCACCCTTTGTTTTAACTCCACAGATAAAAGACACGGAGTTGAGAGAATTAGCTCTCAGATGGGTATAGCTATGTTTAAAAGCGCTGAGGCATGTTATGGTAAACGTGACAGGTACAGTCTCTTCTCTTTTACATTTCAGACATAAGTATACAGTACTATTTTAGCACGATTTATTCAATAGGGGATGTTGGATGTAAGAAATCATGAAAAGAATTTTCATATTCAGTATTTGATAAATAAATGTTTATCATTTATTACGGTCATTGTTGAATGTTAATGGCATCGCAGACAGCACAACCGGTAAAGTTGTATAGAAATACGTGCAAGAAGTGGTAACGGGATGTTACAAATTTAATGGTATCAGAGCTTGGGTTGGTCTGATGTCTGTTGATGCCTTTAGCGTGGGAAGTATTGAGAAAGATTAACATCCCCTATAGTATTCTATAGTTTGAATGTATAGAGGAGTCAAGTGACTGTGAATTGAGTTAAGTGTTGAAATATGGTGAAAGCTGATGAATTAAGGGTTACAAATAGAGATAGAAATCCGAAAATATTGCATGAGATAGGCGATCTTATCATCATAATGTTGGGTCTATTCAATAAGGTGCGGTGAGGAACTCGGTGAGGGCCCCACCAGGACTTCTCTGTCCATATCGAACTAAGATCCTGAAATGATGATATTGAGATGAAAAGGGATAATATTAGCATATAAGCCCTAAGATCGCGCGTTTGGATGTATATCGAAGAGAGAGAATTAAAGGGGAATTTATGAACATACCCCTATATTGAAATGTTTTATCTAAGTCATGAATGACTAAATTGATTTAAAATAGTATTTGACGGTGAAATGGTATGTGATGGTGTAAAGGATGATTCCTACTGTGGACCCCACTAATATATCAACGAGTAAGGCGACCCGGAGTATATACTATGAGAGGTTGCAAGATAGTTGGTCCTGTTGTGGATATTGGGGTCTGAATTGAAGTAAAACATGAACTACTTTGGTTAGGGATTTTTGAATATTGTGAAAAGTGATGTACTTATAGAGTGTGAACTAAAAGGTGAATTGTGCGAGAAATGATGTAGTTCTAAATACTCCTTATTTTTGGTAGAATAAATATTAATAGTGAATTGACAATTAAAGAAGTCAAGTGTTCGAGTCACTGTGGATGTGAAAGAAAAACCTTGAGGTAGGCGAGCTCGAGCACGGTTGGAAGAACCGGACGTCGAGGTAATTGCCAAAGAGGATAATATGGATACATAGCGTTGTCACAGCAACCGTTTTCAATAGGCCTAAAGAGGGGTTGCCATGGTCGGTTGGGCTGGTCCGTTACGATATCCATAGAACTGAAATACTGGTAAAGTGACTTGAAAATTTATATATGTGTTTGGAGGATACATAGTGATTTGGTTGGATGTAAATAATGAGATATCCAGGATGATATGAGTTTGTGAATTTGAAATTATATGATGAGATGAAATTCTAAATAAACTTTGGAATAACGTGGATTCAAGAGATTGTTGACTCGATTCACAACATGGAATCTGTTTGTAATCTCTTACCAGTGAATCAGAAAAGCTTGAGAGATTACTCAAGAGATTGATGAGTAGGGAACTAAACTGTTTTGATTTAACTGGTGAAAATGAAAATTATATCATTTTGAAAAACAACGGGATTTGTACTCTCTACAGTTGCTTCTAGGTTCCGGAACAAGTATGGTATTCTAAAATACCTATCATATTCTATATGGATCCCTAGCCGACTGTAGTATCCTTCCTATTTGTGTGCCTAGAGCCAACTAGGATGCTTTAAGAGAATAAATATGTATATTGATAGAAACAATATCGTTGAATAACGTCACGAACATCTAGGAATGGAAAATCTTACTGTTAAGTCAGTGAACATGAGTTCTAATTGAACTATATACAGTAGAGACGTGAGGTCTCGAATGATTAAGTAGACATTGAAGTTGTATGAGTAAATGATCTCACTACTTAAGTGAGATTAAAGTGTGGTTATTAAGGTATAGGGTTTATGAGATTTACCTGTATATGATTGTTGAGGAAATTTATGGTAATGAAGGTGAAAGAATGAAATTGTCTTGAGCAGACAAGTCATATGATGACTAGGGAACACGAGTTACGAGGTAATTCCCAAGTATAAGAATAAATGTGATTTCCTCTGCTCATTATGTAGTTATGGTTGGAATTAATGACAAGCCGGAATTGGAAAGATGTAATTGTTATATTCGGAAGAGCAGATACAAGAAGTACTGCTAATCCTGAAGAGAGATATACATATGTACATACATATACATATTGGGAATGAGAAATTGTATAAATAAAGTGGTGATGAAAATCTGAAAGATAATACATTTAAATTTCAGAAAATTGATGTGAGGAAAAGTATACTCTCAAATATATTCTCCAAGTAGTGACATTATATGTACTAGGAGAATAGAAGAGATAAAAATGATAACTTGATATAAGAGAAGTTATCAAGGGGAAAATGATTACCTGAGACGTAATCGGTGGTTAGTATTAAGGTCTGCAAAAGAAGGGCAGTCATAGTCTAACCATGAGATAATCGTTGTGGAATGGTAGAGAATCCGAAAGAACCAGGAGGATATAGAAGTGATTATGGATTGTGTAACCGAGTTAATTCACTTCATCATCATGTTTAAGATGTCTTGAGTGCTATAGTCGATAAATATTGGTGAAACAGTGAGAACGTATGTGGAGTTCCAGTGAGTGAGTACTTGTGATGAGGATCCCTGAATTACCACATGCTTTGAGAAGATAGCAAGAGGCTTCGGGATTCCAAAATTTTGCTATTAGCACCGCCTCTGATTGATATTGATATCCGATCGCATTTTGTGGACGCTCCGGGTTTTATTGAGAGCGAGTGCGTTGTATTTAAGAGACTACTAGGACAATTGCATACGCTTGATTAAAAACTATCTAAATGATAGTCACCAAAGTTATTATCGACTAAGCACTGAATGAGATGATAAGTAGTAAATAATATGAATGAGTTACTGTGTAATAGAAGTGGAAATTGTTTACTCCCAGGGAGTATAAAATGCTTGTGAGAGAAGAAGCCGAGATTCTTCGGGACTTTGAGCAAAATCCGGGATGGGCGACCCACAGGGGGCGATCGCCCAATAACGGATAACATGTTGTGAAATACGGGCAAACTATGAAGTCGCCGACTCATTTGAAAGAGTAAACTTGGGATGCAAGAGAGAGCCAAAGAGATGACTGTTAATGACCTGAAGAGATGGGCAGGATTATTAAAGCTAATATGGAGTATAAAGAGATACTCGTGGTCTCAACTTAGAGACGAGATTCACTAGAAGTTAAAAATGTGGTAAGGAAGAAAGATACCCATATTGGTGGTACTTCCTATAGTAAGTGAAAATTGAAAAGAGTAAAATGCTATATGGATAGTTGCGGATATATCAAGAGAGTCTGCTTATTCCTTGAGTATGGAATTTATTAAGCTAATTAATACCTTGGCCGAGTTATATGTCAGGGAAGTGGCGAGGTTTACAGTATTCCAGGGAGCATTACATCTGATAGGGAGTCCCACTTCGTATCTCAGTGTTGAGAGAGATTTCAGGAAGCTAGGGGATCCCGATTGAGTTTTGCACCGCAGTTTATCCGCTGACTGAGAGAAAGTCCGAGCGTATGATATGGATGCTCGAGGATATGGGTAAGCATGTGCAGTTGATTTTATAGGCTCCTGGGATAATCCTCTACCCTTGCAGAGTTTGTTTATGATAATGGCCCAAGCAGAGTATAGGCATAGCACTTGAAAGGGTTTATTTAGCAGACGATATAATCCACGATAGCATGAGAAAATGGGAGACCGAATTATTTTCGACTTGGTCGAACAGATTTTGAGATATACAAGAAATTGTGTATATAAGGTCTCACCATTTAGAAGCATAATGAGAGGGAAATTGAGTTCCCGACGTATTGGATTATTAAAGATCTTAGATCGTGTGAGAGATGTGCATTACCTTCCGAGTTGTTAGGAGTGCATAACGTATTCTTGAGATATACAAGAAATGTTGTATATAAGGTCTCACCATTTAGAAGCATAATGAGAGGGAAATTGAGTTCCCTACGTATTGGATTATTAAAGATCTTAGATCGTGTGAGAGATGTGCATTACCTTCCGAGTTGTTAGGAGTGCATAACGTATTTTATGTCTCAATGATGAGAAAGTACTATCCATATCCTTCTCACGTGATTCGACATGAGTCCTAGAGATTAAAGAGGACATGAGTTACGTTGAGAACTCGGTACGGATTTTGGATAGGAGAGATAAAGTATTGTGATAAAGTGTAGTGATCAAAGATTAATTCTTTGGTGGGATTCTCTGGCAGTATGAGGCTACTTGAGAATTAGAAAACCTTATGCATAAGAAGTATCCAGAGTTTCCTTACTGATAAGTCTGGTTGAAATTTGGAGGACCAAATTTCTTAAGGTGGGGAGAAAATGTAAGATCTGATTCTACACTATCGTAGACCCTAAATTCATAAAATTGATAATGGAAATTAAATAAATAATGAACATTGATTTCTACTTGGTTAAAAAGCTCGTTATCATGAGATGAGAATGGAGCAATTTCGGTGACATAATGTATGGGCGAGAATGTTGTTCAGCTCGCCAAAGGGCGAGCAAGGTAATACGTTCGCCAATGGGCGAGCAGATCGACAGTGGATAATGGCGAGGGCGAGTATACTAGTTCGCCCAAATGCTGCGAGTGCTCCTGATCGCTCATACAAATTGAGGAAATTAAAATGCTAAATAAAAATTGCCAAATGTGGGGAATCATAGCAATTGGCGAGTTGAGCCATACTAGGTGATCGCCCAATGTGACGAGGGATCTGATCGCCCAAGGAATGAGTAGGGCGAGTTGATGATGGCGAATTGATTGGTTGCCTCCTTGGTTTGGCAAATAGTTGAGTTCGCCAAGGCTGAGGATAGATGATGGCCCGCGTGTGGCGAGGACCGAGATCGCCAATGTGTTTGGCGAGTAAAATGGTCGCCCATATCGAGGGGCAAGTGAAAGGCCAAGTTGGCGAGAAAGGCAATTGCTAATCGCCAAACCTCTATTTGATCGCCAAGAAAGGATATTATTTCGTAATGGCCAAATATTAAGTTGGCATCAAAACAAAGTGGCGACCTGGTGTAACCAGTGGGCGAGCTGTTAATTTGCTTAGTGTTGGCGTGGTCTAAACAACAAATCGTGCAGCCAAAATTGACTTGGCAAGTCGGACGGTTGGAGACAATAAATAGAGGAAAGCTAAAGTCAATAAGGGAATTAGTCTCATTGGTTGAGGAACAAAAAGCAAAGTCAATTGAAGCAGAAAAAGGAGTGTGTAAGGAGGACTTTCACGCCACTTATGCTTCGGTTTTCTTCATGCATTAAATGCATGGAAGACGTGAAAGAAATGCTAGAAATGAGATAAGACCAAGTAGTGAATTCTGATTGGATAGTGTGACTATAAAAGGAGAAACAAATGAGGATAACAGAGTTAGCCAACCCCAGCTTCTTCACGAAAACCATTTCACTGCAAATTATGCTCTGTTTCTTCCGTTTCTCTGCCATGTTTGATCTACTAAGCTTTACCTTAAGTTGGCCAAACAAGTAAACTAGCTTGCAAACCTTTCCTCCTTAGTTTGATGAGTTAAAGGAGTAAGCAAAGGAAGGCCAACATGAGATGGAAAGCAACCTGTTCTGGAAGTGCAGTGGTTGAGGTGAGTTTCATATTTTCTGAGGAGTTCTTGATGATCAATGATAGATTTCTATGTTTTATGAAGTAATAAACATATATACAGTCTTGTTTTTAGTTAGATCCTTAGAGAATATGAAAACAAGGAAAATAATGGAATAAGTGACGGGAATGGCGACTACTGTGATCGCCCACGTTGAAATTTAGTGAACGCCAATGGGCGAGTAGGCAATATAAACTCGCCATAATTGTTGTTGAATGGGCGAAGTCGCCCAATTTAGTATAATTCATGGGCGAACTGATAAAGGACGGGCGAGCCCATCTCCAAGTTGAAAGCCGTATGGCGAACTCACATGCATAAAGCATTGGGCGAGTAGAAATGTGGGCGAACTCCCGCAATTAAGTAAATGTAAACCTGGCGAGTTGAATATTGGGCGATCTCACAAATATATGGCGAGTACTGGCGAGCGAGCTCCCACGTGTAGCCATTTGGTGAATGGCGAGCTCGGTCGGGCGAGCTAGTTAGAGCTCTGTTGGGCGAGTAGTCATTTGATTTATGTCAATCTCGCCAAGTAGTATGAAATGAAAATATTAATAGAATTTATAAATTATTTGCAGCCGGGAATTATGAACTCGGTAAATGCGATTTGGAAGGCGAGAAGGAAGCAAGGCTTCGTTGGACCAGGTAAGGGAGATGTGTGTGAAGTGAATGCATGTCCTATGGAGTAAATTTCTTAGAAATTATTGAGAAATTGTTTTGTTTTATGACATGCATTATTTTGATAATTGTGTTGATTTGGGCGAGCCCTTGTGTATTGGCGGGCGAGCCAATCTTTTTGTCATTTGGGCGAACGATCCCTTTAATGTTTTCTGGGCGAAGACCCATGTTTTAAATAAATGGTGGGCGAGCCAAAGGTTTATAAGATTTGGCGGACTGGTATTGGCGGGCGAGCCAAACTTTATAATTTTGGGGCGGGCGACCCCTTTTGTTAAGAAAGCTATGAGCGAGCCGAAATGGGCGAGCCAGCGTTTTGTTTTAAATGTAGAAGGTGGCGGGCGAGTACTTGTCCACCCCTTTAGACTTGACCATGGGCGAGCCGGATTGGCGAGCTGACCATGGCGAACCGATATCGATGATATTTTCTTAAGGAAAATGAGCTATTTTAATATCTTTGAAAATAGAAAATATAAACCCTTTTGGGCGAACTGAATAATGGGCGAGCCAGTTTTGGTTGTTGTTTTAAAAGCAAAGGTTGGCGGGCGAACACATGTTCACCGCACTGGATAAGCTGCCATGGGCGAGCCGTACTGGCAAGTTGACCATGGGCGAGCAGGTTTTGAACGTTGAGATTTTGGAATGTTTTTAAGTTGTTTTGTAAACAGAAAGCCTAAACCTTTTTGGGAATTAAATCATTTGAATAAATGATAATATGGGTGAGAGAATCCCTTAAAGGTTTTCATGAAATATAAAGTGATTTTTGAGACTTTAGGCCCTGCATTATATGCATTATTATTCCTGTAGTTGCGTGACCCACCTGGGGCGGTGGCTCGGTCGATGGACCAACGAGTGCACCTCAGGGCGTCACAGGGCTGATGGACCCGCCAAGTCATCAGCGGTCTCGAGGTCACTTGGCAAGTGGACCCGAGGACCACCTATAGATTATGGCCATTGATCTAGTTGAGATAGCCGTGAGGGGCGGTGGCCTACGGGTGCACCCCAAAAGCGGACTTGTGTTCCTGGGGGAACAATGATAGCATGATCTATTTGTTGCCTAATCTCAACTTGTTGAATTCTGTTTACTAAGAGGATTTGTTAAATCCTAATTACTGTTTACTACATTTTAAAGTAAACTGATTAGCCAGTGATTTGAATGCTGTTTTGAGAGTGTTGTTTACTATATCCAATGTTTTCCTATTTGATTTAATGGTATATAGTTTGGTTTTATAAAGCAGCATATGTTTCCTTTACTGAGCGTATGAATCGCTCACCCTTTTGTTTTAACTCCACAGATAAATGACACGGAGTTGAGAGAATTAGCTCTCAGACGGGTATAGCTATGTTTAAAAGCGCTAAGACATGTTATGGTAAACGTGACAGGCACAGTCTCTTCTCTTTTACATTTCAGACATAAGTATATAGTACTACTTTGGCACGATTTATTCAAGAGGGGATGTTGGATGTAAGAAATCATGAAAAGAATTTTCATATTCAGTATTTGATAAATAAATGTTTATCATTTATTACGATCATTGTTGAATGTTAATGGCATCGCAGACAGCCTAACCGGTAAAGTTGTATATAAATACGTGCAAGAAGTGGTAACGGTATGTTACAAGAAATGAGGAACCTATAGGACTAGACTGAAGTGTCTATCCCTTCATCTTTCGACTCATGCCTAGAATGCGTACTGTGCCCTTGAGATCATCCAAAGCCAAAAAGAAGAAGGAAAGAGTTCAGGTACTGCACCAAAGGCAAGAAACTGCGTAAAAAACGTATCTTTGTTCCTGACAGGAAAAAGAGCTTACCATTGCAAGGTTTCAACAAGAAATTCCGAGCTTGGTTGAATCGCAACCCCAAATTCTAAAACTATTTACGTAAATTTGAATCCCAGAATTCCCACGAAAAACTTCTACTCTCCCGAAATCCAGCTTTGTTCTTCACCATTCTGTCCTCCTTTCCTAGCTTGCATGGCCCCTTTCGTGGTGACACCCAACCTGGTCCCGGCGCTGCTACGCCACCTAAGCCACGTCTAGATTTTGAAAAGGAGAAACAAAGGAAAATGAGGATAGAGGCTGGAAGAACAGAAAAGAAAAAGCCAGAAGCTTGAGAAGAATTGTTCATGCTTGGAAGTCGGTGTTTGTTTGGGTTTGGTGAGAGGGAAAGAAATGGGTTTTCCCAAACTGCGACGATGCATGGTTCAAGCGTACAGCTGTTGAATTCTTGATGTTTTAATTTAATTTAATATATATATATATATATATATATATATGTATGTACGTATGTATGTATTTACGATGGAATAACTTGATATGAGAAACAGAGGAATGTAAGTACCGCTATTTTAAACCTCATATTTGTAAAATTTTTACATCTTAAACATGAGAATATAACCATTTTAAAAAACATTTATAGTAAAGAATAAATTGATTTAATGGTAAATTTCACTGAAATACTCAAAATTTTACCATAATTCAACTCTAGTTAGAGATGAATCTAAGATTTATAGTTAGTGAGAGCAAATTTTTAAGTAATATTTATTTAGACTATTTTATTTAAATTTAATAAAATTAATTTTATTAACAAATAATTTTAAATATTCTTAGAAATATAAAATAATAAAAATTTTTTGATTGGAATAGTAAAATATTTATATAGAAATTAGAAACAAAAGTATAAACTATCATTTTTATATAAAAAACTCTTTACAATAAATTATTGACATTTTTTTATCTATAATTTTTTAAAAAAGAACTTTTTATCCAAAATTCAAAGGGTTATTAAATTCACTTTTGGGATGTGATAATTATAAATAAATTCATTTTACAAAGCCATAAATTTGTCACATAACTTCAAAGTATAAAAAATCAATAATTTCATAAAATATTGAATTTTTTATCATTCTATCAATTTTAATCTAAATCAAGTGTTTAAACAAAAAAAAATTCAAATTATCAAATAAAGTTTACTTGATCAAATTAAGATGGGAAGAATATAAAAAAAATGTATATTTAATTTTTCTTATTGAGAACTTATTTTATTATTTACACTAAATTAATTAACATTTTCTTTCTATAAGTTTTTTTCTTAGTTGTTTGATTCTTAACAAGTAATTTTTTTTGTCTATTGTAATTTTCTTTTTTTAGAGTCTTCAAAACTTTTTAAATTTATTTTTGAAGCTAATTTCAGCTAATGTCAAGAGATTTATTATATTAACTATTAAAAAAATTATATATTTACATTGTGAATAATTACTTTACTCAATTACTTTTTTGTATTGTTAATACATTTATATACTTTTCAGTATTACTAAAGACCAATAATTAAATATTCCCTTTATAATTTAGTGGAAGAAAAAAAAATAAAATTTTAGATTTGTTTCTAATAATTTTACTTAATTTTTTGAGATTTTAGTGGGGGCCAAAAGACAAATATCAATAAATTTTGAGTATATTACTAATATATAAAAATAAATTTAAAGGATCTAACTATCCCTAACTCTAGTCCAATAGTTTGAGAAATTAGCATTTCGATCTAAAATTATAAATTTGACTATATAAAAAATTGTTCTAATAAGTTATTATTAAAAAATCTATTAATCTAAGCATTTTTTATTCATGAAATATTCATAATACTCTTTTTGTATTAAAAAATAAAAATCTTACGTCGAATAATTTTTAAAAAATTACTTAAAAATAATAAATAGTAATAAATTTCATTATCAATACTTGGAAATGAGATATTTTTTTCTCAGTCAAATATGAATGATTCATTAATGAAAAAGAAAACCATGGCAGATCTTGCTACAAAAGTTTAGGACCAGAAAGATGTCTCAATCGAGAAAAAACAAGGGAATACAAAAACTCACCCAAAGCCAATTAAAAGATATAAAACTCAAACCCAAGCATAGCACATTTCACTTCTGTTAACTCCAACCTTGGCTAGAGAATCTGCAAAAGAATTACTTTCCCTGAAGAAGTTGACAAATTCCACTCTCACAATTTCTTCCTTTAAGCGATCAATTTCGTTAAAGAGAATCCAGTCTTTCAAAGGTCTGAAATCCACATTAGAAATCCAAGAAATAGTAGTCTTCGAGTCAAATTCCACCTCAAGATCTTTCAAATTTACCCATGAAGATTTGCAGAACATAGATAGGGCCTCCTTAATAGCATGAGGTTCAGCCATAGCCACACTTAACTGGCCAAGAGGACCATAAAACAGAGCCAAAACATTCTTAGATTCATCCCTAAGAAGCCCACCGCAACCAGCTTGTCCAGTTGAAGAATATACAGACGCATCAACGTTGAATTTCAGTTTGCTCGAGGGGCTTTCCATGTTAGACCAATTCTAGGCTTACTTACAACAGAGAGAGAAGGTGACTCAAACGGTGATAACCGCCATTTGGCTTCATTCACAACTTGATTCTTCTCAAAGGTTTTGACCCAATATAAAGATCGCAATTTAATCAAAAATAAAATTTCATTACCATCCCAATTTTTTTTGCTAAACACAGAATCATTTCTTGATGTCCATAATGTCCAAAACGTGGCTCCACAAACCGCAATCCATCTTTTCTTCATAATCGAAGGCTTTAAAAGATCTTCACATTGTTGTAGAAAGGTATCAATAGAAGAAGGAGATACTTAGATAAGACCCCACCATCTCAAAACAGAAGACTAAACAAGCCAAGAATAACGACAATGAAGTAAAATATGATTGGCATCTTCAGTTTCATTCTTAAACCAAGAAAACAAGATTTGCAAGTCATCAAATAAAACTCCCTTAGGTTTAAGAAAACATTTAGAAGGGATGCATTTAAGATTGCTAACCAGAGAAAATGCTGAATTTTGGGGATATTGTACTTCCAAAAAGAGACAAACCATAAATCTTGATCAGGAATTGAGAATTGGAAGTCCAATGCCTCAGTAAACTTTTTGACCAAAAAGGAACCCTTACAGTCAACTTTCCAAATAAGATTATCCTTTCTCTTTCTATTGAGTCTAATGGATTTTAGTTCACACAGTAAATTGTTGTATTGATCAACTTCCTAAACTCTTAAATCCCTTCTAAATTTTAAGTCCCACATGCCTAGTTCATTAACAGAATCACACATCTTTGCTTCTTTATCCACAGCTAACAAAAATAGTCGTGGAAATCTGTCCTTTAGTGGTTCAGGACTAATCCAACAGTCAAGCCAAAAAAATATTGAAGCCCCATCAGCTAAAATCCATCTACAGCCTCCAAAAGCCAGCCAGATTGTTAATCTACAGACACTCTTGTAATGGAGATAATACTCCTCCACATAGAAGACATCTTTTTGTTTATCTATTAGGAATCCAGTCAAAAACCCCATTCCTCTATTTAGCTTGAATCAATTGCCTCCATAAAGCATTGTTTTCTTTTCCATAACGCCACCACCATTTGCCAAGTAGAGCTAGGTTCTTGTCTTTTAAATCTGAAATGCCAAGATCACCAAGGGCTATGTGTTTACGGATAAACTCCTATTTAACTTTAGCCAGTCTTCTCTTGTTGTCAGAACCAGGGTTTCAAATAGTGATCGCTATATCGCGGTGGCCGCTACTACTATTGAACAAAATGTAGCTGTGATACAGATTCACGTTTGTAACAGCCGCTATTGGCCGTTACAAAACGGCGGTGAATAGTGGCGATAATGGACCGTTATCGTCGCTATCCCCGTTCTGTTGAAAATTGAGTATAAAAGAAAAAATATTAAAAAAAACTTTTCAAAGAGAGGACTGTCGAATCTTACTTTCTCAGAATCAAAATTAGACTCAATTCAGACCTGTGCTTCATCACCATATCAAGATTCCAAGCTCAAATAACAAAAAATCAAGATCAATTCAGAAATCACACAACAAGTTCACAACAGCATCAAGTTTGGACAACAATAAACAACAGCAACAGTGCAGCAAAATTCAAATGGTAACCAAGATGAAAGTATACTTAAAAAATTTTAACTTTTCAAGTTCAACTAGATTTTCGATCGGGCATCGGGAAAGGGGAGGGGTGAGGGTGAGGGTGAGGGCGAGGGCGAGGAACTGGGACCGAACCGAAGGTCTCTATTCTGTAATCTGTATTTTGTGGGCGTCGGCAACTGGATGTGGGCGACGGGGCGGCGTGGTGGGAAACTAGGCGGCATGGGTCGCCTAAGACGCTGCCGGTTCACAGCACTGTGGTGGCTTCTATCGTTTGCAAGTGGACAGCATCTCTGGCTAGCGGCTGCGGCATCTTGATTTGAGGGTGATTGAGGCCGTGCGGCAGTGAGGGTGCTGCAAGAGGTGGGGATATTGGCTGTGGAGTGGAGATGGTCGTGAAATCCTGCCTGAGTGGGTGAGGACGTGAGAGGTTGAGTTGAGAGACATAAGAGACATTGAGAGATCAGATATGAAATTGAATTGGCAGGGACGATTGACGAGTGGGCGGGTTCGGCCGTTCGAGAATATGGTGTATTTTTGGGTGGGTTGGGTGGGTTTTTTTAAATATATTATTTAGTTTTTTTTTCCAAAGAATCTTAATATTTTAGGAATTAATATTTGGTAATTTTTTAAATAATATTAGGTAATGATAAATTTAAATTATTAACATAATTGTTTTAGTAAAATTTGTAATGTAATTAAATATATGGTATTAAATATTATTATAACTTAAGAAAAAATAATATTGATACTTTGATTTTGATATTTGATTAGGTTTAAGTTAATTGATAGTAGCAAATTAGTATTCAATTTTTAATATAACAAAACATGATTGATTTTTTAATAAGTTAATTGATAATGTAAATATAATCAATTAAATTACTTTTACTTATTAAAGTAAGTAAATTAAATGAATTATTTTTACTAATTAAAGTAATGAATTAAGTAACCAAATGTGTAATAAGACAAATATTCTGAGCTATGCATTATAATCTCTTTCTATATCATGTTTGTTGTCTGTAAGTTTTCTTTTATCAATAATAACAGAAGCAGTTTTCTTTAGCAAAAAAAAAGTAATGAATTAAGTAAATGTAATGAATTAAATTATATTTACTTATTAAAGTAAATTATTTTTATTGATTAAGTTAATTAATAATGTAAATGTAATAAATCAAAGTAATGTTACTTATTAGAGGGATGAATATGTGGTTAATTAATGGTTCAAATTCAATTTTTATTTATATACGAAAAATGTGATGACTTTATCGCATTTGTTTATAATTATTTGTTTAACAGAAAATGTCAGACATGTCACAACATGAGGAGTTTCCAAGTAAAGGACTAGATGGTGCGCCAAGTGATGATATCGGTTCACATTTCAGAATCTCTATACCAAATACAAGAGGAAATGTGTCGTGTAAACTTTGCGAGAAAATTGTAAAAGCAGGAATAACACGCTTCAAGGAGCATATTGCTCATAAGATTGTCAATGTTGCACCATGCCTTAATGTTACCGGTATGTTATAAATATTATGTTAATTTTTCAAGAAAGATTATAAAATTATATTAACATGTACAACTAATTTTTTTATTTTTCTTAACTACATTATTAAAAAGTATCAGTAGCGAAAGTATGATGAAACTCCTTTAAGAAAGTAAATAAAAAAAAATTGACAAGAAAAGGAGAAAAGAGGAATTGTTATCTCAATTAAGAGGAGAGGAGGATTATGATTACGAAGGATTTGTAGACGAAGATGCCGCTATAAGACAAGCCATAACAAAAAGTGTTCAATCACAACGTGATTGGCATATGAGGCAAGATTTAGGCAAAGAATTGGTGGCTTCAATAATATTTATGAAGAGGGATGGAGCTCTCATGGCTCAATTGTTGACTATTCTCATCAAAGAGCAAGGAAATCCACTCCAAGTGACTCTAAATTTTCATTAAGGGGAGCTATACCTGAATTGGTTAGAAGCAAGAGTTCAAAGCAATCATAAGTGATTCTTTATAAAGACATTACGAAGGAAACTGGGTGAATCAATATCTAAAATTTTGATATATGATCGACTTCCATTTCAGTTAGCAAACTCTCCATGGTTGCACAATTTAATTTCTATAGCAGTAGAAATTGGGTAACATGTAAAGCTCCCAACACCTTATGAGGATTCTGATGTGTATTTGGAATCAAAGTATCAACAAGTCAAAGAATGGGTTGACAGATTAAAGGCTCACTGGAGTGAATTAGGTGCTACCTTAATGTATGATGATTAGACCAACAACTTGAATCAAATGCATATAATTAGTTTCCTAGTTTATTGTAGTAAAGGGACCCTTTTTTAGAAATCTGTAGATGTATCTAGTGTTCATACTAGAGATACTAATTTTTACTACAAATTATTAGATCAACCTGTGGAAGAAATCAAAGAGTAAATGTATTGTTCAAATAGTCACCGACAATGAGGCAGCATCTAAGATTGCTGGAACAAAATTAATGTTGAAAAGAAAACATTTGTATTGGACTGCCTGTTTAGCTCATTGCTTGGATTTATGCCTCGAAGATATTGGGAAGAAGCAAAGCGTGGCAAATACTTTGGAGGAGACAAAGAAAGTCACATGTTTCATATACAATCATAGTTGGACAGTTGACTTGATGAAGAAATATACATAAGGAAATCAAATACTTTGTTCTGCTCTTACCCGATTTGCCACCCATTTCATCCAATTACAAGAAATAACAAAGCATAAACAAGCTCCGAGAGAAATGCTCAATTCAAAGGTTAGTTAGTACTTAATAATTAGTATTTTTTTGATATCTTCTTTAAATCTTAATTTAAAATATATTACTCTAACAATTTATTAATGAATATACAAGAATTTAAAGAATCTAAATAGGGCTAACAAAAGTCAGGACCTGCTTATAAAGCAAAAAAAAAATTATTTTAGGAAAAGATTTTTGGAAAAAACCAAGTGAAATAATAAAAGCCTATGAGCCTTTGATAAAAGTATTGCACCTAGTAGATGGTGATGACAAACCAACAATAGGCCTTATTTATGAGACAATGGACAGCGCTAAATAGACAATTGAACAAGATTGTCGATACTTCATTGAATATCCAGGGATTATTGACAATAGATGGAGTTTTATGCATTCTGACTTGCATTCAGCTGGTAAGTAGATTAATAATGTGAATTGTAATTAAAAAACATTTTCATGTTATATGCTTAAATTGCTTATTTATTTATTTTTTATTACATTAAGATACTATTGTTATGAAGTATGTTTAGGTTATTATCTTAATCCCCAATTTCCATTTGGTGTGAAATCTTCATCAGAAGTGTCAATAGAAACATTAAAAGGAATAAAAGCAGTTATAAAAAGACTAGAATCTACTATGGATACTTAAATCAAGATAATTAACCAAGTTAGTGTTTACTACTATTTTATACTTGAAAATTTATTTTATGTATCAGAAATATAATTACTTTTTTGCATTTATTTATTTAATAATTATAATATTTTATCAATGTAGTCATTTTTATTTTGAGATAAAAAAGATACATTTGGTACACCACAAGCACAGAGAGCTTGGAAGCAAATGAATCCAGGTAAATAGTTAATTAAATAATTTTAATTTCTTTAATATTATTTAATTATGTTTTATATTAAATTTATTTTAAAGAATTTTATGCAGCTGAATGGTGGATGATATATGGCACATGTGTTCCTGAATTGCAAAAACTAGCAATTAAAATGATTAGTCAAACAACTTCTGCTTCTAATTGCGAAAGAAATTGGAGCACATTTAGTTATATACACACCAAGGCCAGAAACAGGTTGAAATATGAAAGACTTCAAAAGCTGGTATACACTTATTAAAATATGAGGCTAAGGATGAGATATAAAAAAAGAATGAGTGTTGACGAGATAAATAAAAATTTCAATCCTATTGGCCTAAACCATATCTTTGAAGAAGATGATCCACTTTTAGAATGGCTACAAGAGCAAGAAAGTCCTTTGTTAGATGGTCAAAACTCTGATTAGTTGCCTACAGATAATTCTGATGGTGAAATACATGTTGAACAATCACATCAATCAGGAGAAGAAAATCTGGCTCACTTAAGTGCAAGCCGAACACCAACTCAGAGCGATGATGATGAGGGTTCAAGTCCATCTAAGGGTGGTGATGGTGGTGGACTTGGTGATGATGATGGTGGTGGTGCAAATGAAAATAGGCCTTTTAGTCCACTTGGTCGAGAATATGGGTTTGCTACTACTGGTGGATTATTCCTTGATTTGTCACAATACGAAGTAAATCTGTCTGTTGAATCCAATGAGGGTAGAAGTAGAGATAGAGCTTGATCAAAGAGAAAAGCCAAGAAGCACCAACATGATACTTCTGGAGGCTCTTTATCTAGAAGATCAACTTCTAGTAATGAATCATTTGGTACTCAAGGCTATTATCCATCGACACCAACTTTATATTTTCAACCTCCTTATAGTTACTATCCACCCCACCCATATCCTAATTATCCCATGCCTTATTGTCCCCAAATGTATCCACCACCACCACAAATGTTTCAAGAACAAGAATATGGTTCAAATTTTGGGCAAAGATCACGGAGGTCGAGTCGACATAGCTCTGAAAGTGAAGAGGGAGAATTTAATGCTCCTCGTCATTCTACTATGTGGTAACTGGTAAGATTTGGAGTTTATTTTTTGTAGAGGATTAAATTTAAAAAGTTTTATTTTATTATAATTCAAAAAATTATGAGTAACCTTTTTTCATTTAATAATAGATTTAAAGTATCATAAATTACTTTAAAAATTATAAAAATATGACTTTAAATGATTATAATTATAATTACTACATTTTATACAAAATTGTGTGAAATTAAAAAAAATTCACGACCGCAATGGTCTCTGTTATGTTCACAACCGCGATAAAAGTAACGCGACCGTGACTACAATTTGAATTTCTGGTCAGAACAGCCCCAAACAAAGGCTCTCCTCAGCCGATCTATGGTTTTAATAGATGAGTAAAGAATTAAGGACTGAGTTTACTAATGCAATTCGACCCGCAAACAATAGACATTTCCTTTGCTTTCCCGCCAATCTTTCCTTGAATTTTTTAATAATAGGTTCCCAAGTTGAATAACATCTAGGATTAGCACCAAGTTGAACTCCAAGATACTTGAAGGGAGTGGAACCACGTTGACATCAAAAAACTTCTACAATAGACAAATCAATGGCTCTATCGATACCAGTAAAATAGACAAATGATTTGGAGTAGTTAATTCCCAAGCCTGATATTAACTCAAAGCATCTAAGAATTCTCTTGACATTAATAGCCTCCTGGATCCCTACTTCCGTAAAAATAATCGAATCGTCAGCAAATTGCAAGTGAGAAATGGAAAAGTTAGAAGCCGCCACATTAATACCCTTAAACAACTCCATTTGTTCAGTTTTGTCCAAAAGTAGATGCAAGGCCTCAGCTGCAAACAGAAAGGGGGATATAGGATTGCTTTGCAAAATCCCTCTCTTAGTAGGCAACTTCACTGTAGGAGAACCATTTACTAGAACTGAAACATGAACCGTAGAAATACACTCAAAGATCCATTTTCTCCATTTGACCCCAAAGCCCATTCTTTCCATTATCAAGATGATGAAATAGGCTTTTTAGAAATCAAGTTTCAGTACCACACTGATAAGTCTCTAAAACATATACTTTTTAGAGTATTTTATTACACAAATTTTTATTGAATTTTGGAATTTTAATATAATTTCTTCCCAATTTAATTAAATTGTCTTTGTGTGTAGGAAATTCAAGAATAATGAAGAAATTGAGAAAATGACAAGGAAATCAAGGACAAATGCTAGGATTTGGTGCTTAAACCCTTTCCCGTTTAATAACGGTAAACACTTGTTCAACTTATTTAAATTCTTAAGCCTTTGTGAGAACCCTAAACCCTCTCTTATCATATATACACTAGTCACATGTAACCCTTTATAACCCATGAATAAGCCAAGCCCATTTTCAAAACTTTTTTAAACCTTTTAAGCCATCTAAAATCTCATAGCACCAAAACCACTTTGATATCTAGGTCTTTTCTCACGCAAGCCCAAGTCATAGTCATTTATAGATTTACTTGCATCAAGAAACCCAAAGGAGAGTTTAGCCCATGTGGATTATCTGCCAATGCCCTATTGAGGAAGCTCTAACCTATACAAAAGGAGAGCAGCCGCAAGGAAATGCCGTGAAGGAGGGCTAGTGACAGGAGCTCGTCTTCAACCTTTATTGCATTCGTTTTTTGCACAGTTTTCCTTAGTTTAGGGGAGGTGGAGGCTGCTGCGTGACACAGTTCATCTTCACCATTTACTGCAGTTCAATCTTTATTGTTTCCCTAGCTTAGAACATTTTATTTTAGTAACTTTAGCTCAAGTTTAGAAGAGAAGACTTGTTGAGTGACACATCAAGAATTTTCCCTTGTTTTTTTTTTTCTTACAGATTTGCATTACATTTCTTAATTTCTGTTTCGATTTTCTTTGATGTTTGAGAGGTTGCTTGGCTGCGTGACAAGCTGTTGTTCCTCTCCCCGACTGTTTTACTCTCTTGAATTCTTTGCTTGTAGTTTTAATTTTTTTGTTTTACGTTTCGTTTACATGCTTTGTTCTATTTACTTCAGTTTATTGTTTTTTGTTCTTTTCAACAATTTTCTACTCTTGTTTTCTTTATATTTCAGGTTTAAAATTTAATTTCTGGATTATTATTCTTATGCTTCATCGTTTCTTTTATCTTCTACCTTCAAGTTATTTTTATCTTTGCATTTCTTTTGTTTTCTTTTGTTTTCTGCATATTTCTTTCTTTCTTTCATCAGTCTAAATCTGTAAATTTTTTTTTTCGCATCAACGTCTTGTGTTTATTTTCCATTATTGCTTCTGTATCTGCTATCGTTTTTCCTTATTGCTTGTCTGCTGCGCTCTTCGTGACTGGGTTGTGCTGATGCAAGGCGAGCAGTGGCGTGAACTGCTCTGTTCTGGTTAAAAGCAACTGTTGTTGTTGGGGCTGTAGCATAAGAGCAAGACGGCTAAAGCGGTGCAGAGGACAACTGGAGCGGTGCAATATTGAGCTGTGTGTGACTGCTATTTGTTGGAGGAAGCGGCCAAAGTGGAGTAGCAGGACGTGATTCACAACTTTTCCTCTTTTGTCTGCATGTTCTTTTTACAATAATTGCTTCAGTTTATATTAGTTTAATTTGTTTAGACTTTCAAGTTGTTGGTAATAGTTTAATATATTATTCGACTAGTTTATTTTCATTTAGTAATTTAGTTCAATACTATCTTAGAATTTTTTATATATGAATTAAATTTAGATTTTAAATGACTTTAGTTTATAAATTCAAATTGATAGTTTCTTTAAAATTTTAGTTTAGACTTAGATTTAGTTGTAGGAAGTTTTATATTTATTAATGTAATTTTCTCTTTTAGCTTTCATACATTTTTAACTTCATTTTTATGTTTTATTTTATTTTATTTTTGTTAGTTAATTCAAGAAAATTTTCATTAGTTTGAATAAACCTAGGATGACCAATTTTAGTACTTAGCTATATCAATTCTAACTAATTCTCGTGGGAATGATACTCTACTCACTCTTTATTACTTATCACGACCCGTGCACTTGCGGTATAGGTCTTAGAGCGCAACAAGTTTTTGTTGATCGAGTATCGCATACTATGAATTACCTTATTGGCTAGCAAAATTCCATCTAGGATCTATCTTCCTCTTTTTTTGGTGTAACCACAGGTATCCTCATCCGTTTTACGGTCTGAGATTAATCCTGTTCGGGCCGGGAGTGGTAAACGGTAAAGCCCTCCCAACAGTGAGGACTCCAGGATCTATCTTCCTCTAATAAATGTTGATTGAGTATCGCTAACCACAGAAGCAATAACCAATTTGAGTTTATTTTCCAGCATTTTAGCCAAGACTTTATATAAGGAGTTAACAACACTTACAGGTCTAAATTCCTTAAGTTGAGAAGGACTCTTCACTTTAGGGATAAGAGCAATAAAAGATGAATTTAGACCCTTCTCAATATTTCCATATTGTGAAAATCATCAACAAACTCCTCTACCTCACCTTTCAACAAATTCCATGAGCTTTTGAAAATATTGAAGTTATATCCATCGGGGCCGAGAGCCTTGGAGCCTTCACATTCCCACATTGCATTTCTCAATTCATCAAAATGGAAAGGAGCCTCTAAGAGATGTCGATTTTGAGCATCCAATTGCTTGAAAGGACAATCCATTAACATTGGCCATATCCATTTGGCTTCATGAAATAAACTCTTGAAATAGTCAATAACCTCCTTTTTAACACTCCTTGGATCTGAACACCTTATGCCATTGATCATAAATCCTCCAATGTAGTTTCTTCTTGCTCTCCATTTTGCCTTACAATGGAAGAATTTAGTATTCTTATCGCTTTCTTTGATCGATAATGTCCTAGCTTTTTGTCTCCAAATTAATTCCTTCATTTGATTGGCTTCCCATAAATCCTGTACAACTAGTTTTTTATGATTCAATTCCTCTTTGGTAAGAGCTCTTGTATCACCAAGAATGTCGAGCGCTTCAAAATCGACCTCAAGTCTGACAATCTTCGAATCAACATCACCAAAAACATCACAGTTCTAGTGCTTCAAACAAATTTTCAATTTCTTTTGCTTGACTTTCAATTTGAATCCAGGCTTCCCTTATTAAAAGAATTCCATTTGCTTTGAACCACTTCACCGAAATCGTTGTTATGAATCCAGCAATCCAAGAACTTGAAGGGTTTAGGACCCTAATCAACACATTTGGATGATAGAAGAATTGGACAATGATCAGATAGTGATCTCTCCAAGGCTCTCTAACCGATATTTTGAAATTGAACTAACCATTCTAACGATAACAAGAACCTTTCAATTATGCTACGTTTTGAATTGAAGCCATACCAAGTGAATTTTCTACCATTCAATGGTAGATCAACCAATTCACATTGATGAATGAAATCATTGAAATCGTTACTACCTGCAGCCTCAGTTACACAATGTAACGCCCTCGGAAGCTAAGATTTTTTAGGCTAACTTTTCCTTTCCTTACTAAGTTTGTCACTCGCTCAGTGTAGCTAACACCTAACAAGTAGATTACTACTTGTTTATTTGTTTAAGACTAATTGTCTAACATCCCATTTAATTGCCTTGTAATGTATGCCAAAATTGAAACTGAAAAATCTATCCTTTTATATATACCTATTGTCTAGCCACATACTATAACACGCAATAATAATTCAACCTATGGCATAACAATCATCTTAAGATACCATCCAAAATATTACAATTTCATCAAGACACACTATCGAGTTACCATTCATTACAAGGTACAATTATAAATAATTCTGAATAGCGTCTTAGTACTTAATTACATCCCCAAATCTTATACACTGTGCATATAAAAGAAACTAAGTGTCTAGGATATAGACAAAAGAATAAGAGGTTATACATCAACTCAAAAGGGCTCAGCCCTGTAGTACGTATGGCAAGCTCTCGGTGCACTACACTTACACCCGAGTCTATCAAAAGTAATTTTTGATTAGAAAGAAAGGGTAAGCTAAAGCCCAGTAAGAGAAATATATGCCAAGTGATGTTAAGCACCTATTATACTATGTTTTATACCAAAAAAAGAAGATGCGTGCTAAAACCAAGTAATATTGGTAAGCAATGTACTTAATAAAATCAATGAACCAAAATCATTTGTAACATATAATTGACATTAGACACCGAGGTCCAAAACATATGTATAGTGTAAAATATACTCAATGGTACAAGATTAGTTAAACCAAAAACAAAACTCGAAATATATGTAAAACCGAGATCCTATAGACTCAATTCAAATACATATTTCACTTGTAGAAAACATAACCATACAACAGTTTAAATACAAAATCTTGAAAACTTGGTATTTCCTTTCATGTAATACAGTAAAGTAACCGAGAAAGGGTAATGTAACCATGAAACTTTCACATGAGAACATTCACTGTGACCAGCAATGGTTCTCTCATATAGATGCCTATTGGCCATGCCGGCATAAACGATACCATAAAGGCATCTCACGATACCATAAAAGCATCTCTAATGTCACGAAGACATCTCACGATACCACAAAGGCATCTCACGATATCACGAAGACATCTCACGATATCATGAAGACATCTCATGATACCATGAAAGTATCTTAAGATGTCACAAAGACATCTCACGATACCATAGAGGTAACTTACAATACCTCGAAGGCATCTTACGATATCATGAAGACATCTCACGATACCACGAAGGCATCTCACGTTGTCACAAAGGCATCTCACGATACCACGAAGGCATCTCACAATATCATGAAGACATCTCATGATACCACAAAAGCATCTCACGTTGTCACGAAGGCATCTCTCGATACTATAAAGGCATCTCACGTTGTCACGAAGGCATCTCACGATACCACGATGGCATCTCTCGATATCATAAAGGCATCTCATGTATCAAAATCCGTACAAAGACAGTTTTTCAAACAAGTTGTATGATCAAAGTAGGTGTATTGTTAAAAACACGTGCACTTTGAAAACATCGAAGTATTTAAACATGCTTTGGGATATTGAGCACTTAATCCCTACAAATACAATCACTTTATTAAAGCTGTCAGAGTAAACACATTTCAATTCATATAAATCGGACTCGATACTCTAGTAAAATAACATTTTCGTAAAACATGTGGATCTCGATGTGAAGTTTAATATATGAATTTCATGATGATAATGGCATATACTATCAAGATAGGCTAACTCCTATGAAGTACGCCTAGGTAACATCCAACCGAAAATCCAGCATTATAATGGTGTTACAATAATTACCCCCAATATCCTATTTGCACAAGCATGCTCAACTTGCATTATCATCCAAAGTCCTCAATACACATTATGCAACATGTACATAGGTCAATCTCATTCAACCATAGCCTAACTTCCATTTATAGCTTATGCACGAATAAATATCAACAAACATCCATAGTGCATTTTCTCATAAAACCATATATAGAAATTTAAATGCATATATATATATATATATATATATATATTAAACTCGAGTTATTTGTATTTAAATTCAAATAGATCAATTTTATTTATATATATATATACATATTAACTGAGGTCAATATATACTTATTTATTTATTTTAACTTAATATTAATATATATTTTTAACTAGGTATATATTTATATGTTTAAATATATAATTAATTACATTTAAATATATTAAAATGCATAAGCATAACATAGCACAATTAAGCCCCATAACAACATTGGGATATTTCCCTTGCCTTAAAATGTTCTCCTTTGGTAGCCTAGGTTCTTTCCTTAGCTTTTTCCAAATTGTCCTCTTAATTATACACCAATGACACCTACACGATATATCAAACTTAGTATTCTACTCAAGGTCACACATCACTACACCACATATTATTTCAAATTTTTATTTTTATGTATACGTGCATATATATATATATATTTATATATCTAACATGTGATAAGTTTAGCACATTTCACTACATCACTCTACGTTTATCCTTTAACGCCTAAAACAAAACAAGTCATCTTACCCTAAATTTTCCAACTAAGCTGAATCTTCCCTTGACCTAGTGCCTTGCTCCCACTTATTTTTCTTGGCCCGCTTCAGTTTCCTTATCACCCTCGATTTGCATCCCTACAGCCTACAAATTCCACCAGCCGAACTATCTCCAGCTTGGTCCTTTGCTGTCCTGCCTCTGTGCTATCTACAAGCCCTTGTTCCTCTACGGTTTTAGCCTTATTTCTCCTTAGATGGACAGCAACTTCAGCACTTAATTCTGGGATTTGATCACTCTGGTTTTGTCTTCTTCCCTTACCATTGAGTCAGCTTTTCAACCCCCTTCAAAATTTTAGAAATGCAACCTTTGGCTGTTTTGTTTTTTGGACCGAGTGATCCTTCTCTTAAGATACTTCTTCAACCTTTTACCTTGCTTAATTCAACTAAACTCCTAGCCATTAAACAGTAGCATTCAATTCTTCCTTCTCTCTCTTTCTCGGTTTAGTGCAAATAATCAGCAGCAACAGCAATTCATGGTTACAGCTGCTACCACATGGCTTTTCTCTTTAGTTACATCTACTCCTTACAGCTTCCATTCTTCTGCCTTAAGCCTCCTATGTTTTTGCCCAATAAACCCAAGATAAACAACCCTTACTTCTTTCCTTGTTTGCTTGCCTTCATACTCCCCCTTGCCTCCAGCCAAGAGATCCCCCGCTACAACTCACTTTTTCTGGTAAAGAGGACGAAGGTTTGCAACCCTATTTACTGTTTTGCCTTGGGCCAAAAAAACGGGGCTTCAAACTGTAGTTAAGCAACTACCTCTACCCTACTCCGAGAGGGAAACTCTTGGTCAACCTATTTCTACCTTCTTCTCGCATAATGCCTGTCGATTCCTCTCTTTCTTCTTACTGGTGCTGATTGCTTCAACCTTCCCCTCCACATCTCTAGCTCTCTCTCCCTTTCAATTCTCTCTTTTTGGTGTCACCAGCAAAACCAGAACTCCCTTTTGGTTTTGGCAGAGGACTCCCACATTAGTGGGAGTAGTTAGCGGCCTATGTTGGCTTCTTCAAGCAGCCAATAATAATAAAAATATTATTGTCTAATCTTCTTTCTATAAAATAATATATATAATAATATGAAATATCCAATATATAATAAATGTAGGTCATGTTTGGTGCATAGGATGATGGATATGATAGGATGATAATTATCCTATCTTATGTTTGGTGCACACATTAAGGGAAGAATTGGATTGTAAGGAGGATTAGTTATCCTCTTAGTACAGGATAACTTAATCCTCTCCAAAAGGTAAGGATTATTCCTAATCCCATAAGATTAAAAATTGTTGTTGCCCAAAACAACAATAAATGTTTGCTGACGTCGGATCCTCGATCTTCGCGTTAGTCTGTCTCTAAGAAATCTGCGAAATAGGAAAAGGCAGAGGGCGCAGGGGTTTTCCCCTACGCACGCACTCTGATGCTTAAGTCAGACAGGGTTTCAGTAGGCAAATAGAGCTTAGAGTTAAAAATAATACCTGTGACCTATTTATATGAGTGATTTTGCGCGTAATTACCTTTAAGACCCACAGCTTAAATAATAACCCAGTGGATCATTTATGGGCCTTTTGAGTCCTCTTTCCTCTTGGGCTTAAATTATTATTCGGCCTAATTGTCTTTAGCTTGACTCATAGAAAAGCCCAGTAATCTTTGACCTAGTCCACATCAATTGCTCCCCACTCTTTCGCAGGGTTTACCTTGTGAAAGAGTATATAAAGAATGGGCTTTTCAAATTCTTTTGCTACCCTCTTCCTGGGATTATCACAAGAGTCTTTTCATCTTCACTTGAGGGCTCAACTAGTGAACTTCATTGTTATTTGTAACAGAAACGACATCGTGTCATCATTTTTTTTGTCAAGTGCCTTTTTAAGGACACTACCAGGATACGTTTTCCTCTTCTGAGCTAAGTGCTTCTCAAGTGGAATATGCCACCCTTCTTTTCGAATTTAATGTCTTAGCTGACCGAAACCAAGAACTGTAAGGAGAAATTACAAGATTGCAGAGCCACCAAAGCCTTTTATTGGCCCAGAGGAAGAAAACCAAATTTGAGTTAAAGCCATCAGGGCGCATCGTCAAGAAATGCCACAAGAGGATGCATATGCTCTTAATTGGTTTCATCAGATGCGATTTGTGCTTGGCATGCTCCTGATTGGTTGAAGCTTGATCCAGATGCTGACGATTTGGAACCTTTTCTGAGGATAGGCATTTATAAAGATCTATTTGATCTTACCAGCCCTTAAGAGCCTTTTCGTCGACCCGAGATGGTCGGGGTTCTCACAGCCTCATACGAAGATGATTCAGATAATTATAGCACCTCATGGCATACATGTTTGGGTGCCGATTAGTATCGATGCTCCTTTTAAGGCAGAAGTTAATCTAGAGTGCTCACCAGTTTTTTGTGAAAGAGCTTAGTCTTTTACAAACTGATCAACACACATTTTTAAACTCATCTACAGGGTCAACTACACATTTACCTTGCACTAATCTATAATAATCAGACTTTCTTCGCACACTTTTCGCTTCAAGCCCATGTGTTGCTTATCTCGTGCATTTTTTGCTTAGAGACTTTTATTTGATTCATGGCTTACCTCGTGCATTTTTCGCTTCAAGCCCATGTGTTACCCATCTCGCGCATTTTTTGCATATGGACTTTATAGAATTGATAAGACTATAAAATCATTTTTATATCCAGAATGCCAATATAAAACGTTAAATGCACTTTGTCAATCAATTGTAGCACATATCCAATGATAAAATTGTAACGTACCTCATATCATACCTCACAGCCTGGATACTGTGTGCTCCCCAGATTTTTCTTTGCGACTTTTTGTGTCCAAAGAACTTTTACTGGAGTATTGGTCCTCCTTTAGAGACTTATTTTTGCCCGTCTCGCACCTTTTTGTGTTTAGGGACTTTTTGTTTTGCCCGTCTCGCACCTCCTATGCTTAGGGACTTTTGATTTGCCCGCGTAGGGACTTATTTTTGCCCATCTCGCATATTTTTCGCGTCTTCTTCTCGCTTAGGGTCTTATTTTTGCCCGTCTCGCGTATTTTTCGCTTAGGGACTTATTCGTACCCGTCTCGCGTCTTCTTCTCGCTTAGGGTCTTATTTTTGCCTGTCTCGCGCATTTGCTTAGGGACTTATTTGTGCCCATCTCGCGTCTTCTTATAGCTTAGGATCTTATTTTTGTCCGTCTCGCGCATTTTTCGCTTAGGGACTTATTTGTGCCCGTCTCGCGTCTTCTTCTCACTTAGGGTCTTATTTTTGCCCATCTTGTGCATTTTTCGCTTAGGGACTTATTTGTGCCCGTCTCGCATCTTCTTCTCGCTTAAGGTCTTATTTTTACCCGTCTCGCGCATTTTTCGCTTAGGGACTTATTTGTGCCCGTCTCGCGTCTTCTTCTCGCTTAGGGTCTTTTTTTTGCCCATCTCGCTCATTTTTCGCTTAGGGACTTATTTGTGCCCGTCTCGCGTCTTCTTCTCGCTTAGGGTCTTATTTTTGCCCGTCTCTCGTCTTCTTCTCGCTTAGGGTCTTATTTTTGCCTGTCTCGCACATTTTTCGCTTAGGGACTTATTTGTGCCCGTCTCGCGTCTTCTTGGCCAGCTTCCGTTTTTTCTTCTTCTATTCCTGCAACATGTCTATCAAACATGGAGGATTATCATAGTACAGATAAAAATAACTGGCCTTTCGTTTCATAATTTAGTATTTTCAATTAAATGGAGTAAGTAACAATATAATTGCGGCAAATGTTAAAACAATAATAGTAAATGTTTACCACCAGTACCATTCCAAGTCTTTGTCTTTGAGTGCTAGGATGTTCTGCTGTCAACCATGGATTGTGCACTAAGTCATGCCTTGGTACCAGCAATCTACCTTCACGAGCTTGCCACAAGTTGTTTTCGATCGAACCAAGCTCTCCCTGGCTTGCTGTCTTTCACGACAGTGGCTAGTGCCTACCTCGGACACCTGCCTAATTCAATCACAATTGTTAGAGTGGACAAGAAAATCGAAAACATCGTATGAGAGTACCTCAAATCTGGTTACCACCCGCATGTCCCTGCTTGAGTGTGTTTGCAATTTCCGTTATGCCAAGCACTCACTTGTATTGATACTCAAGAATGCTATGTATAGGGGCTTACAAGGGAGACACAGCCTTGATCTCGACGCCCTAAGCTGGCACATCCTTGTCTTGCTGAAAGGACTCACGAAGCTGACACACCCTTTATATAGACAAACCCTCTTTCACATGTGTGGTTGTCAATGTGCTGAGTGTGTGGCTCTTAAGCCACTTCTAGATGGTTGTTATAGCAATTCTTGAAAGCTTCTATGTCAGACGATCGACAGATGGGCCGAAGGAAGCTTTTGGACATTTTGTCGGATTAGTGACCGCACTAGGTCTAGAAGATTCTAGATCATTTTGCTCAGATCCAGCACTTAGGCGTGCGCTTGGATCGTCAAATTTAAATGTGCTCGCCAAAGTTGTTTCTAATAGGCGAAGCAGTAGTTTGGATTCCGTGCTCACTAGCATTGCTAGTCATTGCCGAAAGGCATGACTCAGGTGTTCTTTACTTCCCTGCATTGTGCTAACGGGGGAATCTTGCCTATGGGTGCTGTGTTCACCTAATTTTATCAAAGTAGGGAGCTTGTCGCGTGCAAGAGCCCTATCTCATCTAAGGCATGTCGCGCGTCGGAGCTCCCCTGTCTCCCAAGGCCTGTCGCATGCGGGAGCCCTTGTCTCACTCAAGGCCTATCGCGTTTCTTGGCTTTGAAGTTCAATTTGACAACGAAGAAGATAAGGTTTCCCATGTTCGAGTGTGTCGCATGCCTGTAGTTGTAAAAATTGCTCTATCGCGTGCAGGAGCCCTTGTCTTGCTCAAGGCCTGTCGCGTGTGGGAGCCCATGTCTCGCTCAAGGCCTGTCACGCTGGAGCTCCTCTCTCGCCCAAGGCTTGTCGCGTGCGGGAGCCCTTTCGCCAATTGGGGCTACCGCATAGATCTGCGCTTGAATCATGACACTAGCTAGCGACCGTTGCATACGGCAGACTTGGCTCTCAAGTGCTCGAGCCACCTCTCGCCAAAGGAGACTTCGGCGGGAGACTTCGGCGTGGATCTTAGCTCTTTCAAATCTCTCAACATAGGGAACTTGTCGCAGCTTATATGCTTGCCCAAATCCCCAGAAATGCTTTATACCTGCAAAAAACTTTTAGCAGAGGTAAATTTAAAGATGTACTCAAACAATGACAAATTAAACAGCCTAAGCCTAAGGCCGCGGTTTACAAACGCCTATATGAGTCTTGTCTTTTAGTCACTTTCTGAAATGATGTGTATCAAGTCTCAATGAAACAGAGTAATAATAAGCAGCAGGAGAGCCATTGAAATAAATGGTTTAGGCCCCATTGATAGTCAAACTCACCCAACTACTTCAGCAACGGATTTATAGCTTATTCCTATTATTCAAAGTCAAACCATTCTTTTATGAGGCAAAATGCCCTTTAGTGAGATTCTGCTCAAGTTTAGCAGGGCGTACTTTTAAGATTTATTGCATTGCTTTTGTTTTGCACTTTGTCATGATATCATTTCCAATGTTAGTAGCATTTAATGACCTTGTGTAAGTTGACTTCTCTTCTTGTAGTTGCCAAGTGTTTTACGCCTAGATCTTTATTTTTGATTGGACCATATTGTAATCGTAACTTGTAGCCAGGGTGTCATGCGCGAGAGACACTCTATCGCCCAATGCTATTGCCCATTCCTCTCTCACCAAAACTTGTCAGGTGCGAGAGGCAATCTCTCTTCATGCCTCTCTCGTCAAGCTTTTGTGTGAAAGGCTAGATTCCACTTTTGTCTCGCCAGGCTTTTGTGCGACAGGCTGCTTCCACTTTTGTTTTTGCCAGGCTTTTTGTGCGACAGGCTAGAGTCCACTTTTGTCTTGCCAGGCTTTTGTGCAACAGGCTATGCGAGGCTGTGCGATAGGCTTGTGCCGACAAACTTTTGACGACAGACTTGTGCGACAGGCTAGCCACTCTCTCGCCCAATGCTATCTTGTGCGGAAGCCACTCTCTCGTCTAATTGCTTTTTCGCGTGAGCCTCCTTCCAGCTTTTGACAGAGTGCCTGTCGCATTATGTGGGTGAGTGAATTGCTCTGTCGCATGAAACCTTCTGTGCAATAGTAGTCTTTCACGTGTATATATATTTTATTATATATTTTTTTATTTTTTTTATTTGTGCGCGACAGACTCTTTTATCTCTCGCAAAACTAGTAGTCTCCCTTTACTGCTGATTAGATCTTCAGCTCCAAATGTCGCTCAGTCCACTATTTACGTTGTTCTCCGATTGCCAACATATGGCTGCAACTGCACTAACAATGGCGAGAGCTCAAGTGTTAGCCAAACCTGGCTGCCCTGCTTCTTGTGGAAATGTAAGCATCCCATATCCGTTTGGCACAAAGGAAGGCTGTTTTCTAAACGAAAACTTCCTCATCAACTGCAGTGATTCTGCCGGTTCCTCCACTGCCTTTTTAGCATATACAGATTTTGTTGTTTCTAATATCAGCATGGACGGTCGGTTGCAGATCTTGGCTACAATTGCCCGAGATTGTTATGAAGCTTCAGGGGATCGTGCAATACCATCGATAACAAAAGCTACCTTAGTGGCTGTATGTCGCTATGTAATCGCATTGAAGATATGGATGACGGATCATGTTCAAGATTCGGATGTTGCCAGATACAGATTCCTGATGGGCTAAAAAGCATCGGTGTAAAAGCATATAGTTTTGACCACCATTCAACAGTGTCGGATTTCAACCTATAGTTTTGACCACAAATACAGATTCTTGATGCTGCCTTTGTTAACCATAAGGTCGGAGGTTCAACCCCTCCCTCTAGCGTCGAGGTAAGCCAATTTGAGTTCTCCTCGGATTATGTTCAATCTATACCAAAAGATTACAAGTTTCTCGTGTCGCTTGATTGGGTAGTTGGTAATGAGACGTGCGAGGAAGTGGAGAAGAACAGATTGAATTTCTCATGTCATCAGAGTGAGTGTTACGAACCTGGGATAGGTTTGGGCTATCTTTGAAATGTCCAAACGGTTATGAAGGGAATCCTTACCTTTCAGAAGGCTGCTTAGATATTGATGAGTGCATGATTTCGAGTCCCTGCGATGAAAATGCAGACTGCCGCAATTCAGCAGGAAGTTTCAAATGTATTTGTCGAGGGGGATATGAAGGCGATGGAAGAAGAAATGGAACTGGCTGTGGTTCTGTGCGCAAAAGTCAAGGTTTTCCCTTTGTTAACATTGCTCTGGTTATCAGTATAAGCCTTTTAGTGCTATTCTTGAGCCTTTCCTAAATTTACTGGGGACTTTGGCAAAGACGGCTCATCAAACAGAGAGAAAAATTCTTCCAGCGGAACGGTGGAATTATCTTACAAAAAGAATTCTCAAAACAAAAAGGAAGACTAACGGCACTTATTCCTATTCCATGGCATGGTCAAATGCCGAGTTAGCACCCGTACAACGCCAACTCTCCAACAATAAACACCTTATCTAGCTCAAAAGATCAGATGATGTCAGCTCAAAGCAGTAAAACAGTGGGACCCAGTTCATTAATGATTTTAATGATCACGTCTGCCATGCGCCAGGTTCACGAAGCGATTTTCTAAGGCCTGTTGCCCACGCGGGAGGCCCTCTCGCCCAAGCCTCACGAATGCGAAAGCCATTCTCTCGCCCAGCCTGTCGAATGCAAGAGCTATTCTCTCGCTCATGCATTCTCTCGCCATGCTGTCAGGTGCGAGAACTAGTCTCTCGCCATGCAGTCTCTCGCTCATGTTGTCTCTCGCCTAGCATATTTCACTTTTGTGTCTGGTATGTTAGATTAAGGCTGAATAAATGATGCGCGACAAGCTTGTGCGACAGGCTAGTTACTCTTTCGCGCCATTGTAATATATATATATATATATATATATATATTATTTTTTATTTGTAGCGACAGGCTCTTTATGTGAGAGTGAAACCTTGTGCATGAGACCTGATGTGCGACAGATTGTTCTGTCGCATACACTTTGAACGACAGACTATTTTGTCGCGTAACTATGCACCCTTTCGCAGCCTACATACCCTGTCTTCCACAGATCCTCTTTCACCATTTTTTATGGCTTTTTTGTTTGTTTCCCACAGACGGCGCCAATTGTTGTTGCCCAAAACAACAATAAATGTTTGTTGACGTCGGATCCTCGATCTTCGCGTTAGTCTGTCTCCAAAAAATCTGCGAAATAGGAAAAGGCAGAGGGCGCAGGGGTTTTTCCCTACGCGCGCACTCCGATGCTTAAGTCAGACAGGGTTTCAGTGGGCAAATAGAGCTTAGAGTTAAAAATAATACATGTGACCTATTTATAGGAGTGATTTTGCGCGTAATTACATTTAAGACCCACAGCTTAAATAATAACCCAGTGGATCATTTATGGACCTTCTGAGTCCTCTTTCCTTTTGGGCTTAAATTATTATTCGGCCTAATTGTCTTTAGCTTGACTCATAGAAAAGCCCAGTAATCTTTGACCTAGTCTACATCAAAAATAAATACTCATATTTTATTATTTTATCATTAACATTTATATTTAAAAATTAACTTAAACATTTAATAAAATAGTAAGGATCTTTAATTAATTAATTAAAATAATTTTTTACCTTCTTTTTCATTTTTCCTTCTTTTTTTTTTCTTTCTTTTTTCTTGTTTTTGATTAAAGAAAAAATATAATTTTGATAAAATAATATTTTCTTGTACATATTTTTAAATCATCTTTTCCTATTCTTAATCTTTGTACACACCAAACATAAAATAGGATGATATAATCTAATCTTATCATATCCATAATCTTATATTATCTTATCCTATCATCATTCTATGCACCAAACATGACCGTAGTAGACGTGTTTATAAATGTTATAGGTTTAGTCTATTTAAATAATTTCTCACCTAGCTAAATAAGGTAATTAGGTAATTTAATTTTTAATTATTATTTTATTCATTTATTTAAATTTACTAATGAAATTTGTAAAGTTAATTGAGATTCATTTGAGATTACCTTTCCTTCTTGGCTCCTTAATGTTCCCTTAATTTTATTCAAGTTGATAACCATTATTTATCTTACATGGTTAAAGAAAAAACCTCCTAGTTTAAATGAAATATTCTTCATTTTTATTAAAAAATGTTGTATTAAAATTACCGTGGATGATAAAATTAGCTACTTAAATTAATTCTTTTCCTCACCAAAGCGTCTTGTAATTAGTCCTACTTAGGCAAGATAGGGTTTAAGTCAATACTTAGGCACTTTAAGACCATATTTCGAGGTTTGACTCTGTGGATCTTACTTTTGTATTTTGTGCAGAAAGGCTTGCTCACATTGTGCGCCTGATTATTCAAGTCCCTGCACCAATATGCACATGATTATTATCAAGTTAAAGATTTTATATCTCAAATTAATGATTTAATAAATTAATTAAGGACCAAAAAATCTCAGATATTACACAATTCATCCTTTCCTTATCTTTACAAACAGTGTTGAAATCCCTCACAAAGCACCAATTAGTCGAAGCCCCATTGAAAAGTGACTTTAGATCATCCCATAATTTAATTTTCTCACTTGAGCCACAAGGGGCATAAACGTTAACAATGGCACATTCAAAATTATGAACCACCAAATAACCTTTAATAAGGATGAAGCTGTCAGAAACCAATTCTCCTTTTTTCACAAACAAATCTCTATCCCAAACAGAGAGTAAACCACCAGATCTACCTTTGGCAGGACTAAAGACCCAATCATAATTGTCAAACGGACATAACTTACCAATCATCATATCATCAAAATGTTCCACCTTTCTTTCTTGAATTAAAGCCATTTCGATTCGCATCTCACTAGATTGCTCCTTTAACTTAGCCTTTTTTACTTTCGATGAAAGACCTCTAATATTCCAGGAAATAATTCTCGTTGTGATAAGTAGAAAATCCCAACAACTGACTGAACGCCGCATGCCCTTCTAGTTAGAGTCTTCTAGCTGAGTCGATTTGTCCATTTCTGTTAGTTTCTCCAAGATGAAATCTTCATCACACCTTGCCGCTAGTCCCTATTTCTTGCCCAGATTCCAAATTTCCTCTTCTTCTCTTCTGAAAATGCTATTTCTATTGTGAATGTCACCATCTGATAAGGAGGCATTTGCAATATGACTACTGTCCTTCGATCCTTCAATGGAGTTGCTCTTCTTTCTATTCTTTTTCTTCCCCTTTTTTGACTTTCTCCTAACACTATCACTTAGTTTTATTTTGGTGTAAATAATAGGTACATTCATCCAATTTAACGATCTGAGACTAATTTTACTCAGGACTTAGTCACAGTTAAAGTTCTTCATCCCTCTCCAAAAATGTGTTTAGTGGAAATCAAACCCTAGAACTATTTTCATAAACTCAATCTACATTACCAACTAAATCACAGCTCATAAATCACTTAGTTTCTTCTTTATCTCGGCATAATACTTCTATTTGTTTTTCTTTTGGGAGGGAAATGGATTTTAAACTTCTAATATCTTCAGACTCGGACATATGAGACTCATATTCTTCAAGACTAGGTCCAGAATCTTTATCAACTAATTAAATTTCTTTAACCAAATCCAAACGAGCTTCATTAATAATTGGGCTGTCAGAAGGCCCAACATCCATGGCAACATCTTCATTCTGCATTTCCACAGTCTGACTATTGACAACTTGGCCAACATCTTCTGCAGTCTATTGGTGATTGTCCCCTCCAAAATCCTTGGAATCTTCAACACAACAATAATCCCCTTCTAAAGTTAAAGAATGATCCAAAACTCTATCAGAGTCGCCTTCATCATTATGAACTTCTGCATTAAGAATGATGAATTGATCTCCATCTCCAATAAGTGACGTCTCCATTTTGCCGAAAGAAGCCTCTTCATCTTCCTTATTCACTTGGCCATGATCGGAGCTGGAACTATCATCAGATTTGACAGATTCAGCAACTTCCTTTACTGCCATAGATTAATTCTTAAAACAATAAAGGAAAAGAGAGAGATAAGTTCTGGTTCAGCTTCGGTGACCCGGATTTTGTAGACTTTGTCTCCGACTTCCAAATCAATCATTTCATCAATTTGTCTATACAATTGCATATAGTCTGCACAGCACCTCTGAAAAACGAGTTCAGTTTCAAATTTTCACCATCCATACATACAAATTCTCCCGCCATCTTAGCAATGGATAGAAATGTAGAAAGACACCAAGCGTGAATGGGACCACCATAACATGTAACCCATGTTCTCTTGCTGTTGGTGATAAACTCATCTAACTAGATTTGGATATTGTGAAACCATCTACCCAACCAAGCCCATCCTTCTTCTTTCATGCCTTCAAAAAATCCTGGTCTGCAAAAGAAATTAAGAGCATCTTTCCAGAGATCCTTTTAATAGTCAGACCACAAATTCCCACCCTTCTTATTTGCTCACAAATCATGCCTGGTTCAGAAATGCTACTACAAATGCTGACCACACTTCTTTCCTGCCAATACAGGTTTTGACCGGAATTGACTGATATATATATAAAAATCATTTGTGATTTTGGACCAAAGTGTCTAATTTCAAAATTAATGGACTATAATTAAATTATGACAAAACTTTGAGGACCTCAGTAGAATTTATCTTTTATTTAAATGAACTTAAATGACCGTACGATTCAAGCCCAACCATAATTTTTAAAAATTTCAATTGACATGGCTGGACCATGCCACGAACACTTTTAGTTATAGCTATTTTCACACATTAAGGGGGTCTATTTGGATGACGTGTTTTAAAAGAAATTTTCATTTCAATCAGGATTTAAAAGTTTAAAATCTAACTGCTTGTTTAGCAAAATATATAATTTCAAATTTTAAGAGAAATTTTTAGAGCGAAGTTGAAATGCTTAAATTCCCACACGAAAATTCACCTTGTTTAGCAAAAGAAAGAAACTTAAAGAGCCCTATTTATGTAAGAGAAATGAAAAAGAAAAAGAGTTTGAATACAAAAAGAAAGAACTCTAAAAGAAAAAAAAAAGCAAAAACAAAAAAATAAGGAAAAAAAAGCGTGTATTAGAATGGGGCAAAATGTCTAAATAATTTACTTGATTAAAAAGTGATCCATTGGTTTTAAAAACCTTGAAATACATTTTGAGCCTAACTTATCTTTTTGGCCGTAACCCTCACTTAAGCTTACATTACGTACTTTTAAAAATATATTTTGGTCAAATATAAATACTCAAATTGAAGAATTCTATAATGAGTGAAGGCATACTTGGACAATGAAATAATGATCCTTTGAAGAATTCTTTGGTAGGATGAAGTTAGAAGAAGCAAATCGAGTTGATTGGACTTGTTCATACACTACAGCAAAATTAGTTTTTTGTGGCATTTATTTAACGGCGTTTCAATGAAAATGCCGCTACTGTCCATGTTTTTAAGTAAGTGGTGGCATTTTTAGGCAAAACGCTGTTAATTTTGACAGATAGCGGCGTTTCTTAAGTAAAACGCCTCTAAATTTAATAGATAGCAACGTTTTTCCATAAAAAACGCCACTATCTTATAAATTAAATATATGAAAACAAAGAAAAAATATAATTAAAATAGCGACGTTTCTAGGTAAAACGCCGCTAGATTTAACATATAACGGCGTTTCTTCCTAAAAACGCCATTATCTAGTAAAATTAAATATATAAAATAAAAAATAAATATTTAAAATATTTTAAAAAAATATAATAACTAATAGCGGCATTTCTAAGGAAACAAGCCACTCTCCTATAAAATTTACTATATAACGTAAAAAACCCGCTTCGTATCTTCTCCAAATCCCTTTATATAGAAACCCCACGATGTAAATTTCTGAAACCCCACTGCAACCCTAGCATCAAATCACTCTATTTTCAATTCCCACGATGAACAAAAACCAAATTCATCGAGCTTATCTGTGGCTTGGATTCCTTTCCTCTAAGGGCTCGTCCATTGTGCAAACGCAATAGAAATCAATGATTCCACTCTCGCGTGGCAAATTCTTTGGGTTCCAAACAACATTGCACGACCAGATGGTGACTCTAACCAGTGCTTGACTTGTGCTTTTCTTCGAGCTCTTATTGTTGTCCCATGACTCTATCTTCTTCCCCCAATTCTTTTCTTATTGCTTGTCTTAGCTTCTCTTGTTTTCTCTTTCCTAGGGTTAGGTTTTTCTCAATCAAAAGCTTCTGTTTAGTTTCATCATTGGCGTAGTAGGAGGAGCAAAGTGGAGGAGTGGAGAAGGCAGTGGTTGCGAAGTTCACGACAATGAAGCCATAGCTGATAGTGGAGGCACCAATTATATATTAAACTTTGAACTATGTTTTTCTTGTTTTATATGACACTGTTGTCTCACAGTATAATATACAATCAGGTGTTCAATATTGCAGCTTTGATTTGGATAATGGACCAAAGGCTATTGATTTTATTAAGGTTTGTTGAAACTATGGACTTTCTTGTGCTCTGATGTTTCATTTGTCAGTTTTTAATTGCGATCACTATTTGGGGTTTTCTTTGCTTTATACTAAGATTTTCTATTTCTTGAATTAGTATGAAGTACAATGTTTCCTATGAGTATCACACCATGTACGCCTATCTCGATAGGGATAATGTTGCTCTCAAGGGCTTTGCCTTGGCTGTCACATCAGAGCACAAGAAAGTCTTGTAAACCCACAATCTTCTTAAATTTGTTGGTTGTTACATTTGTTTAGTCTTAATAATGAATTTGAGAGATTATAGATTTGAGAGGATTCAAGTGCTGAAGAAAGGCAACATACTGAGATGTTCATAGATTACCAGGTGAAATATTGTTGCACCATATTCGTTTGATTTCCAAACCTTTATGTCTGATTCTATGCTCTCCTAGCAACTCATTCTCTATTTTCTCTCATTATCAGAACAAATGAGAAGGAAAAGTTATGCTATAGTCCATGCTGATGCCTCTATTAGATTTGATCATGCTAAAAAGGGCAATGCACTTAATGGGTAGTTTTGTTTCGCGCATTGATATGTAAATGCAAAATCATAATTGAAACTAGTATCAATATAAATTTCATTCTTAGGTGAAGCAACTCACACTTCTGATTCTCTGATGTATTTTGTTTGTTGATTACTTACATTTTTTTATTTTAGACATTTAGGCTTATCATCAATAACCCATTTATGCACAATAGTATCATCTTTGTTTTTGCGAACAAGCAGGACAAGGTACGTATTACTAAAGTGTCAAACTATAGTCCCTATTTTGGTATATACTTCTAGATCTGTAACAACCCGTTACCACATTTTTCGCGTATTTTTATACAACTTTACCGGTTAGGCTGTCTGCAATGCCATTAACATTCAACAGTGACAATAATAAATAATAAACATTTATTTAACAAATACGAAATATGAAATTCTTGTCATTATTCCTAACATCTGACATCCCCTATTATCTTTTTCATTAAAGTAGTACTGTATACTTATGTCTGAAATGTAAAAGAGATGGGACTGTACCTGTCGTATTTGGCATAAGTTGCCCCAGTGCTTTATATGTAGCTATATCCATTTGGAATATAATTCTCTAACTCCGTGTCTTTTATCTGTGGAGTCAAAACAAAGGGGTGAGCGAATCATGCGCTATAGTCCCTATTTTGGTATATACTTCTATATCTGTAATAGCACGTTACCACATTTTTCACGTATTTCTATACAACTTTACCGGTTGGACTATCTACGATGCCATTAACATTCAACAGTGACAGTAATAAATGATAAACATTTATTTAACAAATACGGAATATGAAATTCTTTTCATTATTCCTTACATCTGACATCCCCTATTATCTTTTTCATTAAAGTAGTACTGTATACTTATGTTTGAAATGTAAAAGAGATGGGACTGTACCTGTCGTATTTGGCATAAGTTGCCCCAGTGCTTTATATGTAGCTATATCCATTTGGAATATAATTCTCTAACTCCGTGTCTTTTATCTGTGGAGTCAAAACAAAGGGGTGAGCGAATCATGCGCTCAGTAAAGGAGACATATGCTGCTTTATAAAACCAAAACTATATACCACAAAATATTTATTTTTCCTAAAATCATATCAAATAGGAAAACAGTGGATATAGAAATCAACACTCTCAATACACCATTCAACTCATTAGCTCAACAGTTTACTTTAAAATGTAGTAAACAATAAATAGGATTCAATAAATCCTATTAGTAAACAGAAATCAGTAAGTTGAGACTAGGCATCACCCTATAAATAAATCATGCTATCATCGTTCCCCCTCCCCCTTGCGAGAACGGAATAATCATCTGCTCTTGGGGTGCACTCGTAGGCCATCGCCCCTCACGGCTATCTCAGCTAGATCTATGGCCATAATCTATAGATATTCCTCGGGTCTACTTGCCAAGTGACCTCGAGACCGCTGATGACTTGGCGGGTCCATCAGCCTTGTGATGCCCTAAGGTGCACCCGTTGGTCCATCGACCCGAGCCATCGCCCCAGGTGGGTCACGCAATTACATGAATAATAATGCATGAACTCAGGGCCTAAAGTCTCAAATTCACTTTATATCTCATGAAAAACCTTTATGGAATTATTTCACCTATATTATCATTTTCTCAAAATGATTTGATTTCCAAAAGGTTTTAGGCTTTCTGTTTACAAATGGCAATTAAAATAACCCATTTTTTGTATGAGAAAAAAACCAAGTAAATCAGTTCGCCCATGGTCAGCTCGCCAAGTACAGCTCGCCCAGGGTCAACTCGCCCAATGCGGTGAACTAGTGTTCGTCCGCCAACCTTTGTTTTCTAACAAAAGCAAGTAAAACTGGCTCGCCATCAATGGCTCGCCCATGACCAGTTCGCCCACTATGGCATTGCCCATGGTCACCTCACCCAATGCGGCACTTCTATGGTCAACTCACCAAATGTGGCTCTTCCATGGTCAACTCGCCCATTTTGGTTAAAAATATGGGTTATATTCTTTGCTTCGATCAGAATTATGTTAAAAACAGGGGTCGCCCGTCCAAAACCACATAAAAGGGTTCGCCCACCTTGGCTCGCCCGGATTCTATTTTAAAACAGGGTCACTCGCCCAAAAAGAACAGACAAAGGGTTCTTTGCCCAAAACATCATAAAAGGTTTGGCTCGCCCGCCCTTTACCAATTCGCCCAACAAACAACATAGGGTCGGCTATCTTTGTAGCTCGCCCAAGTTGGAAATAATTTATCAAATAAATGCATGTCATAAACCAAAATAGTTTCTCAATATTTTCATAATATTTTTACTCCACAGGACATGCATTCACTTCACACACATCTCCCTTACCTGGTATTACGAAGCCTTGCTTCCCAATCGCCTTCCCGATCCATTTTACCGAGTCCTTAATTTCCTGGATGCAAAATAATTTATTAAAACTATTAATATTTTTCCTTTTTATATATTTCCAACACTTTGGCGAGATTGAGATAAATCAACTAGCTCTCCCATACAGTTCCTACTACTCGCCCAACCGAGCTCTTACTAGCTCACCCAACCGAGCTCACCATTCATCAAATGGCTTACACGTGGAAGCTTGCCCAACTTTACTCGCCATTACTATAACGGCTTACTCGTGGGAGCTCGCCAACATTCAACTCGCCATTCCAATTCTGCCTTAATTGTGGGAGTTCGCCCACAATTCAACTCGCCATTGCCTAGTGCACGTGAGTTCGCCATACACGGCTTTCTACTCAGAGATGGGCTCGCCCATGAATTAAACTAGTGTTGGGCGACCTCGCCCATTTGAACAAGAACTTTAACTTGGCGAGTTCTTTATTTCCTACTCGCCTAATTGGCGATCACTAAGATTTAACATGGGCGATCATAATAGTCGCTATTCTCGTCACTTTTCCAGTTTTTTCCTTTAATAATTTCCCTATCATCCTACTACAATATCAACCCAGTTTCATTTTATTCTTCATCTACATCCAAGATATTAATTTACTCTATTTCTATGGTCTAACAAGAATAAATCAAAAGCAACACCATAGTCATGCTTCTCATACTTGAAATCATAGAAATATATCATTCAATCTCAAGAAACCATTAAATCTCACCTTAATCAACTGCACTTCCAGAACAGAACTCTTTCTGTCTCATGTTGGCCTTACTTTGCTTATTCCTTTAGCTCATCAACGATGGAGGAAAGGTTTTGCAAGCAGGTTTACTCGTTTAGCCAACTTAAGGAAGAAGTTTAGTAAATCAAGCATGGTAGAAATGGAAGAAATCAGAACATGAACTTGCAGTTGCATAGTTTTCGTGGAGAAGGTGGAATTTTGCTAAATCGGTTTTCCTCAAGTGTTTCTTCTTATATAGCCATGCTAATCCAATCAAAACCCATCACTTGGCCTTTATTCCATTTTCTTTCATTACTTCACGTCTCTCATGCATTAATTAGATGAAGGAGACAGTTAGGATAAATTTTCAACCCTCATTAATGGATGAAGACACCTGTGGCCAAAGAAACGGCCTACCAATCTTTTCTGTACCGTTTCTTGACTTATTTGCCTCCTTTGTCTTATTCCTCAACCAATAAGGATAGCTCCTTTATTGACTTTAGTATCTTCTCTTAATTTTCTTCAACTGTATGGCATACAAAGTTAATTTTTGCTCCAATGGTTTGAATTACTTTCATTTTGTCCACACATGCTGATTCTAGTTCGTCTCCTCTCCTTGAGACCTCAACTCGCAAATTCTATTTCAGTTTGCCAACATAAGGTTTGGTGATTACGAGCTGATTCCTTTACTTGGCGATCACCATTTATTGCTCTACTCGCCACTTGCCATGATTCATGCCACGAATTGGCGATCACATTTAACATTTTAATTTACTCAATCCACATGGGCGATCACAAGCCCTCGCCCCACTCAGGCGATCACCTAAATCATCAATCTTGGCGAACTCACCTATTCGCCAAACAGGCAACTAAACCAACTCGCCAATATCAAACTCACCATCATGCATTGGCGTTTATCCTCTTACTCGCCCATTGGCGAGCTATCCCATTGTTGTACTCACCCATAGAGTATTTCACATAAATTGCACCGTTCATATCTCAAATTAAAGAGCTTTTCACCCAAGTGTAAATCAACATTCATTATTTATTTAATTTCCATTATCAAATTTTATAAATTTAGGGTCTACAGTAGTGTAGAATCAGTTCTTACAAGATCAGCAAAGATTAACATTAGCAAAGAAATTGATACTTTAATATTGTATATGATTGTAACACATGGATAACATAGTATGCATATTTTAATGTATATGAAATTCTAACTTATCTATGCTCTGTGCTCTTCAATATATATTAGCATGTCTTTTTATCATAGTCATGTTGCATCTTACTTTTGAATGAAGATTTATGAACAAAACCTTGCCTCATTGTCCATTATTAATAAAATGTGGCTTTCGTGTATAGCTGCATGTTTATCTTGTGGTCTTGTTTCTGAGTAACATAATGAGATGCCTCTTTAGGAGCCCTCCCATTTGCTTCTCTTTTTCTGTAAATATTTTAATTGTTGGTTGTAGTATTCCTTGAAGAATGATCAACAATCACCAGAACCTTTTAGAGGTTGTTGCAGCTTTTGTCAACCTTACAAATGAGAATCCTCTGAAGTTTTGTTTTTTAAACACTCCTTTTTGTTGCACTACTCAGAATGTTTTTTTTCCTTTAATAAGGAATTTTGGAAGTGGCTATTGGTGGGAATCTACTAAAGGTTTTGATTTTAAAGGACCACATGCATCTTGTGTTTCTTTTTCTCAAATAAATATTTTAAGATAAGAAATTGAAAGGGGCTAGGAAATGAAATTTGCATTTTGAAATGTGTTTCTTGACTTTGCAGCTTCATTGACATAGGCCACATAATTGATAGTGATAGTAACAGTGAGTTCAGCCTGCTATCCCAACTTAGTAGTCATGCCTATGACGGTTCATTGCTTATAAGTTCATTAGAGAGCACTATAATAATGATCAGGTAACAAAATAGGATTTAAAAATTTAAAAATTTTCCATCTATTTTTTCTCTTTTGGGTCTTAGATTCTGTTACTTTAAAATTGAAGTGTTGGTGCCTGGTAGGTTTTAATATATTGATGATAGAGTGTTCATGCATGATGTTGAGGTTCATAAGATTAGCAATACTGTAAAGGACTGAATGTAAAGCAACTGATATCAACATAAGTTTAAGTGGGATCTATAGGCATACAAAGAAAGACTAAAGTAGAAATGATTGCATAAAGCGAAAGATTGGACTCATGCCTATTGAGAACAAATTAGGAGAAAGGTGTTTAGAATGGTTTGAACATGTAAAGAGCAGCTCTATATTTGTTCTGTGGAGAAGATGCTACTTAAATACAATGTACCATTACTTCTATATTTGTCCAAAGTCGGATGAAAAGTATGCTTTGTATTATTTGAACATAAATTGTTTTGCTTGAGTATATCAGCTGATGTTCTTTTTGATCTTCACCACTGTATAGCTTGAATGTAGAGTGGTGTTCCATTACTTTTATAGCACTGGATACTGGATCTGTACTATTGTAACTTCTTATTGGTATGCTTATAAAATCAGTGAATAGTTATATTCAATTCTTTATTTGTTTTTGGAAAGCACTTTGAGTTGCTTTGCCATGATAAAGGAGCATCACATGTTTTTGGTGTGGCCAAAGGCTTACAAGTTTACTCAATTAAGTTTTTATTTTAGAGTTTTAAATGGTGTTGATTTTACATAAGGTAGCTCTTTTAAAATTTTCTCGGTTATATTGTGATGTAAGAACTTTTTTGTAAGACCTGATTCTACACTGCTGTAGAGTCTAATGTCATAAAATGGATAATGGAAATTAAGTAAATAATAAATATTGAATTCAACTTGAGTAAAAAAAAAGCTCCTTAATTTAAGAAGTAAATGGAGCAATTTCGGTGAAATAGTGTATGGGCGAGTAGGTAGAACAGCTCGCCTCGCCAATAAGGTTGATTAGTGGAATCTAATGGCCATGCCGGCGAACAGGTGAGTTCGCCAACGTGTGTGTGATATGAGCAAAGTCGGGCGAGTATACAGAATAACTTGCCAACGATTGAGCAAGAAAGGACGTTCGCCAATTGGCGAGCAGATCGCCAAGGGTAATGGCGAGTTGAATGATGGCAAGGGCTATATGATGATTGCCCAAATGGGCGAGGACTGGTGATCGCCCATATGATAGCAAGTGGCGAGTAGAGCAATAAATTATGATCGCCAAACCTATATGTGATTGCCATTAAGAGGGAAATCCTCCAAATTGCCCAATCTTAAGTTGGCAAGCTTGAGGGGTTGGCGAACTGAAAGTGAATTGATGAACTGATGTCTCGAGATGAAAGGGCGAACTGGAATCAACACTTGTGGGCAAAATGAAAATAGATTCAAAACATGCTTGCAGCCAAAATTGACTTGGCAAGTCGGACTGTTGGAGACAATAAATAGAGGAAAGCTAAAGTCAAGAAGGGAATTAGCCTTATTGGTTGAGAAACAAAACAAAGTCAATTGAAGCAGAAAAAGGAGTGTGGAAGGAGGACTTTCACGCCACTTGTGCTTCAGTTTTCTTCATGCATTAAAGGAGTGATAGACGTGAAATGATGAAAGAAGCAGATAAGGGACGGGTGGTAGAGTTGGATTGGATAAGCTGGGCTATATAAGAAGAAACAAGTGAGGAAAATCGATTTAGCCAAGTCCATCTTCTTCACGGAAGTTCTTCTACTGCAAGTTAATGTTCTAATTCTTCCATTTCTACCATGCTTGATTTACTGAGCTTCACTCTTCAGTTGGCTAAACATGTAAACCTGCTTGCAAACCTTTCCTCCTTAGTTTGATGAGTTAATGGAGTAAACAAAGGAAGGCCAACGTGAGATGGAAAGCAACCTGTTCTGAAAGTGCAGTTGGTTGAGGTGAGTTTCATCTTTCTGAGGTGTTCTTGATGCTCAATGATAGATTTCTATGTTTTATGAAGTAATAAACATAGATACGGTCTTGTTTTTAGTTAGATCCTTAGAGAATATGAAAACAAGGAAAATAATGGAATAAGTGACGAGAATGGCGACTATTGTGATCGCCAATGATGAAAATTAGTAACCGCCAATGAGGCGAGTAGGAAATAAGAACTCGCCAAGCATAAAGTTTTGTCAAATGGGGAGGTCGCCCAACGTTAGTGAATTCATGGGCGAACTTAAATGCATTGGCTTAGGGCGAGTTGAATTGTGGGTGAACTCCCACATTAAAGCCCTTGTGGCATGGCATGTTGGTTGAGGGCGAGCTCCCTCTGAATAGCCAAAGTATGAATGGCGAGAATGTTGGGCGAGGTGAAAATATGTTAATGGCGAGTAATGGTTGCGAGCTCCCACGTGTAAGCCATATTATGAGTGGCGAACTCGGGTTGGCGGACTAGTAAAATGCCTATGGCGAGCTGGTTGATTATCTCATGTCTCGCCCAATTAATAGAAAATATTAATACAAATTATATATTATTTGCAGCCGGGAATTGGGAATGGCTATTGGTGAGCAGGAAGCAAGGCAAAACAAGATTTCGTTGAACCAGGTAAGGGAGATGTGTGTGTAGTGAATGCATGTCCTGTGGAGTAAATTTCTTAGAAATTATTGAGAAATCGTTTTGTTTTATGACATGCATTGTTTTGATAATTGTTTGATTTGGGCGAGCTACAAAGCCGACCCTATGTTTATTTTTGGGCGACATGTAATGTTGGCAGGCGAACAACCCTTTTAATGTTCTTCTGGGCGAAGACCCATGTTTTAATAAATGGCGGGCGAACCAAACGTTTATAAGATTTTGGCGGACTGGTATTGGCGGGCGAGCCAAACTTTATAATTTTGGGGCGGGCGATCCCTTTTGTTAAGAAAGCTATGGGTGAGCCGAAATGGGCGAGCCAGTGTTTTGTTTTAAATGTAGAGGGTGGCAGGCAAGTACTTGTCCACCTCTTTAGACTTGACCATGGGCGAGCCGGATTGGCGAGCTGACCATGGCGAACAGATTTCGATGGTATTTTCTTGAGGAAAAATGAGCCATTTTAATATCTTTGAAAATAGAAAATATAAACCCTTTTTGGGCAATTGACTAATGGGCGAGCCAATGAGGGCGAGCTAGTTTTGCTTTCTGATTTTAAAAGCAAAGCTGGGCGGGCGAACACAGGTTCACCGCACCGGGCGAGCTTCCATGGGCGAGCCATGTTGGGCGAGCTAACCATGGGCGAGCAAGTTTCAAACGTTGAGATTTTGAAATGTTTTCAAGGTGTTTTGTAAACAGAAAGCCTAAACCTTTTTAGGAATTAAATCATTTGAGTAAATGATAATATGGGTAAGAGAATCCCTTAAAGGTTTTCATGAAATAGTAAAGTGATTTTTGAGACTTTAGGCCATGAGTTCATGCAATATTATTCATGTAGTTGCGTGACCTGCCTGGGGCGGTGGCTCGGTCGATGGACCAACGAGTGCACCTCAAGACGTCACAGGGCTGATGGACCCGCCAAGTCATCAGCGGTCTCGAGGTCACTTGGCAAGTGAACCCGAGGACCACCTAGAGATTGTAGCCATAGATCTATTGTATCCCTTTTTGGGATGATTATTCCGTTCTCGCAAGTGGGAGGGGGAACGATGATAGCATGAGGATGCCTAGTCTCAACTTGTTGATTTCTGTTTACTAAGAGGATTTGTTAAATCCTAATTACTGTTTACTACATTTTAAAGTAAACTGATTAGCCAGTGATTTGAATGCTGTTTTGAGAGTGTTGTTTACTATATCCACTGTTTTCCTATTTGATTTAATGGTATATAGTTTGGTTTTATAAAGCAGCATATGTTTCCTTTACTGAGCGTATGAATCGCTCACCCCTTTGTTTTAACTCCACAGATAAAAGACACGGAGTTGAGAGAATTAGCTCTCAGATGGGTATAGCTATGTTTAAAAGCGCTGAGGCATGTTATGTTAAACGTGACAGGTACAGTCTCTTCTCTTTTACATTTCAGACATAAGTATACAGTACTACTTTAGCGAAAAAAAATCAATAGGGGATGTTGGATGTAAGAAATCATGAAAAGAATTTTCATATTCAGTATTTGATAAATAAATGTTTATCATTTATTACGGTCATTGTTGAATGTTAATGGTATCGCAGACAGCCCAACCGGTAAAGTTGTATAGAAATACGTGCAAGAAGTGGTAACGGGATGTTACATTTTTGTTGTGTGTGTAGATGGCTACCTCAAAAGATGGTTTAACTTGGGAGACTCAAATGTTCGTCCTCTTGAGGTATTCATGTGTAGCATTGTTCATCAACAAGATAGTTTCAAGTGGCTTTCTTAGTAGATTAATTACAAATTTATTGTGATCGATGATTTTTTATTCTGATGTTAATTTAGAGGGTGATACTTCTTGATTTAATCATCTCATTCTCATTTAATGTATACTGCTATTTTTTATGTTACATATATATATATAATATGATAATTTTTGTCATGTTTTATTGTATATAAAATGGCTTTTACATTTGGCTTAGATGCATTATTTTGGATTGAAGGATTACATGACATGTTTTACTTTTACTTTTAATTAGTTATTGGTTTATAACCATAAAATATGGCATTAGATTTTATTATAATTTATATTTAAAATAATCAAATTAAAAATAAAATTAGATTTTAGAGTAATTCATATTAATATTTAATCTTCAAAGAAAAGCAAGAGATATTTAAGCTTCATCCTCATATTTTTGTTGAGCCAAGCAAACTTCCAAAACTGTAGCGAAGCGGGGCTAAAATAGACTACAAACAATTCACCAAGACTATGCGCCAAGAAAATAAAATGCAAGAAAAATTAACAAGGACACACGATATACGTGGTTCGGCTTTTTAGCTTACGTCCACGGGCGAAGACAACGAGAAATATCACTATAACAAGAAGATGAAGATTACAAGTGTTTTACACTCGAACTCACAGTGCTTTCCCCGTAAACCCGAGAACAAAAGTTTTCAAAAATAACCCAACACACTCTTAAGCTTTGCTCTCTCTTGGCTTGATGCTTGGCCCTTTCTCTCTTGGCTCTGACTTCAACTCTCTTCAATCAACAACTGCTTCATTTAATTGGTTGAAATAAGGGGCGGCAATTGTCTTGGGCATTTTTCAAGTCACATGCACTTAACAAATCTCCACATTGACTTGAAAATTGCTTTCAAGCCACATTTCTCGAAACTCAGAAATCTTCGCCTTAACTGCCTTTCAGCATCACTGATTGTGGATACCAATCAAGTCCAAGCAATGCTTGAACTTGAGTAACTTGAGTGCAGGGATAGTCTTCGTTAGCATGTCCACAGGATTATCCTCCGTAGCAATCTTTCTGATCACAACATCACCTTGTGTAACATAATCTCGAACAAAATGATATCTGACATCAATGTGCTTGGTCTGCTCATGATACATCTGATTTTTCGTCAGATGAATTGCACTCTAGTTATCACAAACTACAACAGTAGAATCCTGCTACAACCCCAGATTGCTAGCTAGACCTTTCATCCACAAGGCTTCTTTCACTACTTTTGCTGCTGCTATATATTCTGCCTCAGTTGTAGACAAGGCTACCGTAGACTGTAACACAGCCTTCCAACTTATGGCTCCTCCAAAAACAGTGAAAACATAACCTGTCAGAGATCTTCTTCTATCCAAATCGCTAGCATAATTAGAGTCCACAAAACCTGTGATGTCTCTAGAACAGACACTCTGATCATACACTAAGCTTAAATCTGCAATACCTCCCAAATACCTGAGAATCCATTTCACAGCTTGCCAATGTTCCTTACCCAGACAAGCCATATATCTGCTTACTACATTGACTGCATGTGAAATATCTGGTCGAGTGCAAACCATGGCATACATTAAACTCCCAATTGCACTCGTGTATGGGATACAAGACATTTGGTGCTCCTCCTCATCAGACTGTGGTGATAAATGAGCCGAGAGCCTAAAGTGCACTACTAAAGGAGTGTTCACAAGTTTAGCCTTATCCATACCGAAACATTCAAGCACTCTTCTGATATAATTTTCTTATGATAAGAAAAGTTTGCCCTCCTTTCGGTCTTTGTGAATCTCTATTCCTAGAATCTTCTTAGCAGCCCCCAAATCCTTTATCTTGAAGTCACCACCTAGCTATGATTTTAACTTGTTGATTTCCAACATGTTTTTAGCAGCAATTAACATGTCATCAACATAAAGCAACAAATATATGTATGAACCATTTGAGAGTTGCCTATGATAGACACAAGCATCAAAATCACATCGGATATAACCATGTTCTATCATAAAGCTGTCAAACCGCTTATACCACTGCCTTGGTGATTGCTTTAATCCATATAAAGTTTTTTTTAACAAGCAAACATAATCTTCCTTACCAGGCACTGTGAAACCCTCTGGTTGATGCATGTAGATCTTTTCCTCGAGCTCACCATGCAAAAATGTTGTCTTCACATCAAGCTATTCAAGCTTCATATCAAACTTGGCTACCATGGCAAGCAATACGCGAATAGAGCTATACTTTACCACCGAAGAGAAGACTTCATTATAATCAATCCCTTCCTTTTGACTAAAGCCTTTAGCTACCAATCGTGCCTTGTATCTTGCTGTATCAACCCCTGCAATGTCTTTATTTTTTCTTGAAGACCCACTTATAGCCAATAATCCTTTGATTATTCGACGGTTTAACCAACTCCCACGTCTAATTTTTATGAAGAGATTCTATCTCTTCATTCATAGCAATTGCCCACTGTGCTGACTCTTCACATGTGATTGCATCATTATAATTGGAAGGTTATGTATTGATATATTCCACCACACTAAGTGCATAAGAAACTAGACTTGCATCTGCATAAAACTGAGGAGGTTTAATCTGTCTCCTCTCTCTTCCAGAGGCAATACTATATTGCTGCTCTTGAGATACATCATGAGAATCCTGTACCTTAGTACGATTGTCTTGGACTGAAGTACCTTGCATAGAATTACTAGGAGCCTCCACTTGAAACTTCACCTACTGCTCAACACCGTGATCTCCTTTACCACTTGACTCCTCCTTTTCCCGGGAATTGTTGGTGGATTGAAGCATGGATGACTCATCAAAAGTCACATCTCTACTATATATGAACTTGGGTGATTCTGGGTCAGGACACCACAACCTGTATCCCTTCACCCCTTAGCCGTAACCTAAAAATATGCATTTCTTCGCTCTGGGTTTAAGTTTCCCCTCATTAACATGAGCATAAGCAGGACAGCCAAACACTCGTAAGCTTGAGTAATTAGCAGGAGAACCAAACCATACTTCTTCTGGAATTTTTAACTCAATGGCTGTAGATGGAGATCTATTCACCAAATAGCATGCAATATTTACAGCTTCAGCCCTGAAGTCTTCACCAAGCCCAGCATTTGATCTCATGCACCGAGCTCGCTCCAAGAGAGTTATATTCATCCGTTCTGCAACTCCATTCTACTGTGGTGTGCGTCGAACAGTGCGGTGTCTCACTATTCCTTCATTTTTGCATAACTCATTAAATTCACCTTAGCAGTACTCCAAACCATTGTCCGTTTGGAACCTCTTGATCTTTTTCCTTGTTTGATTTTCGATCAAGGCTTTCAATTGCTTAAAGGTGACAAGCACTTGGTGTTTGTTCTTTAGAAAATACACCCAAACCTTTCTCGAGTAATCATCAATAAAAGTCAACAGATATCTATGACCACCCCTTTGAGATTGTTGAGAGGGACCCCAAAGATCAGAATGAATATAATCAACCTTACCTTTGGTTCGATGAATCCTAGTGCTGAACTTTACTCGAGTCTGCTTGCCAAAGACACAGTGTTCATAGAAGTCAAGCTTCCCAACACTTTGTCCACACAGTAAACCTTGCTTGCTCAACACTGAAAGGCCTCTCTCACTCATATGCCTAAGCCGCATATGCCATAACCTGGTGGTGTCAGAATCTAGATCAACTGATGATGAAACTGCTGCAGCACCAGTAACAGTGGTACCATCCAAGATGTAAAGTCCTCGCTCCAAATGTCCACGCATTACAATCAAGGCACTTGAGGATACTCTCAGTACTCCACCTTCACCGAAGTATCGAAAGCCTTTAGTGTCCAAAGTGCTCAAGGATATCAAGTTCTTCTTTATCTCAGGAATATGCCAAACATCTGTCAAGGTTCTGACAATACCATCAAACATCTTAATACGGACTGTGCCAATCCCCACGACCTGACATTCGTGATCATTCCCTATTAGCACTGAGCCTGCACATGTATTATATATGGCAAATAAATTTCTGGAAGTGCTAATGTGAAATGTAGCAGCCGTATCAATAATTCATTTCTCACTGATACATGATTCTGATACTGCTAGAACTATTTCAGCATCTTCAGAAGACTGTGAATCAACCACGTTTGCACCATTTTCTGACTGCTCTGACGATTCAACTTTATCCTTCTTCTTTGGACAATCTTTCTTTGTGTGCCCAAATTTCCTGCAATAGAAACATTGAATTCTTTTTCTGGACTTTGATCTGGAGTGATTCCTGCTTGAACTACCACTTTTTGTTTTGGATCTTCCCCGAGTGACCAAACCTTCACCTTGATTGTTGTCAACTGCCTTACCGATAAGTTTCTTCCTTAACTCAGTGGAACCTAACGCACTTTTAACATCGTCAAGAGAAATATCATCACGACCATATAACATCGTATCGACAAAATGTACGATGGTGGCAACGAACACAGCAGAATCAAGGCTTGATCTTCATCATCGATCTTAATATCGATATTTTTGAGATCCATAATAATGGTATTAAAAGTATATAGGTGCTGGTGTATGGGCATACCTTCCTCCATTTTTAGGGTGTAGAGTCTTTGCTTGAGGTATAACCGGTTTGTCAACGTCTTTATCATATACTTGCTCTCCAACTTAAGCCACAAACCTAACGCGATAGTTTCATCTGCTACCTATCGTAAAAGTCATCTCCAAGGCTGAGTAGGATTACACTATGTGCCTTCTCCATAACCTCGTTATTCTGATCGTCTGAAAGTGTATCCGGTAATTTGTCTTTACTAGATAAAGCTTTCACCAAACCTTGTTGAACTAGCATCGCTCGCATCTTGATGCGCCATAGACTGAAGCTATTTCTTCCGTTGAACTTCTTGACTTCAAATCTGGTCGATGATGTACTTGCAGCCATCTTAATCGTCTCGTACAATATGCTCTGATACCAGTTTGTAGCGAAGCAGGGCTAAAATAAACTACAAACGATACACCAAGACTATGCACCAAGAAAATAAAATAGAAGAAAAATTAACAAGGACACACGATATACGTGGTTCGGCTTTTTAGCCTACGTCCACGGGTGAAGACAACGAAAAATATCACTATAACAAGAATATGAATATTACAAGTGTTTTACACTCGAACTCAAAGTGCTCTCCCTCTAAACCCGAGAACAGAAGTTTTCAAAAATAACACAACACACTCTTAAGCTTTGCTCTCTCTCGGCTTGATGCTTGGCCCTTTCTCTCTCGACTATGACTTCAACTCTCTTCAATCAACAACCGCTTCATTTAATTGGTTGAAACAAGGGGTGGCAATTGTCTTGGGCATTTTTCAAGTCACATGCACTTAACAAGAACTCTTTGGGTATGTTGTTTTTGGTTGTCTATTTTCTAGCATATCTTATTCTTTTCAGATACTACCAGCATGCCATTTATCAAAATTAATATTAATATGTTTTTTAAAAAATATATTAAATATAATCAAATATAAATATAAATAAAATTTATAATTAAAAAATAAAATCAAATAAGAATCTAAATAAAATTATTGTATAATTAAAAATATAAATATAAAATCAAATTATATTATATTATATTGTTAAAAAATATAATCAAAACAAAAAAGTAAAAAAATATAGATATAAAAGTCAAATTATATCATTAAAAAATATAATCAAAACAAAAAGGCATTAATCACAAGGATTAAAGCCGTTTCTCGCAAGGAAACGCCACTGAGCAACAAAGCTTGGCGGCGTTTTTTTTTGAAAACGCCACTAAATAACTAAGTTAACAGTGTTTCAAAAGCACTACGACAATAGTAGTGTTTCTACCAAAAATGCCGTCACTTTTCCTAACACAGGCGTTTTAAGCGGCGTTTTTAGAATGTGCCGTAAGTCATTTGTGGCATTTATAAATGCCGCTAAATGATTAAAAAAACACCGCTAAAAGCCTAATTTGCCGTAGTCATCTTTTTCTTTAAATAAGTATATCGAAATAAAAAATTTATACCAAAATTAATTATTTTTGTAAATATGTTTTTAATGTATATATAGAGCAAGAGTACATATATATTGATAAAAGATGTGTAAAGTAAAAGAAATTGATAAATAATATATAATTTTTCAATAATTTTAATATAAATAGATATTTATCTTTTAGAAATTGAATTAGATTTTTGATTTAAAGAGATAATTAATTTATTTTATAATTTTAATGTATATATACTCTTGTCATTAAAAAAATCATCATCATCGTCATCATCATCATTATTACACCTATCAAACATTTGGATTATCCATACAGGATTTTAACTTATAGTCAAAAACTTTAACTTCTATATATTTATATAAGATTATTAATTTTATGGTCCTCACCTTTAAAAACCATTATAACAGCCGTCCTATTCAGTTTATTGTTAGACTTTGTTGCCAAACTTCTTTTACAAAACAACTGCTACGCAGCTTTTTTAGGCAAAAAACCACTCAAACTTTTAAATTCAATTTTCAATATCATTTAACATTTATCTTTGCCAAGTTATTCTTATGCAACGTATGAGTAGTGACCAAATTTGCCAAGTTTTATTTTATTTTCTTTCTTCCTCGTTTATTCCGTAAGTTTTATCCATTGCAAAATCACTTCCGTCTCGCCACGGTATTCATCGGTGTACTTGAGCATTTAATATAAACTACAAAGATAATATAATAAAATAATCAAAACTAGACAAAAACATAAATTTTGGGTCTATATAAACGAAGTATCAAAAGAGAAAGTGCCTACCATTACCCACATTTGCAGTAATTCAGAAGCCATGATCGGGATTTTGCTTACCACTTTATCGCTTGTAAGCTTTAGCTTGCTCGCACGCCTGTTTTATTCTTTGATATTGGAGCCTCAAAGGCTTCGGTCCAAGCTTCAAAAGCAAGGAATCAAGGGTCCTGCACCATCCTTCTTGCTTGGAAATATCTCTGAATTAAGGAAAATAAGTCGTAAGAGCTCGACCAAATTGCTTGAAGAAGGAGAACGAGTGATAACTCACGATTGTTCTGCTCTATTTCCATTCTACAATCAATGGAGAGAGCAATATGGTATGAATTTTGTAAAACTAGATTTTTTTTTAACGGTAGATATTCTCATTTGTTTACCGTCTGAAATTAATCTTATTTAGGTCGAAATGATAAATAGTAAAATTCTCTTAATAGTAATGATTCCAAAATTCAAACCATGTCCAAATACACGAGAAAAAAATCTACTCCTACTTTTTTTAATCTCTTGTTGATTTTGTAAAACTAGATTTCAATTTTCACTGAATCAGACGGAGCAAAAGTGCTATAAGGGTCTGATATATTGTTGTACTTTTTGCAGACTCAAACATTTAATTTTTCAGTTGGCAACATGCAGATTTTGATCACGAACAACCCTGATGTGGTGAAGGAAATCAGCATACATACTTCATGCAATTTAGAAAGGTCTTCCCTTCAACGAAAATGGCTTGAACCTCTGCCTGGCCAAGGCATTTCAAATTCAAGTGGTGAAATATTGGCACGTCAAAGAAAAATCATTCCTCCCCAATTTTACATGGACAACGTTAAGGTAACACTTCAAACAATGAGAATTTATAAACATAGTTAACCTCGTCTAGCTATATATTGAGCAATCTGCTTGGTATAAATTATACTTCAGAATGTAATATGCATACGTGCAGGGTTTGACGAAAGTAATGGTGGATTCTGCCCTTAAACTTGTAAACACATGGATTAGTAAGATCGAAAATGAAGGTGGAATTTCAGACATAAAGGTTGATGCTTATATGAGAAGCTTCTCTGCAGATGTTATCTCACAAGCCTGTTTTGGAAGCTGTGCCTGTTATTCCGAAGCAATAGAGATTTTCTCGAAGATTACAGCCCTGGAAGAAACCTTGTCTAAGAAAATCTTTCTAAACGGAATTCCCAAAATAAGGTTAACATTTTTCCCCCTTTTTTTTATTTCATTTGTTCAAGTTGATAAAGTAATTTACTAAATTGAAACTTTCAGATATCTTCTCCCCACTAAAAGCAACAGGGAAGGTTGGAAGTTAGAGAAAGAGATTCAAACATTAATTATGAAAATAGTAGAGGAAAGAAGGAAAACACCAGATGAGGAGGATGTTTTACAAAGGATTTTGGAAGGTGCTAAAGGCAATGAATTAGGTAAAGACGAGTACTCAAAATATCGCTTTATTGTTGACAACTGCAAGAGCCTATGCTTGGCAGGATTTGAGAGTACTGCGATGACAGCAACATGGACATTGATGCTGTTGGCCTTGAACCCAGAGTGGCAAAACCGAGTTCGTGCGGAGATTGTTCAAATTTGTAAAGGTGAATTGCCACATGCAGACATACTCCCTAAGATGAAAACAGTGAGTTCTATAACCATTGTGGACTTAAGAATGTTGGAATCTGCAAACAAAGTCTTATTCCCTAAATTACTTGAAAATTTTGACAGTTAACAATGGTGATCAATGAGACACTACGCCTTTACCCTCCTGCCCCGGCCATCTTGAGGGAGGCATCCAACGACATTAAACTTGGTGATATTAACGTGCCGAGAGGAGTCAACGTTTTGATCTTAAAAATGGTACTTCACCAAGACTCCAATATTTGGGGAAGTGATGCCGACAAGTTCAACCCCGAAAGGTTTGCGAATGGGATCGGAGGTGCATGTAAGCATCCTCATGTGTACGTTCCCTTTGGTACTGGACCACATACATGTTTGGGGCAGCATTTTGCCATGGCAGAACTTAAGATACTTCTTAGTCTTATACTATCAAATTTTACTTTCTCTATCTCACCAAAATATAGACATTCTCCGGTTCTTAATTTTGTTGTGCAGCCTCAACATGGAGTGAATCTCTTGGTGAAGAGACTCTAATGCTTCGCTTGACAGAGTGGGAAAGAAAAATGAAAAGATATAAAGATGAAAATGGGAAAAATAAAAGGATGGAAATAATTTTTTTCATTAATGTGCTTGATAGAAAAGATGAAAATGTGAAAAAATATATATAATAAAATATTCATATTTAAAAAATGTACTCATTCTTATTTATGAACTTTTACAAACTACAAAAATATATCCATTTACCGCACTATTTTTGTGAGGGTTATTAAATGTGCCGTTGTATGTATGAATCAATTAAAGTTTTAACAGCACAAATTTATATGCCGGTAATAATAAAACATTTCATAGCACTTTTCAAATTAAGACCCTTCTAATCTTCTAACTTTCCCAATTTTCTTTTATCAAAAAGAAAAATTCCCACCTTGCTAACCTAATTTTTTCAGCTTCTCTCTCCACATCCACAATCTCCATTGCACAACTCTATCTCCCCTCTTCATCTCCATCATTCGGTCACTTCTTCTCTTCGCATATAAATTTATATTCTTCCCATATTTATATATATATATATATTTATATCTTTAAATTTTATGATATGAACTAAAAAAAAAAGTCCACTTAAATATTCAACTAATAGATCATAACAACTGATTGTAACAAACAACAATAATGATAAAATAAATAAAAATTTTATTGAGTAAAGTTAAAAATTTTCAATTAGTATCATTTTTATATTTTATAATAATATTTACATACTTGAAAGTTTATATCTTGATATCAAAATGCTATAAAACTCAATTATATATCCAAAATTTTAATTACAAAGAAGTAAACATACATACATACACAGACACACACAAAGTGTTAATGATCTTTTAATTCTTGCACAGTTGAGTGTGTTTATCCTTTGTGAAAATTAATGAAATTTAAATTTGATAGTGTTAGCGATGGGTGTGTTGGAACGCTATCAGAGGCTCGATCCCCGTCATTGAAGTTCTTCCAAGAAGAGGCATTCTCACCAATCACGAAATCAAGTGTGTTTTTTGTAAAGAAAATGTAACCATGGATCATCTTCTACTCCTATGCAATTTCTCTTGGAAGATTCGGTGCTGGAACATTAAGCGCTGGAACATTTTTTGGGTGACGCCAAATAACTTCAAGTCTTTATTTCTCACTTGAAAAAATCTCAACTTCAACAATAACCAGAAAACTATTTGGACACACTATTCTATGCAATTGCCTGGTCCATAAGGCTTCCGAGAAATGAATTGGTTTTCAACAAAAATGAAGTTGGCTTTGAGCAGGTTTGTCGTTTAATTTCAGTTAGAACAAGCTGATGGTTAAAGGCAAAAAATCCGAACCTTGATATGCTGGATCTTACTTTCAATCTTCAAGAATTATCCATTCCTCATCCCCAAAAACCAGCTCGTCATGGTATCGAATGGTCTCCTCTACAGCAGAGTGCATGGAAAATCGATACTGATGGCTCTGCCCTTGGAAAGCCAGATCCTGCAGGAATAGGCGGGGTTATTCGAAACTGCAAAGGGCATGTTCTTTTTTTCTCAAAGAACATTGGAGTTGCAGATTCTAATGTGGCGGAATTAAGAACAGTAGTTGAAGCCATGTCCATTATTGCTGAAGCCAAGATCTCTCCTCTTCCCAAACTCTTTTTTGAAACTGATTCTAAAGTTGCGATCTCTTGGATTGAAAAGGTCTCGGATAGTCCGTGGAAATATGGCAGCCTTGTCAACAAGCTCCAGAACCTCTGTTTCGAGTTAGGGAATGCTTCATTTGCTCATATTTTCAAAGAAGCAAATTTTTTTGCTAACTCTCCCGTCAAGTATGAGATCTTCAGAAACTCAGATTTACTTACCCGGTTGTAACTCATTCTAATAATAAAATTTAAACCTCAAAAAAAAATTAATTTGTATATAATGTACTGACAGTATATTATCTTTATACATTATCAATACATCAAAGATGACACCTCATCAATAAACAAATTAAAAAATATCAAGTCTTTAAAACTAAATACAAATAATATTTTTTAAAATTTGCTCGTAAAAGTTTATTAATGAATGTCAACTTTTAGTACACTGATAATGTATAAAAACTACTTTATTAATGCATCATATATAAATTCATTAACAATATATTCAAATAAAACATCTATTTCTCGAGCTTGCTAATTTCAAAACTATCTACTATTCTTTTACAATCAAATAGAGTAGATAATTTTCTTGTTCAAATGAAATTAAATTTAATTTAATCGGTAAATAGATAAAAATTAAAAAATCCCTCCGAGGCTTACTTGCATTTTTCATCACACACGGCCTTCTCTATATGTTTATATCTAAAACCCAATTTATTCTCTAAACAGACTAGAAAATTTGAAATTAAAATCTTTTCAAAGCCCAGGTCAAGTTGAGTAAAGCACAAATTGACGGCTGGCCCAACCCGTAAACACTTGTATTATTCCTTTGGTATATGTTTTTAACTAAATTAAAAAATATAATGCTAAAATTATATATATCTATTGAAAGAAAGGGGTAAATTTAATCTGCTAGTAACTCAAAAGATTGATTTAATGGTGTAAGATAGATTTGAAAATTTTGACACTATACAAAAATGATACGAATGTTACATGGACTAAAATTAAGTAAAAGTTATATATGAATATGGTAAAATCTAAAAATATATTTTTTTTTGTTTTTCGTGTCGACATGAATTTTAACATTAAATTTTTGTATTTTATAGAATACAAACATGATTTTACATTACACAAACACAAATTATAAACTCAAATTGCCAAGTTTAATGTAAAGTTCCGTTGAGTTCTTAAGTGAAAATAATTTTTTAAGGAAAATCACATGCTTAAATTCTTACCAGATCATCCTTAAGCTAGTGTCAACTTTAAAGCGTGAGTCGAGATTAATCTTATATCTAATGTAGCACCGAGACATTCCATAGTTTAAAAAAAAAATTTAAGCCACTAGTAAAGCCGTAAATTTAGATGTTATGCTAACAAGCAACAATTTACCCTTTTTTTGTGTGTTTATATGCTGATATTTCTCGAGTCTATAACTAAATTGGTGTGCAGACTATGAACAAATAAGGGGTGGAGTCAACATTAATGCTTGTCAACTCTTGGAACAGTAAGATTGATACCTCTCATGGTTATAGCTCCAATGGTGATTTTCTTCCCTCTTCCAACGACTAGTTCTTTTCCAGTTTGTCTACAACTGCTCTAAACTCAAGTCCAAATATAATAAAAGCGTCTTCCAGCACTTCAGAAAGTGGGAGAGGCATGGGATTTCATCTCCAAGCTTGTTCAAGGGTCTAGAGCTTATTTTGTCAATCTTAGTACCCACCTTGCAAAATCTTGTAATTCAAGAGTGTTCAAGGGTTTAAAGTATTCATTCCTAATTGTGAGTATTGTTGAGCTAAATTTTGTAATCACCCACCTTGCAAAAGGTTCTTAAGATTACCAAACACTTACCCAAGAATCCAATCTTTGTAAAAGGGAGAGAAACCCTTGAGTGCTAAATTGTAAACAAGGATTACATAGTGGCTAATGGCTTCTCCTTGAGCCTTAAAAATGGAGGTCGCAAAGGTTTATTCCATGAGCCTTGGAAAAAAAGAAGTGCAAAAATACTCCTAAGCTTGTGAAAAGCGTAGGTTATCCTTGAGCCTAGGAAAAAAAAATGTATAGAGTTCCTCCTAATGCTAGGAAAAGGAGAGGTTTTTCTTGAGCATGCAAAAAGAGGGTGTAAGCCAATTCAATAGTGAATTTGAGAACTTATTAGTGGTATGCTAAGGGAAAAGGATGTAAGCATGGTTAGTGTGATAATCGAAAATTTTTTTATTTTGGGTATTAAATTACTCGGGAATTTAATTTTTATGCAAATAAATAAGCGAAAGTAAATAAATAAATTTATTTACGAGATATGAAAATTGTTGGAATTCTCGAAAATTGATGAAGTGATGAAGTTTGAGGAAATTATTTTGAATAATTTTTGGAATATTAAGAAATCCAAAATTTAAGAAATAAAAGTATGTATATATATATTATTATTAATTAATAATTATATTTATAAATATTTATTTATAAATATAAAAAAAAGGAAAAGAGTGGGAATCAGGGTACAAACCCGATTCCCTTGTTTCTTTTCTATTTTGTAGAACAGAGAAGAGAACAAGGAGCAACCGACCCTCGTCGGCCAGCCGAGCGAGAGAAGGAGGAGACGTCGCCGACGAGCCGAGGAGGAGAAGGGAAAGAGCCGGCCAGCGACGAGAAAAAGAATGAGAAAGGAGAAAAATGAAGGCCGAAAGGGAAGGAAAAGGAAAAGAGAAAAGTAGCGGTGCTACCGATCTGGCCACTGCCACGCCACCCGCGCCGCCAGCGAAGGGAAACGAAAAAGAAGGCGACCGTCGATGAGGAAGAAAACGGCAAAGGAGAGGAGAAAAAGGGAAGAGAAAGGTCGAAAACCCACCGTCCAGATCTGCCGCTTGGGAAATGGAGGCCAGATCCGGCTTCGTGGCAATCGCGGGATGCTGTAGGGTGGCTGAACCGCCGGAAATGGTGGCTGCCGAAGGCTGAACCGGCCAGCAAAGACTGAATTGGTCCGACCCAGTCTGACCCGTCCGACCCAGTCCAACCCGACCAAATCAGCCAGAAAAAAAAAAAGAAAGGAAAAAAAAGAGAAAAGGAAGAAAAGGAAAGAAAGAAAGAAGAAAAGGAAGGAAAGAAATGGTAAGGAATTTAAAAATTTTGCTATATTCCGTAGAAATTTACAAAATTTATTGGATTACTTTCTAAGCGGATATATATGTGTTAAATTGTGGCAGCATGGAAATGAGGCTAGTGGTGGATTTCGGCTAGGCTCCGAAACACGCTAAGCTTTGACAAATAGGTAAGATACTTTTATAAAGCATTAGTAGCATTATATTGTATGATTTGGAATTATGATTTTTGATATGATGCATTGATAAAATGATATTAAAATGCTAAGAGGACCCACAACTATTGGTGGGGGTCTTAGTAAGAGGTAAATGAATTGTGAGAATCAACGGCTGTGGTATAAATTATGTTTTCTTTGCAGGAGGTCTAATGAAAATTAAGTCATTGTGTTGCCGAAATTTTTGTAAAAACATTTGAGGAAAAAGATTAAATTTTTCATATAAATGGAATATTGGAAAGAATTATCGAAAATTAAGTATTGAAAGGACTTTATTGTATTGCCGAAAAAATTGGATATTGAAATCGATTAGAAGGTAGATCATTGAGCACGATAACGTGATGAATTATATTGTTTAAGTCTTATGGAATCGATAAATCAAATTATCTTAATATCACAAATTGGTTATCAAGTTGAGATTGAGATGGAATATCTATTAGGCGGATCATTGATAAGAGTAACGATGGTTATATGATATAACTTAAAAGAGAAAATCGAAGTTGTAATTTAGATGGTTGAACGGCTGAATTTCGGAATTATCGATCGAGTGATGATTTCAGAATTGATAGATTCAGATAAATGGATGTCACACACGTGATTATACGAACTTAATTATAACCTTGGAATAGGTCTTGAAAAATATTCTCTCGCATTTGAGTGACTTGGAGAAATTTGGAGGACATGATGAACGATTCATCTTAGTGGTATGATTGAGATAATGATGATAAGAAAGTAGATTGTGATGTCTTATAGACATTTGATAGAACACACGTCTACATAAAAATGTACTTGTACATATTGATATTAAATAGATGTGAACTGAGATTTTTGCAATAATATGGATAGTCGCAAGGCGACTTAAATGATTGAAACACTGTTGATAGTGGAAATTGGCAAATTCTTTTAAGTGCGTAAATTGCCAACCAAATATTGAATTGATGATACTTTATAGATAATTCTAGCATAGTATTACATTATACAGGCCATATGAAAAGTGAATTGAGGATTGTGACCTGACTTTGTGATAGTGAATGAGATTGAACCTTAAGTCAGAAATTATAAACGTGTGCCAATAGGTCAAACCATAGATGGATTTGATAAGTGACTATTGATCTTGTGGTTCTGTGATCCTCAATGTCGACTCTGGAATAGATATCGAATAAGGATATCGGTAATTGCATAATTTCAGTACCTTGATGGCTATAGAGAAACATGGTATTTAAATACTCATAAATACTAAGAGGATTCATACTAATGATGTGGTCCTAGTATCGATAATGAAATGTACAAATGAACTGTTATAGTCGATAACTATTGAGTAAGGTTATTGGATACTGAATGGTTTAAATACCAAGTGCTTTGATCACTGAATAATTGAATACTAAGCAAATTGAATACCAAATGAAATGAATATTGAATAATTTGAATATTAATTTACTGATTTGACAGAAAGAAAGTTTTGAAACCGAATAATTGATGGTGATAAATTTAGATGAATTGCTTCACTGTATTAGACGAAAATATTGCTTATATTGATAATTGAAAATAGTATCGAAGTTGCATACTGAAAAGGTTTTATAGCATCACCTTTAAGCATGTCTTGCTACAATTGAGATGTTAGAACAACATTTATATGAATGCTATAAAGTATAGATTAGTTTTAAAAAGAAAGTATATGGTATATAAATATTTTTATACATGAAATCTCTTAAAGAATCTTACCATATACTTTACATGATTTTGACAAGAAAAGCTAAAGATTTAAATGTTTTATGAGACTGTGGGCATCCTAAAAGAATTAAATTCAATAAAGCATAGTGGAAACCACCTAATTGGAGATTACTCATTAGGCAGAGATGCTTGTCCGACAATAGTCGTGGACAGGTCTCAGTCACGCCTGATCAGTGGGAGCTGAGAGAGATGAGATCTATGGCCATAGATAGCGCCCTAGTTGGTTTCCAGGGGACGATGACATGATTTTCACTGCTAGCTACAGTGATTTAAGCCTTTATTGATAGAGCATTAGGGATCTAGCCTAGTCTCAAACCGATATGATATGAAGTCTAGAGTATGATTTTATTGATATGAACTCTAAACTTGACATGATTTATACAGTACATGAGATATGTTTTGAAACTGTACATGTTTTAAACATGATTTAAAAGTACATAAGATATGATTTCGACACGTATATGATTTATGTATGATTTTGTGTCGAAAACATGACATGATATGCGGTCTAGAGTATAGCTTGATTTGATATGAACTCTAGACCTGATATGACTTACAGTATATGAAAAATGTTTTGAAAACCGCACATGTTTTAGACATGCTCTGTAAACGAATGTATGATTTGCAAATTTTAGATGTTACGATTATATCTTAATAGTAAATATGAAATGAATTGAAAATTTATATGTCTAAGCATGTTCTAAAAGCATATATGATATGAATTGAAATGATAGCGGTTTATATAGTAAAGCTACATATTTCGCCTACTAAATCATGACATAATAATATGCTTTTTACATAAGATATGTCATGATCTTATATTGTACACAAGCTTGAGAATTATATGAGGAATGTCATGACTCGGTATTAACGATATTCCATCTACATGATGTTATGGTATGATACGATACATGAACATAAGATTGATATGAAAAGAATTATGACCTTACACTATCGTGATAATAATTTCTGACATGAAAAGTGATATGAGTTGATGTAATACAGGAGTATAATTGTTAAATGTAAGTGACCTGATATGATATCTCAATTAAACATGATATACGATGAGATTGATGTAAGTATGGATTAATAGTATACGATATTCAAATTATGCTCGATACATTATTGTGTGATGCAATGTAGTATAAGGACAAGAAGATCGAAAGTGATTAAGCTGATCTATTTAGAGGTCTGAATGATAGACAGATGATAGGAATTGAGATAACGAGATGTTATCGATGAAAAAGGTGAATTGTAATTGCAAACTTGCAGGCTTTAAGCATTGCGATTTAAGACAGTATAATTCTACTCCTGCATTTATGTTAGTATCTTACTGAGCCGTGGTTTTGCTCACCCTACGTAATTTCATCTCTTTTCAGATTTTTGAGTTAAACTCTACCATGAGGGCTTTTGAGCGGGCTTTTGGATGCGATATCTAGGCTTGGTACTAGCCTTTAAGGTATACGCTCTTTATAAAATGCTTGTTTATATGTAAGACTTTAATTGATGCACATTACATATTTTGTTAAATAAGTTGGGATGTAACTTAGAACCGTTCCTCGCTAGTTTAATATTTAAATGAAATGACTATAGGTCACCTAGATAGTATAGTAACTACACTGACACCGAATACAAACCTTAAAATGAAAAAGAAAAATTTAGTCCAGAAATTTGTAAGAGAGAAAAAGTATAAATAATAAGTGAAAGTCACGGCCTTCTGGTCGTGACAGTTAGTCAAACCTCTATAACTCTTTGTGTCAATCTTTTCTATCCCTAAACTTATAACAATTAAATTTTTCCTTATGTTTTATCATTTTCATTAAATTGTTACTTTCCCTCTAATCTTTAATGAAAATCAAAGTTAGGGAAAATTTAGAGTGAATCCTATTCACCCTCTTCTAAGATTGCCATACATACTTGAGTTATCATAATCTTATAAATAACTATTTAAATTAATTTTTAAATGTAAATTTTAGGAATAAATTATGAGTATCTATTACCTAATCACATGAGATTAGAAATAATCTTTTCCTTTTGGAAAAGATTGAATGATCTTATATTAGGAGAATGACTAGTCTTTTTATAATCCAATGCTTCCTTTTAATAATGCACCAAATATAAGATAAAATGATAATCATCATATCATATGTTTCATCCTATGCTTCAAACAAGATCTAAAAGCATTAAATGCAAATGCCTTTTTGTCAAGAGTCAATCTTTCAAACTATTTCTCGAAATTAGATAAATTAGATTGTGCTCAATTATTGAATTGACACCATTTAGGTGCTCCTTGAACATAATTCGATGAGTTTTAGTTGAAGAGGCTTTCAACTTTTAAATCAAACTTTTTTCTAAATTTATTTAATCAACGTTTGGATTCTATCGTACCAAATCAATCTTTTACTAAAAAACAAAAAGTGTATTGAAATAAATAAATAAATAAATATATGGAAAGAAATTTTAAATTTAAAAATAAATAAATATATTGAAAGAAATTTTAAGAAAGGTATGTAAACAAAAAAGAAATGTGTCCCAATAGTCTATAAACATCAATGTGACATCAACAGACAGTAGGCGAAGGTAAGGTTACGAAACCAGTTTGGTTCCGGACTATGCTCGATCAAATTTTATCTGATTCTAATTTTGAATAATTAAAACCACTCCAATCTGGTAATGGGTCGGATTGGAGCGAAAACAGAACCCTCGTAAAAGGTTCTAATTTTAGGCTAGATTAAACCAATTTGGTTTTAGGTTGGTTCATGTCTAATACGGCCAATTAAGCATGTCTATTTTCAAACAAATTAAAAAAAAATTCAAAATTCAAAAATAAAAAATAAAGTTTATGAAAATAATTGAAAAAGAGAAGTAGGAAGAAATAAAAGTCTTTAGAGTTTGGAGCTTCCAAATCCAAGCAAATAATGAAAAACAAAACCTCTAAAGTTTTAGCAAATAAGTCCAAAATTCTTAAATTTTGAACTCAAGATCCAAAAATCCCTAAATTGAGAACAAATTTTAAGTTCCAAAAATCTCTAATATGTTGATCAAATTTTAAGAATTCTTAAATTGGGATTGAATTTCAAGAATTTTTAATTTGAGACAAAATTTCCATAATCCCTAAATTATAATCAAATTCTAAAACTTCTTGAATTCTGAGACTACATTCTTAAATTTTAAAGCTAAATTTATTCTATTTAAGAAGTCATCAAAAATCTTGAAGCAAATTTATGCTAAAAGAAGAACTAAAAATATTTCTTTTATTAAAAATATTTTAAAGATTGTATTAAACATTCTTCATGAATTAAGATTATTTTATTCAAAACTTACTTCTTTTTTTTAAATACGAAATTTATGTGTATACAACTCATCGAATTTAATATAGATATTGTCTAGCTTATACAAATGAATTTATTTTAATAAGGGGCTTAAAGCGAAGGAAAAAAATAAATAGATATAATTAGTCAATAAATCTGTCCATGGACTGGGTAGTTCTTTAAATCCTGAAATTTAATCCGCTTTTTTAGTGAGTTCAGACAAAAAAAATAGGCCTGACGAACAAGCTTAGACTAATAAATAGAATTGATGAATTTTTGGACCAAACTTGGGTTTTATCCATGGAAACTTAGCTAGACCCGACCTAAATATTATTAATATTAAAAAATTTTAATATATTTTATTGAATATAATGTAGTTATATGTATTTAAAATATTATTAATTAATAAAACATTATATATTTAATATAAAAATTAATAAACAAAGTTTGACAAATTAAATTAAATTTTAAATGAAATAAAAAAATAAAGAAACAAAAAATCAAAATAATTAAAATGAAAAAAAATCTGGTTGGGCGGGTTGGATCCGAAATTGAACAATGAAATATACGAATGAATTTGGACTAAAATTCAAGGTCAAGTAATCTGACTGAACCGTACTCTAACTTATATATAATCTATTAGGGTCTGTTTGGCCTAGCTAAAATTTTTATAAAAAGTGATATTTAAGTAGAGCTTTTTTAAAAGTGCTGTTAAAGAAAGTTAAATTGGCGTTTGGCTAACTTAATATAAAAGTATTGTAGATTGTTGAACACTATTTAATAGAATTTTTGTATATTTTTAATAAATTTTAAAATAAAATAATAAACTTTATTAAATTTAATCACAAACTTTTAAGTGAAATAAATAAATAAAATAAAAATACTTTACATATTAAAATAAACAATTAAATAAATATAAAAATTGCACAAAACAAATAAATTAATGTAGAATAATATAATTTTTTTATAATTTTGTGAATTATTGAATAGTAAAAATGAAAATATTAAAATTTTCACTAAAGTACATGTTATTAAAATTAGTACTTTTTGAAAAAGTTTTAATTTATAACTTCATCCCAAATCTAAAATTTGCTTCCCACATAAGTTAAAAATTTTAAATTTTTAAAAGTCAAACACTTAACTTCTGCTTATATATAGTAGATAAATATTTGAATAAATTAGATCAAACAAGCACTTAATATATAACTTAAACTTAATTTGAATCTGGCTCGGCACACGGCTCTCTACTACTCAATATTTATTTTATTTAGAAAATTAATTAGATTATTAAGAAAGAACAAAACTGGACACTCGAGAAATAATTTTCTCAGTTACCAAATCCCCGGCGAAGCAGATCTTCCACTAGCCTTGCACGCGCCCCACGCCTTCTGTCAGAATAAAGTTGTTTCAAGACATACGCATCTCGCAGCGGCTGCACACACCGACAGTCCCGACGGCATGATTTCACAACATCATCATCCTTAGTCCACATGTCAAATTCCTATTCGGTAATATCAGGAACGTGACAGCAGTCAATAGATGCCCTTAAAAGTTAGTTTGGCACATCGATCGGCTCGGATGCGATACGATACAATGAAATTTTTTACGTAAAACAAAATAAAAAATTACAAAAAGATAAAAAAAAAACTTATAAAATTATTTTTTACCTTTTTTTTAAATATTTTATTAATAAAACTTATACTTACTATAATCATTTTTGTCATTTTAATTTTACCGAAATCAATCACACTGTTCATTCAAATTAACTCTAAATAAACTCCATTATGAAAGACATCATTCGTGCATTTTGATTACGCACATGCATTCACCTCAATTTGAGCTAATTTATGGCGTGGTTTCTTTGTTTCAGAAGTGTGGAATAGCCATCTTTTAGTTCTCTGTTCTAAATTTTTATTATTTGGTGATATTTTTGCTTTCTTTGATTATTTTAAATTAATATCTTTTTAAAAATTAAAAAAATGTATATTTACTCTTTTTTTATAATTAAAAATAAGAGATAAAATTATTTAAGTTCGAATCAAATCTTAGAATATGTTACAACAATTTTTTTCACTTAACCAAGGAATTATTAGCATATTTAGTTTTCTTTATTACATTTAACTATAAACACCTTTTTTTCTCAATTCATTGACAAATTTTAAAGATAATTTATAAATAATGAAAGTCAAAATTTAACTTAATTTTTTAATTAAAATCCATATTTGATAGACTAATAATAAAAAATTTTCACCACAAACGAAATTAAAAAACCGTTACATGTCTTATTTTTAAATTTTTTTATTTTTTAATATAATTTAGAAGGTATGTATTACTTTGTTATTGTCATTTATATAGTTTAAATTTTGCAATGTCGGTCACGAAGTAACAAATAATTTTTTAAATTAAAAGTTTTTTTTCTTTTTTTTATTGGCAGGCAAACCACCGCTCCTTTTGACCATGAATTTTTTTTTTTAATGCAACAGGAAAGATGGTGAATTTGCCAATAAATCAAATTTAAAATCGCCACCCAAAAACCATTAGTCAAATGGAAAAAATATGAGAAATGATGCTCAACTTAAATAACATTTAAATTATAGCAGCCAGTAGGTGCCTAAATAGTAGGAGGTTTGGTACTAAAATTACCCGTTTCCAATTAGCTTGTTTATCAAATGAAGCAAACTATCATGCTTATATGGGAACCGACTCTTTATATTAGTTAAATTTGTAATTCACACCACGTTACTCTATAAAATACTAAATATTGTCCACAAAATAACGAGGACAATTTCTTAAAATGAAGGAATGTAATGGAAATAAATTGGAAATGTAGACAATTTAAGTTGCGGAAAGAGTCTCCATTCGCGTATTGGCCCGATTGAATTTTATAGAGTTGCGCCTAGCTCGATTCAGTTAAGCATGAAAATGCCAGAAAATGTAAAATATATTAAAAGAAACCCAACTACATACCAATAAGTAATTGAAAGAAGTAAAAGTGAAAATAAACTTTTGCATGTATTTAGATATAGTTCAAATTTTAAAATCGTCACTGTTGAAAATGTTTTATCACTTATCATTTTTTATCCAAATAAAATTAATATCAGATTATAAATGGAACGAAAATACATGTGATTAAAAAAAAAAACCCAACTACCTTTTCCACTTGAATTATGACCAAGTGATCAGACCTTGTTCCAGCACTATTAATTGGTTGTACATATATAGTCATCAAATCATGGACTACGTCATGTACGAAAGATTTCCTACAGGCATTTTGGCTATATATAAACCTTGAACAACCATCATCCTCCCTGCGCCGCGCCGATAAAAGGCAGAGAACGAGCAGAGCAGCCATGGAATTACTATTGCTTCTTGTCAAGTTTACTGTCGCAGCCCTGTTGCTTGGATTTAGTAGCATGTTTATTCGCCTGTTTGATGCTCTAGTTTTGACGCCCAAAAGGATAAGGTCCGAGCTTGGAATTCAAGAAATCAGGGACAATACTCCACCATCTTCCTTGCCTGGAAACTGTCAGGCCCGGAAGAAGACAAAGTTTGAAGGAAAACAGGTAATTAGTCCCCCATCTTTCCTTCCATACCTGCAGGAAATGGATTGGGAAGAAAAAGAATTCGATATATATCTAACTTATGATATCTATAATTTGCTTTCATCAGGTTCAACACATATGTTTTCACCAGGGAAAATACGGAATTTGCAGAGGAACCATCCGGATATGGCCACGTATGAGTACATCGGACGGAAACTATGGTAGACAAGGATGAAGATGATTCTCATCATCTGAATTTCTTTTGTGTGTCAATATGGTTGACGTTGATCAGTTTCTTGAAAAAAAAATCCTTTTCTCTCTTGAATATTGATTGTTGTAACTTGTAAGGAATAGGATAATGCTTTTGGTACAAGCTCAGGTAGCTCAGGCTCTGATGCCTTTGTTTATTGGCTCCTGTGTTGTTGACAAATATATTTCACCTTCTGTAATTTTGTTGATTAAAGCAGGCAAAGGAGCGCACCTTTCTTTTTACGATACAATTACAATTAAATTAATTAAGTTAAATGTTAGCAATTCGCATCCTGTTGGATCGAAGGGAGAAAATAGCATTGAGAAAGCTCCTCCCGTTTCGAGTTCGATCGTAGCTCGATTTCAGATTAATCGAGACCCAAAATGACTTCCTGATATCGGGGATTTAGATTAAAAAAAAAAAACGAAAGCACCTCTCAAAGCTTCCACCTATGTTGAATAGATCAAATCACAAACATTATCACAATCTATATAAATTTAATGAAATTAAAAAATGGGCCCCCGAAATGGATAACCGCTCTCATAAAAAAAAAAAAAAAAAAAACACCACCCCTACAACAACCAACCAACCAACCCCGACTATGTCAATTATGACTTAATGGGTGTGCAGATTGTAAGTTCCCCACATAAGTTAACTACTTAGTCAGTAGTGTTTTATAGGAAATAAAAGACTTGAGGTTAGTTTCATAACCTCTTAAAACTTTCTATTGTGGTCCTATATTTTATTATCTTTATCTAATAAATTTTAAATTATTTATCCATATCTACAAGTGATAGCTACCCACTAATTGAATTACGTTTTTAATGGGAAGACATATATAAAGAAAAATATAAGGTATTGGGTCCCTAATCTGAGCATTTTGAAAAACACATCATTAGTGAGTTTGCTTAAGATTAGAAGATCAAATACAAAAGAAACGCAATTTCATCGCAGCTCAATATCTTCGGTATCAATGGTTGGAGGTTAGTATCCTGTTCCGCATTTATAACCTATGATGTGTTATTTTTTGTGTTGACACATTAGATAAATCAATCAAGATTTCTTATAGTTGGTATCAGAGCCTATTAACCTCTATCTTGATTTTTGATTAAGTAAATTGCCACTGCCTTATGTTGAATAAGCTTAAATTTAGTAATAAATAATGGAGTGCTAGCGATCGAGCTTCCCATGTTTGCATCGGTAAACAATTTTGGTTAAATTTATTGTATCTGCTAGGATAAGTTTCAGTGGGCTATTTCGTTAATTAGCTTGGTATTGTTTCTTGGATAATAAAATCTTAGGATCCAACGATACATTTATTACTACTATAAAAAAATATTGTTTTCATGATTGCTGTCATAACGTATCAAGTTTTGGGAAACCTAATAGCTAGACACAAAACTACGGAGTCGCCACCAACTATTCTAACTTAGGTGTGATTGGTCACCTATTCAAACTAAGGATAAGGCTTAGTCTATGTTAAGAGTTCTAAGTTCGGGAGTACGGTTACGTGTGAGGAAGGATTAGCACCCTCACAACGCCCATCCTAAAATGGTACCAAATAATCTAAGGTTATCTTAATTTTGCCTTTGACTTTAATTTCGATATAATTAAATATTAAAAAATCTTTTAAGTCTCCTCCATCAAGCTGGTTGGACAACTTAAAAGTTATTCTCACCTCAAGAGTATTCAAGTAGGATCAATCGCCTTTCTTGAAGAGACTCCGTCGTCGGATTGATTAAATATTTTATGCAAACCCTATTTTGACTCCTATCCAATTTCTATTTATTATCTTATCTTATTTTATTCTATTGTTATTGTTTTCTTATATAATTATTATTTCATATATATTTTTTTAT